>JAQPPZ010003109.1:2400000-3600000 GCA_028583015.1 Wollemia nobilis | reverse complement strand
CCCAAGGCCTAAAAGATCAATGCCCTTACTTCATAATCTCCATAATCCCCTTTGGTTCCCAAAGTCGTAAGGATTCGTACTACACGTCCCTGAACAGGATGGGTAGTCATCCCCAAGGCCAAAAGGATCAAGGTCATTCATAAGCCAAAAACCTACAAGCTCAACCTTACGAAGCTCAAAATGCAAAATCAAATAATAGTGGTTATCACCACTATTCAAAATCCTTGCTCAAAAGAAAAACAAAAGAGAAAAATAAATAGTGATTTTCATCATTATGTATACGAGCAAGTATCCTAACACATTGAGCAAATAAAAATCTTGAACTTGAATCCTTGGAATTCTCAGCATTCGAAAACCATCTAGGTGATCCTCATTACGGGTTTGGTGGACAACCTACCTGGCAATGGCGGTATCCTAAACGCATGACGATATGTCTATCACATTAGCTTTGCGTGTGAGCAGACCAATGTTTGCATGTGGATGAGCTAGCTTATGGTACCTTAGATTGTCCCATGGATTAATCTTACTAAATACAACAATGGAGTTAGTGGAGCTAATTAGGTGATCCTCAGTATAGGTTTGGTTGATAGCCTATCTGGCACTAGCGGTATCTTGACAAATACCACATAAATGAACTCAATTGCACACACAGGGATGTAAAATAACTTGGTCAAAATCCAGTCTGATTTATACCTTGTTCAAAAGTCTTGCGAGATAAATGTACAGTTTTGGCTAGTTAGTTAAAATATCTGAATCTCAGAAAAGCTTAACTACATTTTAAAAACAACTGGTACATTTCATTACATCCATCCCCATCAAAAAATACAAAAAAATACAAAAACAAAGTTCTCACATGCAAAGTCATTCCACAAAGCCATCACATAAGTACAAAAAGCCAGTAAATCTTGTACAGTCTATGGTGCCATCGACAAGTTATCAACAACTCATTTCATTCATTCCATATGCATACATCATATAATTAGAAACATCGCATTCATAATACCACATTCATACATCATCATAAATAACTGTGCATAAACATAAAAAACAAACCATGACAAGTGTATAAACAAAACAAAGCAAGTCATCTGTATATATATCATCAAAAATGCCCGTAGGCTACAATGAACCGGTCCTCTGACCTCGCAACAAAACCAAAAGCTCAAAAACCCCCAAGCCTAGGGCATTGGCCACCATGATCATGTAGGATCGGTGCGACGAGAACTACCCCTCATGGTGTGGGTCCTATGGGACCCCTCAGGGTGGCTGTTGCTCACCCCCGCATCATGCCTACTAGCACCCCCCTCATCCAGTCGCCTACATCGAGAGGATGTTGACTGCTTCGTATCACTCCCTCTCAAGTGGCACGATGATCCACCTCTGCTAAACGTAGGGATCCGCCCCTCGAGGTGGATAATCTCTACCTCTAGCTCCAACCGATGCCACACCAAATCCATCTCCCATTGATGATACATAGCCAAATTCTCATTGCACTATGCCAGCTGCATCCATAGGAGATCCCTCTCCTGCACAACATCGGTATCCCCCTCCTATCGATGGTACATAGCCCATGCGTTCTCCCACTCTGCCAACTACGTTCATAGGAGATCCCTCTCCCATAGAGCCTCCTCGAGCTCCTCATCTCACCTCCGAAGTAGCCCCACCAATCATGCATTCTCAGCACACCCCTACCTCCATGTCCTCCAAAACTGCCTGAGGCATTGACATCTCTGGAACAGCAGCCTACTCTGGCTCCCACTACTCTGGGACGTCCTGCATCTCTGGCTGATCTAAAACCCCAAAATCCACACCCACATCCTCAACCTCCACCATGTCCGCATCATCCAACGAAACACCCCAACCCTCACCTGGTGCCTCTACACCCTCATCCCCTGCTGCTACCACCTCTGCACCCCCTAGAGGCCCCTCACCTCGCCATCACCATAGAGTCCACCACTGGTCATACTCAGTGGTAACCCCAATGTCATCCACGTCTGGGGCATCAATCATTGTATCTGAATCCTCACCCAACGGTGCAATGACTGGCCAAGCTAGAGTCCTCTCGTCCCCCCGATGTCGATAGATCACGGGCTCACCAGGCAACCCCTGGCGCACCCCAAACTGTCATGTAACCCGACCATATGGGAAGAACTCCTACTCAATCCCATGATGCCCAATCAACCATCGCCCCCTATGTACCCATCGGAGCCACTCTCCAGCCTCAAGCCAAGCTAGGAGTCCCGATAGGGGTGCCAAAACACCTCCCCTAGAGTAAGTCGAGCGAAGGCATCGGCATAGTGCCCTACGACACCTGCCCACCATCGACTCTATCCTTGCTCCTCAGATCTCCACCATAATGCCCCGTAACCAATCTCTCGGTCTACCATCTTCACCCGAGTCATCCATGGCAACCCAATCGGCCTCTCCATCGCTATGTGCTGCCAAGCCCAACACTACAACAAGTAGCTACATCCAATCCCCTTCCACCTCCGGTAGCGAACCTCGTACAACTCATCATAGAGCTATGCCAGTAGAGTCTGTCCCCATCTCATGATCATAGGTGCATCCGTAGGACACTCCACCAACCTGAACACCACCTCCAGCAGGTTCCACGGGAACCTCATGCTCGAAGAGTCGGGTAGCAACATGTTGGAAATGAGGCCCATCAATACGACATGCCTCACTCCCAACACACCCATCTCAAGCCACCATCGAACCAAAATGTCACCAATCTGGCAGTCACCCTCTACCCTCTCCACTGGGCTGTCCACACCCACCTCCTCCCCATGCCCAAAGCATCACATCAGTACAACTGTCCGTTGATCCCGCGACGTCGTCCTGATCGATAGTCCATCTATCGAAATCTGCAGAATCCGATAGACATCCTCCAAGGTCATTGTCATCTCCCTTGTTGGGAGATGGAAGGTGTTGGTCTGAGGCTCCCATAAGTTGATCAGGGCCATCAGATAGGCCCGATCCCCGACCACAGGCTCTAGTCGAGTCACCTTCTTGAGCCCAAGGGCATCAAGCCACTCCCAGTCAGCCAAAGTCAGTGCCTCCCGCGCTTCAATGAACACTATAGGCACACGGTACCGGCTCTTCACAACCTGCAAAAGAAAACAAAATAAAAACATTAAAACCATGAAAAACTGTACAACCATCACAAGAATATACAACAATGCATCAAACAATGTATAGCTAAAACAACAAAATTCAAAAAAATAATTTGTCAGTTCTAGGGTTTTAACTCTAAACTGATAAATTAAACAAAAACAACAAAATAAAAAATAATTTGTCAGTTCTAGGTTTTTAACTCTAACTGATAAATTAAAAAAAAAAAATCAAAAAAATAATTTGTCATTCTAGGGTTTTAACTTTCAACTGATAAATTAAACAAAAAAAAAATTCAAAAAATAATTTGTCAGTTCTAGGGTTTTTAACTCTAAATTGATAAATTAAACAAAAACAAAATTCAAAAAAATAATTTGTTAGTTCTAGGGTTTTAACTCTAAACTGATAAATTAAACAAAAACAACAAAAATTCAAAAATAATTTGTCAATTCTAGGGTTTTTAACTCTAAACTGATAAATTAAATAAAAACAACAAAAAATTCAAAAATTGTTTGTTAGTCCTAGGGTTTTTAACTCTACTTAATCATAAATAAAAACAAAAAAATTCAAAAATATTTGTCAATTCTAGGGTTTTTAACTCTAAATTGATAAATTAAAAACAACAAAAATTCTAAAAAAATAGTTTCTCAGTTCTAGGGTTTTCGAATCTAAACTAATAAATTAAACAAAAACAACAAAATTCAAAAAATAATTTGTCAGTTCTAGGGTTTTTAACTCTAAACTGATAAATTAAACACAAACAACAAAATTCAAAAAAATAATTTGTCAGTTCTAGGGTTTTATTCTAAACTGATAAATTAAACAAAAACAACAAAATTCAAAAAATAATTTGTCAATTCTAGGGTTTTTAACTCTAAACTGATAAATTAAACAAAAACAACAAAATTCAAAAAATAATTTGTCAATTCTAGGGTTTTAACTCTAAATGATAAATTAAAAAAAAAAATAAAAAAATTTTTTTTTATAATAATTAAAAAAAAAAAATTAAAATAATTTGGTTCTAGGGTTTTAACTCTAAAGATAAATTAAAACAAAAAATTAAAAAAAAATTTTTATTTTAATTAAATAAATTAAAAACAAAAATTCAAAATAATTTTTCAGTTCTAGGGTTTTAACTCTAAACTGATAAATTAAACAAAAACAACAAAAATTCAAAAAATAATTTGTCAATTCTAGGGTTTTTAACTCTAAACTGATAAATTAAATAAAAACAACACAAAATTTAAAATTCAAAAATAATTTGTCAGTTCTAGGGTTTTAAATCTAAACTGATAAATTAAAAAAAACAACAAAATTCAAAAAAATAATTTGTCAGTTCTAGGGTTTTTAACTCTAAACTGATAAATTAAAAACAAGACACAAAAATTCAAGAAAATCGTTTGTCAGTCCTAGGGTTTTTAACTCTAAAGGTCAAATGATCAAATTACAAACACAAAAATGCAACCACAAAAAATAACTAGGGTTAAGCTACGTTTTTATGCTCAGTTTTACCCTACGTTTCTAACCTAAGTTTTGATCTTTGTTAAATTAGGGTTAAGCAAAGTTTTTAAGTTACGTTCTAAACTAAGTTTTTTAGCTAAGTTTTAAACTAAACTTTTGATCTTTGTTTAACTAGGGTTCAACTAAGTTTTAAGCTAAGTGTTAATTTTTGATAGTCTAGGGTTTCATTTTAATTTGAAAAACAAAATACAAAAGACAAAAAACAAAACAAATTGCGGTTTTCAAATTATAACGCCAACAAACAATAAATAGGAAGAACACTCACTGGTCTCGCTTCGGCTCCACCGCTTGAGGATCCGGTCCATGAACTCATGGTAGCAGGAAAAATTTGGCAGTGCTTCGCTTCGTAGAATTGACCTCCTCCTCCTCAGAGCTCCAAATCGCCAGGAAAAACAAATGCAAATGAGCCCAAAACCCAGTTTTGGCCCTTAAATAGGCTTTTTGAGCCTATAATCGTTCCTCCCTGGGATGAGCGCTCGGTTAGCACTCGTCCCACCCTAGGACGATTACTAAACTGGTATTCGTCCCACCCAGGGACGAATACAGAGCAAAAATTTCAAAAACATCAAAAACTGCACAAAATGCACCAAAAACAAGCAATAAAACTGTCCAATGAGAGTGCTTTTGCACCTGACATTACGGGCATGCAAAATCAACGTCGGGGTCACAAATCCTCACTATCCTACTCCCTAAGAAGGCTACCATAGCCGGACCGCTCCACGGGAGGACGGATTTTCAAGAATTTCATCCCCAAATGGCGTCACAAAACGGGTCAAAACCCAACCAAAAATAGCAATAACATTGCCGAACGAAGGCGCCTTTGCGCCTGACATTCTTGGCATCCAAAACAGACATTGGGGTCACAAATTGTCACTATCCTACTCCCTAAGAAGGCTACCATAGCCGGACCGCTCCACGGGAGGATGAATTTTTGCCAATTTCAGCTCCAAAATGCGTCACAAAAAGGGTTAAAACCCACCAAAAATAGGTCAAAATGTTCGGAAACTGCTTGCGCATTCAACGGTAAACAACTGAAGGCACCCTTACCTAAGTCATCTTGGGTCAAGCGACTCGTCACTTTTCTCATGTTGGTCATTCCCTCATCGATTCGTCGCTTGAGGGGGTAGTCACACTTAGTCACCAATCAACAAAAACACACCCAATCAAGGAAATGACACGCATTCAAAGGATCATTGACAAAGACAATCACGCCCCTGCTTGGGGCAGCAAACAAGCAATAATCACAAGCTGATCAAACACTTGGCATTCGTGAATCATGAACTCAAGGTTCCCACAGACAAAAGGTTGCACCCTTTGCCTATTCATGACTGATCAATGTCCAAGCTCAAGTAACACCTCACCGAAAAAGGTTAACACTTGAATTAAGCTCCTTAGCTCGTCAGAAGCAAGGATTCAAGAATGCATGCCCTTTCCATACTTGGGGCATCAAAATTTGGTTAGGTTACTAAGAAACCCTAATCATTAGTGCTTTGGTTATCTATTTTTGCTCGGTGCTGCGCCTTGCATAGCGCATCCCAAAAAGGGGCATCTATAGACACCAAAACAACACCAATCCGATTATGTGACAACAAGCGCTGATCGCATTGACACACACAGCCCCTAGGGCAGCCCCCAAAGGTTAAACAGTGGTCCTAACCACTCCCAAAAGTAGTTTGGAAGGTCAAAGGTCAATTTGGCACCTTTTTGGCACTTTGCTCCCTACTCGTCCCACCCAGGGACGAATACAAACTGGTATTCGTCCCACCCAGGGACGATTATCAACATTCGCCCCAGGGTGAGGCGAATAGAAGGTTTGACTGGCAAAAAAATCAAACCTCGACAGGTCCGCCAGTTAATTGTAGCTTCAGGCCATGCAATTGCGAGGAACGACTTCAAATCAAGGAGAGAGACTTCAGTCATGCATGTCTTTGATTTTTGGAGGCCTCATGCAAGGAGACTCTAAATCAGGGAATAATCTTTTTCCCAAAATAGGACATGCAACTCCAGTGGCGCCCTCGCATGCGCATTCAAACAGAGAGACCCTAGGTCTATAAATTGGTGAGTCTTCTCACCCAAAATATAGAGAGAGAGGTAGCATTTTGAGCAACGAAGTGCTGCCATTTTACATCCACACACATACCTTTTGATTTGTGCCTTTCACATCCTTGATCTCTTTTGGAAGGGAGGTCATTGGGTGATTATTGGAAGCACAAATCCGGAGCCCAAACCCGAAAATTTGGCCACAATATCCCACAAAATTTACTGACAACACCCCATAAGAGGTTTTGGACCCATCCCAAGTGGATTGGTGCCGAAACAAAGTCCCAAACGGCGGGCGTCCTGCCCCCGGGCGCCCCCCAAACTGTCGCAGTTCTAAATGCCCCACCCCGGAGCGATTAGAAATCTATGGTAGATTTCTCTGATTTTTCTTTTGCATCTTATTCTAGGTTATTTAAATAGGCTGTAGTTTAAATTTCACTTCATTCTGACAAGTTTTGGTTATGCTTTTATCATTTCCCGCCTTTACTAACCTGCAGATGGCATCATCAAAATATGGGTGATAGAGGCCAAATTGGAGAAATATGACCATCTGGGTCATCCCAAAATACCCCCAATTAGCTAACCCCAACTTTGTAGGTCATTTGGAGCTTCCTGGATAGGACATTGAAGAGGGTGCTTTCTAACAATTTGTTGTAGGTTTATTCGTCCCGCCCGGAGCGAATACAAATCTGTGAGGAATTTCCCGACTGTTCCTTTTGTAGTGGCTTCCTGGTCCCGGGGGGGGGTTTGGGGGGGCCTTTCTTTTCCTAGTCTTCGACATCAGAGGAGCAGTAAGGAGTCAACACTCATATACACAAGCGGCGGTGACGTTTTGGTCCGCCCATCTTACATGTGGGCACGCGGAAGAAGGATTGCTATCCATGGATGTGATAAGAAACATATTTAACGCTCCTATCCCCTAAAAGGGAAGGAGACGTATTGTAACACGACTTTAAAAGCATATCAATAAAGAGGGCCGTATTCCATATTGCTTTTATCTTGTGTCGATTCATTTATGTCCTTTCCTTTCATGCATTTTTCAATATATAGGCTTTTAGCGTTAAGTTTGGTTTTACACGCATCGTACTTGGCATTTTCCTTTTTTGTTTCCGTATCCTCGTGCTTTCACATACATTCTTAGAATCCTTAGTTTTGACATAATTGAAGGATTGATTTTGGTATACCTTTTAGCCACCCTGTAATGATAGGCTTGGGGCTTAGGGTATACTTGGTATTGGTTCCTTATTTTACCTATTTTGGGATATGTGTCCCAAGGATTCAAGTATACGAAGAATTTTTTGAATTTTTGCTAAATTATTTGCCCCAACGTGAGCTTGAAATTTATCATTGACAATGATTCCTTTGAATGTATGCAATTGCACTTTTGAGTGTTTGAGTGTTAATTTTGATTATGAGTTTATTATTATGACTACCCCATAAAGAAGTGAGTTTATGAGGGCATGACCAATGATAAAAGCTATGAGTCACTTGACTCATATGACTAGATTGAGATTACCTTCAGTTTTACCCATTGTAAGATTTATCAATTTTGTGAGGCTTTTGATGGTTTTATTGATATTTCATGGCCGAATATAACTGAATACCTAGTTTCCGTGGAGTGGTATGAATACAATGGCCTTATTGGATATTTAGGTAAAGAATTTTCCATTCATCCATGAACACTTTGAGTTCAATCTTGATCCTTTGTGAATTTTATCAAATTTGACTTTTTTTGGTGGTTTTTAGGCCATTTTCTTGATCTTTTTTAGTTGTTTTTATGGGATTTTTTGGTGGTCATCCCAGGGTGGGATGGCTACATATTTTATGGCCATACCAAGGGATGTCTCTACATTTATGTATGTCCTAGGGTGGGATGATTGGTCAATTTGCTGGTCATTCCACCTAGGACAACCATGCTCATCCTAGTGCTTTTTAAGCTCAAAATTTGCCAAATGAGATCATTTTCACACTTCTAACTTGGAAAATTGAGATGTGAGGAGTAGGAGAGTGATTTGATAGCCTGGAGTGCCACTGAAACCATCCCATAATCACCATGATCCAACCTCAAGACTCAACGAGCAGTGCATTTGATGCGAGATGGGTAAGGGCTACATTTGCTCCTATACTTTATTGAAATTAGAGATGTAATTATTTTCACACTTTCCAACCACACACACTAAATCATGGTAAATTAACTACATTAGTGATAGAATTTCAGAATTTAAGCTTTTATTTATGGTTTGTGTGTAATTTTATTCCATTTTTTGTGTTTTTATGCTATTTTATGCCTATTTTGGGGGCCAAAAAGGCCCTTTTTAGCATTTTTGGGGGTTGTCCCTGGGTGGGACATCCACTGGTGGCCATCCTTTGTTGGGATAGCTACCAATTTTAGGACCATACTTGGGTGGACAGCCATGAATTTGGGGGAAAAAATATCCCTTTTTAAAGCTTTTTTTTGCTATTTTTGGGTAATTGTTTTGCATTTTTGTTAAGCTTGCTTCCCTCTATCAGGTGGTCAAGATTCGGTATTTATTTTCACCACTTTTTTAGACTACGAGGGACTTATTGACAAAGTATTACTATAAATATATTGATGCCATTGGTCTCAAGAAACTGACATGTTTAGAGCCAGTGGTGGGTGATAGAGCCTATCTACCCACGTCGACAGAGGATGTCTAATATATTTTTTTCAATATTATAGAGGGTTGTACGATTGTATCTACTCATAACAATATTAGAGATGTAATTTTGCAGAGATACTTAGTAGTCCTACAATATTATATTGTGACAATATGAGTGCCATCAAATTGGCACATAATCCTATCCACCACAGTAGGTCAAAGCACTTTGACATGAAGTATCACTTCATTAGAGACATGGTGGAGAAATAGGTGATTGAGCTACAACATTGCAACACTTTGGAAAACATAGTAGACACATTCACCAAAGGAGTTGTGAAAGCTTAGTATATAAAGTTGGGATAATGTCTAGTCAGTCCTCTCAACTTTAAGGGGGAGAATTTTGGACTCTAGAGCATACTTTAGAATATCTTCCCTAAAGTGTATAGGTTATAAATATTTAAAATTCATTTAAATATAGTTGCACCAACTTTACTATTTGAGAGGAAATTAGTTTTGTTGCGAGAGCATATAGGGAACTGTTTAGAGTGTTTCTAAACATAGTAGGAGCAAGTAAGATCTCCATAATAGTGGAGATTTCAAACTGATTGAAGTGCTATAAAAGCATTGTAATTTATTATGATTATGAATCTAATGAACATATTTTCGCATGGTTTCCCTACAATTATTTTCTAGAATACACTCCTCACATGCACCACTTGGAGGAGATATGCATGATGAAAAAATGGTCATTTGATGTTGACTCATGTTTTTCAAATAACCATAGCTAAAATATGCAAGGCTATGATACAATTTTTAGTTTTCATTATCTACATATGCAACCATAGCAACAAATAATTTCTTCCTAGAAGGACATGCAGAAGAGGTAGATCTTCCTCCTAACTTATTAATGTTCTTAGTCTCATCACAATAACCAGAAGCAATAGTTTTGAATCCATTTTCTATTTATTTAATTAACCATCTATTAGGTCACAACTCTACCTTCTTATTTGTATGAGTAATATGATAAATAGACAAAATGATAAGGTCAATGGTATGAAAATGAACTACCTCATCATATAAAAAATATTCAATATCAATGTTGATGTATCATACAACCTCCAATTAATAATCATATCCATTCACAACAAATTTATTTAAATGTGCCATGATTTATCCCTATCAAAAATGCTTATGCTTCATCATGTGTTTAGTTTCCCTTGAATATACTGTCAAATCATCTATAGAAGTGAATATACAAAATGAAAAATGAACTAATACATGAGTTTGTGAAGTTTCTCCATCCAAATTATCCTCACCTTATGCATAGGAGATAGCAACATCAACAACCACTTTATTTCTACATTCTCAAGTTTTTTAATCCTAATATTGCAAAATTCTACATTGTGTCCTTCCTTTTTACAAAAAACACAAGTAAACTTATTAAAATACCTCTTGGGATTTTTATCATTCTATTCTTGCTTCTTGTAATTTTGAACTTTGACAATAGATTATTTCATATGATCCTAACTAAAAATAGAATTTCCTCATGGTTATTTCTCCTAGTCTAATTGTGCATGAATTATGTAGATATCTCATTGATGTGTGGTGCATGAAAATCTAGAAAGTAGACACCAAGAATCTTAAATATAATAGAAACTACCTTATGTATCTCAAATACTTTATTGAGGGTAATGTTGAATAGTTCTATGTTTCTTTTCTTTTCTAATGCTTCTTTTCCTTCCCATATTGCCTTTGATAGTCCTGTTGTAATTTGGAAGTCCTATTATAGTTTCTTGAATCAGATGATATACTCATCACTAATATCAAATAATTCCATGCATAAGTTTATAATATCAACATCTATCGTACTAATTTATGTTAAATTATTTCAATCACATATCCCCTAAAATTTCTCAAGAAACACTTTACAATCCATGGTGTTGCTAACATTAGTGTCATAAACATTATCAACATGAACCAAAATGAAAGCATGAGCCCCATCCTTCTTCATAAATAGTATAAATTATTGAGAATTAATATCATGAGGCTTATCATTCATATATTTAAGTAACCCCTTGATTTAGGGTACAGATTCAATATTGATCTTATAGGTAGTTTAATTAGGACAACTCAACAAGGGTACAAGGCAATCCCTATCTTCTCTATCAAATTTAAATATCTTTATATCATTATGACTAGAAATAATAATACCAATACATAGCTCTAAAAAATATATGTAATTGAAAAAAATATCAAAATACTTCCATATGCAAAAGTTATGGCTCCTAGAATTTGTCCCCTAAAATTACAAAAAAATCCTCTAAAACATAAAAAAAATACTTACAATGAACTAGAGAACACCACATATCATTGCGTGATGGTTTAAGGGGTGCCAAGTATATACTAAATATGTAATATTCTAATGAATAACATGATTCCATTTGTCATAATCTAATTTGTTGCCTAATTTCTAAATCACATTGTATCCCCTATTCCATCTAATTTATTTCACAATTTATGCATCACCAAGTTTGCTCTTGTCTATGCAAGCTTTTGATCATATTTGATAATTTTACATTATATTATTTGTTGAACCTTTATTTATACATACCAAGTCATACAACCTTCCATGTTGGTTGTTGTACAACCTAACATGTTAAAATATAACCATGGCATGCTAGCACCAATATCAAACCCTACATCACCTACCACATGCCTCCTCAAGATTTATGCCATATCTTCAATTAAATGAGTACCTCATCAAGTACCACATGTCATGCCACAAAAACTGTACATGTTTCAATGTCACTTGTATGGAATACCATATGTTACCTTAGGATTTAAGCATTGATATCAATTAGCACATTTTGTCTCAATATTCTTTCACCTACTATCAAGTCACATATATGGATTACCACATCATCCATATGTATTGCCATATGTTGCATTAGGATTTGAGTTGTAGTCATCAAATTAGTTGTAAATACTACTATCTCATTCATATGGAAATACATAGAAAAATCCTTATTTTGTATTTACTAGACATCACCACAAGTATGGTCCTCAGGAGATAAGGATAGATGACTATTTTTATTAAAATAATAAACTACAAACTTTGTATTGATACATGCATTCCCCTATATGTCATTCAAACTTTGGATCCTTTCTAAGGAATATTATATAGTACATTCCCTTTTGAAGTTTCAAAATTTTTAAAATAAGAGGGGAACAATAAATTTTTTGAAATAAAATTTTGGTGTACCTAGAGTTAAAATGGAAAAAAATGTTCAACAACCCCCTAAAAGTTTACATAATAATCTAGAAACACTGACATTTTTCGTATCTATTACAAATTTTTCCATATAATAACTTTATGAAACATAACCATCAATACGCCATTTTATGAAAATGCAACAAAAATATTGTCAAACCATTATAACAACTTAATTAAGTGGCTTAAGGATTTTTATAGGAATAGAAACTTGTCCATGAAATGTCTAGCATCAAGGGTTTATCTACAAAAATAATGCTCTTCTTTTCTTCTTTCATGATGGTCAAGTAATCTACCACTTCATTTGTATTTATATTCGATAAAAAAAATAAAAAGAGAAAAAGAAATGGAATATTTAAAAATATCCATAAAGGAAAAAGGATATGTTTAAAAAAACTTAAATGAAATCACAAAACTAGGGGATCCCTCTATTCAATTTTTTTTAAATAAAATAATGTTGAGTGCTAATGGGAAGGAAAAATAAACTTGTTGATGGATATTTCTCATAGAGAGAAATTGTTGATTCTAGTGAGATCCTAGCAATCCAAGTCCACCTAGAGTTTCATAAGAAAATCCTTCCTTAGATTATGTTTTTATCCTTCAGAAGGACATATTTTTTTAAATAAAGGGGTAAAAATTTATTGATAAAAAGTCTATATTACAAAGTACAACTGAGCCCCCACCCAGGACTCAAATAAGCAACAAGACAGGCTAAATCACCAGACAAGGTCAACTCCCAAAGAAAACCAAAAAAAACAAACCACATTAAGTCTGAACATCTTTATGGATCAACTCCCATAGGTGTTGAGAATCCCTAGATGGAAGACTCTCCCAGTTATCAATACTCTGAGTATCCAATAGCTCAGAAGCCCTTTTGGCCAGGTAATTAGCAACCCCATTCCATTCCCTTGGAATGTGCACAAAGGATATAAATTCAAACTCTTCACTCATTCTAAGAATCTGAATGGTCACAGATGCCAACTGCCAATTAACATCCTCCACTCTTTTGCTGTTTAAAAGATTAACCAAAATTTGAGAGTTAGACTCGCAAAGAATCATATGCCAGCCAAGAGAAAACCCCCTTTGCAAGGCCTCAAGTATCGCCAGAGCTTCCATAAGATTGTTGGAGTGAACACCTTTATAAATGGAAAAGAAAAAACTGACCAAGCCAGCAGAATCTCTCCCAACACCACCAATTCCACAATGTCCAAGATTGCCCCTGGATGACCCATCAGTATTAATTTTTAAAACTCCTCTAGGGGGAAGTCTCCATCTACCCTCTCTCCTAACCTTCTTGCTAAGCCGAGGAATCCTACTAGGGCTAGAAGAATTCACACCAACCCCAAACAAACCAAGGGCCTATCGTACCTTCTCCTCCCTAGAGTCCAAATGAGGGTCCACATCACATTTACTATGGATAGTTTCTTGAACCATACACAGGATCCTTTGCCAGATCTGTTGAACAACCAAATGACTTCCCTCAAAAATGCGTTAGTTTCGTTCAAGCCAAATCTGCCAGATGATGCAAGAAGGGCCCAAATTCCAAGCCACTTGGAGGAAGGGGGCCTTGGTCGGAGGTCTACCCAGACTACTCCAAAACTCCACTAGGGAGAGCACATGAAAACAAGGATGGTTCCAGGCACTCCACCAATAGTGCCAAATGTCTCTAGCAAGGGAGCATTGGAAAAATAAATGAGAAGAGTCATCCTCATTCTTACCACAAAGGACACATAAAGAGGGACCTTGAAATCCCATCTTCCTCAAGTTATCCCAGGTGAGGCATTTATTATGAGCTACCAACCAGAGAAAAAAGTTACATTTCGGCCAAGCAAATCTATTCCACACCTTTTTCCACCATGTGACAGGGAGACTTCTGAACTTTTGCTTATCAAGAACTTGATAACCATAGGCTACAGAGTAGGTTCCCTTGGGATTAGGGTTCCAAGCCAGAATGTCTTTATCCCTCAATGAAGAATAGTACCTCCCTGCAAGAATTAGAGCAAGCACCTCTCTATCTTCGACCAATCCCCCTTGGGGCCATTCCTATAGATCTTTCCATTTGTACATCTCCATATTTCCAAAATACTAGATTTTTTTAAAGTCCTCCACATGAGACCAGCATGCTTCCAAGAAAAAAATGCTTAGGGAACGTAACCTGGGATATTGAGTCAAGATAGGAGGGTGGCCATCACAAGAATCCTCCTAAAAAAGAACATCTGATCCCCGATTACAAATACAGAACAAACCCTGCTTAATTAAATTAGCTCCTCTTTTCAGAGTGTCCCAGATAACGGAACCTTTCCCAACCAAACTGTCTCTAGGGATATCTGCCTCAGAAATACCTCTCAAGTATTTATAAGATAATATTTTAGCCCAAATCTGATCTTGAGAGGTACACCATCTCCAATAAAGTTTCATAGCCAAAGCCTACCTAGAAAGAGTTGCCTGTTGCAACCCAAGGCCTCCCTCTTAAGCTGGCCTACAAATGGAATCCCATCTAACCAAATTCCATTTTGATTGATCAAGTTTGCCAGACCACAAAAACTATCTTGACAGAGCATCCATGTCCTTGATGAAACGAGGAGTTGTTTGCACAAAACATCTGTAAATGGGTAAAGCTTGAATAACAGATTTTAAAATCAATACTCTACCTGTAGAGGATATCCATCTAACAGTCCAGTGATTTACCTTCCTTCTAAACTTATCAAGTATAGACTTCCAAGAAGATCTAGGTAGAGGATGAGATGAAATCGGGATCCCAAGATAAATGAAGGGGGGAGTCCCGACCTGGAATCTTAGAATGCGAGCAATCCTGGCTTGAATAAGAGGGGGGTATTGAAGAATAAAATAAAGGACTTGTCCTCATTAATCACCTGTCCAAAAGCACCAAGATATATGTCAAGAGACTGTCTAATGTTCCCAGCTTCCTTGATAGTGGCAACTCCCAACAAAGCAGTATCATCAACAAATTGAAGGTGGGAAAGAGGTGGCAAACTGTTATCCCACTTCCACCCCTGAATGAGACCATGCCTGACCTGAGACTTGAGTAATCTGCCCAACCCTTCTGCCATAATGATAAACAAATAAGGAGATAGAGGATCTCCTTGCCTCAATCCCCTTGAGGCCTTAAACAGCTCCGTTGTCTCGTTATTAACAAGAATAGAGAATGAGGAAGAAGAAATAAAGCTCATCACCCATCTAATCCATTCCTCCTCAAAGCCAAAAGTAGTAAGAAATTTTTGAAGAAAGGACCATCTAACTCTGTCATAGGCTTTTGCCATGTCCAACTTAATGAACATAGTTTTCTCCTTAGAAGTTTCCATTAAGTGAATAGCTTCTATAGGAATAACAACCCCATCCATGATTTGTCGGCCAACAACAAACCCACCTTGCTCCTCAGAGATGATTTTGCTCAACCATATCTTCAGCCTCTCATCAATAATTTTTGTGATGATCTTATATACAACATTACAGAGAGCAATAGGCCTGAACATATCCAAGGAATTCACTCCCTCTTTCTTGGGAATAAGCACCACAAAGGTAGCATTTAGGTCCCTTAGCATCTGTTTGTTCTTTTGGGACTCACAGACCACTTCCAAAAGGTCAAATTTGATTAACCCCCAAAACTCTTGATAAAAATCAATCGAGAATCCATCCGGACCCGGGGCTTTCCCCTTTTTCATATTGAACACAACACTTTTCAGCTCCTCACGAGAAATTGGATCCATCAAGTTCTCATTCATCTCTCTAGAAATAATCGAGGGAATACAGTTTAGAATAATTTTTTCTTCCTCATCATCTGAGAGGGCATCCTCCTTGAAGAGAGAGGAAAAATACCTCTTAGTATCTTCTGAAATATCTTTGAAAGAAGAAAGCAGGGCACCCTGAGAATTAACAAGAGAGGTAATCAGGTTACCATTACGACGAGCCTTAATAGAGTTATAAAAGAAGGTTGTGTTCCTATCCCCTTCTTGAAGCCAATCTACTCAAGATTTTTGTTTCCAAAAAATTTCTTCCCTCAGTTCCCATTCAGCAAGGTCTTTTACAGCCTCAGATTCCTCAACAAGAAGCTCCTCTATGAGTCCCTAATCTCTAATCTTCCTTGAGGCTTCTTCCACCCTCCTAAGAGCTACCAACTTAGCCAAGGAAAGGTTCCAAAAATTTAGTCTATTCCATCTCTTCAATTTATGCTTAACAAATTGAAGCCTCTTCATAAAGGAGTACATAGCGGTGCCATGAGGAGGTTTGCCATTAGTCCACCAGCCTCGCATGAAATCATGAAGCTTAGGATCTCACAACCACATAAGTTGAAACTTAAATGAGGGATTATTTTTTAGCCCTAACTCCAGAGCAGAGAGTTTGATAGGCCAATGATCAGATCCTCTACCCTCCGGAATCACAAAACTAGCGCTTCTATTATTGCCAATCCAAAAACTAGAGATCAAAAACCTATCCAGTCTCTCTGAAATGGAATATTCCCCACATATTCTATTATGCCAGGTAAATATCCCATTATCCAGCTTGATGTCAACCAAGTTCAAGGCCCGGATATGAGCATTGAAGATAGAAGAAAAAGGCTCAAGACGATCAATCCCACCATGTTTTTCCTCCAGACAAGTGATAGAATTGAAGTCTCTAGCCAAAATCCATGGGTACAGGGGAGCCAGACTTCTCACAAAGCCAATGTGCTCCCATAAATTCACTTTACCATTGTAATCAATAGGAGCATACACATTTGTAAGTAGGATGGTCTCACCAGATTCATTATCATGCTCGATCATCGAAATAGACCACCTGCTGGAAATCCAGGTAAGAGGAGAGATCTTAACTGGATCATATAAACAAGCAAGGCCACCAACATATCCACATGCACCAATACACTGACATTACCCCTTTCTCCACAACTTGGGAGCAATATTGAACAAACTATCAATAGCTAATTTAGTCTCCTGAATAAAAACCACATCCGGAGAATGAACACGAATCAAATCATGAACAAATTTTTGTCTGGGGATGTTGTTCAACCCCCTTACATTCCATGAAAGTATAATCATTTTTGGGGGTTATAAAAATGGGAGTCCAATGTTTTCACCAAACCTGACTCTACCAAAGTCTCCCCCATTAACTTAATTTTATCCTGGTCTTTCTTTCGACCCACCTTCATATTCTTATCTAAAGCATTTTTTTAAATTATTTTATGCTGCAATCCTAGCACCGTAGGAGTTTTACAGTCCATGGATGACTGCATCAGTGCCTGGGTAGGAGAGGGCATATCTAAATCTGTGCCATTTTCTAATATAACTTCACTTCCAGGGCTAGGGCCAACCATATCACCTGTACTCGAAACCAAAGACCTCTGTTCTTCATTTAAACCCCCTATATCTGGTTCCATTGGTTCCACCTCATGAAGAGACAACTGATTTGGTCCTATTATATCTATAACAGGTAGCGATGTTTCAGGTATCTCCACACACTGATCAAGATTCTCTAGAATTTCAAAACGGTTGAGCTAAGCATCTGGCTGGTTATCCTTAATGTCTCTTTTTGCCTTTCTTCCTTTGTTTCGAGGTTTTACCATAACAAAGCCTTCCTTATCCTGATCCCCCTCCTTTATCGAGGCTTTTCCTTTATCCATATTTTGTACAGCTCGAGAGGGCCCAAGATTTGAAGCCACAGGCAGGACAAACTTAGGGCATTTTCTTTGTAAGTGGCCATATTCATGGCAAATCCGGCAACGAAATGGAAGAGCTTCATAGTCAAGTTTTTGAACCCATTTGGTTGATCCAAACTGTATTTCAATAGAATCTGGAATAGGATTGTTTAAATCAATTTCAACACAGATACGGGCAATAGAGATTACCTTTTTATCCAAAGATCTGTCGTGACGGCCCAACCGGCTTCCCAAGTAGAAGGGCAATCATATGCAAGATGTCATTTCTCCAAAATTCCAATGGGAGCCACGAAAGCCGAACCCACACTGGAACCCGTGATGGTCGCTCCTCTGATGGGTTGAAACCCACATGCCAGGGTTTAAGAAATAGTCCCGCTTGGTTACATAAATAGGGACCTCCTTCAAATGCTTTGTTATGATCCGCAAGACAAGAAAAAACCACCATAAAATAGTTGTTTGCACTCAGCATCACCTCCACATCACCTTCAGGGTTCCAAGTCTTCCTAACCCAAGCATCCACAAAGGGAAGAGAAATTTGGATGCCCATAAATTTACCAATAAGCACATGTTTGGTTAAATACTCCACATATTTTGCCATCGAGTTTGGTTGAACCACTAGAACCGGCCTGGCTTCACATCGTTCCAAACATCCATTGTTCTTTAACAAGCGATTCCTAGCATGCAATGGGAAATCCTGTTCCTTCCAATCATTTTTAAAAGAAATACCAGCCCTAGCATGCACGCTCTGTGACGGACCTGATGCCATCACTACATTCCTCCAGTTGTTCATACCTCCTCCAGAAACTGCTGCCATCCCCACAGAGCCCACCAGATAGGTCTCAAAAAAATTCCAGCAAAGTAGCTTTCCTCATCAAACCCTAGCAGAGCTCCCCAACCTCATTTTTGGATCAACCTTCAATCCCTTCAGAAGGACATATTATTAGATAGCTCTAACCAATATTTTTTCAAGTAAATTTTTTCTAGTCAAATTAATCGAGAAATGGAGATTTACATCCAATTTGATTCGATGTTGGAATTCATAGTAGTTTTAAAAAATTAATAGAATCAAATATTACCTGGTATTTATTAACAAAGTAATACATAGAGAAAAATAGAACATAGAATGTAATAGATTATCCATTGTCATCAAATAATATTTTAATGTAAATTAAATTATACTCCAATAGATGATAAAAAGGTTGGTATAAAGGGGTATTTATATCCAAACACATGATGCCTTTAATTCAAGGTTTTGAGACTAGCCCTTAGAAATAAAATATCATAAAAATTTATGAAAGCACCTTTTTTAGAGTTTACACAGTACAAAGGGTAAATATGACAAACACAAGTATATGTTGGTCATGGATCTACCTAATCATAAAATATATACACCCTAGACCTAACCAACATTGAAAGGCCAAAGGAGAGAGATGCCCTTCGGGTCAATATCCAAAGAGGGATGGTTCCCTTACTACAGTAATTTGTTTTAAATCTTAGGGTAATAGGAAGGAAATGGGAAATGATAGAAAGAAATGAAAAATATGGCTGTGAGTCAGAAATGTTAAGCAAGGATAAACTAACAACTAAAATTCAAATC
The DNA here is from genome assembly GCA_028583015.1 of Wollemia nobilis. Taxonomy (NCBI): domain Eukaryota; kingdom Viridiplantae; phylum Streptophyta; class Pinopsida; order Araucariales; family Araucariaceae; genus Wollemia; species Wollemia nobilis. The sequence continues at coordinate 3,580,168 of JAQPPZ010003109.1, read as the reverse complement.
AAGTGTTAATTAGCATACAATAAAAAGAAATGCATAGGAACCACTCACAAATTGCAAAAAAAACTCCAAGGAGCATTTCAGTATTCATTGCCTTATCAAAAATTATATTCAGATACAAAATTTAAATTTAGCTAATAACAGACATAAATATAATAAAAATGATAAGCAAAAAGTGATCAAACACAACACTACTCAAGGAACCAAGAGCCAGATGTCTTTCTATTGATGCATAAAACTCTAATTTTTTTCTGCATAGTGTCTATCCTCCTTCATTACATTGAAATTCTTAGTATTTATAGAGGATTTTGACCCTAAAATTAAAACAAAATGTTCGCTAGTCAAAGACTATATAGAGCAATTATCTCCTTGGTAATGGCAATGCTCGAATCAGAACATTCTTCAAGAATTGACAATCCAATTTTTATGGGGTACGCCTAGGAAATCAGTAGAGATGGACAATGGTAAAAACATCCCAGACATTAGTGCATCAAAAAATAGCAACAACATGTGGAAAATAGGATCTTGAATATTAAATTATGGACACCATTCCATCACTTTACACCTTGGAATATTACCATTGCTAGTGGATACTCAAAGAAAATTAACTTTATTTTGAAAAGGAGCAAGATCAATAAAGGGCACCTGAAAAATGAACAGGATCGTGCTAGAACCTGGGATGTAACATTTAATATTGGTATCTCTTTAGTAGGAATTTTGGCCATATCAATTTCATTTCTCCAATAAATTCCATAAATCTCCAATCTTTCCCAAAAAATATTAGCAACAATAGCACCTTGAGAGAAAACATTGTAGAAAGGAAGGAGTAATTTTGATTTTACCTAGGCAATCTAGTGTTTTCACCTATCAACATGATTTCGCATTCCTCCTGCACAAAAAATAGAATATAAATGACTTCTGCCATAAATTGGGAAAAAATAATTGATTTCACCCTCAAGAGGTGTAAAAATGATTTATGCCCCACCTCAGGGTGACTTTGACTTTGACCAGAATTTGTTTCAGGACTTTCGCTTTAAACTGGATGAAATCAACGTTTTTCTCAAAATGGGGTAAAATTACATTATTAGGAACCTTCCTTAAATTCACTTTGACTTTGACTGTAGTAACCTTCACCCAAACGACATCACTTCATCGTTTTCACTCTTGAAAATATTATCAACTTGGATTTCATCCTCAGGAAGGGCAAAAATGATTTTCACCCCTTCCCAAGGGTAAATTTGACTTTTATTACACCAACCATGCATTTCACTTGATTTTGGCCCCTGAACATATTTGATTGGAAAATCACCTTGAATATGGGAAAAATGATTTTTGCCTCCCCCAAGGGCACCTTTGACTTTGACTGATTTTTATTCATTACTTTTGCCCTTTTCCTCTTTGTAAAATTTTAACTTTTTCTTACTAGGGTGAAATATTCTTATCATGCAACTTTTGCCCCAAAAGAAGGGCAAAAATGATTTTTGTCCCAAAAGAAGGGCAGAAATGATTTTTGGCTCTTCCTAGGGTGAAAATGTTTTACATTTTATTTTTATTGGCACTTTTCCTTTGAATAAAAATTACCAAATCCTTGGTCCATTTTTCATCAACCCTTTCATCCTGAGACATTCCTTGCCATACATTTCTCCCTTTTATATTTTACCCATGATTTTCATCAACTTTTTACTGGCAAAACTTGTTGTGCATTTCCAGGGATGAAATCAACCTTATTTATTTAATAAAATAAATCAAGGAGAGAAAAAAAAATGTTACATCAAAACAATCAAATCAAAACAATTGCATCATTCATATTATATTCTTCAAACCTTTACAATCAAAATTTATTGTGGCAAAATTTCCAATGCTTTTGGTAGCTCCCAGGGTATTCAGCTCATCTGGATGCAATTAACCCTAGGCCTTCATCAATTAGGATCAACTGTCATCGCCACTGGTAGCACTAAGTGGTACATTGATTCAGTATCTTCCTTCTTTATTTCCTCTTGTGTCTATTTCTCCCACTCTTCTGTAGTTGTTTTTTTCTCTACTTTTGCATGTGCTCGTACTTCTTGCTTGTTGAGGCTTTCATTGCTATTTTCATACACTGCAACTACCTCAACCTAGGAATCCAAAGTGAATGCAAATATCATACTTAGTGAATCAATGACAAAATGTAATTTTTGGATGCGATCCATGCTTATGCGATTAGATCTCTATTAGAGTTCCAATATAGATGATTCAATTTGGGTGAGCCTCTCGATGCATGATAGTACTTGTTCCTCCATTATTGGCTTCTTCTAGTTGTTGATCTTTGAAGTATCTTCAATGAAAGTTTACTAGGATGCCTTCAAATATTTTGTTAGCAAAAGCTTTCGATCATCATCTAAGAATCTTGGAAAATCGCCATTAGCTAGAGACTTGAAATAAATAAGCGAAATGCAACACTCTTGTTCAAACATAGTCACAAGCTTCTCACCTTCTATTTATAGCTCTAAATGGGATAAATAGTTGTGCAATGTAATTATAGCCTTGGACAAACCACAATCCATTCCACTCATCAGTTTAAATTGGAAGTTAGACTAGGTCAATACCTGAATGTTCAGTGTCATCTCTAGTTTTGGTTCCATCTATTCCTCAGCATACTCCAAAGTTTTATCACTAAGAAAAATTACTATCCGAGCCTCATGAATATACAATAGAAATTTGAGCACTTTTTTTGTCAATATCACAAATTATTTCATTAAATGGCAATGAGCTTCTTTCATTTTCTCTTTGGATAAGCCCACTAACTGTGTAACTTTCTTGACTAGTTGTTTCTATAAAGCTTCAAGCTAGGTAGTCAATGATTGCACTTGCTTCTATGTTCCTGCAAAATCTATCTGGTATACATTGGTTATCTTCTCCAACTCTTTATCTCTCCACTACCAAAGCTTGATCTCTAATTTTTTTGTCTCTAGCTATGAACTATTTTTATCCAAAGCTTCATTTAACTCAACAATCTTTGTCTCAGCTTCAAAAAATATTTTCTTATAATGCTCACTGTGTAGGTAAAGAGAGATCATATCCACCTGTATATTCCCCATATTCTTCGTGGTATTAATATTTTCTAGGTCCTTTATAATGACTTCATAAGTGTAATAACTTGGAGCCATTTATCCTTGAGGCTTCTGACCCTGGGGAATCAAGTTGGGTAGTCAATTATTGGACTTGCTTCTACAATCCTACCCAAGTTTACTGGTATTATTTGGTTTTCTTCTCCAACTCTTTCAATCTCCACTACCAAAGCTCTACCTCTGATTTTTTCTCTATCTATGCCCTATTTTTTGCTAGAGCTTCATTTAACTCAACAATATTTGTCTAAGCTTCAAAAAATATTTTCTTATAATGCTCACCATATAGGTAAAGAGAGCTCATATCCACCTATATATTCCCCATATTATTCATGGTATTATTATTTTTTAGGTCCTCTATAATGACTTCATAAGTGTAATCACTTGAATTCATTTCTCCTTGAGGCTTTTGGACCTGGGGAATCATTTTTATAGTAGGTTATTCCATAGATTCATGGTCTAAAGCAACCTTCTTCATTGTATTCACTAGAGCTTGAGCTTATTTTAGCTTATAACTTTTCAACCACTATGATGAACTTTGGTGGGCTTGACTCATTTTTGCTACAATAGGATGTTCTAGCACAATATCCATCTCTAGCTCTAACAACACCTACAACTCATTAAATGGAGTAAGGGGAAAATGAGCCTACTAGGAATTTGGCTCGGGAAGTGAAGTGGAAACAAGAACAATTGGTGTAAAGTGGTTAAGGGGATGGAAGTGAGGGGTTTGGCTATAGTTACACTCAATTGAGGAGGATCTTGTGTACTTACAACCATAGTAGATATTACTGGAATGGAGGAAGAAGGGTATGAAAATGGATTGGGGCTTGATGTGAAAAATTAAAAGAAATGGAAATAGTAGAAGCATGAATAGAGGAAGAGGGAGCATTGGTGATTGGGAACTGGGAAATAGGAAGTGAAATGGAGGTAGAATGTATACCAAAGGGAGGTGAGACAAAAGTGATAACTATGGAATGTGGTGAAACAATCACTGAATGTTCAAGATAAAGGGAAGAGGGTAGATAAAACATACCTTTAGGCTCCACCTTTTAAGATGATGATGAGGGTGGTTGTGACACTAGTTTACCCTTGTCTTGTTCCTCCTCTATCTCTTTATCCATATATATAACTTAAATGTGCTAGCAAAGCTATCCTACCTTAATCAAAGGAGGATTTCCTAAAATGTCATCCGATGTGTCTTCAATTGTAATAGGAAGGTTCACACCTAATGAAGCAACTGCACCTATTCTTGGCTTCTTGGAGATATTAGGAAAAGGAAGTACCTCATGCTTACTTTTATTCTTCTATTGGGGCTACAATTCTAGTGATAGTTATTTCTCTTCTTTTACAAGTGGTGCTTCCTCAATCACTTGTTGCTCCTATCCAGTCGTGATCTCTTCATTTCTAGATATTTGAAAGCTTCAAGGTGCAATTTTACTGAAAGATATCAGTTTATAATTATTAGAGTACTCACCATATATGTCTAAAAACACAACATCCATCACTAGGTCATAAGTTGATCTAGTTTTCCTTGTATGGACCCTCATAACACACCATTTTATATTTTCTCCTCAGACCAAGTGGGAAATCGTTCCTTCATTTTACCAAACAAACTCATAGGATGAATCTGGTGCTTGTGAACTACAAGGTTATATTCAATATTCATCTTGTAAAAATCATACCATGGTAGGAGCATCATAATCTACTCGATGTGTCATTCAATATCATGCGCTTCTAGGTTATTTATTTGCTGCTCAATATTTTCCTAGGGGTAGTAATGGATTTTTTTGGCTTTAATTAACCATACAAATCGACGCAAAGGATCATACTTCCAACACTGAGGTAACTCCACCATACCCATATCATAGAGAGCTTCATTAATCAATTTTTTTGGCCATCCTAGTCTAGTTCAATTAAACTGAAGCAAAAAGGCATGGTGCATGTAGTCTTCTTTCCTCGTCCTACCCATAGAAATCATTGATGAAGTCATTCTTGCAGATAAATTCCATCACAAAAAGGTGCTTGGTAGTAAAATACGGAAGAAGAAATGTCTTACTAGTGAAGCTGAAAATTTACACCATGATACCCTATGTCAAAAATAAAATATCTCCTTTATCCTTTGCAACGATCTCATCTCTCATCACCCTTGGAACTCTCTCACTTGTACCAAAAATAAGTTTGAGGGCGGAGCACAAAAAAATGTGATTAAAATTGTAAAATTACTCCTTCCTCGACAATATTGGAGTGCACAAATAAAATGTAAGCTTCTTATCTACCGAAATTCAACCATAGAGAACTTCATAAAATTAAAAAGTGCATATTTCAATAGCATGAAATAAGGTGAAATAAGAGTTTATCATTATATTACCATTGTATTCAAAATAATAAGGAATCAACTCAAAAGGAAATCTAATAGGTGCTAAGCAGTTTATCAAAATTATAGCAGACTATGATCACTTGGGAGATATAAGGGATTCTACAAAATATGATATTTGAAAATGTTTTATCAAATTATTTCACTTACTCTAAACTAGGGAGTCATAAGGTAGATTACTTCAAAAGTTCTATCAAAAGTATTTTCAAAATGCTAATGAGCTAAAAGAATTATATTCATTGATCATATGCTACAAGTTATTAAGATAATGGATAAATTAGAAAGGAGACATATCATCAAAAGACACACTACAAAAGGATTTAATATCAAGATATATACAATATACCATATCAAATATGCAAAATTACTTCTAGCACAAACAATTCTACAAGTCAAATTGAAAAAACCATTGGTATATTGATTTTGGTGCTAGTCATCACATGACAAACAATCTACAATGGTTTGATTATCTTGAGATCACTAATGAATATAGGTTGAAAATTTCATATGGCAAAACCTATCTTATACATGCATATGGGTGTGTAACACCTAGTAAATCATTTCTAAATTTTATGTTACATAAGATGGTGTATATTCCTAGATTAACATTCAATCTTATTTTAGTCACCAAGATAGTGGAAAACAAAAGGATGGTTGATTTTAGATACCTAAATGGATTCAATATGTGTCTCATCATAAATTAAAATGAGATAGAAACTACTAGATCAATCAATAAAAATATATATACTCTAGACTCGATTGAATCTTCACAAGATAATGTTGTATTTCAGAACAACACTAATGCATTTTCTAAGGAATAGATTATAGAAAATAAATAACCTATATATCATAGAGTAGATGAGGGAATGGAATATTCAAAATTAAAAGGACGAGAGGTCAAAAAAACTATGGACTACTTGGGTATATACAAACTAGAGAAGAAGAATAAAGACATGATCAAGTTAAAGAATATATGAAATACTAAGATCCATATTGAATACTAAAGTCCTCAATACCCAAATAATGTTATACAATAGGTGTTAGAGCATATTATATTATTTGGTACATGCCAATGTATCACCTTGGGTACATTATTATATTAGAATTTTATATTATATCATGGTTTGGGTGGTTACTTCATACAATGTAATAAATTCACAAGTGTTACAATGTGCAATGATGTAAATATCCATGTAGTACACATGTACATGAGTCATAGGATAAGGTAGATGAAGAGTCATGGGCCAAGGGGATATATCTTCCTATAAATATGTTCTTTGAGATAGTGAATATTTAGAGAATAAAATAGCATAGAGAATAGTATTAATATAGAGAATAAAGGATACAAAATAGGTATAATTGATGGAGTGTTCATGTCCTCCATTATATTGCATTGTACTATTTTTGTGAGCTTTCATTAATGGTATATTTTTGAGTTATTATAAGAGTTTTTGTTATATTTTTCCTACATATTATAGTGTCATTATTATATAGCTATATTAGATTACTTATTTTACATCTTGTGGTTGTATTTAATTTAATATACATCATCAAAAACTAAGAGATTGTCTACATCCTATGACATTAGCCTAATATGAGCATGACATGTTAGCACCTATGTGAGTGACTACATCACCTACCACATGTCACCTTAGGATTCATTCCATATCATTAGCTGAAGTGTTACCTCCATTAACTACCACATGTTATTCCACAACACTTATATAGCTTTTCATATTAAGTGTATGGATTACCATATATCACATTAGGATTTATGCATTGATTCACAAGTTAGATATATAGACCACCATAATAGTTACCACATATTACCTCAATATTCATGCATCTACTACCATTTTACCTATATTTATTACCACATAATATATGTGGATTGCATGTGCTGATTTATGATTTGTGTTCTAGTCACAAAAATAGTTGTATAGGTTTTCATCTCGATCATATGTACTACCATGTGTCATCTATACAACTTTACCGCATCAACATAACTATCCAAATGGTGACATAATCTAGTGACATGTTATAACATGTTATAGACATCCTGACATGATAACATTTAATAAAAAATGAGGGAAGGATATTTTAACATGAAAGCTCCCATGGAAAAATTCCTTATATCCTATTTTCTAGGCATATTTCCAAGCATGCAACTTGGGAGATAAAGTAAGAGTACTATATTTATTAAGTTAATAAGTTGTATTTGCATACCCCTTAAATGCAACTGATACATGCTCCTCTATGCTATTCAAATTATAGAAATACAGGGAAACAAAAATTTTCCAAATACAATTTTGAAGTACATAGAGTCAAAATGGGCAAAAGTGTTTGACTAGAACCCCTAAAATGTTGTGAAAATTTTATAAATGGTGATAGTTTGTTCATATCTTATGATTTTCCCTATGTAACAATTTTATTGAACACAATGAATTAGGACATACTCTCATGATTAAACAATAGAAAATTTGTTGGACCATGTTGACAACTTTATTGAGTAGCTCAATGTCATTCCAAGCACATAAACCTACCCATTATATCTTTGGAATCAAGTGGTTATCTAAAAAAATGATCCTCTTATTTTCTTCTTTCACAATGATCAAGTAATATGACATTTCATTTTTATTGATATTGAACAAAATATCTAAAGAGAATACTAACTTTATTATTTTTAAATCCATAAAGGATAAATGAGGTGAATGAGGTGTTTAAAAAATGTCAAAAAATCTATATTTGAAACTAGGGCATCCCTCTAGTTAGAAATTTTTTAAAAAATAAGTTTGAGTGCCAATGAGAGTCATAGAGGAACTTGTTTATGAATATTTCTATTAGAAAAAACTATTAATTCTAGTGAGATCCTTGCAATTCATGTATAGCTAGGATTTCATTAGAAAATGCTTCTTTAGATTATGTTGCTAGCCTTAAAAAAAATATATTCTTTAATAGTTCCAACAAAACATTTCATCAAGAGAAGATAGAAGATAAATGCTACTAGTGGAAGGAATTTAGTAAAGAATATTTACATCCATTTCAATAAAATGGGTTTCATAGTACTTTTCAAAAATTAATAGAATCAAACATACCTAGTACTATTTATCAAAGTAATACATAGAGAAAAAAGAACATAGAATATAATGGGTTGTGTGTGAAAACCAAACAATATCATAGAATAGAAATGAAATTACACTTCATTCAATGATAAAAATATTGGTATGAAGGGGTATTAATATCCAAACACATGAATCCTTTAGTTCAAGGTTATGAGATTGAAGCTTAGGAATAAAACATCATAAATGTTTACAAAAGCTTTTTCAAATTTGACATGGTCCAAAGGGTAAATATGACAAACATGAAGAACACAAGCTTATACTGAGAGGGGGGGGTGAACAGTATAAGACCTCTTTTTAATTTTTCATCATACTTCAAAACAGTAAAGCAATATACCCAAAGCAATATCAAAGCAATGCACAATATCATCCACAAAGTGACACCAATTTTAACGTGGTTCACCCAGAATGGCTGGGCTACGTCCACAAAACTTTTCTCTAAAAGTTATCTCAAAGTTATTTGGGAATCCTTCCCAATTAAAATGTTTATGAGCCTCGGCCCAAAGGAGATACCTTCCCCCAATCAAAATTTATGAGCCTCTACTCAAAGGAGATACCTTCCCCAATCTGAATTTATGAGACTCTGCTCAAAGGAGATACCTTCCCCTTTGCTCTGGAAATGATCCCTCAGAAGATCAACTGCCTCTACCTCTTGCCAGCACGTGGAACTCATTTCCACCGAAGACCTCATGTTGTCAATGCTTAGCCTAAGAGACCTCTGCCTTCTATGATCACGTCCACGAGCAGCTCGACAGAATCTGTACCAAACACAGTCAGTCGGTCTAGTACAAGTCTTCTTCTGTCTGCCAGATCTGTCCAACTCTTGAACAAATCAATCCTCTACATACAAGCCTTCTCAAATACTTGTCAACTATCCTCAGGTTATTTTCATAGAACCAATGCACCTCTGTCCTCATATAGTAGCACTCCGCGTTTGTCTTTGCCCTTTTGTGCTCTCTATGCATTCTGCTCTCTTTGCACAATCACAGCCACACTTGGTCAAACTTCAACCTTTGCACTCTTTGTGCAATCACAACGACACTTAGAACAATTCACCATGACTCTTCACTCACTCTGCACACTTCAATCGAATTTCACACTCTTCTCTCGGTGATCAAACTTCTCACTTTACGCTCTATCTGCGAACATCACAAAAATGATGCACTAAACTCTTCAAAATAGCCTACCTTTTATAATAACACTTTCAAGATCAAAACCTTAATCTTTGTCAGCTGTAACCCTGATCTTTAGTCAGCTGCACAACACTAAACTTTGTCGGCTCAACTGCCTCTGTAACTCTTCTATAGCTTTTGTCACGAAACTACAACATGTCACGATATCGAGACACCTTTGCAACCGTACACTTTCTTTTGGCTTTTGTCATGATATTACGACACTTATGCCTTTGTTGACTTCAACTAAGCTCTTGTCATGATATCGCGACATTTCTGTCTTCGTCAGCATCAAATTTTCTTTTGTCACGATATCGTGACACTTCTACCTCTATAGACTTTGCCTTCACTTCTATTGTGATATCGCGACACTTCTATCTTCATATCCTTCATTTTTGCTTTTGTCGCAAAATCATGAAACTTCTCCTATGGAAGACCTTCTTTCTGTTTCTGCCATGAAATCATGACACTTCTACTATTGAAGCCCTACTTTCTGTTTCTATCGTGAAATCATGACACTTCTGCTTCTGTCTGCTTTCTTGTCTGTTTGTTGCAAAATCATGACACTTTCTGCATCCGTACGCTTTTCCTTCATCTTGTCATGAAATCATGACACTTTCTTCATCCGTACATTTTCTCCACAACCTGTCACAAAATCGTGACAGTTCTCACTTCAAAACCTTTCCTTTGCTACATGTCACGAAATCGTGATAGTTCTCATTTGGAACATTTTCATCTACAGCATGTCACGAAATCGTGATAGTTCTCACTTTGAACTCTGCAGCATGTCGTGAAATCATGAAATTTCTCACTTTGAACTCTGCAGCATGTCACAAAATCACGACACTTTTTGTGTTACTTTCTCTCTCTTCAAACTTGTCACAAAATCATGACAGTTCACACTGCGGACTCTCTCTTCTGCATTATGTCATGAAATTGTGACACTTTTTCTTTTGGACTCTCTCTCCTGCAATATGTTGTGAAATCATGACACTTTTTTGTCGGTACAACCTTCCTTGCAATATGTCGCAAAATCGTGACACTTTTTCTTCTCTGCCTTCCTGCTCTTTTCAAGTCGCAAAAATGCAACATGTCATGAAATCGTGACACTTTCCACCTTGCTTTCTTTCTCTGCCTATATGTTGTGAAATCATGACAATTTTTTTTGCTTCTTCTCTGTCTTCCAACATGTCACAAAATCATGATAGTTTTCCCTGCTTCTTCTCTCTCTTCTAACATGTCACGAAATCATGACAATTTTTTTAGCTCTTTCTCTCTCCTCTAACATGTCGCAAAACCATGACTATTATTCTTGTCTGCTGTATATGTCGTGATATCGTGACACTTTCTTACTTGTATTTTTCTTTGATTTTTTGCAAATGGGCCACTATGGTCTTCTTAGAAACTCACTGTCCATGCTCTGAATAACCTTTGAACTTGTCATGCCGTAACCTTCAACAAAACAAATTATTTGACATTAAATCAAATTCCTTCAAGAGCTTCTTGACATCAATGACAACTTATACATTTGAGCAAAGGCAATGTACCCAAAGTACCCAAAATTTTCAACAATCTCCCCCTTTGTCATTGATGGCAAACCTTTACTGAAAACACTTCTCAAGAGCCAAAATTGAAACCAACTGTGCTAACAACTGAGAAACTAAGCCCACAACTGAGAATCTTTCTTTGAAGTTTTGCTCCCCCTGACTTGAAGCTTTCCTCTTCACTTGAAGCTCTCCCCCTTACTCATATCTCTCCCCCTTTGTCATCAATGGCAAAGGGTCATATTTGGGGCTCGGGACTAAGAATGAGCCTCTTAGCTTAGTCCCTCCCCCACCTCCTGATGAGGTGATTAATTCTGGGGTGGGAGTAAAAATCCCATTAGGCACTGATCATCACCAGAGTCTATAACTTCCTTGTCGGGCCTTCTCTTGAACTCTTTGTCCATATTCCTATTCTTGTCACTGTTCTTGTTCTTGTTCTCATCCTTGTTCTTGTCCATGCCTTGATCCTTGGACCTGTAATCTGGAATTTCAGCTCTACACTGTCTTATTATGTGACCTTCATTGTTGCACTTGAAACATTTGACAATGTTGTTTCTTTGAGGTAAACCTGATCTTTGAATCCACTAGTTCTGACCAAACCTGTTCTGACCAAACCTGTTTTGGCCAAACCTGTTCTGACCAAACCTGTTCTGGCCAAACTTGTTCTGACCAAACCTGTTCCTGTTATGTGCCTTGCAATAAAATGCCTTATGCCTAAACTATTTACAAGAGTAGCAATACCCTTGAAAGAAACTAGCACTTCTGAAATTGTCATTTACCTTCTTCATTTGAGCCATGCAATGTGAAGCCATGTGACCAAACCTGTGACACGCAAAACATCTGCCTTGAAATTTTCTTTTATTTGACCTCTTGGGTCCTGAAAACTTCTTCTCATTTTGAATTATGTTTTCTATTTCTACGCATCTATCATTCAAGGACTCATGATCTGAAATACTTTCCTCATCAAAACTCTCTTCCTTTTGGAGTCTCTTACTAGACTCTCCAACTTGTTCCTTGTGTGGCTTAACAAAACCAAGGCCTGTTTTATCTGTTGTCTTTCTTTGACCTTTGATGAGTGAATTAACCTTTTTGGAGCTATCTTGAAACCTGTAAAGCTTATCCTTGTACTCTTTAGTTTCCTCTTTCAAAGAAACCATTTTCTGTTCTAACTCACTATACTCAAGAACCTTAGACTCTAACTCATCCTTGAGTTCTTGTGTCTTAGCTATAGAGAAATCAAGATTTTCTATAAGATCATCTCTCTCCATACAACATTCATCTAACTTATCCTTGAGTCTAGCATTCTTCTTTCTTTCCTTTTTCAAAGCACTAAGAGCATTAATAAGTTCACTTTCAAGATCCTTTATTTGTTTGCTTTCTGAATCATCAAAGCCTTTTTTAGATTTCTTATCACTAGAGGTGCTAACTTTTTCAAAAACCATACAAGCATCTTCCTTATAGTTTTCTGAAGCATCCTCATACATACTAGAAACCAAATCATTATTTGTACAATCATCCTCAAGGTGACCAAAATTTCCACATCTAAGACATTTCATGATAATGAATCTATGTTTCGGTTCTTCCTCTTTTTTTGATATGAACAACATCTCATTTTCATCATCACTTGAAGAAATTTCACTATCACTACTAGAACACTTACTTGCTTTGTCTAGGTAGAAAATCTTCTTGTGCTTGTGAGAATACCTCTTTCCTTGATTGCTATGCTCATATTTGTTCTTCCTGTGATGCTTGTGCTTTTTAGAAACCTTTCTCATAGAATCATGTTTATCTTCATCACTTTCATTCTTAGGAACAATACAGTCAATAGCATAATGACCACACTTTCCACAATTGAAACATCTTATATTTTTCATGCTTTTGTGCTTTCTAGAGAACTTGCCTTTCTTGTTGTAATATGCCTCTTCATCACTAGAAGACTCATCACACTCTTGATGTTGTTTACCCTTGGATTTCTTGGTAGCCTTGAAAGCTGCCTCTTTCTTGACATCAACCTTCACTTGAGTTCTCAACTCAAATGCTGCAAGTATACTATGGAGCTCATCCTTTTTCAATTTATCCAAATCTTTAGCTTCCTCAATAGCAGAAATATTTTCACTAAATCTATTAGGAAGAGATCTTAAAATCTTATCACAAACATCATTTTCAGCAATCTCAAGACCTAAGTCTTTCATGGAGTTAACAACCTCATCCATACGAAACATGTAGTCACTAATATTTTCATTATCATTCATCTGGAGTTGTTCAAACATACCTTTGAAGTGTCTCAACTTGGCCTTTTGGACATTTGTATCACCTGTATGAACCACCTTCAACTGTTTCCACATTTTACTAGTTGTCTTGCAGTGAATCACTTTAGTGAGATCTGCTTTCTGTAAGCATTTCAAGATTGCATTCATTAATTTTGAATTGCTGTGATGTAGGAGCCTTTCTTCTTTAGTATAAGGACCATGTACAGGAATAGTGTACTCATCTTCAATCACTTCCCATACCTCCTTACCAAGTGCCATTAGATGAACCTTCATCCTTGCACTCCAAAGACCAAAATTTGACCCATCAAGAATAGGTGCTGCATTGCCACTTGAATAATGCATCATGTTCTTTACTAGCTTTTCCTTTAAGCTGTTAAACTTTTCGAAGGCACCCGCTCTGAAACCAATTGAAGAACACAAGCTTATACTGAGAGGGGGGGTGAACAGTATAAGACCTCTTTTTACTTTTTCATCATACTTCAAAATAGTAAAGCAATATACCCAAAGCAATATCAAAGCAATGCACAATATCATCCACAAAGTGACACCAATTTTAATGTGGTTCACCCAAAATGGCTGGGCTACATCCACAAAACTTTTCTCTAAAAGTTATCTCAAAGTTCTTTGGGAATCCTTCCCAATTACAATGTTTATGAGCCTCGGCCCAAAGGATATACCTTCCCCCAATAAGAATTTATGAGCCTCTACTCAAAGGAGATACCTTCCCCAATCTGAATTTATGAGCCTCTGCTCAAAGGAGATACCTTCCCCTCTGCTCTAGAATTGATCCCTCAGAAGATCAACTGCCTCTACCTCTTGCCAGCACGTGGAACTCATTTCCATCAAAGATCTCCTATCCTCAATGCTTAGCCTAAGATACCTCTACCTTCTATGATCACGTCCACATTAGCTCAGCAACCTATACCAAACATAGTTAGTCGGTCTAGTATAAGTCTTCCTCTGTCTGTCAGATCTGTCCAACTCTTGAACAAATCAATCCTCTACATACAAGCCTTCTCAAAGACTTGCCAACTATCCTTAGGTTCTTTTCATAGAACCAATGCACCTCTGTCCTCATACAACAACACTCCACGTTCATCTTTGCCCTTTTATGCTCTCTATGCCCTCTGCTCTCTTTGCATAATCACAGTCGCACTTGGTCAAAATTCAACCTTTGCACTCTCTGCGCTATCACAACGACACTTAGAACAATTCACCATGACTCTTCGCTCACTCTGCATACTTCGATCGAATTTCACACTCTGCTCTCGGCAATCAAACTTCTCACTCTACGCTCTATCTACGAACATCACAAAAATGATGCACTGAACTCTTCAAAACAACATGCCTTTTATAATAACACTTTCAAGATCAAAACCTTAATCTTAGTCGGTTGTAACCCTGATCTTTAGTCGGCTGCACAACCCTAAACTTCATCGGCTCAACTGCCTTTGTAACTCTTTCGTAGCTTTTGCCACGAAACTACAACATGTCATGATATTGTGACACCTTTGCAACTGTACACTGTCTTTTGGCTTTTTGTTGAAATCACAATGACACTGAGAGGGGGGGTGAATCAGTGTGTTCTTTAAAAACTTCTAAAACAATTAGTTTTAAATCCAGCAGCAGTTTAAAGAAGATAAAAGAGATACTAAATGCATCAAGAAAGCATCACACATAACACAACAATTTAATGAGGTTCACCAATGTGGCTACTCCTCAAAAATGACTGCTTGGACTACCATCCAAATCTAGTCAATGCAAAGCTACAACTTTACATAATCCTTTACCAGCACCAACTGGAAGGAGCACCAACCCCTTAACTTTATCTTCTTCAACAGAATGGAGCACCAACTCCTATTTTACCAGCACCTACTGGAAAGAGGCACCAACCCCTTATGCCAAGCTACAACTTGGAAGACAATAATAAAAATTACAGAATAAAACTTTCACCTCAATTTTCATAGTTTGCTATTTTTATGCATTCTGCTGCTTCTACGCAAAATGATTCATACTATTCCACCTCTTCTCTATACTTCTTTGGACTCTTTGCTACGTTCAGATAATCGATCACTTCTACGCACTGTCACCTCGGACTTAAAACATGACTTCTGCACATCGCGCTCTTATCTTTGCACAAGTCACTCTACTCGCTCTTCACACATTATCGTAATGCACACCTTACTACAACTCCAAAGAACTATCACTTCGCTCATGCTCTAAATCGAAACGACTTTCTCTCTACTCGACACGAACTTATATCACACATTTCACCCTACACACACATATAACCTCGCAACAACCCCCTTTTTATAGAAGAGAATTCAACATCAATCATAGTCGGCTGTCACTCAAAGACGTCGACTGCAAACACTAATGATGTCAACTTCAAACCCTAGAATTTTTTGGCTACTTAAACCTGGTGATTGTCGTTCGCAAACCCTAAAAATATCCGTCGTAAAACCCTAGCAAATGTCGGCTTTAAAACCCTAAAAACGTCCACTGTAAAACCCTAGAAAATGTCGACTTTAAAACCCTAAAAACGTTCGCTATAAAACCCTTGACAATGTCGGCTTCAAAACCCTAAAAACGTCGGCCTCGATTCAACTTGTCGGCCTCAACCTCTTCTGCCACCTTCATCACCTTCCTGTAGCTTATTGCCACGAAATAGCAACACGTCGCGATATCGTGACACTTTTTGTGGCCGTACGCCTCCTTGACCTTGTCGTCGTGAAATCATGACCCTTTTGGCCTTTGAACGCTTCACTACCATTCTTGTCATGAAATCGTGACACTTTGATCAGTTGCTGACGTCATCCTCATTCTTGTCACGAAATCGCGACGCTTCCGGCTTCCAGCAGCTTTTCTTGCATCCTGTCACGAAATCGTGACACTTTCAGCTTTTGCTGACGTCATCCTCATTCTTGTCGCGAAATCGTGACGCTTTCGGCTTCTGGCGGCTTTTCTTGCAACCTATCGTGAAATCGTGACACTTTCAGCTTTCGCTGACGTCATCTTCATCTTTGTCGTGAAATCGTGACGCTTTCGGCTTTCGTACATTTTGTGCTTCATGCAGTAGCAAAATTTCTACAACTTTGAGCCTTGTGCTTCCAACTTGCTTCTTCCCATGAAATTTTGACTTGTAACATAATCGCTGCATCTTTAAGTTCTGCACTTTTTTCTGGTAGCGAAATCGCTACACCTTCGTGTTGTGCAACTTTTACCCATAGCGAAATCGCTACACCTTTGCTTTGTGCCTTTGCAACTCGTAGCGAAATCGCTACACCTTTGTTCTGTGCAACTTTTACCCGTAGCGAAATCGCTACACCTTTGTGTTGTGCCTTTGCAACTTGTAGCAAAATCGCTACAACTTTTTCACTTAACACATTCTCCCTGCTTCTGCCAGCGAAAATTCAACATGTAGCGAAATCGCTATAGTTTCTCGACTTAGCTTCTTGGCCTCCGACTTGTCGTGAAATCGTGACATTTTCCTTGACCTTCTCTCTCCTCCTTTCTCTCGGACTTTTTGTTTTTCTCTTACTTTCGTCGCAAAATCGTGACATTTTTGGCTGCACTTTCTCTCTCCTCACTTTCGTCGTGAAATCATGACATTTTCGGCTGCACTTTCTCTCTCCTCACTTTCGTCGTGAAATCACGACATTTTTGGCTGCACTTTCTCTCTCCTCACTTTCGTCGCGATATCGCGACAATTTTCTAACTTGTCTTTTTCTTCGAATTTTTTCTATCTTCTACATCTGAATGACTTCTGATCTGTCTATCCACTGCATCCTTGGATCTAACCGCTCGTGTTGACAACAATGACAACCTTCTTGCAACACCTTGCTCAACAATCTCCCCCTTTGGAATTGTTGGCAACACCTGTAACTCTTCTCCCCCTTTGTCAATAATACCAAAGGGCTGCTGCAGACTCTCCCTGAGTCCATCCTCACACTTCTTAGGCACAATTTGTTGCACTCCCCACGATGATCATGAGCAAAGAGAATAGTCAAATACTCAAATGTTTCCCCTGAGAAAGTGATCCTTGTAGCTAGTCACTTCTTAGGAAGTGTGACTACTCCTAATTTGCTTCGAAGGTACTCAAATACTTCCTTGGGCAAAGGTTTTGTAAAAATATCTGCTACTTGTTCTGTAGTTGGGACATAATCCAATTTAACTTCTCCTTCTGCAACTTTCTCTTTCAAGAAATGATACCTTATAGCAATGTGCTTTGTCCGTGAGTGCATTACTGGATTCTTAGAGATGTTGATTGCACTGGTGTTATCACACTTTACTGATATTGGTTCACTAAAATTGATACCTAGATCTTTCAAAGTTTGTTTCATCCACAAGACTTGTGTACAACATGTTGCTACTACAATATATTCTACCTCAGCTGTAGATAAAGAAACCGACTCTTGCTTCTTACTTGTGCCATGCAACCAATCTATCCCCCAAATAGAATGCACCTCCACTGGTACTCTTTCTGTCATCAATACATCCAGCCCAATCTGCATCTGAATATGATATAAGAGTGAAGTCTTTGCCTTTTGGATACCACAACCCATACTCCATGGTGCCTTTGAGATACCGAAAAATCCTTTTAACTGCTGTTACATGAGTCTCTTTGGGATTGGCCTGAAATCTGGCTACCATGCAAACTGCCTACAGAATATCAGGTCTGGTTGTTGTTAAATATAGTAAGCTTCCTATCATTGATCTATACATGGTTTGATCTATAGGTGGAGATTTGTCTTCTTTACTCAACTTGCAGCCTGTTGTCATGGGAGTGCTTACTGGCTTACAGTCCTCCATAGTGAACCTCTTTAGCATTTCTTTCACATATTTGATTTGGGAAATGAATATGCCTTTCTCATTTTGATTAACTTGTAGCCCTAGAAAGTAAGACAGTTCACCAATCATAGACATCTCAAATTCATTCTGCATCTTATTTGCTAAGTCTTTACAAGCTTCATCTTTGTTGCTGCCAAATATAATATCATCTACATAGACAACTAAAACAATGAGATGCCCACCTTCTATTTTCACATACAGATTACTGTCTACTAAACCTTTCTTGAATCCCTATTGAGAGAGATAGTTATCTAGCCTAGCATACCAAGCCCGTGGTGCTTGCTTTAATCCATACAGTGCTTTCTTTAATCTGCAGACAAGGTTAGGATCCTCACTAATTTGAAATCCATCCGGTTGTTCAATATAGACCTCTTCTTCGAGTTTCCCATTTAAAAAGGCAGATTTGACATCCATCTGATACACCCTGAAGTTTTTGTGAACTGCTAAGGCCAAAAACATTCTAATTGCTTCTAATCTGGCCACTGGAGCAAAAGTCTCTTCAAAATCAATGCCTTCGACCTGTGCATATCCTTTACAAACCAGTCTTGCTTTGTTCCTAATAACCTGTCCGTCTTCATTTAATTTGTTTCAAAATATCCATTTGGTGCCGATTACATTCTTGTTTGCAGGTCTAGGTACTAACTCCCAAGTTCTGTTCTTTTCAATCTGATCTAACTCTTCATTTATTGCCTTCATCCAGCTGTCATCTTTGCTTGCTTCATCTATGTTCTTGGGCTCAATCGTTGGATAAAAGAGAGTAATTACTTATTGCTTTCTTTCTTGTCTGAATTCCAATTGTGGGATCTCCAATTATTTGGTCTCTAGGATGATTTTTTTTCCAGCTGCCCGTTTTGAATTTTCTATTTTCTTGCACCTCTGAGTCATCTGATAAGTTATCTGCATCAGCCGTAGACGTGTTTTCTGTTCCATGCACTTCATCTCCTTCAATGACTTCTTCGTAGATTGGGTAGTTTTCTTCAAAGTTAACTGTTTGTTTCCTCCCTTCATCGAATTTAACATCTGCACTGTCCACAATTTTCTTGAGTCTCTTGTTGTAGCATTTGTAAGCTTTGCTATGTGGAGAATAACCAACAAAAACACCTTCATCTGCTCTATCTTCAAACTTTCCAAGGTTGTCATCGGTTTTTCTGATGTAGCACTTACAGCCAAATACTTTGAGATGTTTTGCTGTTGCTTTTCTACCAAACCACAACTCATACGGTGTTTTGCATTCATGAGTTCTTAACATATACCTATTTTGAATGTATACTGCTGTGTGAACTGCTTCTTTCTAGAATCTATCTGCTATTTTGTTTTCTGTCAGCATGGTGCGTGCCATTTCCTGTATAGTTCTGTTCTTCCTCTCTACTACACCATTCTGCTGAGGAGTTCTAGCTGCTGAATATTGTCTCCTAATACCATATTTTTCATAGTATTCTGTAAATTCATTCGAAATGAATTCTCCTCCTCTGTCTGATCGCAAGCATTTAATCCTTTTCCTTGTTTCATTCTCGACTAGCTGTTTGAAGGTTCTGAACATTTCAAAAGCTTCTGTTTTATCTTTTAGGAAGAATATCCATGTCATTCGGAATAATCATCGATACACAGCATAAAGTATTTGTCGTCGTTTATGCTTTGAGTCCTCATGGGTTCACATAAGTCTGTATGAATGAGTTCCAAAGGCCTGCTAGTGTGATATTATTTTGTTTTAAATGAAACTCCGGTTTTCTTTCCCTTCTGACATGAAGCACAAACATTGTTTGAAGGTTTCTTAATGGTTGGAATATCTCTCACTGCTTGTTTAGAGCTGATTTTTACCAAATTATCAAAACTTATGTGTCCAAGCCTCTTATGCCACAACCAGTTCTCTTCTTCTTGTCCAATGAAGCACATACCTTCTAAAAATTTTGAGAGTGTGTACAGGTTGCCAGACGTCCTTGAGCCGGTTGCTATCAATTTCCCGCTATTTATTTTTCTGACTTCACAACCCTGCTTCTTGAAAACCACTTCATGTCCTTTATCACAGATTTGACTCACACTTAACAGGTTATGTTTCAAACCATCCACATATAAAACTTCTTCTGACTTGATTTTCCCTTCACTAATTTTGACCGATCCTTTACCTATTATTTTGGCTCCATCATTATTGCCGAACTTCACAGAACCACCCTCATATTTTTGTAGATTTTCAAATTTTTGTTTATCACCTGTCATATGACTTGAGCAACCACTGTCAAGAATCCACGGTACATATTTATTCTGAGCTCTAAAAGCTGTCTGCACTATTAAAGATTCCTGTTCTTTCCTGATCTTTTCTTTTTGTTTCCATTCTATTTTAACTGTGGTGTTGGGTTCTAGCTGGGATTTCCCCTTTTCAAAATCTTGCACATATCCTTCAGAAGAAATTCTATTTTGTTTTGCCCTATATGGTTGAGTTCTTCTTTTCTGAGATTGATATGAAACAGAAATACTACGACAGTTTCTGGCAATATGCCCAAAGTTGTGACACTTAAAGCATTCTACTGCATAACTCATTAGAGGCGCAAAAGCATTTCTACTATTGAAACTTCTTGGACCTATATTGTACTTGCAGTCAACAATTTTATGCCCATAGCCATTACATTTAAAACAGAAACCATAGAAATAATGATTGAACCTGAAAGATGGTCTTGGCCAAGTTGTTGCAGGAGCCTTAGATCTTCTTTTCTTTTGATGTGTGACCTTGGTAAAGCCATCATTGTCAGCTGCTATTTTAGGACTGGCATTACAACTTTCTTTTGCCTGATTTGTTTTTCTTTCCACAGCCTATTTCTTGTCTTTACTCTTTTCACTTTCAACATTGCTTGCCTTTGGTCCACTTGATGATTCTCCTTCAGTAAAGCCCAGACCGAATTTGATACCTGTGGATCTTTGATCGCTTAGAATTTTGTCCAGCTTCATCGAACTTTCTTCACGTTTTAAATGACAGCTAATTTTTTGATCCAGCTCTTGTATCTGTATTCGGAGACTAACATTTTCTTCTTCCAATTTGCAATAGTAATCTATCTTCTTGGTTACCTGTACTTCAAGATCTTCGGACATTTTCTTGTATTCTTCTGTCTGTGTTTTTAGACTGGCTATAATGTCATTTGCATCCTCAAGTTTCCTTAACAGTTTTTTATTCTTTCTTTTCTCAGATTTCCATTCCATAAGAGCAGAAACTAGCTCACCTTCTAAATCAACTTCAGCCTCACCTTTTTCAATAGATACTTCAGAGTTCATTCCTTCTCTCTTTTGTGTGTTTTTTGCCTCTTCTGATTCTTCTATTTCAAATGCCATAAAGAGAGCCTCACCTGTTCCTTCTTCAGAGTCTTCACTAGAACTGTCCTCTGAAGATTCTGCATTTCGGGAGATAAAGCTTTTCTTTTTGAAATTGCCTTTTCTAAAGTTTGTTTTCTTCCTCCATTCACCTCTTTCTTGATGCTGAGTTTCTTCACCTTTGTTCTTGTCATTGAGAGGACATTTGGTAGCAAAGTGTCCAATGCCTCCACAATTGAAACATTTAAAAGGTAGCTTTCTTTTGTATTTTCCTTTTCCTTTTCTCAACTTTCTTACAAAATTTGCTTCCATTTCATCTGAATCATCTTCCTCTTCAGATTCTTGTTTTGTGCTTTTGCCTTTTAGGGCTTTGAAGGTTGCTTCTCTATCTGTGGGATTAGACCTTCCTATTCTCATTTCAAAAGCAGTCAAAGAACCATGCATCTCATCCATACTAAAATGATTTAGATCTTTGGCTTCTTCTATGGCAGAGACTTTAGAATCAAATCTAGGAGGAAGCGATCTCAATACCTTTTTCACGATAGCAGCATCGATTAATTCTTCGCCGAGACCTCTGATTGAATTGGTGATCCCATTGACTCTTTGCATGAAGGTCTCTATGTTCTCATCATTGTCCATATTTAAAGATTCGTATTGAGCTCGATGTGCTTGAAGTTTGGCCTCCTTGATCCTATCATCTCCTTCATGAATGTTCTCTAGTTTATCCCATATATCTTTTGCTGATTCACAATTTATGACCTTGACTAGCTCACTGTCAACTAGTCCACACATGATAGCATTTCTTGCTTTTGAATCATATTCAAATGCCTTTTTACCTGCAATGTCTGTTGGAGCGGTGGTAGGAGCTTTGTAACCATTAACTACCGCACCCCAGATGTCAAAACCCAAAGCACTGAGATATGTCTCGCATTCTAATTTTCCAGAACACATAATTAGTCCCATCAAACAATGGTGCTTTGTTCGAGGAGAATCCTTCACCACTTGCCATTGCGTAACTTCCAAGATCACCTTAGCTGTTTAAGCCTCTTCAGAAACTTGGCTCTGATACCAATTGTTGTAATCACAATGACACTGAGAGGGGGGGTGAATCAGTGTGTTCTTTAAAAACTTCTAAAACAATTAGTTTTAAATCCAATAGCAGTTTAAAGCAGATAAAAGAGATACTAAATGCATCAAGAAAGCATCACACATAACACAGCAATTTAACGAGGTTCACCAATGTGGCTACTCCTCAAAAATGACTGCTTGGACTACCATCCAAATCCAGTCAATGCAAAGCTACAACTTTACATAATCCTTTACCAGCACCAACTGGAAGGAGCACCAACCCCTTAACTTTATCTGCTTCAAAAAAATGGAGCACCAACTCCTATTTTACCAGAACCTACTAGAAAGAGGCACCAACCCCTTATGCCAAGCTACAACTTGGAAGATAATAATAAAAATTACATAATAAAACTTTCACCTCAATTTTCATGGTCTGCTATTTTTTTGCATTCTGCTGCTTCTATGCAAAATGATTCACACTATTCCACCTCTTCTTTGTACTTCTTTGCACTCTCTACTGCATTCAGATAATCGATCACTTTTGCACACTATCACCTCGAACTTAGAACATGACTTCTACACACCGCGCTCTTATCTTCGCACAAGTCACTCTACTCGCTCTTCACACATTATCACTATTCACATTTGCAACTCAAAGAAATATCACTTCGCCTCACGCTCGAATCGAAACGACTTACTCTCTACTCGACGCAAATTTATATCACACATTTCATCCTACACACACATCTACCCTCTCAATTAGCCCCCTTTTTATAGAATAGAATTTCTAAGACAATTCAAATCATAGTCGGTTGTAACTCTAAGACGTCGACTGCAAACCCTAATGATGTTAACTTCAAACCCTAGAATTTTTTGGCTGCTTAAACTTGGTGATTGTCGGCTGCAAACCCTAAAGACGTCCACTGTAAAACCCTAGCAAATGTCGGCTTTAAAACCCTAAAAATGTCCACTGTAAAACCCTAGCAAATGTCGGCTTTAAAACCCTAAAGACGTCCGCTGTAAAACCCTAGCAAATGTCGGCTTCAAAACCCTAAAAATGTCGGCCTCGATTCAACTTGTCGGCCTCAACCTCTTCTGCCACCTTCTTCACCTTCCTGTAGCTTATTGCCATGAAATAGTAACACGTCGCGATATCGCGACACTTTTTGTGGCCGTACGCCTCCTTGACCTTGTCGTCGTGAAATCGTGACCCTTTTGGCCTTTGAACGCTTCACTACCATTCTTGTCATGAAATCGTGACACTTTGATCAGTTTTTGACGTCATCCTCATTCTTGTCATGAAATCGCGACGCTTCTGGCTTCCAGCAACTTTTCTTGCATCCTGTCGTGAAATCGTGACACTTTCAGCTTTTGCTGACGTCATCCTCATTCTTGTCATGAAATCGTGATGCTTTCGGCTTCTGGCGGCTTTTCTTGCAACCTGTCACGAAATCGTGACACTTTCAGCTTTCTCTGACGTCATCTTCATCTTTGTCATGAAATCGTGACACTTTCGGCTTTCGTACATTTTGTGCTTCATGCAGTAGCGAAATTTCTACAACTTTGAGCCTTGTGCTTCCAACTTGCTTCTTCCCGTGAAATTTTGACTTGTAACATAATCGCTGCATCTTTAAGTTCTGCACTTTTGTCTGGTAGCGAAATCGCTACACCTTCGTGTTGTGCAACTTTTACCCGTAGCAAAATCGCTACACCTTTGCTTTGTGCCTTTGCAACTCGTAGCGAAATCGCTACACCTTTGTTCTGTGCAACTTTTACCCGTAGCGAAATCGCTACACCTTTGTGTTGTGCCTTTGCAACTTGTAGCGAAATTGCTACAACTTTTTCACTTAACACATTCTCCCTGCTTCTGCCAGCGAAAATTCAACATGTAGCGAAATCGCTACAGTTTGCCTTGCGCCTTCTCTCTCCTCCGACTTGTCGTGAAATCGTGACATTTTGCCTTGTGCCTTCTCTCTCCTCACTTTCGTCGTGAAATCATGACATTTTTGGCTACGCTTTCTCTCTCCTCACTTTCGTCACGAAATCACGACATTTTCGGCTACGCTTTCTCTCTCCTCACTTTCGTCGTGAAATCGTGACATTTTCGGCTGCACTTTCTCTCTCCTCACTTTCGTCGTGAAATCGTGACATTTCCGGCTGCGCTTTCTCTCTCCTCACTTTCGTCGTGAAATCACGACATTTTCGGCTGCACTTTCTCTCTCCTCCGACTTGTCGCGAAATCACGATAGAAAACATGTCGCGATATCGCGACAGTTTTCTAACTTGTCTTTTTCTTCGAATTTTTTCTATCTTCTACATCTGAATGACTTCTGATCTGTCTATCCACTGCATCCTTGGATCTAACTGCCTGTGTTGACAACAATGACAACCTTCTTGCAACACCTTACTCAACACTTTTGTCATGATATCGTGACACTTTTGCTTTTTTTGACTTCAACTAAGCTCTTGTCATGATATCGCGACACTTTTGTCTTTGTCAGCATCAACTTTTCTTTTGTCATGATATCACGACACTTCTGCCTCTACAGACTTTGCCTTCACTTCTGTCACGATATCGTGACACTTTTGTCTTCATATCCTTCTTTTCTTCTTTTATCATGAAATCGTGACACTTCTCCTACGAAAGACTTGGTTTCTGTTTCTATCGTGAAATCGTGACACTTCTACTGTTGAAGCCTTGCTTTTTGTTTCTATCATGAAATTGCGACACTTATGCTTTTGTCTGCTTTCTTTTTTGCCTGTTGTGAAATCGTGACACTTTCTGTATCCGTACCCTTTTCCTTTATCCTATCATGAAATCACGACACTTTCTTCAACCGTACGTTTTCTCCAAAACTTGTCATGAAATCACAACAGTTCTCACTTCAAAACCTTTCCTTTACTGCATGTCGCGAAATCGCAATAGTTCTCATTTGGAACATTTTCATCTGTAGCATGTCATGAAATCATGACAGTTCTCACTTTGAACTCTGTAGCATGTCATGAAATCGTGATAGTTCTCACTTCAAACTCTACAACATGTCACAAAATCATGACACTTTTTGTGTTACTTTCTCTCTCTTCGAACTTGTCGCGAAATCGTGACAGTTCACACTGCGGACTCTCTCTTCTACATTATGTTGTGAAATCATGACACTTTTTCTTTTGGACTCTCTCTCCTGCAATATGTCACAAAATCATGACACTTTTTCATCTGTACAACCTTCCTTACAATATGTCACAAAATCGTGACACTTTTTCTTCTCTACCTTCCTGCTCTTTTCAAGTTGCGAAAATGCGACATGTCACGAAATCATGACACTTTCCACCTTGCTCTCTTTCTCTGCCTATATGTCACGAAATCATGATAGTTTTTCCTGCTTCTTCTCTCTCTTCCAACATGT
The DNA here is from genome assembly GCA_028583015.1 of Wollemia nobilis. Classification (NCBI taxonomy): domain Eukaryota; kingdom Viridiplantae; phylum Streptophyta; class Pinopsida; order Araucariales; family Araucariaceae; genus Wollemia; species Wollemia nobilis. The sequence continues at coordinate 3,553,968 of JAQPPZ010003109.1, read as the reverse complement.
CGCAAAATCATGATAGTTTTCCCTGCTTCTTTTCTCTCTTCTAACATGTCACGAAATCACAACAGTTTTTTCAGCTCTTTCTCTCTCCTCTAACATGTCACGAAATCATGACTATTTTTCTTGCCTGCTGTATATGTCGCGATATCGCGACACTTTTTTTACTTGTCTTTTTCTTTGATATTTTGCAAATGGGCCACTATGGTCTTCTTGGAAACTCACTATCCATGCTCTGAATAACCTTTGAACTTGTCATGTCGTAACCTTCAACAAAACAAATTATTTGACATTAAATCAAATTCCTTCAAGAGCTTCTTGACATCAATGACAACTTATACATTTGAGCAAAGGCAATGTACCCAAAGTACCCAAAATTGCCAACAAAACACAAATACAAAAATTGATCATGATCTTAATAGAAACTTAACCACCAATGTTCCAACATATGTTTGATTATTCTTGTTATATTTCTAGTGCTAAGTTGTCTCCTATTAGAGAATATTAAATTAATTAGTATATGTCAATGTACCACCTTTGGTACATAACTAGAGTAGGAGTTTACTTAAGAGTGAAGTTAAGTATTTACTTCCAGTAATGTAATAAATGCACAAGTGTCAATGTGCAGTGATGTAAATATACAAGAAGTCCAATTGTACATGAGTGATAGAAAAGGTAGTTGAAGAGTCATAGGTAGAGTAAGGTCCAAGGAATCTATCTTCCTATATAAGGTCATATAGAGAGTGAAATGTGTGTAGTAGTCAATATAGCAGTAGATACTATAGAAGTATAGTAGATAGTGAGTAGTAGTATGAGTACAATGTAGCTCTTTTCATAATAGTTTGTCGAGTGTCCATTTCCTTCATTATATAGCATTGTACTATTTTCATGATCATTCATTAATCATATATTTTTGAGTTGTTACAAAAGTTTCTCATATTATTTTCCTACATAATATAATGCCATTATCATATACTTAGCTTAACTTACTTATTTTACATCTTTTGGTTGCATTTCCTTTACTACTGTCATCATCAAAAGATAAAAATGGTATCAGATCCATGGTAGATCAATAGGATCTAGTGAGAGAGACATGGTAGATCAATTGGATCTAGTGAGAAATCCACAAGTGAGTTTTAGAGTAGATAGCAAATCACATTTCCAAAACTTTTGAAATTGAATTTGGCTAGTCTTTCCATAGGGTTGTAAAAAACTCATGAAGACTATGACTTAACATTGATTCTAGTATATTAACAAATCAACTAGTGAATATTCATCATATATAGATTTAGAGTTTCTTCCATTATAGTTTCTAATATTTCTTTGCAAAAAAAGGAGATACAAAGAAAGTTGGGAAGATTCCTACATAGTGCTAGGAAGGATATCTTCTTTAGAATTAATCCAGTACTAGAAGTAACAAACGAAATATTGAAGACTTGGAGGCTTGAATAAAAAATCCCATTGTTAGAAATTATAGACCTATATATTGCAAAAGTGAGGAAAAGACCATAGGAGCCTTGTTGTAGATTCAAGGAAGAAGAGACTCTAGAGTAGAGTCCAAGTGAATATTGGAGGTTGGTGATATCCATTACAGACTACAAAGAGTTGATTGAAGAAGTAGAAGTTTCAAGGAAAGGTCTCATTGGGAAGACCAAAGAATCTATTCGAGGGAAGACCTAGAGAAGAGGTCTCAAGGAGAAACACGGATATGGTTTGGAGATCCTTATTAAAGGATATTAGGATAATACCATGGAAGGAGTTCCTAGGAGAAATTATTGGATAAAATTACTACCAAGGAGAAGTTTTTTATAGTAAAGAACTTGGTATAATTATCACCATCTAAAAATAAACCCAAGGGAGAAGTATTTGGTAATAATATTTTCAAATTTTATAGGAGACCAATGAAGACCTCAATACTTATAGATTCTTGAGTAGAGGTCCTAGATTAAAGTTAGAATTTAATAAGGATACTGAACGAGAAAGAAGGAGCTACCAAATTTGAGAGATTTGAATATTACCTTTGGAGATTATAAGGCTCATTCAAAAATAGGATATATGTTAGTTTCTATATCAAAAAAATGAAGGGTTCTTGAAGGAAAATCTTAGCTATGATTTGGAGGAGTTTCCTACCAATTTTTGAGATTACAGGATAATATTTCAGTGGAGAGATTGACTACTTTGCAATCTATTTTTTTTTTGGATTTTAGGATAGCAAGAGAGCAAAAATTTAGGTAGCATCACTATATGCTAAATTTTAGAGTTCAAGGGAGCATCATGAAGGAGACTAGAAACCACCAAACTACAATTTTATGTAGTAAGGTAGAGAAGTTACAAAGCTATGATTTGGTGAGTTGAAGAGTTATTTAGGATAGCAAAGAGGAAATACAATTTCATCAAACTAAGGGTAATAATTTGGTAAATCTAATCACCAAACTATCCATCATCTACATATATCATTAAGGTAAGAAACTTTGATGCACAAGGTTCATTATTTAAACTATAATTATGATGTAGGAACCTATCTTTAGAGGGTTTTTTTAAAAGAAGTTTTAGAGTAACTTTTTTATTACTTAAAATGGAATTATTTGACGTAAAATATATTCTGCCGAAAATGCTAATTACTAAAAAAAACAATTTTTTATGAAAAAATAATTTGCCGAAAATAGTAATTACTTAAAAAGGCATTTTTTGGTGGAAAAATCAATTTTTCGAAAATAGTAATTTTTTTATTTTTAGGGTTTTAAGCTTTAGGGTTTTCTTTTAAGGTTTCTTTTAGGGCTTCAAGTTTTAGGGTTTTCTTTTAGGGTTTATTTGGGGATATATAATTCCTTGGTATTGCATTTTAAAAGGGGAAGTGAATCCAGTCGCAAGAGGTCAAAATAAAATACCTCCCATTACATAAAAACTATGGTAAATAAAAATAATATGTAAAACCCTCAATTTACATAAAAATTGCAATAAATGGAAATAATCAATAAAACCTTCTATTCACATAAAAACTATAGTACATGGAAATAAACCAATAAAAAATTTCTTTGTTTTTTTAAAAGAAGTTTTAAAGTAATTCTTTTATTACTTAAAATGGAATTATTTGATGCAAAATATAATTTGCTGAAAATGGTAATTACTAAAAAAAGACAAATTTTTATGAAAAAATAATTTTCTGAAAATAGTAATTACTTAAAAAGACATTTTTTGGTGGAAAAATCAATTTTTCAAAAATAGTAATTTTTTTATTTTTAGGGTTTTAAGCTTTAGGGTTTTCTTTTAAGGTTTCTTTTAGGGCTTCAAGTTTTAGGGTTTATTTGGGGATATATATTCCCTTGGTATTGCATTGTAAAATGAGAAGTGAATCTAGGAATGAGAAAATAAATTTTTTATTGGTTTATTTCATGTATTGTAGTTTTTATGTGAATGGAAGGTTTTACTGATTAGTTTTATTTATTGCAGTTTTTATATAAATGGAGGGTTTTACATATTATTTTCATTTACCATAGTTTTTATGTAATGGGAGGTATTTTATTTTGACCTCTTGCAACTAGATTCACATAATTTGGTATCAGAGCAAGTTGGATCTTGTTAGGAGGAGAAAAGAGAAGAGAATAAAAGAGAAAAGGAGAGGAGAGCAAAGAGGCTAAAACAAATAGTAATAAATTGGCACTATGTGTAGTGCTTACAGAAGGTTTGTAAAACCTTAGAGACAGAAATTGACACTCTGTGTAAGTGGTTGCAGGAGGTTTTTCATGTAAAGTCCTTAGAGAAAGAGATTGGCACTTTGTGTAGTGCTTGCAGAAGGTTTGTAAAACCTTGGAGAAAGAAATTGGCACTTTGTGTAAGTGCTTATAGGAGGTTTTTTTTATATAAAACCTCAGGAGGAATCGACACTTTGTGTAGTGCGTGCAGAAGGTTTGTAAAAACTTGAATAAATAAATTGGCACTCTATGTAGTGTTTGTAGGAGGTTTTTTTTTCATTAAAAACCTCAAAGGGAAGAATTGACACTTTGTATAGTGCTTGTAGGAGGTTTGCTATTTTAAAACCTTGAAGGAATAAATTGACACTATGTGTAGTGCTTGCAGGAGGTTTGAGATATAAAACCTTAGAAGGAGATTGGTACTTTGAGGAGTACTTGCAGATGTGTGGCACTCTATGGAGAGTGATTATGAGTTTGATCGAAGGAACTCGCAGGAGCAGAGTTCTTTTCAACCAAAGGATAATGATGCAGGAACCTATCTTTAGAGGGTTTTTTAAAAAGAAGTTTTAAAGTAATTTTTTTATTACTTAAAATGGAATTATTTGACGCAAAATATAATTTTCCAAAAATTGTAATTACTAAAAAAAGGCAAATTTTTATGAAAATATAATTTGTCGAAAATAGTAATTACTTAAAAAGACATTTTTTGGTGGAAAAATCAATTTGTTAAAAATAGTAAATTTTTTATTTTTAGGGTTTTAAGCTTTAGGGTTCTATTTTAAGGTTTCTTTTAGGGCTTCAAGTTTTAGGGTTTATTTGGGGATATATATTCCTTTGTTATTGCATTGTAAAAGGGTAAGTGAATCCAATAATGATAAAAGAATTTTTTTATTGGTTTATTTCCATGTACTGTAGTTTTTATGTGAATGGAAGGTTTTACTGATTATTTTCATTTATTGCAGTTTTTATATAAATGGAGGGTTTTACATATTATTTTCATTTACCATAATTTTTATGTAATGGGAGGTATTTTGTTTTGACCTATTGCAGCTGGATTCGCATCAAATTATTTGGTTTGTTATCAAGTTCCATTAGGCACATTATGACAACTTAAAAGTTCCAAAGAGAAGGTTGCATATTATAGTATTCAGGGAAGTGTAGAAGTTAGTTTCTTATAAGGATTAAACCTACACATCAAAAATAGGTTTTATATATATTTTGAAAGAAATAAAAATAGTATCTTCCTATTATCTAGTTACAAGAAAGAATACATTACTGTTACGTGAAATTTGTAGATATTATAGTACTTTTGATAGTTATTACTAGTGTATCTTACAAGTTACTTTCAAGGAGTAATAAGGTGAGATTACTATTGCACTATTCTAGCTATTCTTAAGTGCATTATATTGGTCACCCTTAAGTTTTTTAATGTGCATTAAAATTTTATCAAAGAAGGAATTTTTAGTGCAAAAAACAGTGTAAGAGTAAAGTGTCTAGAGACACCATTGAGCACATGAAACCTGCAACATTTTGTGACAAGGAGAAGCCATCGAAAGAGCAATATAACCTCCATATATTGGAGAATAAAACTAGCTCATCATAGAAGTGATAAAATATTCACAAAGAGACCACATAAGTCTCAAGTTTCGATGCATTCCAAGGTAAATTTATCTACATAATTTCACCCTACTCTATGTAGCAAATCAAGTACACAAACTAGAGTGTGTAAGGATAATACTACAATAATTCTATCACAATATACAAGGGGCTTCAACATCAAGACAAAGATGCACTAGAATGAAGACTACATTACCCATATTTCTACCATAAAAGTGGGTGTTTCACATAGTCTAAAAAAGAATATTTAGCAATAATATATAGAGCCATCGAAGGGCTCAATATATTTGTATTGGAGGTGTCCAAATACACACCACACAATTCCAACATAGCCAGATTAAGCGTCCATAAAGTGCACAACGGATAAAACTACATTGTTTCAAGAACATCTATATAAGATAACGTCATTACAATGAGTGCAATTAAGAAGAAAGGACAACAAAAAGGTTAAATTGCATACATGGAAAATGAAAGTGCAAGGAGGAATATTACCATCGATAGCTACCCAAGCATACATAGAAAGAGCCTAGAAGAAGTTCTTTCATTAAATCAATCTACCATCCAACGTAGTAAGACCATTATTACCAAGAAGGAGCCACAATCGTAGAAGAAACACCTTACATTGGAAAAGAAATAAAAAAGTTGGATACGCTTTGGAAAATAATAGATACAACTTGCAAAATAATTGAAAGGTCACAAAGGTAATAAGAGAAGCATTTGATAGCATGAATGCATGCAAAGGAATTCCTCCACTTGTCCTAATAAATTTAGGCATCTTGTGCCACTTTGAATAGAATAAGAAAGAGACAACAACATTCTCTAATGCTTTCAAGAGTCTTCAATGAGTGCTCAAAAAAGTAATGCCCTTCATTATTACTTCAACACTCAATAAAGAGCATCTTCAATGCTCAACTAATTTATAAGACTTATCTCAAACCTACATCGCATGGAGTAACATCTTACAAAATTAGTGATAGTGTCACACTACCTATGGAGAGGATATAAGACATTAAACAACATTGAGTGTCACTTGAAACATGTTTCAAGGAGTGCATATTAATAGCTGCCATAGGAATACTGCGTAGTGAGGGAAGCACATATCTGGTGAAACTTAAGCGTAGTAGTAATAGTGCATTAAATACCAGTAAGATATGTCCTATACAAGTGTTTTTTAGATAAAGAGTATTGAATGTTCTTATCGTAAGTAGAAAACATAAAATTCTAGTGCTTATAGATTATAGTTTTCAAATGTATATTTTCACTAACATTTGCTTTCGTTAAAGTATAAAAGGAGGTATAAGGTAGCTTATATACCTAAGGTTAAATTTATATTGCACTGGATTATTTATAACCTTATAAGGGAAAGGAATTATATCAAAAAGTGCATAACCTTAGGAATTAGCTCAAGAAGTACTATATTAAATATTTGAAAATAATTAGGTAGGATAAATAATAGTTTCTACTTTAGAAAATTAAACATTATTTTGCAAATATTATTATTATTTTCTAAAATTCCAAATTAGGGAGTTATAAGGGATACTACATCAAAACCTTAGTCAATTGGAATTTAGAAAATAGAACTATTGAAGTTAAAGAAGGAAGTTCATTGATTGCTTAAAAGGGTTGGAATTATTTACTTATACTTGTCTCATACTCATAATAAAGGGACAAAAGAATCCAACCATATATAACTTCATCAAATTAAAAGTGCATAGTTCAATAGGAGAAATAAGGTAAAAATAGGAGTTGATTATTATTGTTACCAAAACATTACAAAATCAACTCAAAAGGTGAACTAATACTTGCTAAGCACATTATCAAATTTATATCATATTATAATCACTTGGGACATATAAGAAATCCTACAAAACCATAAATTTTAATATTAAGGAGTCAAAAGGAATACTACCTAGCAAAATTACAAGTGCATACTTCTTAAAGACTTGAAAGTTAGTAGGTTGATCATAAACTCTAAACTAGGAAGTCATAACGTAGACTACCTCAAAGGTTCTATCAAAGCTATTCTCAAAATACTATGGAATACTACTTCAAGGTCAATCAAGGAGAAAAATGGATGAAATAGTAAGGAATGCATTCAATAATGAGGAATTATTTCAGAAGGTAGAATTTTACTCTCAAAATATAATAGATACCTTTGAAGGATATAAGTATTTATCCACTAGTGAAAATAAATATTTCTTGTTATTCCTTAAAGAGGTAAAAGAAGAAAATTTTGCAACACTAATTATATACACAAAAAATAGTTATATTTAGGGCATGGTGGAACACACAAAAAATAGTTATATTTACATTAGAATAATTTTTGATGATGTATCTATCCTTAATTATTTTTGAACTTGTTCAAAACATAAATCAAACTAGAAATCCTAGTCAATATTATTGTGATGATAGACTAACTCAATATGAAGTAGATATTCCTCTAGCAACAATGTAGAAACATAGAAGAAGAAAGAGAAATGGGTATAAAAGGCATGATAAGAGAGAATAAGACAAAGATGCTAATAAAAATACAAATAGAGAGTATAATGAAGAAAGCACAAATATTGAACTAAATGGACATGATCAATTTGAAGAACTGGAAAAACCTATAGTTGAACATATACCTCTCTCAGAAAATATAGTATTTGAAGATACTATTTCCTTGCTTAAATAGGATACAAAAAACATAGAAGGAGAATACAAAATCCAATATCATATTGAAGATCCATATTGAAGACTACAGTCTTTAATAGTAAAATAATGTAATACATGGGGGTTTTAGAGTATATTACATTATTTTATACACGTCAATACCCCACCATTGGTACATAACTAGAGTAGGAATTTATTTAAGAGTAAAGTTAAGTAGTTGCTTCTATAAATTTAATAAATGCACAAGTGTCAATGTGCAATGATGTAAATTCACAAGGAGTCCACTTGTACATGAGTCATAGGAAAGGAAGTTGAAAAGTCATAGGTAGAGTAAGGGCCAATGAATCTATCTTCCTATATAAGACCTTATAGAGAGTGAAATATGTGTAGTAGTCAATGTGTGGTAGGTAGTGAGTAGTAGAATGAGTATATTGTAGCTCTTTTCATAATATTTTATGGAGTATACATTTCCTCCATTATATAGCATTGTACTATTTCTAGTATCATTCATTAATGGCATATTTTCGAGTTGTTGCATAAGTCTCTCATATTATTTTCTTGCATATTGTAGTGCCATTGTCATATACTTAGCTTAGCTTACTTATTTTACATCTTGTGGTTGCATTTCCTTTACTACCATCATCAACAAAAGCTAACATCTCCAACCAAAACTTAATTTATTTTGATCCAGTGTGAGGATAGGGATGATTGCACTCTTGAGCAATGGAAAAAGTCAAACATGTTGATATCATAAGACATTTATAAATTTATTTTAAATGGTTTTGTTTTAAATATCGAAACGTTGTTCCTATCTGTTTTACAAAGGAAACTAAATTGTTGGGTGACATGTTGTTTGCCACTTGCTAGTAGGTGTTTAGTTTTTGTTTCCATGCACATGTTCTATTTATATTCCTTACAAGATTTAATTCAAAAAATTAGTACAATGGTTTAAAATTTTCCATGAATGAAATATGATGGATATAAAATGAGTGTTATCATTCCCTAGGTGCAATGTACTCATCCCATACAATAGAGTGACCTTTGGTTTATTGAGATTTTGGTTTATGGGGAAAGTTTGATATTTGGGTGATTAGTAAGAATTTAAGTTCAACAATCTAAATAAAAAATATTCTCATAGATTTTCAAAGAAGCCATTCATGCTAAAAATATACTAATCCAAGCAAGAAAAATGCCTCCCAAAGAATTTGCTTGTCCTCTCAAACCTTCCATAAGTCCATTGCATATCCCATTCCTTGAAGAATATGATTCATGTCCACTTTAGATACCCAAGGACAATTTTTCCACCAATACTTATGCAAATAGACCTCAAACTGAGCAAGAGTTGAAGATGATAATTGAAGACTAGTTGAGCAAGTTAGAAACATGAAGAAGAAAATCTTGCAGTCCATAAGGTAAAATCTAAAAAATTATGGGCCAGCTACACAACAATTTTTTCAACCCAGCAATGCTCAATTGATAGAAGATGCAAGGACCAATTTAGAAAAAATGGTTCAACAAGGTGTTGATATATGAGAAATAAAATGGTAATGAATATTAGATCCAATTGAATCTTTGTTGCATAATGGATTTCATATTGATACAAAAAATCTCATTACAAAAATGTGAGAAGACTACCTTTGATGGATAACACGGTAGCTTGCAATACGATACAAGATTATAAGCATTGGAAAGATGTAAATCTTGTAGTATCCTAGTTGCAAGGTTACAATGATATTTATATCCTATCCCCACCAACTCAAAGTATAGATATGAGGACTCAAATAAGTAAGGAGCTTCCCACCTCACAAAAATAATCACTGGATCAAAAAAGGCTAGAGGAATGAGGGCTATATTTATTGATTATAATACTAGAACATAGAGAAAAAAAGATTGAGTTATTTCATAGTCTGTTCAAGAAGTCTATCTCAGTACCTGGAAACCTAAGGGAATATTTGTTGGTGTTCATTAAGGTGGAATTACTTGACATATTTACTAGGTATTCAAGAGAATACAATAATATATTTATAAAGGAAATCTCATTAAAAACTAAACAAACACCTACCTCCACTTTTTATTTGTCTCTATCCTTGGAAAAGGGTATATTACATAACTATATAGTGGATTCAAAGGTAGGAAGATCAATTATGCCACTAGAAATTTTTAAAAATTTGGGTCTAAAGATGGACACATAAGAGCCAAAATGGATATATTTCAGAGGGAAGTTGGTACAAAAATGGGCATTGTTAAAAATTTGATTATGATGATATGTGGAACTCCAAAGTTAGCAATTGTTAAATACATCATGGTGGTTGATGTGTCCTCTTTGTGATGCAAGAGCATCCAATGGTGTAAAAGTGATCTTGCATCACCCAAAAAAAATTGTAATTGTTTAATTTTGTAAAAACTAGTAAAAACTAGTTTTTCTTGCAGGAGATTTTTAAAGGTCTTAGAGGTCGAATTTGAGGATTTTTGGCTAGACACAAGCCTGGCGCACAAATCCAAGTTCACCTCGCTTATCTTGTTTCATTACATTTCCAAAAATATGCTGTAATAGTCAATTGTGTCAACGAGCACAAAGTTATGACCTCCGCAAGTTGCCCCAAATTTCAAATTTGAAATTTCAAGTTTTAGGTGGGAAAAAATGGGAAAATAGGGCATAAGTAGGAATTTTCAAAATTGTAAAAGGGCTCTTCTTTTGGGATCCTCATTATTAGCATGAAAGTAATGGAAATATTTGGCTCCTTTTAGCATTTCTGGTTTTCAATGGATTGTATGTGTTTTTTTTTAATGCAACTCTGCTTCAAGTGGTATCAGAGCTAGAGTTCTTGAATGTGTAAATAAAGGAATGAATGTGAGGTAGTTTACACCAGGATATGTGGTTAGGTTTTGTGGTAGAAGTGAGTAGAATGCATCCACGAAGAAAATGTGGTGGTGGAAGAAATATGGTGTCAGAAGAATATTTCAGATCTTTGCAAAGGTAAGTTCAAGCTCTGCAACAGGATTTGCATTGAGGGTTTGAGCCAAGGAGAGAAGAAGGGAGTGAAAATGAAGCTGAAGAAGAAGGGTCCCAATTAAAAGAAGAATAATAAGAGCCAGTATATCCTACACAATCCAGATTGTATAAGGCCATATCATAGATTGGAAAGATATCGAAGTTTGATGTCTCCATGTATCCTGGAAATCTCAACCCAGAAGAGTTGATCGACTGGATCAATGACATGGAGGACTACTTCGAGTATGAGGAGGTAGAAGATCCTGAGAGGGTCAATTTTTCTAAGACCAAGCTGAAGGGTCATGCTAGAATATGGTGTAAGGGAGTACAACTAGATAGAAATAAAAGAGGAAAATAAAGGATAACAAGGTGGGAGCAGATGGTGGTGAAGTTGGAGATACAATTTATTCCAACTGATTATGAGTTGGATCTGTTCAATAACATACAGGGTTTGAGACAATCGAGTAAGTCTATCAAAGAATATACATAGGAGTTCTATAAGATCCCGATTAGAATAGGTCATTTTGATGCCAATAAGGATAAGGTAGCCCGCTATATTAATGGGTTAAGAGAAAGTATTCAAGAAGAGTTGAGTCTGGTCAGGATGACCACCATTGAAAATGCTTACCAGTTTGCCTTGAATGTAGAAGAGAAGTTGAACAAGAGGTTTGAAAGCAAACAAAGAGGAAGAGGTCATGGTGGAAGAACTGGTGAGAGAACAAATGGAGGATGGAATGAGTACCAAAAGAAAACTAGGGATACAAGCAACAATCAAGACCAGAAGGGAGAAAATGCTTATCACCCCCATGAGCAGAATAATAACTACCAAAATAATGGTTACCAAAGAGGAAGAGGAAGGTCTGGACGAGGGTTTAGAAGAGGAGGATTTCATGGAACCTGTTTCCACTATGGAGAAGAAGGACATCGAGCATACGAGTCTCCAAAACACTAAGGAGGAATAAATAGGAGGTCTAAAGGTAATTCCCAAGCTGCTATTGTTGATGAAGGTGTTAAATCTGAGCACTATGAAGAAGCAGAAAGAGGAGAAGTATTGATAACAAGGAGAGCCTTACTGAATGAGAAGAAAGATCCAGATTAGAGGAAGAGCTTATTTCACACAATGTGTAAATGTGTAGGTAAGGTCTATAATGCTATCATAGATAATGGTAGCACCTAGTTTCAAAAGGAATTGTTACCAGGCTACAATTAGAGAGGAAGAGACACCTGCATCCATATCGGATTGCGTGGTTGCAAAAGGGCCATAGGGCTTTGGTCAATGAGAAGTGCTTGGTAAAATTTAATATTGGGAATTACTGTGATGAGGTCCTGTGTGACATCCTGCCTATGGATGATTGCCATTTGCTATTAGGAAGGTCATGGTAGTTTTATTGGTGTGCAATGCATGATGGGTGTGCCAAAACTTACTCCCAAACAAAGAATGGAGTGCGCCATAAGTTGAATCCCTTAAAGGATGTGGATGAAAATGTATGTAGTAATGCCAAAATCTGTTTAGTTGAAGGTAGAAGGTTTTTGGATGGTTTGAAACATGATCATATGTGCTATGCATTAATTCCTAGAGTTAGGGAAGAAGAATGCAAAGATACCCCAGTAGAAGTCTTAGGTCTATTAGAAGAATTTCTATATATTATATCATATAATGTACCAGAGGGTTTGCCACTAGTGAGGAAGATCAGTCACCATATAGATTTGGTACCAAGATCTAATTTACCCAATAAGACAACCCATAGAATGACTCCTATAGAAAGTGAGGAGCTAAACAAAAAAGTCCAAGTGTTGCTAAAAAGGGGACTGATTTTGGAGAGCCTGAGTCTATGTACAATACATGCAGTACTAGAACCAAAGAAATATGGAGAGTGGAGAACATGTACAAACTCTCGAGCTATTAACAAGATCACCATAAAATATAGGTTCCCATTGCCAAGGATGGATAAGATTATGGACTATTTGAGTGGATCCAAGTACTTCACAAAGATTGACCTGAAGAGTGGGTACCATAAAATTCATGTCAGATAAGGGGATGAGTGGAAGACAACCTTCAAGACCAGAGAGGGTTTGTATGAGTGGTTGGTCATGCCATTTGGGCTAACCAATGCACCAAGCACATTCATGTGGATGATGAATGAGATATTGAAGGACTTTTTAGGAAAATTCATCATTGTCTATTTGGATGACATTTTAATATTTAGCAAGACCCTGGAAGAGCATCTGATGCATATCAGAAGAGTTTTTGAGAAGTTGAAGGAGAAGCAATTGCTGATTAATTTGAAGAAGTGCAGTTTTGTGAAGGAGTTAGTGTATCTGGGATTTTTTATCTCAGCTGAAGGTCTAAAAATGGACCCAAAAAATGTGAGGGCTATCATTTAATGGCCTACTCTAAGGAGCATAATTGATGTAAGATCATTTCATGGTCTAGCAAGTTTTTACAAAAAATTATTAGAAATTTTAGCAGTATTTGTGCACCCCTAACAGAAACAATGAGAGGGGATAAGAAAAAATTTAAGTGGACCTTAGGAGTAGATAATAGCTTTGATATTTTGAAAAAGAAGGGCACAAAACAACCTATTTTAGCACTTCCAGATTTCAATAAGGCATTTCAGGTAGACTGTGATGCTAGTGGTAGTGCCATAGGAGCTGTGTTGAGTCATGAAAGTAAACTTGTTGCTTATTTTAGTGAGAAACTCAATGATGCTAGGAAGAAGTATTATGTATGTGAAAGCATGAGATTCCGAAAGAAAGAAATACTAAGATGCAATGAAAACAAAACTAACTAGATGCTAAACGAATATGCATGAAATAGGACGCATGTAATCGAATCAACCAAACATAAAGGAGAAAGTAAGAGCACAACCCTTTTTATATTAATGTGATTCCAAACTCGGTTACAATCCACTTCCTCCCGTTTTAGGGGCTAGGAGTGTTAGCATGTTTTTAGTTACAATCATGATTAGTAATCCCTCTTCCGCATGCCCACATTTGAAATGGGCGGGCCAAAGTGTTGCCGCCGCTTACGATGATGAATCCTTGGTTCTTGTTGCTTCTCCTGCGATCAAAGAAACACCAAGGCGTTAGTAGCACCTGTGACAAAAAAGGATAAAGCGTTTGACTTTAGAAATCAATGAGAAATGCATGCAAAAGATTGATTAAATCGGTAAACAAAATAACTCTAAGCAACCTGCAACTTTGACAGAAATCAGAAAACCTTACCAGAGGGCCGCTGCCATTAAAACAGTCGGCCGATTTGCTCTTGACTGTAATTCGTCCTCCATTCCTGTATCTCCTACCGAATTTGATGTGTTAAGATGCCGAATCAATGTTGTTACCTGCAGGTTAGTGGGACAACAAAAAATGACAAAAGCATGATAATATTTGATAAACGTCTTCTAAAATCCAGATTGTGAACTATGTAAACAACATAAAGCGTAATGCAAGATATATTCACAATGATTTAGAAATTAATGGTTTTCTTTTTTAAATAGCATAGAGTGTAACGTAGGATAAACACGTGATAACGAAATAAATTAAAATGAAGCTAAGAGCGTGCGGGGTGCCCGAGCGGGCCGCCCACCGTTGGAACTTGACTTTGACGCCAATCCACTAGGGATGGGCTCAAAATCTCAGAGAATGTGGTGTCGTCGAATTGATGGATCAAATGTGGTAAAATGTCGGGTTTAGGTCCGGATCCACACTTCTAAAAGCCACCCAATAACCTCTCTTGCGAAAGAGATTACGGGTGTAGAAGAGATGAATCGAAAAGGAGTGCAATCGGGTGTTTAATTTGGCAGCACTTCGTTGCTTGAAATGTCTACCAACTTGTCCTCTTTTGGGTGGGAAAAGTCCACCATTTTATAGACCCATGGGGTCTCTTTGGAAGGGCATGCAGGGATGCCACGTGGCGGCCATGCCTTCCCAAGAGGGAGGAGACTCCTCCTTGACTTGGGCTTACATGACTGCCTTTGTGACAGTCCTCTAACTGCCAATCTGCCCACCTACGCGTGCATGCACGGTAGGAGGCAATAATTGACTGTCTTCGGCTGCCACTCGTTTAATGTCTGCTTTAATGGTTTAATGTTTGCTTTCAATGGTTTAATGTTTGCCTTTGATTGGTTAAAGTCTACCTTTGATTGGTTTAAGTCTGCCCAGTGCAAAGACAAGAGTTTGTCGCGATATCGCGACGCCGATATAGAAAAAGAGGGGAAGTGTGGATTTGAGGGAAGAGTCGCGATCATGACATAAGGAGGGATGGAAGAAGTCGCGATATCGTGACTTGGGGTTTTGGGGTGTGGTTTGTGTTTGGAAGGTTTTGGGTGTCACGATTTGATGGGTGGGGGGTCGCGATATCGCGACCTGGAAGGTTTTTTGGTTTGGTGTCGATATCGTGACGTCGCGATATCGCGATGTCGTGATATCGCGACATCGGCAAGGTTTCCTTTGGTTTGGTGTGGTTTGGATGTGGATGGTGGTTTGTGACACTTGGCCAAGGCTTTCTTTTAGGCTTTTGGTGTCACGTTGGGTGAAGGGGACACTTTGCCAAGGCTTTCTTTTGACTTTGCCTTGTTAAAACGACCAACTTTGCTTTGTTTACTTTTTGACCTTCTAAAACTGCTGTGTAAGTGGCTAGGACCACTGTTTGACCTCTGAGGGCTGCCCTGAAGGCTGTGTGTGTCAATGCGATCAGTGTTTGTAGTCACATAATCGGATTGGTGCTGTTTTGGTGTCTACGAGATGCCCCTTTTTGGGAAGCGCTGTGGGTGACGCAGTGCTGAGCAAAAATAGATAACCAAAGCACTAATGATTAGGGTTTCTTGGTAACCTAACCAACTTTTGATGCCCCAAGTATGGAAAGGGCATGCATTCTTGAATCCTTGCTTCTAACGAGCTAAGGAATTTGATTTCAAGTGTTAACCTATTTTGGTGAGGTGTGACTTGAGCTTGGACATTGATCAGTCATGATTAGGCAAAGGGCGCAACCTTTTGTCCATAGGGGAACCTTGTGTTCATGCTTCGGGAATGCCAAGTGTTTGATCAATTTGATTGCTGCTTGTTTACTGCCCCAAGCAGGAGCGTGATTGTCTTTGTCAATGATTCTTTGAATGCATGTCATTGCTTTGATTGGGTGTGTGCTTGTTGATTGGTGACTAAGTGTGACTACCCCCTCAAGCGACGAATCGATGAGGGAATGACCTTCATGAGAAAAGTGACGAGTCGCTTGACCCAAGATGACTTGTGCAAGGGTGCCTTTAGATGGTTTACCATTAAGCATGTGCAATTTCTCGACATTTGGACCTATTTTTGGTGGGTGTTAACCCTTTTGGTGATGCCATAATGGGGTGAAATCATCGAAAACCCGTCTTCCCGTGGAGCGGTCCGGCTATGGTAGCCTTCTTGGGGAAGTAGGAGAGTGACAATTTGAGCCCCGACATCGATTTTCTATGCCAAGAGGTTAAGTGCAAGAGCACTTGTGTCCGGCAATGCTTATTGCTATGTTTTTGTGTTGCATTTTTGTGATGTTTTTGTTGTTTTGATTTTCTTGCTTTGTGTATATGTCATGATTTTATGTTATGCACAATGATTGATGTTAATGGATGCATGCTACTTTATATTGATGTATGCACATGGTATGATAAATGCGATTGTTGTATGTTGATTTATTTTGATGGATGCATATGTTATGATGAATGCAAATGTTTTTGATTTATATGTGATATGCAAAAATGAAATGGATGAATAGAATTTGTGATGTTTGGCTATGGCACCATAGACTGTTTAGAACTCTGTTATTTTGTCTTTAGGCGATTGCTGTGATGCATGACTTTGTATGTATACATGTGGTTTTTCTTTTTTTGTATTTTCTGATGGTATTGTAAGGATGAAAAGTAGCGCAGTTGGTTTAGAAATGTAGCTAAGGTTTTCTGAGACTCAGACGGTTTTAACTTACTAGCCATGATTGTACTTTATCTTACAAGACTTTTGAACAAGGTATGAATCGGACTTGTTTTTGACCAAGCTATTTCACATCCCTGTGTGTGCAATTGAGTTCATTTATGTGGTATTTGTCAGGATACCGCCGAGTGCCGGATGGGCTTTCAACCGAACCTGTATTGAGGATCACCTAATTAGCTCCACTAACTCCTTTGTTGTATTTAGTTAGATTAATCTGCGGTGTTATCCAGGATACCATAAGCTAGCTCATCCTTATGCAAACATTGGTCTGCACACATGCAAAGCGAATGTGACAGACATATCGTCATGCGGGTAGGATACCACCATTGCCAGATAGGCTATCAACCAAACCTGTAATGAGGATCACCTAGATGGTTTTTGAATGCTGAGAATTCCAGGGATTCAAGTTCAGGATATTTGTTGGCTGAATGATTTAGAAAGTTGCTCGTCTATATAGTGATGAAAATCACTATTTATTTTCTATTAATTCTTTTTGAGCAAGGATTTTGAATAGTGGTGATAACCATTGTTATTTGATTTTGTGTTTTGAGTATTGTGAGTTTGGGCTGGTGAGTGGCCTTGATCCTTGTGGCCTTGGGGATGACTACGCATCCTTTGCAGGGACGTGTAGTACGAATCCTTACGACATTGGGAACCAAGGGGGTGATGGAGATTATGGAGTAAGGGCATTGATCTTTTAGGCCTTGGGGATGACTACCCATCCTGGTTAGGGGCGGATAGTACGAATCCTTACAACTTGGAGACCAAAGGTGAATGGAAAGTGTTAGGATGATGATTTGTTGGAATTTTGTTTGTGAATGGCGTTGATCCCTTTTGGGTCTTGGGGATGACTACCCATCCTTGGCAGGGACGTGTAGTACAAATCCTTACAACTTTGGGAACCAACTATGATTGGGATTTGGTAGTGGTAAAAACCACTATTTATGAAGGTGAATGGATAGGAAAGAGCTCGTCCTTTTGTCAATTCTCAGCATTCTGGAACCATTCGCACAGGGGGATGAGCAAGATAACCGTTTCACTTATGGTGACCTGGATTACTACGCAGGTTTCATCTTTCGTTCACACAACTTGGGAATTTTTATGTGTTTTAATTTGTGTTGGGATGTTACGTAACAAGGCGTATTTCAAGTGTAACTCTACCTTCGTAAAATCTGTCTGACTCGGTACATTACGTAGCTAAAGAGCAAAATGATGACTGAATCATGAAAACTCTTGATACATTAAAAGACCACTGACTCTAGTGTGGTAAAAAGCAATGCATGGTGTTTTTGTTGTTTTTGTAAAATGGAACAGTGTGGAACAAGATGGACTAGCAGAGCAATTACAACCTATGGTGCCTTTGACCTGTACGACCACAAATATGCAATGTATGGATGCAATGCTTTAATGCAGCTATGTATTTTTGTATTTTTGATGGATTGATTTTTGTGAATATGAAGATGAGGTGCGAGAAGAGCTCTCTATTGATGAATTTGAGTATGCCTAGAAATGAGATGCAAAATTTTTTATTTTTGTTGTTTTTGATGATTTTTGAATTTTAACTTTTCTTATTTTTGACCAAGCGATTGTGGAAATCCTTGGAGCATTTTGGGATTGACCAAGCGATTATAGAATCCTTGGAGCATTTTTGGGATTTGACCAAGCGATTATAGAATCCTTGGAGCATTTTTGGGATTTGACCAAGCGATTATAGAATCCTTGGAGCATTTTTGGGATTTGACCAAGCGATTTTATGGATCCTTGGAGCATTTTTGGGATATGGCTCTCTTAGATATGAAATGGTCACAAATGATTGATATTCAAGGGTTCTGTTTCCTTGATACCATCAAGAGAAGCTAGCCGGTACGTCTCGGGTCCTATTTTGCTATCAATGACATATGGACCTAACCAATTTGCCACAAATTTGTCCCTTAGGTGGGATGGCAAACTAGAGTTCTGTTGGTTTTCCTTCAAAACCAAATCACCAACCCGAAAGTCTCTCAGGTGAACTTTCATGTTGTAAGCTTTCTTAAGTCGCTCTTGATAAATACGTAAATGCTCGAGAGCATTAACGCGTCGTTCGTCAAGCAACGTAAGCTGGTCTAGCCGGGCCTGCTGCGTAGAGTCATCATCGATGAACTCCTGCATTGATATGCACAGGGAAGGAATCTCCAACTCTAGAGGCATGACTGCCTCGGAGCCATACACGAGTGAAAACGGAGTGGCCCCAGTGGGTGTCCGAATGCTAGTGCGATAGGCCCATAGGGCAAGTGGGATTTGAATGTGCCAATCCTTATGACTGTCTGCGATGGTATTTTTAAGGATGGCAACTAGCATTTTGTTTGACGCCTCTGCTTGCCCATTCGCCTGCGGATAATAGGGTGTCAAAAAGCTGTGCTGAATCTTGTACTTTGTGGTCAAAGCACGCACGTCTTTGTTCTTGAAAGGCGTCCCATTATCCGAGACTATTTTGGATGGAATACCAAAATGACATATGATGTTATGTAAAATGAACTCCACAATGCGGGGTCCTGTCGTAGAGGTAAGCGAAACTGCTTCCACCCACTTGGTAAAATACTCTATGGCCGTTATGATAAACGTGTGACGGCCTGACGATGCAGGGGAGATCTTTCCAATTAGATCGAAGCCCCACTACAAAAATGGCCAAGCAGATTGGACTGTCTGCAAGGCCTGGGAAGGTACATGCATCAAATTGGCATGATGTTGACACTTCACGCACTTCTTGACATATGCGCAACAATCTCGCTCTAAAGATGGCCAATAATAGCCCATGCGAAGAATGCGCTTTGCGATGGCCATACCACTAAAGTGGCCACCACATGTACCATCGTGCGCTTGGGCGACTGCCCAAGTGGACTCTTGTTGGTCCAAGCAATGAAGGAGGATTCCTTCATAGCTGCGATGATACAAAATGTCTCCTATCAAGACATACTTAGCCGCTTTCTGCTTGAGTGCTCATTTTGCGGCATGAGTCAATCCAAGCGGGAGATTACCTAACTTGAGGTAGTCTCTAATGGGTAAATACCAGTCCTGTTGATCAGAAACCTCGACAGTATGAACAACCAATCCCTCTTGAAGTTCATCCCTAGCAAATGTTGAATGGGATAGAACTTGTAAGAATAGCGTTGTGTTGCTATTAATGGGAGTAGGGGAGAACAAGGACCCCCAGTTGGCATGTTTCAGATGATCTTGGATTCGAGAGAACTTATCCGAGGATGGTTCAATCTGGATCATGTGGATTCCTGGCGTCAAGTCTGAGCTTGCACGCTCCATCATGGATTGCGATAAGGTTTTGACTTGAATGGTTGTCATATCATCGAAAAGGTCTTGCAGAATTAGTGACCCCAAGGAGGCCATTGTGTCCACAAAATGATTCGATGATCGAGGGAGTGCCTCGATGTCATACCACTCAAGTTTTGCCAGGAATTTGTCCACAAGGGCTTTATAAGCCTGCAGAACTGGGCATTTGCATTGATATACCCCTTTGACTTGATTGACAATTAACAACGAATCACCAAAGATGTTCAGTCATTTGATGTTCATGGCGATTGTTGTCTGAAGACCTAGGAGCAAGGCTTCATACTCTGCATTATTGTTGGTGCACGAGAAGTTTAATTTAAATGACAGGGGCATTGGAGCACCCTGCGGTGTGAAGAATACAATTCCCGTGCCACCACCTTGCTCACATTTAGAACCATCGAAGAATAGGGTTATGTCGGCTTGTGACTCAGGCTCATCAGAATCTGGCGATTCTGAGACATGGAAGACCCCATCATCGGGTAGTTCTATGACTAGAGGCTGATCGTCTTCAAGAGGAGCCTCTGCTAGTTGATCGGCTATGACTTGTCCTTTGATAGATTTCTGTCCAATAAACTCTATGTCAAATTCCGTCAACAACATGATCCATTTCGCCGTGCGACTACTATGATAAGTACGACTCATCATGTATCGCAATGGATTCTCCTTAGACACAACATACGTAGTGTTGCTCAGCATGTAGTGGCATAGCTTTTTGGTAGCAAACACCACTGCCAAGCCGAGTTTCTCAACGTATGCATAGTTAAGTTCATAACCGACCGGGGTGCGGCTAAGATAGTAAGTAGCCCTGTTCCTTGTGAAGTTCATTCTTCTGGGCTAACATGGCGCCCAGTGCCACCTCAATAGCTGAGATGTATAAGTAGAATGACACTCCTGGTCTAGGTGGTGCCAATACTGGCGGTGAAGCCAGGTATTGTTTGATGTCGTCAAAGGTTGATTGGCACTCGTCATCCCAATGAAATGTAACCCCCTTGTGCAATAATTTGTTCATGGGTCGGCACTTGTCAGATAATTGCGCTATAAAGCGTTTAATCGACGCGACCTTTCCTTGCAGACTTCTGAGCTGCTTGATAGTAGTTGGGGGAACCATTTCAAGGATTGCCTTGACTTTCTTTGGGTCCACCTCGATTCCTCGCTTTGAGACTATGAAACCCAAGAGTTTTCTAGATGTGACGCCAAATACGCACTTCTTGGGATTTAGTCTAACTTTATGCTCCATGAGGCGATCGAGGATCTTGCTTAAGTCATCGATATGATTTGAGCGCAAAAGAGACTTGGCTAACAAATCATCCATGTAATCTTCCAAAGTTTTATGCATGTAATCATGGAAGATGTACGTCATGGCACGTTGGTAGGTGGCACCAAGCATTTTTAAGGCCAAAAGGCATGACCTTATAACAAAATGTCCCCCAAGGCATTGTGAACGCCATTTTTAGTTGGTCTTCAGGATTGATACGAATCTGATTGTATCTTGAGAAACCATCCATGAGGGAGAGCATTTCGTGACCTGTTGTAGCGTCTACCAATGCGTCGATGCTCGACAAGGGGAAATCATCCTTAGGACTCGCTTTGTTTAGATCTCAAAAATTGGTGCATATGCGAATCCTCCCATCGGGCTTCTTGATGGGAACCATGTTGGACAGCCATGGCGGATAATCCACGTAGATGACAAACTGTGCATCCAACAACTTTTGCAATTCATCTTTGACCATCAAGGCCACTGTTGGGTGCATCTTACGTAGTTTTTGCTTTATAGGCTTGATTGTCGGATCAAGCGTTAAATTATGCGTGACTAGCTGTGGGTCTAGTCCTGGCATATCCCTGTATGACCATGCAAAAACCTCCTTCTTCTCTTTGAGAAGGGCAATGTAGTCGGCTTGCTCTTCGGGGGAAAGACTTACCCCCAGCTTGAGAATCTATGGATTCATTGGATCTGTGCCGATATCTACGTCAGTCGTCTCCTCGACTGACATGTGGGATCCATCCTCCAACTGATGTGGAGTCGGGATCAAATGGATATCATTAGCTGAGTTTAGATCTACGTTTGGAACCTCGGGTCCCTCTTCAGCTTGAAAAATATCTTGAGTTGTCCTTGGGGTAAAATGAGGCATTTCACCGAAAGGCCAGTACTCTGATGGTGATAAAGGTGAATTGACGTGATCCTAGTCGATGGCATCTGTGTCTAGATGCAATGACCATGTTGGATCGGCCGGATTGCGGATGGGTGTGATCAAATCAATGGAGATCATGTGGATGGAATGAATTTGGTCTCCATTACCATGGGTATGATACCTTGAACATTCTGGATGCTCCCTATACTCTGGATCTGGCTCTAGGGGAACGGGCACGAACGGATCTGCCCTATGTGCTAATAGGAAGACAGGGTCTTCTCTCGGCACTGATGTCATGATAGGGTCTCGGGGTGGACGATGCTCATCGTAGATTTGGAGCCATGGATCCAACACTTGGTCCCACCCCGCTGGGTCTACATACCACTCATGCCCTAACCTTATGCCTAATTGTCCCATTAGATCTTCATGAGTTAAAGGGCGATTGTGCCATCGTGCATGATTGAGATAGTCCATCTCAGTCTCATCTTCTGAATCACTTTCGAAGATCCAAAAATGTTCATTTTCTTCAGCAACTATTTGCGACGTTGAGGGTTCTCCTTGTTCCAACAAATTAATCTGGTCCCATTGCGGTTGTTCCACTCTTGGTGGAGGGACCTGATTCTCTTGACACTGTATTGACTCAACTAGAACCTCTAAGGGGAACAACTTCAAAAATATGTCCGGACACCGTTTATGTTCTCTTTGGGGATTAGTGTCCGAACTTTCACCTCTCTCTAGCAAAGGAGAGGGATTACTGATGTTGCCAAGGGTGTTTGTTGACCATGGGAGGTAATCTCCCAATGTATATTCTGTATTTGGGTTGGCATAAGGATCTGATGCCAATCCACCCTTGTTGCCTATTTCTAGGCCTTGCATGTTTTCTACCAAGATGTCTAAGGGCAGGGGGTGGTTGAACCCTACTCCCGACTTATCATATGGCATCTGATATCTTGGTTGGCAAAGGACACGCATCCCTTGCTCATATCTGCCTAGCCCATATCCATGCCAATTGCATTGGCCGAGATATCTTAGAGCGAAGTTCGGGTTTGATAGATAGTTGATATTTTCAGCAAAAGGCTCTTCGTCTTCGTCCTTTTGCTTGCATGGTTCAAGACCATGATCAAGGCCCCCATACACAAAATTTGTCTGGTTTGGTGGGTAACCTAGAGGAACAACTGTTCCTATGGGAAGGCGAGGTCTCCCCATGTCCTGTACTGATTCTAATGCGGGCGTTGCCACAACATTCTGCACTAGATACTCCCCCAGGCCTGTACTGGCCATTTCAATAGTGATTGTTGATGCTTGGGAGGGAGGGAACGGGAGTCCTTCCTGAGTCCATTCCATGTTTGGTGGGTTAGGAGTCTCAACTTCCGTTGTGCTAGGTGTTTCTTCTATTGATACTGTTGATATTGTTGGCAACCCCTCTTCTAGGGGCTGAGCCTCTTCCAGGATCTGTTTTCCCTTGTCCTTCTGTTTAGCCATGACAGGTGGCATTGGTAGTGAAGGAGCAGATGATGAAGACTCACCTGGCTAGGATTTTGATGATTTGGTCACCAGTGGTGCCTGCGGTATTGGACCCTGTTTAGATGGATTTAACTAGAAATCCAAATGCGTTGAAGGGAGGGTCGATTGAGGCATTAATTGCATCGCATTGCAATACTTGAAGGGTTCTAAGTCCATCGGGACTACATGAACTTCTCCTTCAAATGCATACTTTAGACACTGGTGAGCGATCGAAGGGACACACTTCATGTCCCTGATCCATGGCCGCCCTAGCAGTATGTTGTAAGCCATCTCGCCTTCCAAAACATGGCACAATGTTGGTATTGTCTTTTGTCCTACCTGGATAGGCAGAACAATTATGTCGACTGTCGAGCATATTGCATCGTTGAATGCTCACAGTGTGTATGTGGAAGCCATGATATGAGAGGCTGGCAGCTTCAGATGTTTTAAGGCTGCAGTGGTAATGATGTTATTGGACGAGCCAGTATCTACCAACACTCTCTTGTACGGGATCCCGTTGACCCGCGCGATAACGTGCAGGGGTGGATCTGCCATGTCATTCGATATTGTTTTAACTTCATCCTCTCTGAAGGTAATGACCGGCTCCGTACATCGTTTCACATGTCCCACGAAGTTGTTGAAAGAATCCGCTTCGTGAGGCTGTAACTCGATGGCTTTCAAAATTTCCATGAGAGCTTCTCTATGGGGTGTTGACTGTTGAATAAGCTCGTAAATGGAAAGCCTAGCCGATGTGGTCCACAAACTCTACGTGAGTTTGGTCCATATCGTGACCTCGGGTCTAGGCGGAGGCAACTGCACAGGGCATTGTTGAGGCTGCGACGTTGTTGGAACTTCCCTTGTAGCTACCTCGGGGGCAACTCCTGGGTACTTTTTGTTCCTGGTCACTATGCTGATCATTCCCACAAATCCTTGCATGGGAAGATTCTGGCGCACCTCATTGACTTGGAGAGGTTTTGCCTGTGCCTCGTGGGCAGGCAAAGGGTCCTTGAATACCCCCATTTGTTGATTATTTGGCGCTATGGGGTTGTCCACGGCCAATGTTTTATTATCGATCAAATCTTGGATTAATCCTTTGAATTTCCAACATCCATTCAGGTCATGTCCCCTTCGCCTATGGAATCTACAATATAATTCCTCTCTGTATCCCTTAGGCTTGGGAGCATTAGGATCTACAGTTTGGATTTCTGGAAGGGTGACTAAATTTGCCGCTGACAAGCGGTCAAATAGGGAGTCCCTAGACTCCGCATAAGGGGTGAATTGTCGCCTAGGGCGACGCTGCTGATTTTGCTCCTATTTTTTATTATCTCTTTCATAACTAGGAGGCACTGCTTGATAATTAGCCTTTTGGGGCTGTATTTCTTGTATAGGCTTGGGGACATTTATCGCAACTTGATTAACCATAGCAGGTTGTGATTGCGTAGTCCCGGTCTTAGTGGTTTTGTTCCACTCTTTCTTTTTAGGCTTGGCGATTGCGCCCTCACCTATTTTGATCTCTTCTATAACTCTGGCTTGCGCCAAAGCTTCTTCTAGGCTGGCGTATTGCTACAGTAGCAATAGCCTAGAGATTGATTTTAAGCAACTCCATGCAAACATCTGTGTGAGGTCAGACATAGGGGGAAGGTAGGGTAGCTTAGAAAGCAAAGCCCTCCATCGATTCCCGTATGCTGCCATTGTCTCTTCCTCATATTGCCTGAGGCTGGCCAGATCACTCAGTGATGCCTTCTTCTTTGTGTTGAAGGCAAAGCGTTCAAGAAACGCATCTACTAATTGATCTAGGTTGTTTATGCTATGTTTTGGTAACTGTGTGAACCAATCCGAGGTAGGGCCTACGAATGTGGTTATGAATGTCCTAAGCAACAATGCATCATTATCTTGAATGCCGAAGCATTGGCTTAGGAATCTTGTGACATGTTCTTGTGCATCCTCTTCACCTTTAAAGACTGCCAATTGAGGCAACTTGAAATGTTCGGGGTAAAGAGGTGTGGGCACTGAGGGATGCACTGGATGACTGTGGAGTTGACGTAACGTGGGCTTTTGATGCCCATAAGCTTTTGTCTCCACAGACTCCAAACGCTCTAATAGCGCTTTGTATGCATCGAAAGATTTTATTTCTTCCTCTTTTGTTTGCTCCCATTGTGAGTTATGGGAGACTGGAGGCCTATGGGGGGGTGGCCGAATGGCAGCCCTCCCACCTTGATGGGGCATTTTGGCCCATTCTATTTCTGGTTCATACTCCTCATAAACTTCTTGAGGAGTCTCTGGGCGAGACCTATGACCCTGATTGAGTCCCCGTTGAGGGTACCCATCATTGTTTCGGGGAGTGGCCTCCCTCTCGGGTCTATAAGGTCTCGGAGGCAAAGCTTGACGAGGTCGCAGAGACCTGTCCTACACCAAAGGGTTGTGCCTCTCATATTGTTCTACTTTTTGGGTGCGAGGGGTTGGCACCCTCTCAGGTAGTTTATAGCGCAACTCATCCGCTTCACGTTGCATGCGCTCTTTATTAAGGCGGTATAAGTACTCTAACTCCTGATGACCTTGCTCAAGCTGCGTGATTCGGGCTTGGCGGGCGGCATGTCTGGCGACTGTCGGGTCAATTTGGTCCGCCCTCTTTTGCTCAGGAGGCTTGAATGTTTCTCCTATGTGTTTGCCTCGATCTTGATGATCTAAAATTTCAATGGGTCGCTTCCCTCTGTCGAGGTAGGCGGCATTTACTTGAGGCTCTGGCCTCGATGGGTGACCATGATATCTAGCAGGTGCGAAAATGCAAGGTTCCCATGCTGTATGTTGTTCTCGAGGAATGCGATGGTCTTCCTCGTACTCCCTTTCATGGGTGTGAAAGGGGTGGGCGGAGTGAGCTCGCCCTGTGTGGAGAGCCCTGCGCTCTGGGTTTTGTCTTTCTGTTCTAATGGGAGGCAAAGGAGAGGTACCATATTCACGTTGTCTCTCCTCATGGACACTGTGCCTCTCTAGCGCTTCATCACGCTGTGGCCACTCAGATCTAGCCTCAAAAGGCGATTTTCTATTTACATTGAGATCTACATGTAAAGCTTCTTCCCGAAAGGGGCTGTGTTGAATGGGCAAACTCCACAGAGGAGGGTCCCAATAATTCCTTCTTGATGTGGCCTGATGTGGACTCTCTTGTAGGCCAGACCGCCAAGGCGGTATGGCCAAGTCCTCAGGGCTAAAGCGAAGGCGACCAATGCCCTCTCTTTGTGCACCTTCCGCAGCGTCCGCCCTTGATTGGGCTTGGCTACGGGTGTACACCATTGTGGTGCTTCTCTACTAGCTAAGCAGATTTTTATCTCGTTTATGATGATTTTTCTTTTTTGTTACACTAAGCAGAAATGAACACACACATACACAAACAGTGATTATCTCTTTTAAGGATTAATAGTGTGTCCTAAAGCTGGTTTAGTGCATTTTGATGTTTTGTTTTGTTTTTGCAAGTTTTGAAGAACGTTTAAATGCATAATGTTGGCTCATATGACTCCCATAAATGGTCGCCCCTTCAATATACCATTGTCGGACCGATATACCAACCTCTCTATATACCCGCCCTTACGAGAGGGAAACTATAGGTACGTGAGAGCAGATGGTACATGGAACATAGGCGGTACGGAAGGGGGATTGTCCTGTTAATGACACCTACCATAGAAGACTTATCCTCGCACGCATGGGAATCACCCCAGCAACACTCGGTCAGCTTTCGTCAGGATTTACGCCTAACAACAGTGACAATCGGGGTGATGGATGCAAAATCAAGCCAAGGTGGTGATGAAATCCACCGATGGTCTTGATCAAGGGCTGGGGTTTTACGACCAACTCCTTGGTTTAATTTTACCACGTGATGTGTGTGGGGTTCATTTTATTTAATGAAAATGAAACAAGCATAAACAACTTTCCCTAAGCAAGTAAAAGTTGACAAGAAAAATAGAAACAAAAAATAATAATAAAAAAATGACAGGTATAGTTTTGGAACCTTACCTCTTTTCTGCTCAAATCGGCTGTCTTTTCCGCCCAAATCGGTTGTTTCTGATTCGGCCCGGTACCTTTAAGCACAAAAACATAAATTTCAATCAATTTCTGAATCTAAAAAAAAATAGGGGACAGGGTCCCACCGTGATCGCCACTGAAAGCATGAGATTTCGAAAGAAAGAAATACTAAGATGCAATGAAAACAAAACTAACTAGATGCTAAACGAATATGCATGAAATAGGACGAATGTAATCGAATCAAAACCAAACATAAAGGAGAAAGTAGGAGCACAACCCTTTTTATATTAATGTGATTCCAAACTCGGTTACAATCCATTTCCTCCATTTTTAGGGGCTAGGAGTGTTAGCATGTTTTTAGTTACAATCATGATTAGTAATCTTCTTTCCGCATGCCCACATTTGAAATGGGCGGGCCAAAGTGTTGCCGCCGCTTATGCTGATGAATCCTTGCTTGCTGCTTCTCCTGCGATCAAAGAAACAGCCAAGGCGTTAGTAGCACCTGTGACAAAAAAAGATAGAGCGTTTGAATTTAGAAATCAATAAGAAATGCATGCAAAAGATTGATTAAATCGGTGAATAAAATAACTCTAAGCAACTTGCAACTTTGATAGAAATCGAAAAACCTTACCAGAGGGCCGTTGCCATTAAAAAGTAGGATTTGTTTGATGTAATTGGGAGAAAAATTGGATGAATTGATGTTAAGATGCGAATCAATGTTGTTACCTGCAGGTTAGTGGGACAACAAAAATGACAAAAGCATGATAATATTTGATAAACGTCTTCTGAAATCTAGATTGTGAACTATGTAAATAGCATAAAGCGTAATGTAGGATATAGAAAATTTTTGAAAAAAAAAGAGTGTAATGTGGATAAACATGTGATAACGAAATAAATTAAATTGAAACTAAGAGCGAGTGTGGGGTGCCCGAGCGGGCCGCCCACCGTTAGAACTTGACTTTGACGCCAATCCACTAGGGATGGGCTCAAAATCTCAGAGAATGTGGTGTCATCGAATTGATGGATCAAATGTGGTAAAATGTCGGGTTTAGGTCCGGATCCACGCTTCTAAAAGCCACCCAATAACCTCTCTTGCGAAAGAGATTACGGGTGTAGAAGAGATGAATCGAAAAGGAGTGCAATCGGGTGTTTAATTTGGCAGCACTTCGTTGCTTTCAAAATGTCTACCAACTTGTCTTCTTTTGGGTGGGAAAAGTCCACCATTTTATAGACCCATGGGGTCTCTTTGGAAGGGCATGCAAGGATGCCACATGGCGGCCATGCCTTCCCAAGAGGGAGGAGACTCCTCCTTGACTTGGGCTTACATGACTGCCTTTGTGACAGTCCTCTAACTGCCAATCTGCCCACCTACGCATGCATGCACAGCAGGAGGCAATAATTGACTGTCTTCGGCTGCCACTCGTTTAATGTCTGCTTTAATGGTTTAATGTTTGCTTTTGATTGGTTTAAAGTCTGCCTTTGATTGGTTTAAAGTCTACCTTTGATTGGTTGAAGTCTTCCCAGGCGCAAAGATGGGAGTTTGTCACGATATCGCGACGTCGCGATATCGTGACGTGCAATATCGTGACACCTAAGCCTTAGGTTTCTTTTTGGCCAGAAGTGTCATGATTTCGCGACATCGTGAATAGATACTTGAAGGTTTTTGGGAAGTGTCACGATTTCGTGACACTTTGGCAAAGGCTTTCTTTTGGGCTTTTAGTGTCGCGATTTCGTGACACTTCTGGCAAAGGCCCTCTTTTGGCCAAAAGTGTCGTGATATCGTGACACTTCTAGCAAAGGCTCTCTTTTGGGCTTTGGTGTCGCGATATCGCGACGTCACGATATCATGCGACACCCTCGGCCAAGGCTTTCTTTTAGGCTTTTGGTGTCACGATATCGCGACGTCGTGATATCATGACACCCTCGGCCAAGGCTTTCTTTTAGGCTTTTGGTGTCATGATTTTGTGATGTCACGAAATCGTGACGTCGCGATTTTGTGACACCCTTGGCCAAGGCTTTCTTTTGGGCTTTTGGTGTCACGATTTTGCGATGTCGTGATTGCGATGTCGCGATTTCGTGACACCCTCGGCCAAGGCTTTCTTTTGACTTTGCCTTGTTAAAATGACCAACTTTGCTTTGTTTACTTTTCGACCTTCTAAACTGCTGTGTAAGTGGCTAGGACCACTGTTTGACCTCTGAGGGCTGCCCTGAAAGCTGTGTGTGTTAATGCGATCAGTGTTTGTAGTCACATAATCGGATTGGTGCTGTTTTGGTGTCTACAGTATGTGATTAGGAGTTTTATGCTATAGTTTAGGCTCTAAAGAAGTGGAGGCATTATTTGTTGCCAAAATATTTTTTTCTACATAATGATCATCAGGAATTACAGTATATTAATAGCCAAGGGAAGCTAAATTAGAGGTACTTAAAGTGGGTTGAGTTTCTACAGAGTTATACCTTTGTGTTGAAGCATAGGAGTGGGAATTCAAATAGAATTGTAGATGCCTTAAGTAGAAGGTAGTGTTTGTTGACAGAAATGAAGGTGGAAGTTGTAGGGTTTGATGAACTTAAGGGTTTGTACCCTGAATATCCTTATTTTGCAAAGGCTTCGAGGGCATAATTAGCACCTGTTACTTTAGACAGGAATAAGTGGTTGGATTTTCTAATCCAAGATGGGATGTTGTTCAAAGGAAATCAATTATGCATTCCTAGGAGTTCAATGAGGGAGAATTTGGTCAAGGAGAAACATAGTGGAGGGTTGGCTAGAAACTTTGGTGGAGATAAGACCATTGCCCTCGTTAGTGAGAACTACTATTGTCCACAGTTGCAGCAAGATGTGAAGTTTGTACAGAGTTACAAAGTATGCCAGATGGCCAAGGGTGTGAGATAGAACACTTGACTATATTAGTCATTACATGTACCAGATAGGCCATGGGAGGACATCAGCATGGATTTTATTCTTGGCTTACCAAGGACACAAAGGAGGAATGACTCCATATTTGTGGTGGTTGATAGGTTTTCAAAGATGGCACATTTTATTCCCTACCAGAAAACTAATGATGTAGTTCATGTTGTAGGGTTTTTTTCAAAGAGGTGGTACGCCTACATGGTCTACCAAAGAGTATCATTTCCAATAGGGATACCAAGTTTATTGGGTATTTTTGGAGGACCTTATGGAAGAAATTGAAGACAAACCTAAAATTCAGTTTTGCATACCACCCACAAACTAACAAAAAATCAGAGGTGGTGAAAAAAATTTTGGGCAATCTACTGAGGTTCTTGGTAGGAGATAAGCCCAAGGGATGGGATTTGGTTTTGCCACAGGCAGAATTTGCATACAATAATTCTGTCAATAGAAGTATTAATAAATACCTATTCCATATTGTGTATAGGAGTAGTCCAAGGAATGCTTTCGAGTTGAGAAATATAGATAGAGGGGAAAAGAGTAGTGTTGAGGCTAAGGAATTTGCAGAGCACCTAAATAGCCTACATGATGAAGTGAAGCAACATATCAACAAGATGAACACTCAGTACAAGACAAGAGCAGACCAAAAGTAATGACTTAAGGAGTTCCAAGTGGGAGATCAAGTTATGGTTCACTTGAGAAAGGAAATATTTCCTGCTAAAACCTACAAGTTAAAAATAAAGAAGTTTGGACCATGAAGGGTCATAGGGAAATGAGATTCATGGAATTCCTATGAGATAGAATTGCCAATTGGGCTGAATATATCACTTGTGTTCAACATTTTAGATTTGGCAGAATATCATGAAGGTGACAATAATGGCGGACCGATCACAAAATTATGGAGTATTCCTACATATACTCTAGATATATAAGAGATATAATAGGTCCTATATACCCATGTAGGCAAAATCATAAGAAACAAGCAGTATGCAGAATATCTGGTTAAGTGGAAGGGCAGGCATGTTGAAGATTCATCTTGGTTGTCGAAGGCTGAGGTTGAATGCCTTGGTTTTCTTCCAACAACAAAGAAGTGAAGGTCACTTCTCAATTTAAATTGGGTGTCTAATGTAGGAGCATCCAATGGTGTAAAAGTGATCTTGCATCACCCAAAAAAATTGTAATTTTTAATTTTGTAAAAAGTAGTAAAACTAGTTTTTCTTGCAAGAGATTTTTAAAGGTCTTAGAGGTTGAATTTGAGGATTTTCGGCTATATTTGAGCCTTGGCATGAAAATCCAAGTTCGCCCTGCTTAGCTCCTTACATGCTATTTTTGAAAATATGTTGTAATAGTCAATCGGGTCAACGAGTGCGAAGTTATGACCTCCGCAAGTTGCCCCAAATTTCAAATTTGAAATTTCAAGTTTTAGGTGGGAAAAAAGGGGAAAATAGGGCATAAGTAGGAATTTTTGAAATTGTAAAAGGGCTCTTCTTTTGGGATCCTCATTATTAGCATGAAATTAATGGAAATATTAGGATCCTTTTAGAATTTCCAGTTTCAATGGATTGTATGTGTTTTTTTAATGCAACTCTGCTTCACTTTGTTTGGGATATGTCTATTTGAATATCTCTTGAAACACACAAAAACAAGCATGGAATAGATATATAATATGTTCACAATATTAGGTAACGAAAGGGTGATTAAAGTTCAAAATCAAGTTTTGTATCCTTTCCACATTGAGGATTACAAACATCAAAAAGCAAGCTTTCCAAAGAAAATGAGTTACAACATGAATGTGGAGGTAGTAAATGTATCAGGAGCAAGGTCAAACTAGCTAGAACATTTTTACATGCATATTGATCTTAAATACAACTAGTATTACTATCCTTTATGGTGCAAAATAATTTGAAACCCCTTGATTTTGGATAGTTGCTCAAATTGAGATGGTAATGCAAGGGATGGAGCATCAAATAGGGAATCTAATACAACCTTGGGTAAGAGAACACTTATAGGAGATATCAAAAAGACTGATATTTGGTTGGGTAACTGCACAAATAGAATAAGATATGTCTACACAAAGCCAAGGTACAATACTTTTAGAGAAAATATTAGAGGTATAATGCCTAAATAGGATTGGCAATATTTGTGACCTATGGGAAACTAAACATGAAGGTAAACTCAAGATTGGTGTTATATGTTTTGAACACTATAGTTTCATAGTATAAGCTTTAGGAAAATCCTTTTGGACAAGTGTGGTAGGTGAGCAACACATTTTTTGTACATATACAACAAATAAATAAGTTGTTGATGACAACCATATTGGATAAATACGACAAGCTCATAGGTGATGAGTGTATTACATAATTTTATACAAGGGATCATTACAATAGCTAGGAAAAAGGAATTTAGAACATATTTTGGTTAACCATATAATATTTCATAGAGTACTTTCTATCAGCTTTCTATATTATTCATCCATTTTTAGTACACCGAATTTATAGCCCAATGGACATGACAAGAAAATATAGATTTTGTACAACATGCACCTAAGGATTTCCACCAAGCACAATTGACAAGACTCTGTGAAAAAGATAATACATCATCCCATATGAAGATATAATATCAAAAAAATTAAAAAGTACTAAGAAAAAGGATTTGGGTTGACATAAAATAGATTATTCGCAACAAACCAATTTTTTTTATGAAAGCACCCAATAAAATAATATGACTCCATAGGTTCTAGATGGTGGAAACACCTTTATTCTCTATATAAGGCTTCATGTGCAATATAAATCGAACTATTCTAGGAATGGAGATGAGTTCAAGAGTGTAGGTGAATACTCAAATGGAAAATTTTGATCAACAAAGGAGGTTCCTGTTAAACCATGTGAGAAAGAAAATATGGTGCAAGGATAACAAGTGCTCATGGTAATCTATCTATTCTTGAAGTAACTAGTGGCTATAGTAGAGTATATTCATGGAAGTGTAGTTTATGGGGGTGTCCCATGGACTAGGTAGTTATTTTTACCATTTTTATGGGATAATTCTAGGGCTGCCTTCCCTTTAGTTTATTGTTTTGTTTAGAATTTCTATTACCTTGGGTGTTTGTTTGTATATTTTATCACAAATAATTTGTTATTCTCCTTTCCTCTTCTACTTTTACCCCATATAAATATTACTTCTTCCAATATTTTATTGCCCCCATGCTTTTCCATTCCACTCCCTTCCTTTGTTACTAATACGAGTTTATAGAATGAAACTCCAGATTGTATTTCTATTGATAATCATGTAATTTATAGGCACCAAGTGCCTTTACAATACCATGGTATGAGCCAATCCATGGGCTCATTACCATGTGTGGATAAGAGGATAAGGGTGCATTTAATATGCACAATAATATTTAATATCCTCCATATTTATCTTACCACATGAAATGCTTACATTAATAACTTACAACAAATGCCTTTAAGGCATTATTTAATGTTATATATCATACTGTATCATGTGGTTCCTATCATTCATCCCTACTATAGATGCATTGGTTTCCAATGCATAGAAATATGGAAGAAGAATCTAGAGAAGAGAACAAGATACAAAGGAAGTTAAGGATCCAATAAAGTAAATATAGAAGTTTATGTCAAAGGAATTGATGTAGTGTTTTTGGATGTGTCTTGTTGGTGAATACATACTGTAATCTATTGAGAGACAATTTGTTGGAGGGCTAAAAAAACTCCAAGATGAAGGAGTACCATATGCTGCATGAGGGTAAAGACCCATGTGATGGTGATGATCATAATGAAAGGGTCATGTTCCTATGAAGGAAGAGAGAACAACAACTCTGTGATTGAGGAGTATCCATGTGATATCTATGGATCACATAAGAAGGGTCATGACCATGAAAAACTTTGAGACTACTCCACTAGTGAGGAGTACTTGTATGCAAAAGTCATGGTTTGGAGGATAAATCCGCTTCCAAAATAGTCTCTATTTAATGGAAATTACTAGTTGAATGGTAACAACTAGTTTAATGACAATGAAAATGGCTAGTTTGATGGCAACGACTAGTTTGATGGCAATGACTAGTTTGATGGCGATGACTAGTTTGATGGCACCGACTAGTTTGATGGAAATAACTAGTTTGATGAAAACGAGGGATATATAATAGATTATATGTGAATCATTATATTTTATGGCTAAAATAAGTGAAACAAGCCCAAGGTGGAATAAACCCACGAAATAGTTTTCAAAAATAAACTTGCACTACCAATAGGGAAAACAAAACCCACTAAAAAGAGACATAAAAAAATAATGGAGTGTTTCCAAAAAAGTCATATTAGGTTCAAAATGTGTGAAAATATTTTGAAACCTATAGATCCTCATAAAAAAAATTAAAAATTGTTAGATTGACCTATATTCATGTAGATCATCACTAGAAACTAGAAAAATAGCGTGTGTGAGTGAACGACTAGTTTGATGGGCATAGCAAGCTGACAATGGATCGATGCAATCTATATATGGGTCATCGTGATTTACCTATTGAATATATATTAGTTACTCTAGAGGATAGAAAACCTACAACACAGTAGAAATGCATGGTCTCCAATAAAAATAGGGTATAATTTGGTGTGCCAAAAATGAACCTGTAATAGATCCATCTAGCAAATAGACAAAGCAAGTAACGAAGCAAGTATAGAAATTGTGAGGAAGAAGATCAGACTAGAACATGCACAAGGAAATGGTGACATGAACACAAGGAAATTATTTCATGAACTAGATATGTGTGGGTGAAACCAAAAAAATAACTCTAGATTAAAACTCCAGACCATGACCTTTGCATATAGGTGGTCCTCACTAACAGAGCATTCTCAAAGATGTTCATGACCATGACCCTTCTTATGTGATCCACATGCATTACATGGGTACTCCTAAATCATGGTGTTGTACATTATTTAATGTTATATGTCATACCATATCATGGGATCATGGGATCCCTATCAGTTACTTTTTGTCCCATCACCCACCACCTTCTTTTATATTACGATAAATATTGACTATATTCTCTCAATTTTTTCTTCTAATTCATCCTCCCCTTATTCTCCCCTAGAAAGTGCTTAATTCAAAATATGAATATCTTAGTTATTTATTTTCACAAACAAAAATCCCCTGTGAGTCACCAAGAATATCAATATTTGTTGTTTGTACCCATACAATACTTCTAGCAAATTATTTTATAACTAAGAATGGCAATATTCGGCCAAAGCTAAGGGTTTTCAAATATTTTATGCTTGGATAGTCGGTATATTATCCTTAGGATAGTTAAAAGTAATAAATATTGGTTGATGAAGTCTATTGTGCAACTGGAGAACAAAGCATTAAAATTTGGCTAAGTATAAAAAGAAGTCACAATTGTGCAACATGTCTCCATGGCATGATCGAAGACACTAAGAAGTATTTATGTCTAACAGAATCCATGGATGTGTGACATATCTCCATGCCATGGTAAAATATAGTCAAAAATGCCACTTTTCAAATCTTCACCATGATTGCATGACAAGCATTTCCAAGTAAGAGGTCAATAGTGAAGTCACAAAACCATAGTCAGACAATGTTAAAAAGCAATAAAATCTATGACAAATCCATGACCATACTATATGTCTCCATGTTGCAATTAAATATTCTAATAGGCACTAAAGGATGAAAGGAGCCATGATCATGCAACATGTCTCCATTCAACAGTTAAAGATGTTGACAAGTGTTGAAAGTCGAAAGAAGCCATGATTGTGTGACATGTCTCCATACCATAGTTAAAGACATTGAGAATCATTGAAGGTTGAAAGAATTCATGGCCATGTGACATGTCTCCATGTCATGATTGTAGAACTTCGAAAGTGTTGAATATATATAGGATCCAGGACCATGTGATAGAATCTTCAAGAAATATTCAACTAACAAACTCTATTATAAAACTACAATGGAGAATTATTTCAGGAACAAGGGATGTCCTAGATCAAAGCTCATCCCACTAACATCTTTGTAACAACTTCTATTTTTTCAAAAGCTTTCATTGTAAAGATATATAGAGGTGATAGCCTCTAGAAAATAGGTCAGCTCTTAGGCTTTTACAATTTACATGTAAAAGGTTTTTGTCTTTTGAAGAAATACAAGTGAATTGGTATTTAACCTCTAGTTGATTATTTTGACATAGAACATGTATGTATGAATTTTTACTTATTTCTATATAACATGTTGAATGATTATGTTGATATTTTATATCTAGATATTTATGTATTCATTGTCTAGTTCTAGAATTTGTGTTCAAAATAAATATAATAAATGGTAATGTGCTCTAATTGAAGAAAGTACAATTGTTCTATTAATTGAAATAGTAAATTTTTAAGTGGTCAAATATTTTTAATTGCATGTAATTTGATGTGTCTTAATTTGTACCATTTATAAGATCTAGCTTCAGCTCTGTTTATTTCTTTCAACACCCTTTTCACTTCCCCTTTGATTCCAAGTTCAGTTAGCTAGAAATCCATAGAAACTGACCTGCTCCAAAGATTGACCTTAAAGCCTCATAGCTTGAAGGTCATTCAATGTTGGTCAAAGTCTTTGGGCATACAATATTTCCATAGGATAATTTTTAGACCAACGAGTATTTTTTATCCTCATTGGCAATCATTGGCCCTAATTTATCAATGTCATTCTTGTCTAAAGGATCCTCTAGTTGTCCACTCATTTTCTTTGTGGTCTATCCTTAGTTGAGCTAGGTGTTATCCACTCCATAATGAACCTTATTTTGTCCCATATACTAAGTTCTAATTAAAATTATAGCCTTTGATTGAGGGGTTTACTTTTCCTGACATAGTGTATGCTTCTGCTTCATCCTAGGTAGTAAAGATATGCTTTGATAATGATAAGTCAAAAACTACTGGTATAGTTAGAGAGTGAGTGATAGGTTCCTAACTCAACATGAATACTTTTGAATGAGAATGGTAAGTGTATTTTTGGTCAAAAAATGATGTCTCTATGTCCTAAGTCTCCATCTTGAGAAAATAGTCAAAAGGAGGAGAGTTATGAGTGGGATATCACTGGACACTGGGATCTTCAACATAGTTGTTTAGGTGGTTATCAGGTCCCTAGTTGATTTTTTAGCCACTTGGAGGTATGGGATTAATACGCATAATAACTATTGAGTTAGGGCTTAAGGATGACTAGGATTGTGGTAGGCCTAAAATGGGAACTTATGATATCTAACTAGGGGTAATCAAAATCTTAGGTTTCCCTATTAGAAGGAAGGATTTGGATATCTTTGATAGGGAAACATTTGGGCATTTGATTTATATTTGATGTCTATGACATCATTAGTGAGGGTACTCATAGTTTTGAACATCTCATCCATATTATAATTTATGGGAGAGTAATTTTGGTTTTATTATTGATATGTAAGAGGACAAGTCAGACTGGTGGTAAATTGTAGGGTTGAAGAGTAATGATAGGTATGTAGTAATAATGTGGATCATCTAGAAATCATATTTCTTGTTTGGATTAGGTCTCTTCCTACTTGAATTATTTCCCTATAAGTCCCTAGTATTGGACTTCCACCTTTAAGTCCTATCATTTTAGTAACATTAGAAAAAACATTTAGAGGATGAATGAATGCCATACCTAGTTCTTTGTCTAATGAGGTGAAGGTTTCTATCAAAATCTATATCTTTAGTCTAGGTTTCCAAGTGGATTCATCATGTGGGGAGATTTTTATTAAATAATCTGATTACATAGAGACACCCACCAAAATATTTATCTATCATTTATTGGATGACTTATAAAATTCTACATATGGAATCTAATTTGTCAAGCAAGGTTTCTAGGTGAATTTTCTGGGTTCTTCTCCTTAAGAAAAATAACTATGAACTTAACTAGGGTCATAGTCAAACTTTATTTAATATTAGTAAGGAAAATATATAATTTCATCCCATTGGGTATGCGAGACAAATTGTTATCATATTTGAATGCACCTGTTGGTGGAAAGGGGTGTGACAGGTGCACTTTGTGCCTTGTGTAGAGCAAAATAATAGGAATCACCATGGGCAGAAGGGAAGAACCACCTATGGGAAGACCCTTAATATTTTTAATCAAGGTTGGATCCACATTGGATTTTAAATCCTTGATGAGTAGTGACCTCAACAAGCTGAGGT
The DNA here is from genome assembly GCA_028583015.1 of Wollemia nobilis. Taxonomy (NCBI): domain Eukaryota; kingdom Viridiplantae; phylum Streptophyta; class Pinopsida; order Araucariales; family Araucariaceae; genus Wollemia; species Wollemia nobilis. Next base: position 3,514,996 of record JAQPPZ010003109.1, on the reverse strand, counting down.
TGGGTGTATGTAGGCAAAGAAAAAATTGCAATGAAAGTAAAAAAAAAGAATAAATTTAATGCTTACAAAAATTAAAGCCCTAATATACAAAGGTGTTGCTCCAAATAATTAAAAAGGTACCCACAATTTCTAACTACAACAAATATTAATTGAACATGAAAATTTCACTTAAGGCTAATGAACACAACCAAGAAAAACATAGTGCTAGAAATTGAGGTAAGCCAAGAGGAGGGTAGAGTAAGTTAGTCATGGACTCAATTAACCTATTGAAATTATTATAAGATAATAACACCCAAAGGTCTTTATGCTCCCTCATTATCATATGAAATAAGGGTTAAAGGAAGAACCCATAATATTGGGTGTTAGGTACAAGTAAACAACATCGAATGCCTTTATAGTAAAAATTGGGTCTATTTATAAGCCAAGAGGAGGATGTATTACCTCTAAAATCTTGTTTATAAGGCCTATGGATATATTCTATCCCCATAGCTAATACATACTTCTATGAATTACATGACTATAGCTTTAAGGTCTCTATATTTGAGGACATAAATATTGAAAGGTTTAGGGACTTTCGATAATCGATGCAACTGACTATTCTCTTTGCTATTATGTCAAGGTGGTTCCACCATAACTTGACCATAATATTTTTTATAGGGATGCATCATTCTATTGACACAATGGATATTACCTCCATAACTAGTGTATGTGTATATGGAATATTAATGCAAATGGTGGATGATGTCCATGACTATCATGTGATTGGATTTAATAGGCTTAGCCTCAAACCTCAAGCTTTGCAACCATTGGTGAATACCTCCTTTGATGCCCTCTTGCATACTATTATTTTGTATCCATGGCTTACACGTGTCTTTGGATAGGATATAACCCCCTTCAACCAATGATGGGTCTTGTTATTAGGGAATTGATTCATTCCTCCTTCAAGCTCCTGATTAGTCATCATGTGTCCTACGTTTGGATTTGATTAGAGCTTTTCTTCCTTTGATATCACTCCTTTGATTTAAAGGACTACAAAGGTTATTATATTGAAAATAAATGGTCTATGAGATTTAGTACCCTTGCTTTGGATGGACTTGGTACATGGATGGAAGATATGATGGTTGGAATGGATTTAATCTTACACATCCTTCTTTTGAAGCTCCTTGTTTTGATTGAAGGCAAGAAGCACCTTACAAAAGTGTATCCTTAGATGATTTCACTTTTGAATAGTATCTATTAGAGTGAAGTGATGCTATAGGGAAATATTCCCTACAGTTACCTAGGTTTGATAATCATCATGCAAATTTAGTGATAGCTACAAATTTTCTCATTCCCCTATAATTAGAGGATGAGCAAGCCAGTATCATCATATACCAAATTAATTAATAAAAAACCCTTTAATCTAATCAAGAACCTATAGAAATATTTGTTGTTGAGTCAATAATCCATCTAGACCCTTGGTACAAATACATTTACACCTTTCTTAAATGTGGCACAATGCCTAAAATTCCCAGCCATAATGAACAAAAATGTTTTAAGCAATATACTTGCCACTTCATCATCATTAGAGGTATTGTACAAGTGATATTTCAATAGTAGCATTAATATGAAAGAATTTAAGCATGCAATTCAATAAGTTCATGATGGAACATGTGGTGTTCATTTCAATGGAAAATTTATGGTCAAAGATCTTCGTAGGCTATGCTATTATTAGCCTTCTATAGAAATATACTTTTGTAATTATGTTTGTAAGTGCAATAAATGGTAGAAGCATGGTATTATTGTTCATGCCATACCTTAGGATCTACAATACCTAACTTCTCCTTGGCTATTTTCTACATGAGGTCTAGATATTATAGGAAAATTGTATCCTACCTTGTTCGAAGGTCACAATTTTATCATCATAGCAACCAAATATTTCACCAAATTGATTGAGTCCATGGCTCCATACTCTTGTGTTGGCATACAAGCTTATACATTTTTCTTTAAATAGATCTATCCCATTCTTTTAATCATAATCTCAAACAATGGAACTCCTTTAAAAACAGTTTATGCTAAGTACACAAATTAAGTATAAATGGTCCATGCCTTACAACCCTTAAGGTAATGGACAAGTTGAAGCTTCAAATAGAACTCTTATTTTAATCTTCATGAAATGTGTAAACACAAATAGATATAATTGGCACCTTCAACTCTATATTATGTTTTAGGCCTATCAAACTAGTGTTTGGACTCCAACTAGTGCAATAACATATACCTTGGCCTATGGGACCAAGGTTGTATTCTATTATGAACTAGAAATATCCTCTCTTTATACTTTGCTAAAGTATGCAACAATAGGTGATTAATATCACCATTCGCACCTAAATCAACTATAACTACTTGATAAGAACATGATTAATGCCTTAAAATATCTCAAGGACTTGAATGATCATATAACAAAATAATTCAACCTTGATCATTTTAAATCAAGAATTTTACCGTTAAAAAAAACTAGGACACCAATCTCTAAAAAAATATTAGGGGTAAATTTTAACCTAACTAACTATTGGAATTCATCATAACCACTAAGTATGGATCAAGTGCTTATCATGTAGCCACCCTTCATGGACATGAACTAAAAGAATTTATAAATATAATGCATCTCAAGAAATACTATGATTAAATTTGAATCACTTACTTGATTATGTGCTTACCTATCAATTTCCTATTACATTACTAACTAATAATTCACTTGATTGCATTCATGTGCTTGTTACTACCTATTTGCTTGTTGCATATAAAGTTAGGAGATCCATCGGGGCCCATGATGATACCAGTTATATATTTCATTTTAGCTAAGTAGTTGAGGTAGTGGATATATTATAGACTCTTCTTTTATGGTTAATTTATAATATAATGGTAATATAATAACTTTGAATTCACCTCACTTTCATAATTCCTCACATTAATTTGTTACAACATTATGATGATCTTGTTACTAAAAATAGAGTCTATTCGTTATATTTTAAGATCAAAGCTAACAAGTTCTCTCTTGAAATTTACATGACACTTTAAATATATTATCTCATTAATATTCCTTGTTGTCTTGCAAACACTTATGAGGTGACTCCATTTATGTACAATGATTGGTATATGTATAAGCATTTGTAGATGTTCCAATCATTGGATGAAAATGTGTCATATCTCCTAACTATTTGTAACATATTCAAGACAAACTTCATACTCAAATATTGTCAATAACACCAAAATACATCTTATATATCTTATTAATTTGATTCATTCCTATACCTAAGAAGGATGAATGGTAGGATTATTCAATGATTGACAAGTGCCTAATATACTTACATACCTAATAGTATTGCATAATATTATAAAAAATTCTTCCTCAATATAGGGGTCTATACATAATATCATGTTATGATACAATATTTACTTTTCTCTACCCCAATGAGGGTCATATTATGGACATTACAAAATCCTCATATCTATTGATGGTCCCATCCTATAAATATCTAGCAATTTAAATACCATATTTTTTCAAACATTGATGGTTTAACCTTATCCAAAATATTTCATAAGTACTAACCCCCTCTCCTCAAAGGATAGTGGTTACGTATATCTTTTGATTTATGAATTGATAAATTTTATAGACATGCCAAGAAAGAAAACTATGTATTTTTTCTCCCTTTGATGATTGGAAAATTTCCTTGATAGACAATATTCTCTCCTTACACCTATCAAAAAATAGGCTTCTATAGGATATTATTCTTTTATCAATCCTTTATTTTTACAAATAAATTACACATTATATCACAAGACCTCTTATCACAAAATTTTTGAAGAACACAAGCTTATACTGAGAGGAGGGGTGAATAGTATAAGACCTCTTTTTACTTTTTCCTTTATACTTCAAAATAGTAAAGCAATATACCCAAAGCAATATCAAAATAGTGCACAGTATCATCCACAAAGTGACACCAATTTTAACGTGGTTCACCCATAATGCCTGGGCTACATCCACAAAACTTTTCTCTAAAAGTTATCTCAAAATTCTTTGGGAAACCTTCCCAATTACAATTTTTATGAGCCTCGGTCCAAAGGAGACACATTCCCCCAATCTGAATTTATGAGCCTCTACTCAAAGGAGATACCTTCCCCTCTGCTCTGGAAATGATCCCTTAGAAGATAAACTACCTCTACCTCTTGCCAGCACGTGGAACTCCTTTCCATCGAAGACCTCCTATCCTCAATTGTTAGCCTAAGAGACCTCTACCTTCTATGATCACGTCCACAACAGCTCAAAAACCTGTACCAAACATAGTCATTCGATCTAGTACAAGTCATCCTCTCTGTCAGATCTGTCCAACTCTTGAACAAATCAATCCTCTACACATAAGCCTTCTCAAATACTTGCCAATTCTATCCTGAGGTTCTTCTCAAAGAATCAATGCACCTCTATCCTCAAGTTCTCTAATAGAACTCTCAAACTCAGCTCACAAGTCCTCCGCTAGGACTTGTCCAAATATTCTCACAAGTCCCCATCGGAACCTATCCAAAAACTGCTCACAAGTCCCCATTGGAACATGTCCAAAACCTGCTCACAAGTCCCCACCAAAACCTGTCCTAAACCTCAGCAAGCTCACCAAGAAAAACTTGCTTAGCATGAACCCACAAAGAGAATTGTTAGAGACCCAATGTGATTCATAAACCTCATAGAAGCATAAAGAGAATTGTTAGAGACTCAATATGTTCTATACTTAACTCCCAATCTCAATCTCAAATCTCATAGAAACATAAAGAGAATTGTTAGAGACCCAATATGTTCTATACTTAACTCCCAATATCAATCTCAACTCAATCTCAATCTCAAAAGAATAAGATAGATGAAGTATGCTTTTCTCAAGAATATGAAACATAACCCAATAATTGCCAACCATGCAATATCTTATATAACAATGATACTCATATTCTTTTCACCAAAAACTAGGGTTTCAACAACAATGCTCATCAAACAAGGTTTAGTCAACCAACACCATTCAACTCAACATCAACCTTGAAGCATTCAACCAATCATCACAAGAAAAGGAAACAAGTAGAAATCCTTTTCCCTCCAAGGATATTTGAACAAAACAACCACCAAAACAATATCACCAAATGCAAAGAATAACTTGCTAAAATCAACTCAATGGAGTAAGCCCAATATCATGTATCAAGTAAAGCACTAACTTGATCAAAACAACCTCTATGGAAGCAACTCAACCATCAATATCAAAATAGCCAACTAAGGGTTTCATCATCTCAATGCAAGTAGCAAGACTTACTAACATAAACCCTAGTGCAAAAATTGCTTCCTCTTCCTCAACCAGAATTATGCATTCACCCAAAAACTCATAAATGATTTTAATGCATAAACAATCTTCAATATCCAAAAAATAGGATTTACACCAAAAATACCTAGTAGACAACCTTTTCATTCCAAACTCAATTTCAGAAAATATACCATCAACAATATACAAGGAAGAAGTTGCCCATACCTTTACTTTGATGAAGAAGGAGAACTCAAAATCTGTCACAACACTAACTCTCAATTTGCCACCAATTAGAATTAGCAACTATACAATAATAAACACTAATAAAGATCCAAATTAACACCTTATTTCTCCAACTTAATAAAAACCACCAGAAGTATAATATACATACAAAGTAAAACCTCTTTACACCTTATTATTCCACATAAACATTAAGCATCAATAAAACAATGTGAAAGCAAATATGATACCTTAACCTTATACCTCCAACGCTTTCACAACCACTATCCTTTGCACACCGCGACCAAAAGAAAATTACCCATGAAGAGAATCAAACTCGGCACCTCTGCCTTCTAGCGCCTTCGCTTCAACACCATCGCCATTGGGTCACAAGTGCCCAATGAAGAAATATAGTGTTGCCCTATATTTTATCTTCCTTTGATGCCAAGAATCTAGAAAACATAAATGTCTTCCACAAGCCACATGCAAACTAGTGAGCGCTGTCCAAAACATAAGTCACTAAATGCTTGCATTAATCATCTCACAACATAGTCTAGAAAAACACAGTTCAGGTGCAATTGCCAATCCACTAACATCAAGCATAAATGTAAGGATGCAGCCCAAGCTCTAATCTGAGTATGCTAAGCATGGTTTCCAAGACACAGATCGAGCATGAATTCAAAGACATCAATCAGAGATTCGAAGACACAGAGCAAGCTCAAATCGAAGACACCAAGCGCTATTCGAATGATACAGAGCAAATGCAAATCGAAGACACCAAGCGCTATTCGAATGATACAGAGCAAACGCAAATCGCAGACGCCAAGCACTATTCGAATGATATAGAGCAAACGCAAATCACATATACCAATTAATCGATGGTGCTTTTACTTTAGAAAATCATCCCCACTTATATAGCCATTTCTCCTTAACTGTTTGACGTTGGTGCTCCTCCAACGATGGCAACACATCGGCGAAAGAATTTTTTTTTCTCCGTCGCTTAAGGGTTGAAAGACCCTTTAATAATAATTAAAATAATAATTATTATTATTTTATTAATAATAAATTAAACTTGGAACTTTGACAAAGGTTTGAGTTAATTTAATTATTAATAATAAACATGGACCTTCAAGGTTTTTCAAGAAGTAAAAACCTTTGCATTAAGTTAAGCTTGGTTTTAATAAAAACCCTTAATGAGTCCAAATGGTTTTAAGAAAAACCTTTAACCTTGTCACCATGGTTTTAATAAAAACCCTTTAACATTATGAAGCTGCTCAAGATATTTTTGACATCAGACTCTTTTTGATATCAACACAAAAATGCCTTTTGACATCAATGACAACTTATACACTTGAGCAAAGGCAATGTACCCAAAGTACCCAAAATTGCCAACAATTTTAAAAATGGGGGTATCTATCACAACACTTCAATGTTTAAAGTCATTTAGACCTCTATGGTCTAGGTATGTTTAAAATTCCTTCAATCCAACAATGGTTTAGGCATGAGTAAAGTACTTCAGACCCTTTAGGTATAATCATACACTAAATATTTTCAAAATATTTTGAAATGTGCAAATAAATGTTCTTAGAAAATTATGAAACCACTATTTTAGGTTACAAATAGTTATATACATCTTGTTTGTGACAATAATGAAGCACCTTGTGTATAAATTTCACTAAATGAAATACCTTATTTCATTAATATTAGAATGCAACATTCCTTAGTTCATATTATTGATTTTATGGGTGCATATTGAATTTTGAGGTTTGTTAGAATGTGATGATCCTAGTTAGAGTAGATTAGCATTTCCATTGCATTTTTACTAGGTCCATCGTGCAAGAAAATTTATCCTTTTCATCGCATGACTATTTTATTACATAATTATATGATAGAATATTGCATGCATACTTGGTTACCTCATGCATATAAATTCAAGGAATATTTTAGGATGCAATGATGATCCTAGTTAGCATACATTAGCACTTGCATTGCATTCAAACTAGGCGATTGATGATAGTGTATTACCCTAATATTCCTTTTAATTTTCTTAATGTAATTTGCATCTATAATGTCCTCTTATGTTTAATTTATCTGGTATAATTTAGGAGATCCACAATGATGCCATGATGATTCTATTTAGGGTATATCACATCCATTGCATTCATACTAGGTCACTAATTCTAGTGGATCTCATCCTTCGTTCTTAATATTCTTTGATATTGACCTATAATTTGAAGTTGCATCTCATTTATATTATACCATATAATAGCCTTGAAAAAGGTGGCATAACATTATTAATATACCTAGACTAATGGGTAGTAACAAGCTTGTAGCATCAATAGAATCTTAATACAATGTTATTCTCTTTTTCAAGCTATTGTTGGCAGACAAAATAATGGTCTGAATTGCAATTCAAATGAATCCAAATCTTGGGGGCATAAAATTTATAATGAGTAGGTAAATTAAATAAGAAGAAATTAAATCCTTATAGACCTAAAATTTCTGTAAAAAGGAATTGAACATAAATTGTCCAAATATTCAAAATCAAGATCTCATGTGCATGAACTGTCTAATTACTTGTATATATTTATCTAACTAAATCTTCTCTCCAATGTTATAATACATTCCCTATTTATTACTATCATAAGTCCTCTAGGAAGTTCTAACTAATTCCTCCATGTAATGATAAGTCCTCCAACAAAATCTATCATAAGTCCTTTAGGCTATACTATCATAAGTCCTCTAGGTAATACTAACTATGTTCTCTAGGGAAAGCTAACTAAGTCCTCTAGGAAAAGATATCATATGTCCTCCAAGATATACTATCATAAGTACTCTAGGAAATTCTAATACTATCATCCAAGCAAAGGTAACCAAGTCTCCAAGCAAATTTTTCATAATTTATCCAAGCAAAGTTATCATAATTCCTCTGGGCAATGCTATCATAAAAATAATTCAAACCATCTAGGTCTATCAAAATAAAGGTTTTTGAAAATACTATAAAATCCTTATCTCATGTAAAATTATTTGCATCATCTAAAAAACTCATACATGATAAATATAATTAGCACCTCTATCATAAGTATCATAAATCAGAGCAAAGTCACACTTAAATGATCAGAATTTTCATAATAAAACAATTACAACACATCATCACATTATCAATATATCATATGGATAAATTAAATAATCAAGGAACAGATTCATGTATGTATGTACACACACGCACACAAAACTTGAATGGTTTGACATAACACAATGATAAAATTTGTATACTCTATTAGATAAAAATGATACACAATAACTAGGAATGGTGCACTATAATCACAAAATCAATGTAGTCAACATCAAAAATTAGCCAAAAGGCCTAAAAAATATCATTAAATTTTATAAAAATTAACTAATTATCATTGTGTCACAAGCATCCCCATGCACTAACCATTGTGAATCTTGAGTAGTTGACCATGACCTATAATGAGACCTAGAAGAAGCATAATGTGGAAAGTCCTATATCTACTCTAGAAAAACAACTTGATGATAAAAACCCCTATAATGGGTACTCCAAACTTACTCTGTATCCAATTCATATATTAATTTTATAAAATGATCTATAATAGCCATCATATCTAGACATATAGTAATTTTCCTAGCATCATATCTCTCCTAAGTAATCTATGTCACTAGTGTCTCTATTGTTGTACCATGAGTAATTATTGCATCCTTGAGTTGTTAACTAAGCAATACTAAAATCCTTTTCTTTCTTGATAATATCCCTATCTATAGTAGCATGAACCACCTCAACTCTATTAATGTCCTTATTTGCTATAAAATATGAGATCTAAAAGACCATATGCTCATGCTCACCCCATAGACAAGTTATATCTCAAATTATCCATATCCTCTATAGTCTTGTTAGGACCTACTCCTAAATCATCTCTCTAAAATTGGGGGAAAATATCAATGGAAAAAAATTGAGGACTCTCATAAGCCTCTCCCACTATCACCTCTAAACCTATCTATTGGAAATTTGAGTTATTTTATGTTGTCATTTATGTCACATGGATCACTGATGTCACATGGATCACATTGAGTTTTGGTGGCAAAAGCACTTCATAAATAATCATCTATGATATTTTGTAGAGCATGGATATATACAGGGTTTTTGTGAAAACCAAGGTAGGTAAAATAAAATGTTTTATTCAAAACCATGGATGGAATATTTGAAATGGTTTTTTCTTAAAACCCAAGTTGGCTTTTCGTTTCATCGAAAAAGGTGCCCCGGTGCTGGAGATATTTAATTTTATATATTTAGTTTAAATTTTAAATTATTTAAAATTAAAATTTAAATTTTAAAATTAAAAATAAAATTAATCCTTTGACATCGTCGAATATGAGGGAGAAAAATATATAAAAGTATGTCTAAGGTTTCTTAATATTAAGCTTGCGCTCGTGAATCAATGCAATTTTTGGAAAGCAAAAGCCGAAAAGAGCTCATGCAAAATAGAGTAAAGTGATGGAAGCAAAGAATAAATTATACGACATGTGAAACCCTAGTCACATTGGGCAGTGTGACACATTGGCAATTGTATTTTGGCTAAGGCAAGTGGTAGAACGAATGTCAAGGTTTTGAATCCCCTTGTCTGCATTAGAAGGCATTGGAAGAAAGAGCATGTGAAGCATTTTTGGTTTGCGTGAGAGGGAGGAGTTTTTTGAAGCATGTGGTGCTTTTCCCTCTCAAACAAGCTCGTAGCTTGTGTACCGACTTGGCCATGGTTAATTCACTGAGCAAGGAGGTTTCAAGGGATCGAATACCATCAAGGACAAAGGAAAGTTAATATTTGTAATATTTTATTTTTCTAAAGTTACCCTAGGAGAAATAAGGGTTGTGATGCACTTTAGGAAAAGAGAGATTTCCAATGATTTTATTTTTGGAAGTATATCATATTATATATCATTGGAAAGCTTATTTTGAGGGCTATTTGATTAAATTTCTTAGAGGGTGAAATAAGGTGTGTGTAAAGAGATATTTATGATTTTATGAAGTGGTTCAAAAGTGAAAGTTGCTTTGTTATTTTTCAAAGAGGATTAATTCTTTCATGAGGGGACATGGTGTATTTTATTGAGGAGGAGTAATAAGGTGTTATCTGGATATTATTTTTGTGTTATTAATCAAGATATTTAACCCTTATTAAAATTTGAAAAAGAAAGTTTGTTGAGTGTGGCATATTTAGTGGACAACTAATAATGCATAAAAAAGGTATGAGCAATATTCTCCATTGAATTTGTTTAAGGTGGTTAATTTCTGAAATATCATTGTAGAGAAAAGGATTGATTGTGGTTTACTTTTTTGAAAGTGGTTGGTTGAATGCTTCAAGGTTTTTAGGTTTGAGAGTTGTGATTAAACCTTGTTTTATAAGCATTTTTGTTGAAGCCCATTGCTTGTACAAAGAACTCGAACTTGAGTTAGAGGAGAACATGAGTATCATTGTTATGTGATATTTGTTGTTGAGCATTGTTGGAAAATTTTTGAGTTGATTGATTCTTTTCTAAACTAGGGTTTGTGAGAAAAAATTACTCCTTGCGGTGATTGGTTGAGTAGAGTTGTTTGATTCTAGTCAAGTGATTGTGTGAAGTGGTTGTTCAAGTTCCATAAAACAAACTATTCTATATTCTTATTTGAGTTGATTTTGAGTTGAGAAATAAATTGAGCTTGTGAATAGAACATATTGAGTCTCTAAAAATTCTCTTTATGCTTTTATAATATTGATTTGAGTTGAGATTGATTTTATTTGAGTTGAGTTGATATTGATTTGAGTTGAGATAATTGTGGATCATTGTTGTCATCCATTAAAGAGTGCATTGCCATTCATTATTGAGTTCATCATTGAGCCTTGCCTTCTTAGATTTGTGGATGAGATTTGAGTGCTACTTGAGCTGATTTATTGAGCCTTTGAGAATGCTTTTGGGATAGATTTTTGGATAGATTTAAGGCAGCTTTTGTGTATGATTGATTGAGCCTTTGAGAAGACTTTTGGGATATATTTTTGGACATATTTAAGGCAACTTTTGTGCATGATTGATTGAGCCTTTGAGAATGTTTTTGGGACATATTTATAGACATATTTGAGGCAAATTTTATGCACGATTGATTGATCCTTTGAAAAGGCTTTTGGGATAGATTTGTGGACAGATTTGCTGAGCAGGTTTTGAGCAAGTTCTTGGTGAGCTTGCTAAAGCATATTTAAGCAAGTTATTGGTGAGCTTTCTAAGAAAATTTTGAGCAAGTTCTTGGTGAGCTTGCTGAAGAATATCAGTGGATTACCTAGCTAAGAAGATTAGTGGATTGCCTACCTAAGAATATTAGGATTACCTTGTTGAGCATATCAGTGGATTACCTACACGAGCATATCAGGATTGCCTTGCTAAGTAGATCAATGGATAGCCTACCTGAGTAGATCAAGATTACCTAGTTGAGTAGATCAATGGATTGCCTAGTGGAGCAGATCAGTGGATTGCCTTATTGAGTAGATTAGTGGATTGTCCACATGAGTAGATCAATGGATAGCCTAAATTTGAGCAAATCAGATTAATTATTTGTATTGGGATAAGGATCCCTATTTCATTGTGAAATATTATAAGGATATTATATTGTGGACTACACCACATTGGGGTAACCATGTTAAATATTGTGTCTCAATTTTGTATTGTGATTTGTGCTCTTGCTTACTATTGCTATCTATATAATTAATGCACATTGCTATATTTGGTTATTACAATTAAGGAAACTAATTGATATTGATTTGGAAATAAAGTAAAAAGTGGTTACTATACTGTTCACCCCCCATCTCAATATAAGATTATGCTATCCAATTGGTATCAGAGCGGGTTCCTTAGAAAAGGCTAACATATTGAGGGCAGATTCTACAAGAACACATATGGATTCACAGAATGGATCATCTACAAGTAAGGCTCCACTATTTTATGGTAACAATTATGCTTTCTAGAGCATGAGAATGAAGAGCTTATTGATATCACAAGGATATGAGGTATGTCATATGGTTGCAAAATAGTATAAGGTTGAAGGTGATCCCGATGCAGATAAGACTATTAGAAAATTGGTTGAGATCAATGCAAGGGCAATGAATTATATTTTGAGTGGGCTACATGAGACATATTTTGCAAAGGTCATGGTATGTAATTCAGCTAATGAAATATGGACCAAGTTGTGGAATACCTATGAAGGAGATTCCAAGGTAAAGTTGGAAAAACTACAAACTCATAGAAAAATATTTGAGGAATTGAAAATGCAAGACTATGAAGATATTGCAAAGTTTTTACTTCGATTTTATGATATTACTAACACCATGATAGGTCTAGGATTTGAGATGAAATAATCAGATGTTACTCAAAATGTTTTGAGATCACTTCCCATGAAGTATGATCCAAAGGTTTTTGCAATAAAAGAAACAATGGATATCAACAAGATAACAATGGAAGAACTATAAGGAACTCTCACAAATTATGAGATGAGGATAAGTAAGCATCAATTTAGAATGAAAGAAATTGCATTCAAGGCTTCAAAGAAAGGAAAATATCTAGAGACATATAGAGATTCAGATAATTATGAGGAAGCTAACTTCATCAAAATGAAAAAGGACTTAAGAATTTATAGGGATATGAAGAAAGTCAAATTCTACAAGTGTGGTGATTTTGGTTACAATGCAAAAAAGTGTCCACATGAAGAAAATAGTGATGATGAAAAATAGGGTCACAAATGAAAAGAATATGGAAAGCATAAGCATGACAAAGATGACAGAAACAAGAAAAGCAGGTATGAGAATAAGAAAAGTTTTCGTAAGATAAAGAAAACTTTCTATATTGAAGAAGTAAGTGATAGCTTAGATCATAGTGATAGATACAAGTCAGATGATGAAAAGGAAAAACATCTATTCCTAGGAATAGAAGGTAAAAGAGAATAGTGCTTTGTGTGTGGTCAAAGCTATCACAAATCAGGATATTGCAATGGCTTCTGTGATAGTGAAGATGAGATGACACATTAAGGAAATAGGCATGGTCAAATATATGATAAGAGTTTATTTTCTATAGAATATAATAATGATATTAGTGACAGTGAATATGAAGAATAGTTTTTATATGGGATAAAATAAGTAGAAGAAGAACATTCACTCCAAATAGAAGAAGTTAAACAAGAGAATATTGTAAGAAAGACAAAAGTATCAGTTGATCAAAAGGAAGAATTCAATAATATCCATGAGCAACTACAAGAGGTTAAGGATAATCTAAAAGAATTGAGATGTTAAATACTTACGAAGTTTCATCCATCACATGACTCAAAAGGTCAAGATATTTTCACTAAGAAGGAAACATGTATTTCAGAGACAATAAATATGGATGCCAATTTGCTATTTTATACAAATGAAGAAAAATAAGAGGAAGGTTCCAAAGCACCAAAGGTCTCATATTTTAGGTTTGGGGAATCACACTCAAAAGGAAAGGATGTTCTAAAATATGAAAGCAAGGAAGCACCTAAGATTTATGAAGAAAGTTGCAAAGTTCCTATGGCTCCAAACATCCAGTTTGAATCTTGGTTTGAGATAGGTGAATCAAGTTCAAGAGGAAAATAAATTCTTGAAAAGGAAAGAAAGGAAGAAATTATGGAAGAATATTTAGATACCACAAAGGAGGTTCAAGGATACAATGCACAAGTCAAAAATTATCACAAGGATAATGGTCAAGAAAGGGTCTATGGATCAAATAAGTTTGATTTTTCTAGAAGGAACTTCAAAGGAAGAAGGTATGGTTTTTAGGGATATTGCTTCTTATGCAACAGGATTGGTCATAGAGCTTCTCAGTGTAAATAAAATGAGCAACATGATTTTTGTTTTGGAGCTACAAAATTCAAAAGTCATGGTCATAATGATTATGAAAACAAAACTTCATAATACAGGGTTTAGGAAAGGAATGGATATGCAAATTATTTCAATAAATAATTAAGGATATGGGCACCATACAAAGGGTACAATATCAAGTGTTTTAATTGCAAGAACTTTGGACATTTTGCAAAATGGTGTAGGACTCAATTCCAAACAAGTTCAAGGCAATAAGGTCAAACAGGTTCAAGACAAGAAGATCAAGTAACTCATCAAGAAAAGGCTATCAAAAAAATATGGAAGGAAGTTGATAGAGGAAAGAAATAATGTAATATTGGAGTAAAAGTACTCCCACCCCAAAATTAATCACCTCAATAGAGAAGGTGGTGAGGGGGCTAAGCTTAAGAGTCATATATTTTAGCCCCATAGGTGTCCCTTTTGCCATTGATGTCAAAGGGGGATATATTTGAGTAAGGGGAGAGCATTGAGATAGGGAGAGCAACATCCAAAGAGAGAATTGAGTTAGGGAGAACAACATTCAAAGAGAGCATTGAGTTAGGGGGATCAGCCTCCATAGAGAGTATTGAGTCAAAGGGAGCATCTTTGATTCTCAAAGATGGTTTTTGCAGTGATTGTGGTGATTTGCATTAGAGGTGTTGCCATCAATAACAAAGGGGGATATTATTGGCAATTTGAGTTATTTTATGTTTTCATTGATGTCACATGGATCACATTGAGTTTTGGTGGCAAAAGCACTTCATAAATAATCATTTATGATATTTTGGAGAGCATGGATATATACAGGATTTTTGTGAAAACCAAGGCATGCAAAATAAAAGGTTTAATTTAAAACCATGGATGGAAAATTTGAAATGGAATTTTATTAAAACCCAAGTTGGCTTTTCGTTTCATCAAAAAATGTGCCCCGGTGATGGAGATATTTAATTTTAAATATTTAGTTTAAATTTTAAATTATTTTAAATTTTAATTTTAATTTTAAAATTAAAAATAAAAGTAATCTGCCAACGTCGTCGAATATGAGGGAGAAAACTATATAAAATGATGCGTACGGTTTATTAATATTAAGCTTGCACTCATGAATTAATGCAATTTTTAGAAAGCAAAAAGAGCTCATGCAAAAGAGGGTTAAGTGATGGAAGTGAAGAATAAATTGGATGGTGTGTGAAAACCTAGTCACCTTGGGTAGTGTGATGCATTGGAAATGGGATTTTGGCTAAGGTAAGTGGTAGAATGAATGTCGAGGTTTTGAATCCCCTTGGTTGCATTAGAAGGAGTTGGAAGAAAAGAGCACACGAAGCATTTTTGGTTTGCATGAGAGGGAGGAGTGTTTTGAAGCACGTGGTGCCTTTCCCCCCCAAACGAGCCCGTATATTGTGTGATGACTTGGATGTGGTTAAGGCACTAATAAAGGAGGCATCGAGGGATCGAATCCCATCAAGGACAAAGGCAAGTTAATATTTTATTTTTCTAAAGTGGCCCTAGGAGAAATAATCATTCTTGTGTAAAACTATATAAAGAATGAGATAAAATGAAAGGATCCAAGGCATATCTAACCTATTAATCCTTCATCCCTACAATAAAACCACACAACATCCATGGTAGTAGATGACCAATGATATCTGCAAGTAATAAAACATAAATAATGGTACTCATTATAGTGGCCAATCTATCAATATTCCTAGCACCAAACATCCTACTAATATGAATCCCATGCTAGATCAACTATTGTGAAGGATCTCCATAATAAATCTAAAGATCTAATCTATGGTCCACAATGATCCTAATACGCACCCTTCAAATAGATATCCTCAAAACCCTCCACATGTTCTTAAGGGTGACAATAATCTCACCTATTGGTACTATCCTTAGATTACAATCTCTCAACTAGTTCTATGAGAAGGGCACAATCAAACTCAACCTTTGGTAGAATCACTAGAAACTTGATTTTTACTACATCCAAGATGATCCTTTCAATAAGTTTAGTTACATCCAAATTATATTTGAGAGTCCAAGACTATCACTTATTTTTATGGATAGCCAATGTTGACACACCATCAAAGCAAAAGATATGAGATAGGACACCAAGAATCAATAGATAGTCAACTGGCCCAAGCCCAAAAAATTTTGCACCATTTTCAATCCCTATCAAATTCACCACTCACTAGTAAATTTTCTAGTGATGAATTTTACACATAGAGGTAAATTTACAAAGATCTAATTTTTAGCCCTAAAATATCAAACTAACCATTGGTCAAGTTCCCCAATGGCAAATTTGACACTCAGTGGCAAATTTTCCAAAATGACCAAAATATTTTGGTATGAGCTGGGGGCATGTGGATTCCTTCCTTTCACTACCTACTCTATACTCACATGTTCCAACAACAAACTATACCTCCAAATTCAAAAATAAAATCTGGTCATCCCAACCAATGTTTCCTATAAATACCCCCTCTCAAATATCTATAAACAAAGCGCATGGGAAAGCATTCCATAAGCAATTTTGACTTAGGAATATTTTTCGAAAAATATCTTGTTTTCTCTCTCATTGGCATTTCTCATATCTTCATTTGAGCATCTTCATCAAGCTACTTTGTGGTAAGTCAAGCAAGGCAAGGAGAATAATCTCGGGGTCTTGCTATGTTGTATACCTCCTAGCTTCTCTTTCCTTCCATTGTATTTTATCTCATTCATGCATTTCCTCTTCCATTTTAAGCCTTGCTAACATGAATTTCATGTTCATAGCTACTAACCTATTTTTCTTGCTCAAACATGTTTCTAGAAGTTTCTTTATAGGCTATTTCAAGTTTATTTGTATTTACTTCTTTTATTTACAGCTACTAATATCCTTTTGTTGCATGTTATATACTTCTAATGCATATTTCCATGAAATTTAATTCCATTTTTATTCATTTATAATAGCTTCTTATTGTTCATAAGCATATTTCTCCTCATTGTGAGCATACTAACTACATTTATTTCCTACTCCATGCATTGTGATTACTAATCCATTACTATTTTTAGGCATTACTTTTATGTACAGGCTCTTATATATTTTATTTTCATTATATGTGGGCTCACATGCATTGTTTGCTTTTTTTAGCTTCATTTTATTTCGTGCACTTCACATTAGAATTCATTCTAATATAAAGGAGTCTTTACTCACGCTTTTTTTGGTATTGATACAAGACTAATATTTTCATATTTATCCTACCATAAGTATTTCACCATTTATATTTTCATTCTGTCTCTTAATATTTATTGTATATTTCATTGAAATTTGTAGCAGCAACACATATATCTTCTTTTAGAATTTATTCTTCATTGCATTACATTTCCTTTGTTGTAGCATAATTTTAAATATGCTTTGCAATCCATTCCTTACCCCTTTGCAAGCATTCGTAAGGCACTTATAGACCATTCAAGCTCTTATAAATTTCAATTTTAGTCACTTCTTAGGAATTGTCCATTTTCTCAAACACATCTAATTTGCTTCATAAATTGTAGTATATTTCATGATTTACATTATTTAAATTATAATAATTTTTAGGTAATAAACTTTAGAAATCCATTCCTCTCTCTTCCTCTAACATTTCATCTTAAATTTAACCAGAACAGTATTGAATTTTGATCCAAAACTTAGTTAACCCTATTTTAAGATAAATTCACTACTCCCTATAGCCACTGGTGAATTTCACTCTTCGAAATACATAGAATAAATTTACCACTCACTATCATATTCACCATTGGTAAATTTACCACTCACTAGTGAGTTTGATAGGCCCAACATACATTCCAAAATAATATCAACTAAAAATAGATTTTGCATTGACAAAACCCTTGGAAGATAGCTTATCATCTCCTTGCAATCAAATAGACCCCAAAAATAGAAAAACCCTAATTTTTCGTTCTCCTTTTGTAGGTTTTCAAAATCATAAATCAATGGCAAATTTTCTAGTGGTGAATTTGATAGTGAAGAACACGAGCTTATATTGAGAGGGGGGTGAATAGTATAAGATAAAATTTTACTTTTATTTCTGAAACAATATTATCCAATGTTATCAATTGCAATATCAATGTCAATAACAAAATAATGCACAAATTATCACACACATGAGAGACATAGATTTAACGTGGTTCACCCAATGTGGGTTACATCCATGGAGAAAATATTTCTTATAAATTTTCTCAATAGATCTCTTGGGAACTAATTCCCTATTACAATGTTTATGGACCTTTGTCCAAAGGAGATATCAATCCCCAATTGCTCAGGTTCATGGATCTCTATCCATAGGAAAAATCTACCCCCTCTCTGGTTCGTTAACTCTCCATAGGAAAAATCTATCCCCTATGCTCTAGTTTTTGGATCTCTCTATATAAAATAACTCTATCCCCTCTACTCTGGTTTGTGTATCTCTCTCCACAGGAGAAGTCTATCCCCTCTGGTCTAGTTTTTGGATCTCTCTTCACAAGAGAACTTTATACCCTATTCTATGGTTTGTAGATATCTCTCCACATGAGACTCCTCTCCTTTCGTCTGGTTCATGGAACTCTATCTATAGGAGACTTTTATCCTTTGCTCTAGTTACCTCCAAAGCTGGTACATACATCTGCTTTGACTCTACTCCAAGTCTACTCAGAAGGCTTACTCAGGTATGCTCACAAATATGTATAAAACCTACTTTAATTCTTCTCACAAATATATCCAAAAGCTACTTCAATTCTTCTCACAAATATATCCAAAACCTACTTCAAGTATTCTCACAAATCTATCCAAAAATTACTTCAAGTCTTCTCACAAATATATTCTCAACTCTATCCCAAATATGCATATATTACATGCACAAATCTATCTCAAATTTATCCCAAGTCTTCTCATAAGACTTGCTCAAGTCTATCTCAAACCTGCTTCAAGTATTCTCACAATACTTGCTCAAATCTACCTCAAACCTACTTCAAGTCTTCTCACAAGACTTTCTCAAATCTACCTCAAACCTACTTCAAGTCTTATTACAAAATTTGCTCAAATTTACCTCATACCTCCTACAAGTCTTCTCACAATACTTCCTCAAATATATCACAAATAACTCAGCTATACTATGTTCAAATACATGATCAAAAAAACTCATAGCACATGCTCAAAAAATCCCAAATATTGCACATAAATGATGTTCAAAATAATGCTTATATCTCTTTTAGAAATGCTTTCTTTAACTAGGCAGTTCAAACATATTCTACCTAGAATTCATTTAACCTCTTAAACATATAGATAATTATATGTACTATCAAATAACCAATATGTTTTTCACATTCACATATCTTGTATTCACAAAATAAGATCTCTACTTATTGCAAATCCCTTTTAAATCAAATCAAATTAGTGTACAAATTTACTTCACAAAACTAGTTTATATTCCTTCAAATTTACTCTCAAATATTAAACACAATAATGCACAAATTGCTTCAATAAATTCATCTCTAACACTTGCCCATTCACATTCAATATCACTCACATCAATGCCCAAATTCTTCATAAATTATTTCAACAAGAATGCACAATTTGTTCTCAAAAACCCTAACACAATTGTTTACAATTTCACTAGTCAATCATGCACCATTTGTTCTCAAACCCTAGCTCAAATATTTCCTACAATACACACTAATCAACCATTTTATATCCACATTATAATTATGAAATAATTTCTCAACCAACCACCTTAGAGAAGGAATAAAGTCAACATACCTCTTAACTTAATTTGATGAAAACGCGCCCTCAAAAACCTATCTCAAAATAATTTCTTCTTCAAAATGCCACTTCAAAACTGATTATTAGTTTTATCTTTCAAACCATCAACATTAAATTTCTTCTCAAAATATGTGCACAATGGAATCTGAAAATGGTGATCAATGACTTCTCCTTTTATTCTCAAAATATAGGACATTAATAAAAACCCCTCAAATTTTCTTTTCACCATACAAAAATTACAACAAAAAACAAACCACAATAACACCTTATACTCCTACTTTCGCAAGAAATAATTTTCACCACACCACAAAATTTCTTATAGCCATCAATAACTCAAAATAAAAATTACAAAATTATTTCTCCTTTCTAAAGTGCTACGACAATATATCAACAATACCAAATACAAATTAATTAAACACTAATTACACCTTATCCCTCCTCGCTTTTGCATATCAAAATAATACCTTTAAATACTACAATTTCTCTTTTTTTATTTTCTTCTAAAACATTTTCCAAAATAAAAACACTTATTGCCCTTATGACTCCATAAGTCAAATAGTGTGCAAAATGACCAAACAAGAATTATTCCTCCTAATGATTTAACCTTAGAAAAAAAAAATATATATTTTTGTTGCGCTTGCCAAAAATTGCTACGGGTGAGAATCAACCTCCAAAACTCCTGCCTATCCACACTATGACATCGCTTGGTCTGCCACTAGGACAGCCATCCGCAAAAAAACGTATATGCATGATTTAACTTTTAAAATTTTTAGTGAATCCTCTCTGTCAACAAAAAATATGAAAAAATCATCACCTGGTTTTGACCCTAAGACCTCCTGCTAGCCTTGTGTCTTAGCAACGCCTAGACTACCACTAGGCCAACTATTCGCTTGAAAACCAATACCCATAATATTATCTATATTCACACCGTCCTCTATCCTTTGGAATTTCATCTTCTCCCTTATCAGCTGTAGCCTTTGATTTCACACAAATGAAATTCAATTTTCATTAAATTTAGCCATTGCACACCCATAGAATGAAATAATTTAAGCCTTTAAATATATCCTTTGGTGTTGATTTTGAGGGAAGTCAACACTTGATAAAAGTATGAACGTTGGGCTTCTTTTTTTTAATATTTTCAAATGAGTTCCCTCCAATAATCTTGGTGCCCAAAATATTTTTCTTTTAAATATTTTAAGGATATTTCTTTGTGAAATATTATAAGGATATTATATTGTGGACTACCCCACATTGGGGTAACCATATTAAATCTTGTGTCTCAATTATGCATTGTGATTTGTGCTCTTGCTTACTATTGCTATCTATGTAATTAATGCACATTGCTATATTTGGTTATTGTAATTAAGGAAACTAATTGATATTGATTTGGAAAGAAAGTAAAAAGTGGTCACTATAATGTTCACCCTCCATCTCAATATAATCTTGTGCTCTTCAATTGGTATCAGAGTAGGTTCCTTCGAAAAGGCTAACATACTGAGGGCAGATTCTACAAGAACACATGGATTCACAAAATGGATCATCTACAAGTAAGGATCCACTATTTTATGGTAACAATTATGCTTTCTATAGCATGAGAATGAAGATCTTATTGATATCACAAGGATATGAGGTATGTCATATGGTTGCAAAATAGTATAAGGTTGAAGGTGATCCCGAGGCAGATAAGACTATCAAAAAATTGGTTGAGATCAATGCAAGGCCAATGAATTGTATTTTGAGTGGGCTACATGAGACATATTTTGTAAGGGTCATGGTATGTAATTCAACTAATGAAATATGGACGAAGTTGTGGAATACCTATGAAGAAGATTCTAAGGTAAAGTTGGAAAAACTACAAACTCATAGAAAAATATTTGAGGAATTGAAAATGGAAGACTTTGAAGATATTGCAAAGTTTTTACTTCAAGTTTATGATATTACTAACACCATGATAGGTCTAGGATTTGAGATGAAAGAATCAGATGTTACTCAAAAGGTTTTGAGATCACTTCCCATGAAGTATGATGCAAAGGTTTTTGCAATAAAAGAAACAATGGATATCAACAAGATAACAATGGAAGAACTACAAGGAACTCTCACAAATTATGAGATGAGGATAAGTAAGCATCAGGTTCCAATGAAAGAAATTGCATTCAAGGCTTCAAAGAAAGGAAAATATCTAGAGACAGATAGAGATTCAGATAATTATGAGGAAGCTAACTTCATCAAAATGAAAAAGGACATAAGAATTTACAGGGATATGAACAAAGTCAAATTCTACAAGTTTGGTGATTTTGTTCACAATGCAAAAAAGTGTCCACATGGAGAAAATAGTGATGATGAAAAATAGGGTCACAAATGAAAAGAATATGGAAAGCATAAGCATGACAAAGATGACAAAAACAAGCAAAGCAAGTATGAGAAGAAGAAAAGTTTTCGTAAGATAAAAAAAACTTTCTATATTGAAGAAGTAAGTGGTAGCTCAGATCATAGTGATAGAGACAAGTCAGATGATGAAAAGGAAAAACATCTATTCCTAGGAATAGAAGGTAAAAGAGAATAGTGCTTTGTGTGTGGTCAAAGATATCACAAATAAGGATATTGCAATGGCTTCCGTGATAGTGAAGATGAGATGACACATTAAGGAAACAGGCATGGTCAAATATATGATGAGAGGTTATTTGCTATAGAATATAATAATGATCTTAGTGACAGTGAATATGAAGAATAGTTTTTATATGGGATAAAATAAGTAGAAGAAGAACATTCACTCCAAACAGAAGAAGTTAAACAAGAGAATATTGTAAGAAATATAGAAGTCTCAGTTGATAAAAAGGAAGAATTCAATAATATCCATTAGCAACTACAAGAGGTTAAGGATAATCTAAAAGAATTGAGATGTTAAATACTTACGAAGTTTCATCCATCACATGACTCAAAAGGTCAAGATATTTTCACTAAGAAGGAAACATGTATTTCAGAGACAATAAATATGGATGCCAATTTGCTATTTTATACAAATGAAGAAAAATAAGAGGAAGGTTCCAAATCACCAAATGTCTCATATTTTAGGTTTGGGGAATCACACTCAAAAGGAAAGGATGTTCTAAAATATGAAAGCAAGGAAGAACCTAAGATTTATGAAGAAAGTTCCAAAGTTCCTATGGCTCCAAAAATCCAGTTTGAATCTTGTTTTGAGATAGGTGAATCAAGTTCAAGAGGAAAATAAATTCTTGAAAAGGAAAGAAAGGAAGAAATTAAGGAAGAATATTTAGATACTACAAAGGAGGTTCAAGGATACAATGCACAAGTCAAAAATTATCACAAGGATAATGGTCAAGAAAGGGTCTCTGGATCAAATAAGTTTGATTTTGCTAGAATGAACTTCAAAGGAAGAAGGTATGGTTTTTAGGGATATTGTTTCTTATGCAACAGGATTGGTCATAGAGCTTCTCAGTGTAAATAAAATGATCAACATGGTTTTGGTTTTGGAGCTACACAATTCAAAAGTCGTGGTCATAATGATTATGAAAACAAAACTTCACAATACAGGGTTTAGGAAAGGAATGAATATGGAAATTATTTCAATAAATAATTTAGGATATGGGCACCATCCAAATGGTACAATATAAAGTGTTTTAATTGTAAGAACTTTTGACATATTGCAAAATGGTGTAGGACTCAATTCCAAACAAGTTCAAAGCAATAAGTTCAAACAGGTTCAAGACAAGAAAATCAAGTAACTCATCAAGAAAAGGCTATCAGAAAAATATGGAAGGAAGTTGAAAGAGGAAAGAAATAATGTAATATTGGAGTAAAAGTACTCCCACACCAAATTAATCACCTCAATAGAGAAGGTGGTGAGGGGGCTAAGCTTAAGAGTCATATATTTTAGCCCCATAGGTGTCCCTTTTGCCATTGATGTCAAAGGGGGAGATATTTGAGTAAGGGGAGAGCATTGAGATAGGGAGAGCAACCTCCAAAGAGAGAATTGAGTTAGGGAAAACAACATCCAAAGAGAGCATTGAGTTAGGGGGATCAGCATCAATATAGAGTATTGAGTCAAAGGGAGCATCTTTGATTCTCAAAGATGGTTTTTGTAGTGATTGTGGTGATTTGCATTAGTGGTGTTGCCACCAATAACAAAGGGGGATATTATTGGTAATTTGAGTTGTTTTATGTTTTCATTAATGTCACATGGATCATATTGAGTTTTGGTGGCAAAAGCACTTCATAAATAATCATTTATGATATTTTGGAGAGCATGGATATATACAGGATTTTTGTGAAAACCAAGGCATGCAAAATAAAAGGTTTAATTTAAAACCATGGATGGCAAATTTGAAATGGATTTTTATTAAAACCCAAGTTGGCTTTTTGTTTCATCAAAAAATGTGCCCCGATGATGGAGATATTAAATTTTCAATATTTAGTTTAAATTTTAAATTATTTTAAATTTAAATTTAAATTTTAAAATTAAAAATAAAAGTAATCTGCCAACGTCGTCGAATATGAGGGAGAAAAATATATAAAATTATGCGTAAGGTTTATTAATATTAAGCTTGCACTCATGAATTAATGCAATTTTTGGAAAGCAAAAAGAGCTCATGCAAAAGAGGGTTAAGTGATGGAAGCGAAGAATAAATTGGATGGTGTGTGAAAACCTAGTCACCTTGGGTAGTGTGATGCATTGGAAATGGGATTTTGACTAAGGTAAGTGGTAGAATGAATTTCTAGGTTTTGAATCCCCTTGGTTGCATTAGAAGGAGTTGGAAAAAAGAGAGCACGAAGCATGTTTGGTTTGCATGAGAGGGAGGAGTGTTTTGAAGCATGTGGTGCCTTTCCCCCCAAACGAACCCGTATCTTGTGCGACGACATGGATGTGGTTAAGGCACTAATAAAGGAGGCATCGAGGGATCGAATACCATCAAGGACAAAGGCAAGTTAATATTTTTAATATTTTATTTTTCTAAAATTGCCCTAGGAGAAATAAACATTCTTGTGTAAAACTATATAAAGATGAGATAAAATGAAAGGATCCAAGGCATGTCTAACCTATTAATCCTTCATACCTACAATAAAACCACACAACATCCATGGTAGTAGATGGCCAATGATATCTGCAAGTAATAAATCATAAATAATGGTACTCATTATAGTGGCCAATCTATCAATCTTCCTAGCACCAAACATCCTACTACTATGAATCCCATGCTAGATCAACTATTGTGAAGGATCTCCATAATAGCTCTAAAGAGCTAATATATGGTCCACAATGATCTTAATACACACCCCTCAAATAGATAACCTCAAAACCCTCCACATGTTCTTAAGGGTGACAATCATCTCACCTATTGGTACTATACGTAGATTACGATCTCTCAACTAGTTCTATGAGAAGGGCACAATCAAACTCAACCTTTGGTAGAATCACTAGATACTTGATTTTTACTACATCCAAGATGATCCTTTCAATAAGATTAGTTACATCCAAATTATATTTGAGAGCCCAAGACTATCACTTATTGTTATAGATAGCCAATGTTGACACACCATCAAAGCAAAAGATATGAGATAGGACGCCAAGAATCAATAGATAGTCAACTAGCCCAAGCCCAAAAAATTTTGCACCATTTTCAATCCCTATCAAATTCACCACTCACTAGTAAATTTTCTAGTGATGAATTTTACACATAGAGGTAAATTTACAAAAATCTAATTTTTAGCCCTAAAATATCAAACTAACCATTGGTCAAGTTCCCCAATGGCAAATTTGACACTCAGTGGCAAATTTTCCAAAATGACCCAAATATTTTGGTATGAGCCGGGGGCATGTGGATTCCTTCCTTCCACTACCTACTCTATACTCACATGTTCCAACAACAAACCATACCTCCAAATTCAAAAATAAAATATGGTCATCCCAACCAATGTTTCCTATAAATACCCCCTCTCAATATCTATAAACGAAGCCCATGGGCAAGCATTCCATAAGCAATTTTGACCTATGAATATTTTCTAAAAATCTCTTGTCTTCTCTCTCATTTGCATTTCTCATCTCTTCATTTGAGCATCTTCATCAAGCTACTTTGGGGTAAGTCAAGCAAGGCAAGGAGAATAATCCCAGGGTCTTGCTAGGTTGTATACCTCCTAGCTTCTCTTTGCATCCATTGTATTTTATCTCATTCATGCATTTCCTCTTCCATTTTAAGCCTTGCTAACATGAATTTCATGTTCATAGCTACTAACCTATTTTTATTGCTCAAACATGTTTCTAGAAGTTTATTTATAGGCTATTTCAATTTTATCTGTATTTACTTATTTTATTTACAGCTACTAATATCCTTTTGTTGCATGTTATATACTTCTAATGCATATTCCCATGACATTTAATTCCATTTTTATTCATTTATAATAGCTTCTTATTGTTCATAAGCATATTTATCCTCATTGTGAGCATAGTAACGACATTTCTTTCCTACTCCATGCATTGTGATTACTAATCCATTACTATTTTTAGGCATTACTTTTATGTACAGGCTCTTATATATTTTATTTTCATTATATGTTTGCTCACATTCATGGTTTGATTTTTTTAGCTTCATTTTCTTTCATGCATTTCACATTAGACTTCATTATAATTTCAAGGAGTCTTTACTCAAGATTTTTTTGGTATTGATACAAGACTAATATTTTCATATTTATCCTACCATAAGTATTTCACCATTTATATTTTCATTCTATCTCTTAATATTTATTGTATATTTCATTGAAATTTGTAGCAGCAACACATATATCTTCTTTTAGAATTTATTCTTCATTGCATTACATTTCCTTTGTTGTAGCATAAGTTTAAATATGCTTTGCAATCCATTTATTACCCCTTTGCAAGAATTCGTAAGGCACTTATAGACCATTCAAGCTCTTATAAATATCAATTTTAGTCACTTCTTAGGAATTGTCCATTTTCTCAAACACATATAATTTGCTTCACAAATTGTAGTATATTTCATGATTTACATTGTTTAAATTATAATAATTTTTAGGTAATAAACTTTAGAAATCCATTCCTCTCTCTTCCTCTAACATTTCATCTTAAATTTAACCAGAACAGTATTGAATTTTGATCCAAAACTTAGTTATCCCTATTTTAAGATAAATTCACTACTCCCTATAGCCACTGGTGAATTTCACTCTTTGAAATACATAGAATAAATTTACCACTCAATGTCAAATTCACCATTGGTAAATTTATGACTCACTAGTGAGTTTGATAGGCCCAACATACATTCCAAAATAATATCAACTAAAAACCAATTTTGCATTGACAAAACCCTAGGAAGATAGCTTATCATCTCCTTGCAATCAAATAGACCTCAAAAATAGAAAAACCCTAATTTTTGTAGGTTTTCAAAATCATAAATCAATGGAAAATTTTCTAGTGGTGAATTTGATAGTGAAGAACACAAGATTATATTGAAAGGGGGGTGAACAATATAAGATAAAATTTTACTTTTATTTCTCAAACAATATTATCCAATGTTATCAATTGCAATATAAATGTCACTACCAAAATAATGCACAAATTATCACACACATGAGAGACATAGATTTAACGTGGTTCACCCAATGTGGTTTACATCCATGGAGAAAATATTCCATTTAAATTTTCTCAATAGATCTCTTGGGAACTAATTCCCTATTACAATGTTTATGAACCTTTGTCCAAAGGAGATATCAATCCCCAAATTCTTAGGTTCATAGATCTCTATCCATAGGAGAAATCTATCCCCTCTCTAGTTCGTTAACTCTCCATAGGAGAAATCTATCCCCTATGCTCTAGTTTTTGGATCTCTCTATACAAGATAACTCTATCCCTTCTACTCTGGTTTGTGTATCTCTCTCCACAGGATAACTCTATCCCCTCTGGTCTAGTTTTTGGATCTCTCTTCAGAGGAGAACATTATACCCTATTCTATGGTTCATGGATCTCTCTCCACATGAGACTTGTCTCCTTTCCTATGGTTCATGGAACTCTATCTATAGGAGACTTTTATACTTTGCTCTAGTTACCTCCAAAGTTGGTACATACATCTGCTTTGACTCTACTCCAAGTATACTCACAAGGCTTACTCAGGTATGCTCACAAATCTATATAAAACGTATTTTAATTCTTCTCACAAATATATCCAAAACCTACTTCTATTATTCTCACAAATCTATCCAAAACCTACTTCAAGTATTCTCACAAATCTATCCAAAAATTACTTCAAGTCTTCTCACAAATATATTCTTAACTCTATCCCAAATCTACATATATTACGTGCACAAATCTATCTCAAATTTATCCCAAGTCTTCTCATAAGACTTGCTCAAGTCTATCTCAAACCTACTTCAAGTATTCTCACAAGACTTGCTCAAATCTACCTCAAACCTAATTCAAGTCTTCTCACAAGGCTTTCTCAAATTTACCTCAAACCTACTTCAAGTCTTATCACAAGATTTGCTCAAATTTACCTCATACCTACTAGAAGTCTTCTCACAATACTTCCTCAAATCTACCACAAATAACTCAGCTATACTATGTTCAAATACATGATCAAAACAACTCATAGCACATGCTCAAAAAATCCCAAATATTGCACATAAATGATATTCAAAATAATGCTTATATATCTTTTGGAAATGCTTTCTTTAACTAGGTAGTTCAAACATATTCTACCTAGAATTCATTTAACCTCTTAAACATATAGATAATTATATGTACTATCAAATAACCAATATGTTTTTCACATTCACATATCTTGCATTCACAAAATAAGATCTCTACTTATTGCAAATCCCTTTCAAATCAAATCAAACTAGTGTATAACTTTACTTCACAAAACTGGTTTATATTCCTTGCAAATTTACTCTCAAATATTAAACACAATAATGCACAAATTGCTTCACAAAATTGGTCTCTAACACTTGCCCATTCACATTAAATATCACTCACATCAATGCCCAAATTCTTCACAAATTATTTCAAAAATAATGCACAATTTGTTCTCAAAAACCCTAACACAATTGTTTACAATTTCACTAGTCAATCATGCACCATTTGTTCTCAAACCCTAGCTCAAATATTTCCTACAATACACACTAATCAAAAATTTTATCTCCACCTTATAATTATGAAATATTTTCTCAACCAACCACCTTAGAGAAGGAATAAAGTCAACATACCTCTTAACTTAATCTGATGAAAACATGCCCTCAAAAACCTATCTCAAAATAATTTCTTCTTCAAAGTGCCCCTTCAAAACTGATTATTAGTTTTATCTTTCAAACCATCAACATTAAATTTCTTCTCAAAATATGTGCACAATGGAATCTGAAAATGGTGATCAATGACTTCTCCTTTTATTCTCAAAATATAGGACATTAATAAAAACCCCTCAAATTTTCTTTTCACCATACAAAAATTACAACAAAAAACAAACCACAATAACACCTTATACTCCTACTTTTGCAAGAAATAATTTTCACCACACCACAAAATTTCTTATAGCCATCAATAACTCAAAATAAAAATTACAAAATTATTTCTCCTTTCTAAAGTGCTACGACAATATATCAACAATACCAAATACAAATTAATTAAACACTAATTACACCTTATCCCTCCTCGCTTTTGCATATCAAAATAATACCTTTAAAGACTACAATTTCTCTTTTTTTATTTTCTTCTAAAACATTTTCCAAAATAAAAACACTTATTGCCCTTATGACTCCCTAAGTCAAACAGTGTGCACAATGACCAAACAAGACTTATTCCTCCTAATGATTTAACCTTAGACAAAAAATATATTTGTTTCTTGTGCTTGCCAAAAATTGCTATGGGTGAGAATCAACCTCCAAAACTCCTGCCTATCCACAGTATGGCATCGCTTGGTCTGCCACTAGGCCAGCCACCCACAGAAGAATGTATATTCATGATTTAACTTTTAAAAAATTTAGTGAATCCTCTCTGTCAACAAAAAATATGAAAAAATCATCACCTAGTTTTGACCCTAAGACCCCCTACTAGCCCTGTGTCTTAGCAATGCCTAGACTACCGCTAGGCCAACCGTTCGCTTGAGAACCAATACCCATGATATTATCCTTATTCACACCATCCTCTCTCCTTTGAAATTTCATCTTCTCCCTTATCACCTGTAGCCTTTGATTTCACACAAATGAAATTCAATTTTCATAAAATTTAGCCATTGCACACCCGTAGAATAAAATAATTTAAGCATTTAAATATATCCTTTGGTGTTGCTTTTGAGGGAATTCAACGCTTGATAAAAGTATGAATGTTGGTCTTTTTTTTTTTAATATTTTCAAATGAGTTCCCTCCAATAATTTTGGTGCCCAAACTCTTTTTCTTTTAAATATTTTAATCCCAAAGAGATTTAAATATTGTAAGCCTTAAACCTTAGGTCCATGGTGGTTTTATAAATTAAATATTTTAAGCCTTTTCTATTATAATATTTAAATTTGGCATTTAAATATTATTTCCACTATATCTTGCCTTGCTATCCATGGAATATTTTTGCCATGTCACCTTGTTTTGCCTTGGATAATAATTATGTCTCATTATGCATCTTTGACATCAATTTTTCTTGCGCCATGTATCCTTTGAAGATATTTGCCTTGCACTATAATATTTCAACCTTTTCACCTTTGACATCAATGTACTCAATATTTCTAATAGACAGTCAATGGTAAATTTGATCAAGCTCCAAAAAAGGTAATCCTACCACTCAAAACCTCCTTACTTGTTGTAATTTCACTATTTCAGTCTACAACACTCTGTTTTCACAATTTGTTTATCTAAAATCACATTTATCTTGTTCAATCAAGGAACCCTTAAAATAGTTAAAATCCTTCTCTTACCAACATTCATTTTGGGACGATTTAAGGAATCGTAGCATAGATCTAAAACTCCTTCCTTCAAAAGTAATTAGGCAATAGATAAAAATTCATTTTAGGTTAACTTATTTAATGCATTATCTCGTATTTACCTTGGAAAAAGAAACTCTCTTTTAGCATAGTTCATTCAAACTCAAAAGTATACTAGGCTAGATTTTATATTTTTAAATTTTCTATTTTTATACATAGCATACATTTTAGATGATATTTACCTTAGGTTTGAGAAAACGTTATCTTCAATAAGGCTCTATGAAGATTCAAATTAACAATCTAAAACCTAGGTATTTTTGAATAAACCCATAAAACATCATCAAGCATAACATCAACAACACGCATAGACACCTTGATAAATACATGAAGTAGAGCCTACTCACATTGAATAATTCCATATATTTGGGTCCTCCCTTGGACATAATACCTAAAATAAGGGAAGGATGGATTCCTAGTGGATTCCCCTCACTATGCATGCTTGAGGTTTCTAAATTTACATTTTTGTGAACATGATGTGAACACTTCCTTTGACTTAAATAAGATATATTTTTCTCATTATTAAGCAAGATGCCACAATTTTATCTATATAGTGTAAATCACATTAAACAAAGATAACAAGAACATAACCAATTTTTTAGTCCTACTAGAGGAACAATAATGACCCCTTGAGTAAATCAATGTGCAAACATTGGAGGAGTAATCTCTCTTGGCTAGTATATTACAATGGACTAGCAGAAGTTATAAGGAGGGTTTTTTCCCAAGGTGACATAATGATTTGAAAAAATATTCTATTCTTTGCTATAAGTACTCTAGAAATAAACCAATAATAAATTTACTCCTTTAATTTTTAAAACCTTCAATCCACGGATCAACATTCCTATAATACCTAAAGCAAGATAGTAGATTACTTCCATATCCAAGTCCTTGAATAACATTGAAATAATCCTATAATTATCCATACTATACCTCTCCTTGTCCAACGATCACAACAAATCATCAGGCAATAGTATTTGATCATTCATCAAGCACCAAATACAATTATTATTCCATAATTTATTCTTATTCATAATCCTCCATATTTTTGTCCTTATGATCTAGAGTTTACTTTTGATTTAGATTCCATGATAGAAAGTGCTTCTAATTTCTTTAAATGACCTCATGATTTTACCATTACTCACATCAACAAGACCACCTTTGAATGTGTTTACCATAAAATATGGATGACTAAAATGGAAGGCCTTGTCCATTTGAACCAAGTTTCTAACGTAGGTCATGTTGCATTAGTAGCTTCTAAGTTGGCTACCCAAGTTTATCGGTAGTTGTTGTGGTAGTTTCACTAATATGGGGGTGTTATTTTATGGCTTGACTTAAAATAACAAATTCTTTGAAGACTTGACAATCGATCTTCCACATCATATGTGGTCCATCTTATGCAAATAATAAAAAAAAAATATTAGAGGATTATTGTTCCACGTTTACAAGTATTCTCACATATACCCACAAATTAAATCCATCAATGGTGGTTTTGGCATTTCACTATGGTATTAAGGGTAACATTTGGAAGAAATTCAACATGCTCAATATTTATACTCTTAAAAATTCTCAATGTGTAGCTTTGGAGGTAGAAAAAAATCTTCAATATTCTAGTCCCTCACATAGATGTGAGTTTAAGTCTTGTCATCCTTACCATGATATTGAGAATTACTAGGGATTTTTATTTTTTTGAATAAATACTACTTATATTACTAAAAGGAATTCATAATACATCATAGATACAAATATTACAAAAATCTACTCAAGGACATCCAACAATCAGATTTGTCCTAAGCAGAACAATCTTTAATGTCTTTCATCATCAACCTCTTAAACACTCTACATTGATCCTGGATATCAATAACAACCCTAGAAGCAATGTACAAAGCATTGAGTGCTTCATCCTTTAATACCAAACTATACTTGGCCCTCCATATATCATACATAGTTGCTACTCTAATGGTAGTCCACACACCCAATAGATGTCGAGGATAACTAAAATGATCACCAAAAAAAACCATTTTCCATATAAACTGATCCTCAAGAATAGGGAAATATGTCCACTTAAATTTCTTCAAAACTTTCTTTGAATTTTTGTAGTACCAAAAGATATGTTTGATAGTTTCCTTCCTTTAGCAACTACTACATTGATATGAAATCCTCATCCATTTTGCCAATCTAGCCTTACAGTGAATACCCTAAAAAATTAATAATCATAAGAGGATTTTGAGTTGAGGAGCTATCCTAAAATTCCATATCTGGGAAAGTATTTTTTTCCATTTCTTTTCAAGTCAAACAATCCCCCAATGCCTATTTAACACAATATTCAAGAAAACCTTAGGAAAAAGAGCTCTATAAATCTTTCCAGATTTATAAAAAATAATAATAGCATGGAAACTCCAACACTAGTCGCACCATATGGGACCCAACAACCCACCATTTAATTTAAAATATTGCTCGAATGGAAGAAGAGATTGAATTTACATAATAACATCTTTGTTAGAATATTTTAGCTTAAACTTACTGCATAAATCAATCCACTTAACCCAACCTCCAACCCTATATCCCAAAGATCTGATCATTTCACAATTCTTTTTTTAATCAGCCTCTTAAATATGAGACAAGGAAGTTCTGAAGCATATACCCCATTCTTCTTCCAAATCCAATAGATCTATATGAAATAACCCAACCCCTACATTCTTCCATATAAACCTAGTAAATAGCTGAACCAACAGTCTTCCAAGCCTCCCAAATCCTCTTAACAAGAATACAACCTCTAATTTTAAACTTGTTGGGATGGCCCACAATGTCCTCGATATGAAAATCCTCTTTTAAACCTTAAACATGTTGAGCATTATGAATTTTGAACTGCAAAATATGTTTCCAAGCATCATTCCCTTCCAGATCCCTAACCACCCATTTCACAACAAAAACCTTACCTTGCATATGGAT
The DNA here is from genome assembly GCA_028583015.1 of Wollemia nobilis. Lineage (NCBI taxonomy): Eukaryota > Viridiplantae > Streptophyta > Pinopsida > Araucariales > Araucariaceae > Wollemia > Wollemia nobilis. The sequence goes on along the minus strand of JAQPPZ010003109.1, from coordinate 3,480,875 downwards.
ATCCAAAAAACCCAAACCTCCTTCATCCTTGGGAAAAATACAAAAATTCCAAGAAATCTAGGGTATTTTCTTTGATCCATCAAAATTAGACCATAAAAACTCACTAATAAGTCTTTCAAGCTTCCAAAATTGTGAAGCATTAGGTAGGCAACAAGAGGAATAGTAGAGGTGACAAGCTTGAATAACCTTCCCAACAATGACAACTTTTCCAAAAAAAGAAATAAGTTTATTTTTCCAAAGCTGAATCTTTTTATCAAATCTAGATAGACACCAATCCCACAAGTTTTTCAAAGAAATAGCCTTACCAAAAGAGATTCCCATGTACCTACAATCTCACCATATTTCACCCATTGCCAACCAGGGGTAAAATCGGTAGGAATAGAGTCACTACCGATCAACCAATAATCAGACTTGTCCTCACTAATGATAGATCTCGAAGCTTTGCAAAACCGATCCAAACATATTTTAACATTAGTAAGGGACAAAGCATCTAGCTAAAATAACAATATAGAATTATCCGCAAAATAATTATTCATAATAGAACCTCCAGGAGTATCAATTCTATTAATCAAACCATCATAACTTCTCTCCTCCAAGATATAACCCAAGGCATCTACTGAAATCACAAAAAGAAGCAAAGCAAGGGGGTAAAACTGTTTGATGGACTTGAAGAGGCTAATATTATTAGTGAGCTTATCATTAACAACAACTTTAGAAAAAGTAAAAGTGAAAAGAACCCAAATTTTATTAACAGCTTTCCTGGTAAAACCAAGCCATTCCAACATATTGAATATAAAGGACCAATCTACTTGATCATATGCTTTATCAAAATCAATCTTGAGCATAATCACATTTTACCTACTTTCATGAGCCCACTCCAAACTCTCCCAAGCCGGGAGAACTATGTCTAAAATGAATCTCCCTTTCACAAAAATAGTTTGTTCACGTCTCACAATTCGAGCAACAATATCATTGAAATGAAGAGCCAAAGCATTGAAAATAATATTGTATGAAATATTCAATAGGGTGATGGGCCTCCAACCTCCCATAGTATCCTTCTTATTACCCTTCAAAAAAAGTTTATTCTGCCCTTGAATAAGAATAGGTGAAAGAGAACCTTTATCAAAAAATTTCTAAACTATTTGAGCATAATCATCACCAACAACATCCCATAACTTTTTGTAAAGTACCACTGGGATACCATCTGGACCCGGAGACTTACTATCTTTCATTTTTAAAAGGGCTTCACATAGTCCCTCCTTATAAAAGATAGCTATAACACGATTACTCTCAAAATTGAACACTTTTTTGGAACACTCCACTTAATTTCCTCCTTAGTAGTAAGAACCTTCGAAGATAGGATAAGCAAAGAAAATCTTCTAAAAATACTCCTTGACAGTAACCCTAATCCCATAATCATCTTCCACCAACCTATCATTGAAAGTGTCAAGAGCAGTAATTCTTTCAGAAGTAGTTTTCTTCTTAATATGACTTAAAAATAATTGAGAGGGAGCATCCCCTTGCTACAACAAATGAATTTTTCTCCTAATTTGTGCCGCTTTGTTAATATAATCCTCATAACAATTAATATCATGCTCCCAACTAGTATCTCTTTCCCCTCAATATATCTTCTAGAATTATCCAAATATTTTCTAAGATGATTTAGTCTTCATTTTCTTCTCCTAGCAACTAGCTTTCCCCAACCACGCAAAAATTTCATAGTATGTTTAATAGCTACCTCTCACCAACCAATCCACCTAGTATCAACTAGACGAGGTTCCAAATTATAAACACAATTGATAATATCTCTACAAGACTTAGAATATAAAAGAGAAAAATTAAGTTTAAAGGAAAGCTTCTTATCAATCATTGCAGCAGCTCCCAAAAATATTGAAGAGCTAATTAGATCATGATCAGACCTAGTGGCAGATAAGTCAACAAAAACAACTCTTCTTCCTCTACCAACACATGTAAATACACTGTTATCCACATAAAGCCTAGCCAATCGGGCCATAATTCTATAACCACCTCTCCTCTTATTAGACCATGTAAACCATCCCCCTATTTCCAAACATTTCTATCTAAAATTAGCATAAAAACATTGAAGCAAAGCCTTCAAACTGTTTGATGATTCCTTTTCAAAACTAGAAATACAACCTCCTTTACCACTTTATCTGTCCCCATCCCATTCAACCATATTAAAGTTACCTCCAAAAATCTAATGTACATTAGGTAAATTGTGTTGCTTCCAATCCCACAAAATCATCCACTCACCAAAAATGTTAGGAGCATACAGATAACAAATGCCAATAACCTGATCAACTATAGAAAACATAGCCTATAATATTCTAACATAATAATACTCTCCCTGCTTGACCATCAAGGCAACAAACCAAGGTTTAATATCAAGGACCACCCCACTTGACCCTCTATCATGCATAGAAGACCACCAAATCCCATTCCAAATTTTACTCAGACAACTAGGGAGAGAAAAACCATCAGCCTTGACCTCTTGTAAACACATAACATCAACACTAACACTATGCAAAAAACTACTCACCAAATATATTTTGGGGGGAATTGACATTCCCTAAAAATTCCATGAACATAATTCAATTTTAATTGGGATACAACATCATTTAAAACCTCAAACCGATTGCTAAATTGAGTAGTCCTTCCATTGGGAGACCTACTCCTATATATAGTTGAAATTCTACTTTTCCTCCTACCCTTAGGGGTGTCTAAATGTTCACTTATATTTGTACTAACATCTACTAATTGATTAAGATGGTTGCTATCCTTGGAAGTAATAGTTCCTTCACTAGATTTCCCTTGGGAATAAAATGAGCTATTTTTTAGCTTAGAAGGCCTATCCGGTGAGTCCTTATCCTTTGTGTTTTTGAATAATTCTCCAATCTGAATCCCAATTACTAACCATTAATTATTTACCCAAATTAGTCTCCATCTCTTGTGGATCCTCATTTTTATCCCTACTTTTATGATCATTCCCACTAATAACAACGGTTCCTGAAACATTCTTGGCCTTCTCTTCCTTCATTTGCTATTGATTTTTTTAGGGCAATCCTAAATGAGGTGTTATTGATATTTATAGAAAAAAATCATTTGGAATATTTAGGTAATGTAGCTCTTGAGAAATTACCCCTTCTTGGGTAACAATCTTCAAAGACTTAGGCAACTTTCTTTGTAAATCTACTTCAACACATACCCTGAGACTAAATCTGAAATACGTGCTTGTTGCAAGTTCAATAAGAATTCTTCCAAACCTCTGAGCCATAGATCACAAAATAACCCAAAAATCCAATTTCATAGCCACAAAATCGATCCAAAAAGGATATCTAGCCTAGGATATATCTTTGGGATCAAAGTCTGGATGCCATGATTGTACAAAAGCCATAGATCTAGCAATCGACCAAGTTCAAAACTATAGTACATATCAGAAAACATCTAAACTATCAAAAATCACTAAGATATATCTACCTCCTAACCCTCAGTACGATTGGACATGCACTCCTTTGGCTTCCTAGTTCAACCTGACCCACTTCTGGAAATCTACTTCGAAAGGTATTTTCCTAAGAAAAATAGAATAACCCAATTCTTTAATAAATTATTCCTAGATGCCAGGTATTCCTCATGCTCCTCCATAATGAATGTGAACTCATCATCGCCCATATTTGCTAGTAATGAGTCCATTCTATCAAGTCAAACAACTTCATCTTCAAAAAAATCATCACTGAGGCAACCAAAAACATCCCCGTCTACTATCATCCCTTTGCTCAAACCTCTACTCTTAGAAGACTCAGTAAAGTTTTTTTCAACCCCTTTAAGGCCTTCACCAATACCCTCTGTACTACCAATACTCATACCAAACATGCAAGCTTTATTTTCATTAGGAAAGCCCTCAAAACTGCAACCCTTCGAAGACTTATCCGACAACTCAAGAAAGGTAGTATGATATTTCAAATAAGAGGCTTCATGAAAAAATGTAGGGCTCCCAACGACCCCAACAGTTATATATTTTTCCTTTCGTGGAGCATTCGCCAACGATGTTGCATCATGGCCTTTATTGCTAGTCAAATTTGGCTCAAATAATTAATTGATCTACGTCTTCTTCCCTGAATCAAAACCTTTAAAAAACTCGAGTAGAGGCTCCTTACACACTCGATCATCCTCAAACCCAAATAACAAATGATTATTCATGATGGCCTGAAAATCCTTTTGCACACCTTCGATGCTTAAAATAAGGTTTAAAGTAGCACCTTGGATGCCTTGCGAACCCTTGAAACCCTACAATAAATATTCAAAAACTTTTGCGACACATTTTTCCTCAATATTATCCATCACCAAAGCTCCACCTAAATAAAAAAATCCATTAGAATAGATGTGTGATCCTCGACCAACACATTTATATGCTTGAAACCCTCACCCTATTGATCCTCACAACACTTCCTCTTGATGCCATCCTCCAATTACAATACTTGTTACAATACAATATAACCAATTCAAATCTCCATCTACAAGGAATTTTTGTTATAAATGTTGTTATCAACATCCTTGATTTTAGGTTTGTGAAGAGCATCATAACTTTCAAATGGTAGGTGAAGACACAATAGTATACAAAAATGAAGATTTGTTACAATAGGAGCAACCAAAAAAATTAAATGAAGCAGAATATGAGGATGATACATTCGTTCTCTTTGCTCATGTGCTAATGTGGCTCAAATGTCACCATACTATGAAAGTACAATAATCTATGAAATGATAGTGTTTTAATGTGCTAATTGATTCAAGTAGCATACACAACTTTATATATAGTATGGCAACACAGTCCTTGGGCTTGTATACCAATACTTCAATTTATGATAAATTTCAAGCCTTAATTTCAAATGAGGGTACTACTTAGTGTATGGGTGAAACAACTAAAGTTAACATCCAAATGGGGAATTATACTTATGTGGGCAATTTATCTTTCATTAACCTAGGTAGGTTAGATTTCTTCTAAGAAGAATAACGGTTATCTCAACTTAAAGTTGTTACTATTAATATACAAATATTATATGTCATGTGGATAGAGAATGGAAGGGTTATTTGTCCCCAAGGAATCCAACCCCTCCCTATAAAATTATTTGATATGTTGGTTAAGTGGCATATCAGTTGGAGCTTCCATCGTCTTCTGGCATCCATCCAATATTTCAAGTATCATGTCTCAAACATGTTATTGGCCAAAAGATGTAGTTTCAAATGGAACCTATAATACTTGATGAAGAAGGTTTAATCACTCTCTAGCCTAAAGTAGTATTGTGGTCCAAAGTTTGTACTATTCATTCTTGAAAAATTCAAAATTGGTTTATCAAGTGGTAGGAACTTCTAGAAGAAGATGGTACATGGTAACCTAAGAGCATTTTTGTCTTTTCGAACATTGAGAAAACATATTTTTAAGGAAGGAGCCATGTAATGGTTCCAATGGAACCATGTCAATTATCTTTATTTTTATTAACTCGCGCTCTATGTTTAGATAGTTGGCCCTTGAGAATTAGGGTTAGGGTTAGTGCTGATCTAATTTAAAAATAGCAAAAAATATATGGTAGTTGGAATTATATTTTATACTTGAATTTGAGTCGTGTTTACTATGCATATGAGACTTTTCCCTCACCAAGCTCCTCCTAAAACAAAAGAAGAAGCAAATATATTAATAAAGGTTTTCTTAATTTTAAACTCTAATATATTAATAATAGTCCTTTATAAATACTTATATTTTAATATTTAAAATAATAATTATGAATAATAACTTTGATATGAGAGATGTATATGTGTCATTGGTAAATAGAAGGGCATGATTCACAATAGATAAGATGGTATATTAAGATAATTGAATTAATAGGTATAATATAAATGTCTTTCTGGCAAGTTTTAATGTTTTTTTTCTAATTACTTGTGGTTATATTGTTATCCAATTTTTTAATATTATTTTCTATAAGTTCTATTATTAACGTCATTATATTTAATTATATGAAATTTTTTAAGGCATAAAAATATGAATAAAAGTAATTTACACAAGTATTTTGGTAAATAGATTTATAAAACGAAGAAATATTTATCTAATATATTTTTTATATTACTCAGTTCTCTTTATACTTGAATGTTGGCAATAATCCTTAGTTCATTGATCTTGTATATCATATGTTATTGTGTTTACTGTTTTTTTTACTTTATTTTTTCTTATTTTGCAGTCCTATTAATCCATTATTAATATCATTATATTTAATTATATCAAATTCTTTAAGCAAAAGAATATGAATAAAAGTAATTTGCACAAGTATTTGGATAAATAGATTAATATAACGCAGAAATTCTTCTTTAATACATTTTTTTCTCCTATGAATATTTAACATCGTTATATCTAATTATATGAAATTCATTAAGGAAAAAAAAATGAATAAAAATAATTTGCCCAAGTATTACGGTAAATAGATTAATAAAAGGAAAAAATTTCTTTTAATATTTTTCTTCTCTATAAATCTCGTTATTAACATCATTATATCTTATTATATTTAATTCTTTAAGGAGAAAATATGAATAAAAATAATTTGCACATTTATTTTTGGTAAATAAATTAATAAAACGAAGAAAACCTTCTTTTAACACTTTTTTCTTCTATAAGTCCCATTATTAACATCATTATATCTAATTATATGAAATTCTTTAAAGCACGAAAATATGAATAAAAATAATTTGCACAAGTATTTCGGTAAATAAATTAATAAAACGAAAAAATCCTTCTTTAATATTTTTTCTTCTATAAAACCATCATTATATAATTAAGAAAAATATAAATTTTTAAAAAAATTTCTTTAATATTTTTTCCTCCTATAAGTCCCATTATTAACATCATTATATCTAATTATATGAAATTCTTTAAGTGAGAAAAATATGAATAAAAATATTTTGCACAAGTATTTGAGTAAATAAATTAATAAAACGAAGAAATCCTTAATTATTTTTTTTATAAGTTCCATTATTAACATCATTATATCTAATTATATAAAATTCTTTAACGAAGAAAAATATGAATATAAATAATTTGGACAAGTATTTCGGTAAATGGATTAATAAAACAAAGAAATCCTCCTTTAATACTTTTTCTCCTATAAGTCCCATTATTAACATCATTATATATAATTATATAAAATTCTTTTAAGGAAGAAAAATATGAATACAAATCTGTTTAGGTAGAGGAGTTGGAGAGAAAGTGGATAGTTAAAATTCTGCCTAGGTTCAAATCTCTCCTTTCACATGTTATTGTAGATATGCTATGTAAAGGTTATATTGTAACCACATAATAATATTTACCCTTTAAAAAATAATAAAAATAATATGCACAAGTATTTCGATAAATAGATTAATAAAACAAACAACTCCTTAAAATACAATTTATGCACAATTAGGAAATCATTATTAATTGATTGGTAAATTACACCTTATTTAGTAAGTAGGGAAACCAAAGCCATAATCCATGATGGGTAATGGCCACGGTTAATTTGCTTAACGTAGACCAGCGTATTGTTCTATTATTTATTACAAATTTTCTCCGTTATCTAATAAGTATCTCTTTCGACAGAAGCAGATATGACTCTCATTTCTCACAACGCCCATTTAACTTCATCGTCCTCCACCATTGGGAGGCGGCACTCGGGGAGTGGGGCCGCTATCTCGCCGACCGTGTACTGAAGGCGGCCGACATCGAGGGTCCGGTACAGCTGCCAACAAGATAAACAGAGTAAAGAAGTAGGGGAAAAGGTTGAAAATGTAGATTACAAATCTAATAATATATTCTTAAATTTAAGGTCTCAAACTACGCAACCCCAATGTCAGACTATACCTCCTCTGCACTCTGGATGGGCATCTGCGGGGAAGAATAATTTGGAATCAGATCTCATGAAAGAGGAATACAAACAAAAACATACGAGAGGAAAACAAAGAGAGCAAGACTATTTATAATATATTATATATATATATAGATTGCACTGCAACGGACGATGAAAGGAAGGCTAATCACCTAAGAGATCTCGGCCCTCTCCACAGTGGCAGGAGAAAAGCAGGATGAATGCAAATGTAAACACAAGGCAACCTTTTTTCAGCGCCATTGCTTCCTTCTGATAAGTAGAAGACAATAGAAGGGATTACTGGCCAAAGGAAAGTGTTGCCAACAATATATAGACAGTTTCACCAATAATTTCAAGGAAAAACAATCACAGGAAATTCAAGTATAACTTGTAGAACACGTTATTTTGATACTTACAGCCTAAGGAATTGATGATTCCAGTTGTTGAAAAGTAAAGTTGGACTGGAAAATACATTCATTAGTGATATACACTGAACCCGTTCCCTCAGTCGGACCCACACATGGTCTATTTCTAGAATTTTGAATAGCAAAATTCAGATAAAATTCTCGCTTTAGATATATCAAGTAAGAATTGTTTTGTAACAAAAATTTATATTCAAAGCTAACAAGTTCCTAGGGAGAAATTTGTGGGGACGACTCACATTCTAATGACAATAAGAAACAATTAATTAATTTCTAAAAATCGAGCTCTACTTTAAAATAGAAGATGAATTAAGTCAAGTACAAGTCTATGAAATGAAGAAGCAGGCAACAACAAGAGACGTGTTCGTGTTGGTTAGGGCATGGTGGTACATGATGACTATTCAACACTCAATGTAATATGAGATGGCTCTTTAGAATTTTCTCTCAACTCCATCGTTAAAGGTAAGAAGTTTCGCTGTTCCTTCCTCTTACATGTTATCATGTTTTTTTCGTGAGACGCGACAACATACTTGATGGTTGTGTGATTCAAAGTCTTTAATATATAAATTATTGTAAAAGTCTTCATTTCACAATTGTTTTTTTTTGGGAGAAGCTAATTTATACATACAAGTATATAATTATTTTATGCAGTTTGAATCAATTTTTTTTGAAAGAGAATTTAAAATATTCTAACAAGAATACTAAATTTAACATACATTTTAATATAAAAATATTTCTAATTCTTTTTATTCATTTTAATATATATTTTAAATAAATTAAAAAATTATGTGCTAGTCTAGCAACAACAATGCAAATATGACAAAACCTAGACGATGGAAAATTTATATTAAGTTTGTACTTTTATTTAATCTAATTTATAATTAAAATAAGTAGATTGTTAAAATATTTATTGTAAAAATTATAATTTTATTTAAATTTATTATAATAATTATATAAAAATTTAAGTTTTATATAATTAAAAATCTATAAAATAAAAACACCTTCATTAATGAATTAAATGGGGTATTTAAAAATACCTTCATTAATGACCATTGATTAATAAATTGATTGGGTATTTAAAAATACCTTCATAAATGAATAAACTTGGTATTTAAAATACCGTTCCCATCCAGGAATACAAGTAAGGAAAAGATAAGCCACATAACTAGAAAAGAGATACAATTGTCCCACCTCTTTAAAAATTGTACCAAATATTCTAACCAAGCGAACTACCACCACACAAGACCAATTAACCAACATAAAAATGAGCACAGTTGATGAGGTCTTGTGGAAAGTCCCCTTGCCATACCCTATATCCATGAAGATTCACTCCAATATTCGCCATCACGTCAGAAGCAACATTTCCCTCCCTAAGCGTGTGACAAATTTGAACATCTTCCAACTCCCGATACAAATTTACTCCTTCATCAATTAGATTGGCGACCTTCCAACTAACATGGCATGCTCCAATAAGCATATTAATAATGTTGCGGGAATCGCCCTCAATAACAACTTTCTTAAAATTGAATTCATTAAACAAGGCAATCCTGAGGTAAGCCGCCCTCACCTCCACAGCCTGTGAAGAATTCACACCCAAAGAATTAGCATACACCAAAAAAACATTTCCATAATTGGTCTCGGATAACACCACTCGAGCCTGCCTTCCCCATTTCCATCAAAATTTAATTTCACCCACCCGACAGGGGGCACACCATTTAATAGAATTTCTTATGTTAGACATCGATGGTGGTCAATCTATATTTCCAAAGCCCAAAAATTATTCCAACCTAATTTCACACTACTTTGATACCTCCGGCAAGTCCATAGACACCACGACGCTTTCCACATTCTACACCATTTTACCAACAATTTGATTACTCAATAATATCGTAGCCACCATCTTCATCCTAAATATATTTTCATTTCTTGCTTTCCAAAATTCCCACATTGTGTGGGGGAGAAAGTATCGCCAAAAACACCTGAGGCAAGGGGAATGAAAGTGCGGAGACCAATAAAGGATATAATCATAAACTATTTTTGGGAAGACCCACTCCACAACCAAACTTTTGAGAATAGAAAGAATTATCTTCTTAAAAATACAACAATTAAGAAACAAATGAGAGGTCGAATCCCAATCATATTTGTAAAGATAACACCGATTGACCATATGCCAACCCCTTTAGAGAAGATTCTCTACAGTTTAAATTTGGTTTTGAGCAGCCAACCAAGAAATATATTTACCCTTGGGAAATATGCTTAAGCCAGAGAAAATTGAATGGGAAATGTGACCCCGCCTCCATATTTAAACAATTATAGGCCAATTTTACCATATATCTTCCTAAACTCTCCAATCGCTAGATCAACTGGTCTTCAACATTTTCTTGGTGAATAATGCAAAGATGCAATTCCTCCCCAAGGCTCTCCCAAACCTGTCTATCACCACCATCCCTTACACAAACTAGCACCGTAGCCCAAGCAATTATATCCCTTCTATCTTCAAGGAAATCAACCACATGGGTCAAACCCATTTCTCTAGAATTAGCAGCCAATCCCTGAAATCACACTTATTCCACCAACGGACAATCTCAAAGCCAAAAATATTCCTAGAATAGGGCCTTCCTACCATTCTCAATTACCCACACACAATAATTTTTAAGCAGATACCTAGTATTAACCATACTATTCAAAAAATTCAAACCACCTCAAAGTAAATCTTCAGAAATAAAGGAGCTAAATTTGTACTTGGCTTTTAATATGGATCCCCAAAATTTATAGGATTCAGATGCCAAATTCCACCAAATTTTGGCAATGAAAGATATATTCATTCTAACTACACTTTTTAAGTTCAACCTTCCATTGGATTTCTTTCTACAAACCACCTCCCAAGAAAAAATATGGAAACTTATTTTCAACTCTGACACCGCCCATAAGAAAGCTTTATAGACACTATCAATTTTTAATGCTATTTTAAGAGGCACATGAAACATTGACATAAATTAAATAAGGATTATCTATAAAGCACTTTGCACAAAAACCACCTTACCTGCTTGGCTCAACAACACTCCCTTCCACGTAGCAAGTTTTCATTGAATTCTCTCAACCAACGAAGACCACAACTCAGATTTTACTCTCCCCATAAACAAAGGTAAACCAAGATATGAAGAAGGAAAAGAAGCAGTACGATTGTTTAAAACTTACATAATATCTCTCTGGACCATAGCGAGAGTATTAATAAAAAAAAACCCACTCTTGAAAAGACTTATTTGCTAACCAGATGCCCTTTCATAACAGTTAAGAATATCTTTAACTTCCCCTACTACCTCCACCATAGCTACATAGACAACAAGAGTGTCATCCATGAACTGTTGATGCGATATAGAGTTACACGTTGTCACAGGCCTCAATCCAAAAAAAATTGGTGTTTGATAAATTCTCTACCCAAAGCCTCCACAACAATAATGAACAGAAATGAAGACAATGATTCCCCCTGTCTCAACCCCTGACAAGAAAAAAAAAATTCTATTGGAGACCCATTGATGAGCACCGAAAACTAGGTTGTTGAAAAATAAGCTTGAATTAGACTAACCTATTCATCAAAAAACCCAAAATTTCTCAACACCCTAACTAAAAATGGCCATGTGACATGATCATACGCTTTTTTAATGTCCAAATTTAGGAAAAAACTAGATCTCCCACTTTTATACATCGAATGCAATAGCTCGTGAATAATGATAGCGCCATACAAAATTTGCCTACCTAGAACAAAGGCACTTTTGGCTTCATCAATAATTTATGTGAGAATAAGCTTAAGTCTATTGGCAATAGTTTTTGAAAGAATCTTGTACACCGTATTACAGAGACTTATCAGTCTGTAATCCCCAAATGTAGTGGTAGTATCTTTCTTAGGAATGAGGGCAAGTAAGATCGCATTCACCATATTTGGGATATGCTTACTCCTCTGGATTTCTCTCATGGCTTCACAAACATCCCCATCGTAGATGTGCCAAAATTTCTAAAAAATGATCAAAGGGAAGCCACCAGGACTTGATGCCTTAAGATATCCCATCCCCTTTACTACATCCAAAATATTCTCATTTGAGAATGGGGTCAATATCCACCTATTCCACTCCTCGGATACCAACCCTGGGATTACACCCAACATTGCCTCCTTATTGGGTAAGTCATGATCAGGCTACAAACATAATAAATTACTAAATAAATCAACTGCATCCTCCCTTATATCACAACTGCTTAAAGTTATACTTACATCGCTTCTAACTATATTTGTGATCCTATTTCGACCTCTCCTCCTTAAAGTGGAGGCATATAAAAAGTAGGAATTACAATCCCCTTCCTTGAGCCATAACTTCCTAGACTTCTATTTCCAAAAAAACTCCTCTTGAGCCTGTCTGTTATGATATTCTACCAATGCACGGTGCTCCTCTCTTAGCAAATCATTAGAAAAATCCTTGGCCTACATAGTAGCCTCCAATTGACCAATTAAGTCTTTCAATATCTCCTTCTCACTGAAAATATTCCCAAACGTGGACTTGTTCCAAAGTTTGAGATAGCCCCTAAGCCTTAGTTTATTAATTAACTTTAACAGATCATGCCCCTCGATATCCTTCTGCAACCATTCAAACAAATGAGGTTTAAAATTAGGATGGGAACACCACATGGCCTCAAAAGGTATGAGAAAATAATTATAGATTATCAAGGACATCCAACTAGATAGGGTTATGATCCGAGCCAATCCTAGGAAGATCCAACAAAGAAGCATCCCCGAAAAAATTCAACCCATGATAAGAGATGAGGATCCTATCCAGGTGACTCAAAATTAAGCTATCACCTAAACACTTGTTACACCAAGTATACCTAGCTCCCTTGAGGTCTAAATCATGAAGCTCAACATCAAAAACAAAATCAGCAAAATCTTAAAGACTTTTTTCATCCACTGTATTGCCTCCTTTTTTCTACGAGGGATACAAGGGGGAATTAAAATCACCCACTACCATCCAATACTCATGCTCAAAGGTTTTACGCATCTCCAATAGAAGTGCCCAAAATTTTCTCCTATCTAGATATGCATTTGGGGCATAAATGTTAGACAACACCCACCTCCTATTAGTTAATTTACACTAGAATAAAATATTTATGACTCTAATTAACATAAAAATAACATGGCCATCTAGTCTAAAAATATTTCAAAGCAAAATGAGACCCCATAAGAGCCCATTGATTCACTGGCCATAAAGCTAGAACCTTTCCATACAACATTTTGAACAACCTGCCACGAAGAGGCTTCCAACTTCGATTCCTGAATACAAAGGATATCTGGAGAATTATCCTTTAGAAAATATGCAAGCATCCTATGCTTAGAGTAGTTATTAAGTCCTCTAAAATTCCAAGAACATATTTTCATTGGAGTTAAAAGGACAAATTTTTACCCACCCCCCCTTGGGAATGCCAACAAATCACTATCCTTCATGATTTTTTGGTCGGATTTTTTGTTAAGAAAAGCAATATTTCCCCATTGTTGGTCCCCAAAATTTCCAACAACCTCTTTCTTACATTCTTACATAGAGGATGACCAAGATTTCATGCCACCCTGAGACCCATCTTCCTATGTTGGCTTCTAGTCTTAGGTCTGGGAAACTTTCCCTCTGTTGCCACACTTGGAGATACTGGACTATGACTCTCACCTGGGCAAGGAATCCCAGATTTCAACAAGGGGGATTTAAGTCCAATCTCTCTGGATGAGGGAAGATTCACCTCCTCCTCAATGCCTTCACTAATCTACCCTTAAGAAATTCAAAGGAATTAGATAATGGCAGCTCAACTGCAAATCTGGAAGGATCAAAATGAGTGGTATCTCCTCCAATAATAGGGGTTGAAACTGAGGAGGATCTCTTACCTGCACTTAGCACCTTCTTACCTGAGATTTTAGAATCGACTTATTAGAGCACACTATCTCATTCCTTTTGCTACTTCTCACTTGCTTTTTCTACCACATCCCTCTCTTCTCAAAGGGAATATGGAACAATACCGAATTTTCTCCCAATGGATTCTATCCACCCTATTGACCATCCTTCATATTCTAGGGTTTTTGACCACCCTGCACCTTCTGCCCTTTCTACCATTGAGGACAGAGATTCTGGTGGTGACCCCCCATTCTGCACAACCTACAAGCCTAGGGTTTATTTTTGTACATCACGACTTGCTTCCACGACCCCACTTGAGAAACCAGATCAACCAACAAAGGTATATTTATCTCAATATCCACCATAACGCACATACAGACATATTACCATATTTCAAAATACTCTTGATAACAAAGAGGCCCTTGAATTTTGATCCTATCCTTTCTAGCATAGTGAAAGTTTAAGCGCCTCCCAAGATTTCAAAATACTCTTGATAACAAAGAAACCCTAAATTTTTATAGGAACAGGGGTAGTAAGAATAGTTTGAAGTCTCAAACCCTTCAAAAATTTTATGCCATAAGGTAATCCATGAGACAAGCAATTTCTAATGAGAATTTTCCAATGCTCGTTACTTGTGAGGGATCGAGTAATCCATTTAGTACATAAAGCAAAACCTTGTCTTTGGCAATAAAAAAAACCCATACCTCCACAAGATTTTGGTAGGCAACACACCTCCCATGACACCCTATGAAAGCTTATTTTCATAACATATTTTACCCACAGGAAGTCTCATAGGAGCTTATCCAATTTATTATAACAAGCCTTAGAGGGAACCCAACAAGAAGAATAATAAACATGAGTGGTAGCCAAAACCTTAGAACAAATTTGAAACTTTCCTGCCAAAGAAAGTATTTTGATTACGAGTAGGCTAACTTCTTCTCAACCTTTTGAGTAACATGCTACCAAAGTTGTGCAGAAGATCCAAGAAAAGTAAAAGAGATCCTTAGAAATTTAAAAAATTCACCTAGCTGGATCCATCCCATGGATAATGATCGATCCAATCAGGTATTGGATCAGAGGAAGACATATAGCAGGAGTTTTTCCTCCACTAAATTCTAGAACCAAAGGCTTTACACAATACTTTCAAATAGTAAATGGTTGAGGATAGGGACTACTCATATTCTTGAATAGACAAAAAGTAATCATTGGCAAAGTGACCATTAACCAGTTTAAGGCTGGAATTAAGGAGTGATATGCCTATAATGCCCTCTTGAGAAACCTTATGTGACAAAAGGTAGCCAAAATATTTAGTAGCAATAATAGAAGATGAGGAGGCAAGAGGAAAACCCTTCCAAATAGACAAACCTATTTGAATGGATTCTAATTGACAATTGTTCAAGGTAAGAGTAGCAAAGGCATGTTGAAAAAGCATTGAAATTGTGTTGATGAAAAACTAACCAAAGACCAATTCTTGAAGCATAGAGGTGATGAAATGCCATTCCATTTTGTCATATGCTTTTTCAAATCAATTTTAATAAACAGAGCATTTTTTTCTAAGGACCGAACCCATTCCATACCTTTCCACACTACAAGCACATTATCTAAAATATATCTTCCTTGGACAAACCTAGTTTGTTCAAGTCTGACTATCAGAGGAAGAAGAGGCTGAAACTTACAAGCAACAATGTTAGCAATAATATTGTAGTTCATATTCAAAAGAGTATTAGACCTCCAACTAGTAAAAAATTCAAGGTCACTAGATTTAGGAATGAATTTAACATTACCTTTTTTGATGATGGCTCCTAGAGTTCCACATTGTATGGTTTCGAAGTAAACTTTGTATAAATATAGACCTAGCATGTCCCAAAATTCCTTGTAGAATTTGTAAGGAAATCCATCTAATCCATGAAAACATAAATACAAGATCAACCATCCCATATGCATGCAACCATATTGTAAACAAGCTAGATAGTGCTCTATATATCACATTGGTGGATGACTAAAAAATAAGTGAAGACTAAGACTTGACTTATTGATTAAGGAGATAAATCAAAAGTCATCCTAATTTTTGAATTCTCTCATAAGATAGAGAACCGCATGTTAAGTAGCCAAAAACCACTTGATAAAATTCATGTGCTTTAAATTATTGTGTTGACTGAAAAATACATCATATAATAACACTAACATATTAAAATTTCATTCCACTTTAATACATCATCTTCTACTCAACTGACACTCACGGTCAATTGGTCCCACATGGTCTATTTCTAGCTAGCTGCATATTGACTAACTCTAACTAGAGGAGAAATGTCCTCAGTTCCACTCATCAAATTAGCAAGAGATTATTGTGGGGAAATGTGTTTTTGTTGGAGGATTCCCACAACTTGATTATTTTGAATATTTAAAGTGTGAAAATAAAATTGTTGATTTCATTTCCTATAGTGTATATCAACATGGTTAATAGAAAATCTCAGAGAAACTTCTCATTTTAGTTTATTTGGAAGAAACACATATGTTCACCATACGCAAAGCTAATAAGGTTCTTGGGAGTCTAATAAAAATGAGAAACAATTAATTAGATTTTAAAAATCGAAGGTGACTTAAATTCTAAGTCTGTGAAATTAAGAAGAAGGCAACAAGAGACGTGTTGGTGTTGGTTACTGCATGGTGGTATACGATGACTATTCAACACTCAACAGAATATGATATGGATTTTTAGAATTTTGTCTCAAGTCTAGGGTTTAAGTTAAGAAGTTTTCTTGTTCTACTTTCAAAATTAGGTGGATTGGTAAGTGTAAGTGTGGTTGGGAACTTACCAAGAAAATATCTAGGTTCAAATATTGGGGAAACCTACCCTAAAATTAGTAGTATGATCTAAATTTTCGTAGTTTGTATCAAGTCGTCGATGACTAACTGTCACAACCTAAATTTGTCACTTGAAAGTTCATCAAATTTTTGGTTTATACTTTGCTCAAAAATTCAACAAAATGTTAGTTCGAGCATATTAAGATCACACTTCAAGAATGGTCACCACTGCAGCTAGTGTCTTAAGTTCTTGGGACTAGTAGCATCACACAAGTAACCATGTAGGATTTTGACTCCTCTCATGATTCAATCAGGAATCTGATTAAGGGTTGTCCTTTTAGGGCCCATATCACCTGAAAGGCATACGCTATCTCACTTGCCTAAAGCTTCAATATTTGCAATCTTTAGAGTCCCTGACTCATTTTCTTTGTAACCAACATCAATATTCCAGTGCTAGCCCTTGACCCTCTACTAAGGTTTAGCTAGAGTCTGCCATCACATGGATTAAGGACTAGATGTTCAGGACCCAACTTTGGTTGATGGAAATACTGTCCATACCATCTATCGTTGGATATTCCAACTGCATTACTATATCTCTAGCCATGCTTCCCATTGGCACCTCCCCAACCCGGGAGGGAAACTAAACAATATCACTCTCTAACTAACCGTACACCTGTGGCGATGTCCCATACCGCCGCTCTTTACACTTGTCATATTGCACCCTTCCATTCATAAGTAGTTGGAGTATAGTGGCCCAGTCACACCTAAGCCACATCGTTATCCAATGTGGTTGGGTAGAGTAAGTCCTACTCGACTTACTCTTTACAGAAGAAAAGGAATCACACAAAGTAATTCCAATTGTGTATTAAGGTTTAAGTTTATAAGATTTTGAAATCATCAATAACTTTAAAAGCATGTGCAATCCACTAATATTTTCGTTAACCATATTGCTTTTCAGAATATTACTCATATTTTAAATATTTAACATATCCAACATATATATTTTAAACAATTCCATAAATTACTATTATTGATTTTCTAATAACTCTAATTTTCAAATACTAAAAAAATGCATTTCAGCTTGTATAAAGCCTACTTATTTATTATTCACACTTCAAATATAAATTTATATTAATATTTTTCAAGCTAACTACAATTTTATTTTAAGTAACATATCATTTAAATTAAAATAACTCTTCATCTTTTATTTAAATAACATATTATTTAGAATAAATGCAATATCTCATCTATTTATCCTAAGAGTCTACGATAATTATTTAAATACAAGCTTTCTAATATCAACATCGAACTCTGTTAAAGTAAAATTAAAGACTAAAGAGCTTTATAAATAAATTTGATGAATCAAGTCAATTTCATCATACATCGCTACCTCTTTATACACTATCAATCCTAAGAGATGTATATTTTTTTTACCATTTAAAATATAAAACGTACCTCCTGTTGTTATATTTTTCTTAAGAAACCCATATAGCATACACAATGTTCAAAATATTATATTAACCTCTTAGTGACTACTGTACATAAGTAAATCAACTCCAAACATTGAACATTTCATCAGTACAAAGTTATGGCATTCGAAATGTAACTATTAATTTCCATTCGTCTTATGCTATTTGTGCCTCAATGAAATCCAAAGCTTAATTTTAAATGTATAAATTTTGAAATAGAAAATCCCATTAGAAAAATGTTGAAAAGGAAGTAAAACATATGGGATGGTTACAGGTGGCATCCAATTCCATTCAATCCAAGATTTTACACAGTGCAACACCTCTGGAATTAATGACATCTTTTGTTTAAGATAGGATGCACAATCTTTTAAGATTTTCATACTTATATTCGCTCCTATGCTACGAGATAACTTTGCTAGAAAATCTAGCTTTTTTAGAGTACTGACCCATTCAAACCATGGCATTAGATGGAATTAGATATGGGTCAGCTTGGTCCTATCCTAAATGATATGCCCTCACACACAACAGGCAAGAGGAAAACTTATAAAACCATGCAATCCAAGCACATGATGCATATGCCAAACCATTCATTAAAACTAGAATTATGGAGATATTCTACCATAATATAGATAAATTCAAAGACACCACAATGTTCAGAAATATAGGCACACTCTGTCCATATCAGGCAGTTGAATGCAAAAAGTTTCCTATCAGGAAAGACAATACCTTTATATTTCACATCAAAAATAAATTTGATGTCTTTATTTATCAGACTCCAGACAGAAAGAACAAAGACTCACATAGGTCATGGATTAAAGATAATAATTTATCTGCAATTTAATTTACGTTAATATTATTATATTTATTTTTATAATTAACTTTTTTCATAGTATTTAGTTTTTACCTTCAACGTCATCCATTTAAATATATATATATATATTCTCAAAGCGAATACCATATTTTCTTAACCATACTGTAATTAAAACACATTTCTCATAACACAAAACATACAGACGAATATGCATTCCTTATTCATTTCTTCAGAGCTTAAGAGAACATATGCCAACCTACTTTCCATAAGGTAACTATCCGAGTGACATCCTCCTCTTTTATTGCCTTCGCCAAATCCATTCATGGAAAACACCTCACACACCAATACACTTCTCTTCAGCCAACCCATTTCATATATAAGAGAAAACTTGGAATGCAAATTCGACACCTCACTTACCCGTTTCATATATAAGAGAAAACTTGCAATGCAAATTTGACACCTCACTTGCCAAGTTTAAAGATATATAAGTTTTCTAGGTGGTGGCAGTTTAATTCACCACTTAGGTTTTAATTAGAGTAATGGTTTATTATTTAGCTATCCCTATTCATGCTTTCCTACGAACATGCTTAAGGTATATATTTTATTAATTTTTAATATCTTTTACATTGTTTAGGTTGTAGTTCCCATGGCTAACATCATGATCCCTTAAGCTCGTGGTCCTTTATAAGATTACATTTAGATGTGGCTAAGAGTAATTAAATAAGAAAACGTCTTTTGATTTAATTATTATTATATAGTCATAGCAAGTAAATTTTTTATACTTTTTATATTTTATATTTTAATTTATATATTGTTATATTTTTTTCATTATTTTTATTCATCACCAAATAATAATTTTATAATTTTTATAAATGCACTATCTATACATATTTAATTAATTTTATATTTATTTATTTATTTATTTTATATATTTTTATTTTTATTTTTAAATATATTTTTTAATGATAATAAATGACAAGCGACAAACTAGAGAGAAACAAGCAACATGCAAACACTTAAACAACAATGTCAGGAAGAATGCATATTCTACGGTGGGATTTCATGTACCTACAAACCAAGGTGCATGAGGCAAAACATCATATGCTGCTTACCTGACATTCACAATCTATTGCCTGGGTCAAGGGGGTGAGTGCTCTCTTCTGTCCCTGGATTGGAGCCCTACACCTACAACAAAGAAACTAAACATAGGATCACATTCTTCCAAATAGATTGACCACAAATAGTGGGGATGTGACATACTTCCCCTCTTAGTTTTAACACAGTCCCTGTGTTAGCTCAATTATACACAAGTGAGAAATTACATTTGTTAGATAAAATAGAGTATTTGAATAAAACATAATAGTTATGTTTAACATGTAAAGCATATCACATTATGGTATCATGTGAAAGAGTGTTTATGCATCAAAAATTTGATAAACAAGTTCCATCACAAATAGAATTTTTCATGTGATATGCTTTACATGTTAAACATAACTATTATGTTTTATGCAAATACTCTATTTTATCTAACAAATGTGATTGCTGGCTTATGTATTATTGAGCTAACATAGGGATTGTGTTAAAACTAAGGGGGAAGTATGTCACATCCCCACCATTTGTAGTCAATCTATTTGGAAGAATGTGATCCTACGTTTAGTTTCTTTATTGCAAGTGTAGGGCTCCGAGCCAAGGATAGAAGAGAGTACTCATCCCTTGACCCGGGCAATGAATTGGGAATGTCGGGTAAGCGGGATATGATGTTGTTCCTCGTGCATCTTGGTTCGTGGGTACATGGAAGCCCACCGTAGAATATGCATTGCATTGCATTCTTCCTAACATTGTTGTTTAAGTGTTTGCATGTTGTTTGTTTCTCTTTTATTTGTTGCTTGTCGTTTGTTATCATTAAAAATATATATTTAAATATATATATATATATATATATATATATATATATATATATATATATATATATATATATATATATATATATAAAATAAATATAAAATTAATTAAATATATATATATAGTGCATTTATAAAAATTATAAAATTATTATTTGGTAATGAATAAAAATAATGAAAAAAAAATATAACAATATATAAATTAGAATATAAAATATAAAAAGTATAAAAAAATTACTTGCTATGACTATATAAAAGTAATTAAATCAAAATATGTTTTCTTCTTTAATTACTCTTAGCCACATCTAAATGTAATTTTATAAAGGGCCACGAGCTTAAGGGCTCGTGACATTAGCCATGGGAACTACAACCTAAACAATGTAAAAGAAATAAAAATTAATAAAATATATACCTTAAGCATGTTCGTAGGGAAGCATGAATAGGGATAGCTAAACAATAACCATTACTCTAATTAACACCTAAGTGGTGAATTAAACTGCCACCACCTAGAACACTTATAGCGTTAAACTTGGCAAGTGAGGTGTCGAATTTGCATTCAAAGTTTTCTCTTATATATGAAATGGGTTGGCTGAAGAGAAGGGTATTGGTGTGTGATGTGTTTTCCTTGAACGGATTGGATGAAGGTGAGAAAAGAGGAGGACTTCACTCGGATAGTTGCTCTATGGAAAGTAGGTTGGCATACGTTCTCTTAAGCTTTGAGGAAATGAATAATGAATGCATTTTAGCCTATATGTTTTGTGTCATGAGAAATGTGTGTTAAATTAAATATGTTTAAGGAAATATGGTATTCACTTTGAGAATATATATATATATATATATATATATATATATATATATATATATATATATATATATATATATTGAATGGATGACATTGAAGGTAAAAACTAAATACTATGAAAAAAAAGTTAATTATAAAAATAAATATAATAATATTAAGTTAAAGTATATTGCAAAAAAAAATTTATGTTTAATCCATGACCTGTGTGAGTCTTTGTGGTTTTTGTGTGGAGT
The DNA here is from genome assembly GCA_028583015.1 of Wollemia nobilis. NCBI lineage: Eukaryota > Viridiplantae > Streptophyta > Pinopsida > Araucariales > Araucariaceae > Wollemia > Wollemia nobilis. The sequence continues at coordinate 3,458,610 of JAQPPZ010003109.1, read as the reverse complement.
CTGGTAAATAAAGATGTCAAGTTTATTTTTGATGTGAAATATAAAGGCGTTGTATTTCCTAAAAGGAAACTTTTTGCATTCAACAACCTAATATGGACAGAGTGTGCCTATTTTTCTGAACATTGTGGTGTCTTTGATTTCATCTGGATTATGGTAGAATCTCTGCATCATTCCAATTTTAATGAATGGTTTGGCATATGCATCATGTGCTTGGATTGCATGGTTTTATAAGTCGTCCTCTTGCTTGTTGTGTGTGAGGGCATGTCATTTAGGATAGGACCAAGCTGAACCATATCTAGTTCCATCTAATGCCATGGTTTGAAGCGGTGAGTACTCTGACAAAGATAGATTTTATAGCAAAGTCAGCTCATAATAGAGAGGTGAATATAAGTGTAAAAATCTCTAAAGACCGTGCATCCTGTCTTAAATAAAAGTTTTCATTAACGCCAGAGGTGTTGCACTATGTAAAATCTTGGATTGAATGGAATTGGATGCAACTTGTAACCATCCCATATGTTTTACTTCCTTGTCAACATTTTACTGATGAGATTTTTTATTTAAAAATTATACATTTAAAATTAAGCTTTGGATTTCATTGAGGCACAAATAGCATATGACGAATGGAAATTACTAGTTACATTTCAGAGGCCATAGATCTGTACTGATGAAATGTTCAATGTTTGAAGTTGATTTAATTATGTACAGTAGTCACTAAGTGGTTAATATAAGATTTTGAAAATTGTTATAAAGAATAACAACAGGAGGTATGCTTTATATTTTAAATGGTAAAAATATATATCTTTTAGGATTAATAGTGTATAAAGAGGTAGTGTTGTATGATGAAATTGAATTGAGACATCAAATTTATTTATAAATCTCTTTGGTCTTTAATTTTACTTTAACAGAGTTCAATGGTTATATTAGAAAGTTTGTACTTAAATAACTATCTAGACTCTTAGGATAAGTAGATGAGATCTTGTATTTATTCTAAAGGATATGTTATTTAAATGAAATATGAAGAGTTATTTTAATTTAAATGATATATTACTTAAAAGGAAATTATAGTTAGCTTGAAAAACATTAATATAAATTTATGTTTGAAGTGTGAATAATAAATAAGTAGGCTTTAAATAATGTATTTTTATAATATTCGAAAATTAGAGTTATTAGAAAATCAATAATACTAATTTATGGAAGTTTTTTTATTATATATGGTGTATATGTTAAATATTTAAAATATGAGGAATATTCTAAAAAGCAAGATGGTTCAAGAAATGATTAGTGGATTGCACATCCTTTTAAAACTATGGATGATTTCAAAATATTATAAAATTAAACCTTAATACACAATTGAAATTACTTTGTGTGATTCCTTTGCTTCTGTAAAGAGTAAGTCCAGTAGGACTTACTCTACCCAACCACACTAGGTCATGAGGTGACTTAGGTGTGACTATGCCACTGTAATGTAGTTACTTATGGCTGGGAGGGTCCAAGTTGATGAGTGTAAAGAGCAGTGGTATGGGACATCACTCCAGGTGGACGGTCAGTTAGGGAGTAAGATTATTCAGTTTCCCTCTCGGGTTGGGGAGATGCCAACAAGAAGCATGTCTAAAGAGCTAGTCATGCAGTTGGAATATCCAATGGTATATGGTATAGGCAGTATTACCATCAACCGGAGATGGATCCTGAACATCTAGTCCTTAAGCCATGTGATTGTAGACTCTAGTCAAACCATAGTAGAGGGTCAAGGGATAGCACTGGCATATTGATGATGGTTCCAAATAAAATGAGTTGGGGATTTTAAATATTGCAAATCTTGCAACTTTGGATAAGGCAGATAGTGTACCCATTTTAGGTGATATGGGCCCTAAAAGGATAACCCTTCGCCATATTCTAGATTGAATCATGTGAGGAGTAAAAATCCTAGATGGTAACTTGCGGGATGTGGCCAATCCCGAGCACTTGAGACACCTGCTGCAATGGTGACCATTCTTGAAGTGTGATTTTAATATGCCTAAATTAACATTATTTTGGGTTTTTAAGCAAACCCTACTTGATAGTAAAAATGACTGTCGATGTAATCGAATCCCATAAATATAAAAAAAAAATTCAGTGTTCCTTCTTCTCACATATCATCATATTTTTTCCGTAAGACACACCAACATATGATTCAAACTCTTTGAGTCAAAGTCTCTAAGTCTATGAAATTAAGACATAGGCACCAAGAGATGTGTAGATGCTGGTTACAACATAGTGGTACATGATGACTATTCGACACTCAAATGTAATATGAGACATCTGTATAGTGTTTTGTCTCGACATCATGATTTTTGTTAAGAAGATTTTTTGTTCCTTCCCCTCACATACCTCTTCTTCTGATTAAAACTTGTGAAAGTCCCCATTAAAGTCTTCCATTACACACTAATTTAAACTTGACTCAAAATATTTGTTCTTGTTTTTTTATTTGCCTCTAATTTTATAAATTTTTCCTTTTATATAAATTAAAAAATTATGTGCTGATAAAAGATGGAAAAATTATATTAAGTTTTACTCTCATGTAATTAAAATTAAAACAAGTATATTGTTGAAATATTTGTTAAGGAAGAAGTTATATTATGTTTTACTCTCATCTAATTAAATTTAAAACGAGTATATTGTTGAAATTTTTATTAAAGAAGTTTATGATTTTCATACAATATTAGATAAGTTTATTATAATAATTATACTGAAATTTTAAAATTTATATAAATAAAAAATTATAAAATTAAGTTAGAGAATATATTTTGATGTGCATTTGAAGTTAAATATATAAATTTTAATAATTAAATTTGATTTTTTTAGTAATATTTCTTACACATAATAATATATAATTAACAAAAACAAAATGTTTATATGTAAAAGCGACAAAAGTTTTTTCAAATAAAACATTTAAAAGTAAAATGATAATAATTAAGTTATTAATTAATTTATACTATGTATACAATATATTAGATATTTTTAAAAATATAAGTTTTAAAATATGTGAACCGATTAAAAATTATGTAAGAAAATATTATTTTTATTATATTTATTAGTTAAAAATTATGATAAAATTTATAATATAGAATTATAAAATTATACATAACATATATATATATATATATATATATATATATATATATATATATATATATATATATGATTATTAACCAAAATTTATAATATAGAATTAAAAAATTATACGTAATACATAACATTAGATTAATAAAAAACTATATATGTTGTTATTTCAAATAAAAAATAAAAAATAAATAAATGGTTAAAAATATTGGTTAATAATATGGAGACCAATGTTCAAAACTAGTGGTTATTGTAACGAAAAATGGGTGGATGTTGTTTTAGTCTCTTATAATAAATACAATATTAGTAGCATATAGTATATTCATATTTATTTAATATACAACATGTCATAATTATCATATATATTTCTCATTCAAATATTTTTTTTTGAAAAAAATTGAAAAACTTGAATTAAATCAAAGAGCAAGTACAAGAGGGAGCAAGAACATCCCAACGAAGAACCCAGAGACACAAGACCTCAGCAGAGAGAGAGGGCAGCACAAACCAACACTAAGCACAAGAGACAAACAAGGCGCGAAATCGCGACATGTCACGAAATCGCGACAGACAAGCCGACCGAGGTCACAACCGCACAATCGGCCGCGAAAACGCGACATGTCGCGAAATCGCGACATGTCGCGATGTCGCGACAGACAAGCCGACCGAGGTCACAACCGCACAACTGGCCGCGAAAACGCGACATGTCGCGAAATCGCGACAGCTAAAGCCAGCAGCCCCCAACCGCAAAAAAATGTCGCGAAATCGCGACCGAACCCACACAAAGCGGTCAGTCCACAGAAATGTCGCGATATCGCGACGAATCAACCAAATACCACCAATGCTCCAGAAGTGTCGCGAATTGGCGACATGTCGCGAAATCGCGACATGTCGCGAAATCGCGACATGTCGCGAAATCGCGACATGTCGCGAAATCGCGACATGTCGCGAAATCGCGACATGTCGCGAAATCGCGACATGTCGCAAAATCGCGACAGCCAAAGCCAGCAGCCCCCGATCACGAAAGATGTCGCGAAATCGCGACAGAAACATCACCAAGCTGTCAGACCTCAGAATTGTCGCGATATCGCGACGAATTTTCCAGTTGCCACTTTTGCACCAAAAGTGTCGCGATTTCGCGACATGTCGCAAAATCGCGACATGTCGCAAAATCGCGACATGCCGCAAAATCGCGACCACCAAGTCCAGCTGCTCCCGACCACAAAAGATGTCGCGATATCGCGACGGGAACATCACAAAGCAAACAGTCCTCAGAATTGTCGCGATATCGCTACGCAAGTTCCAAATGCCACCAATGCGCCAAAAGTGTCGCGATATCGCGACAGGAAGTCTCCAAAGGCCGTGGCGACAAAACCTGTCGCGATATCGCGACAGGTTGCCACCGAGGGTCGCGATAACACAGCAGGTCGCGAAAACACGACGAAAAACTCCCAAGACAGAATTAATCATTTGCTCAGGAATTTTGCAAGACCTTGTCTAATCACAGCATTTTCCACAGGCAAGTTACTGTGCAGCTGAACTCCAACCTCCTTTTCCGCACCCAACTTGGCAAGGAAATCGGCCGCCGAATTTGAATCCCGATTCACATGGATAGGGATCACATCCTCAAGTTCCCTCCAAAGGACCTTGATTTGAGAGACTAAGATCTGAATCCTCCACGCTTTCAAAGCAAAATTTCTCATACAATCAAGAGCGCCAACCAGAATTTGAGAATCAGTCTCAAGGATTATCTTTCTGTATCCCTGAGAGACAGCCCAGAAAGAAGCAACTTTGATGGCGAAAGCTTCGGCTTCGTTATTGGTGGCTCTTCCCATACCTTGGAGTTCCCAATAAAGAACAGATCCAGTATGATCACGGCACACAACACCGATTCCAGCATTGCCCGGATTGCCCTTAGCAGCTCCGTCCGTGTTAATTTTGATCCAGCCAACCGGGGGGGGTTTCCAACTAACCATGTTTTCTCTAACGTGAGCAGCAACTCTCTCTTCCTGTGGGCCCAGCTCAACCAGAATATCTTCTTCAGCATGTAAGGCAACCGTCTCAGTGACTTTGCTCCAGATAACCTGCCAAATTCCATCAAGAGAGGAAAAGGTTTCTCTGAAAATTCGAGCGTTCCTTTCCAGCCACACTTGCCACCAGATGAAGAAGAGACCAAGCTCCCACCCCAATCGAAGGGCTTTTGATTTAAATCTAACTTTCTTCCATTTTTGCCAGATATTATTCCGAGTCAGAGCACCATTACCCTGGAGATTAAAAAGAGAGAACCATCGATTCCAGATCTGCCCAGTGAAGGAACATTCGAACATCAAATGGTCAGCAGTCTCTTCATGCTTACGACACAAAATACACTGAGAAGGACCAATAATTCCTCTGCTTCTGAGATTATCGTAGGTGAGGATGCCATTATGCATAAACGCGCAGACAAAGAAGTTCACTTTCGGCCAGACACTTGGAATGCCAGATTTTCTTCCAGTCCTGAACCGGAAATAAATGCGGGGGAGGCTCTGGGAGAAGCTGATCATAACCAGCCTTCACAGTGTAAATTCCAAGATTCCCATGACCCCAAGCTAACTCGTCTTCTTCATCTCTGCCCGTGAGAAATCTTGCAGACAAAATGTTGGTCAGAGTGGTTGCCAGCTTCGGAGGGATAGTGACAGGCCACTCCTCAAGTCGCTTAAATTTCTTGAATTTATACTCACCCAATTGACTAGTGAAGAAATAGTTCTCAATAGTGACCCAGCCCTTGGATTCTATGGCAGTTTTAATTGGAAGCAGTTCAGGAAACTCCGCAATGATGGATGGAAACTGGTCCCATGAATCAGTCCAGAAACGTGCTTTCTCCCCCCTTCCCACTTTCTAGAACAATTGATTTTTAATTACTTGAGAGCCCAACTTGAGAGCTTGCCAAACTAGGGAACCATTACCATCCAGAGGGAAACGACAAATTTCATGGGGGTGGATGTTACCCAAATATTTGCTGGTCAAGATTCTGCTGAATAAAGATGAAGGCTGGGAGATCCATCTCCAATACAATTTACCTGCCAGGGCTTTATTGTTGAGAATAGAGCTTCTCAAACCCAGCCCTCCTTTTTCTTTGGGCTGAGTAACTTTGTCCCAGCCAACCAAGGCCCATTTCTTCCCACCTTTTGCTCCTTCCCATAAGAATCGCCTAGCCAGTTTGTCCAGCTCTTTCCAAATAGAAAGAGGAGCAGCCAAGATAGAAAATTTATAGATAGGCATGGCCTGAATAACTGACTGTAAGAAAGTTAAACGGCCACCGTAGCTTAACCATTTGTGAGACCAGTGGTTCATTCTATCTTTGATGCCATCCAGAAGATCTTTCCAAATGTCATTTTTCAATTTCTTGAAGTGCAAAGGAACCCCCAAATAGAGTAAAGGAAGAGAAGATCTAGAGAAGCCCAAAATCTCTAAGATTTTGTCCTGCATCCGTTGGGCAAGATTGAAAAAGACAACTTTAGATTTGTTATCATTGATAACTTGATTGGAGGCCCTAAGGTAAACAGAAAGAGAGTCTCTGATTCCCCTAGCTTCCCTGAGACTAGCCACTCCAACCAAGCCAGTGTCATCCACAAATTGTAAATGAGTCAAGACTTCATCCCCAACCTTAATACCCGTTATCGTGGCCTTGAAGTCTTCTTCTCAAGAAGAGTCGGCCTAATCCTTCAACTAAGATAAGGAATAGATAGGGCGAGCAAGGGTCCCCTTGCTCGGAGGCCACGAGAGGCTCCAAAGGGAGGCGAGGGAATCCCCTTGATGAGAACCGAAAATGAAGGCGTCGAAACACAACTCATAACCCAGTCAATCCATTCCTGGGAAAAGCCAAAGGCAGCCAACATCCTTGACAGGAAACTCCACTCAACCCGATCGTAAGCCTTAGACATATCCAGTTTGATGAACATTCCTTTGTTACCAGAGTTTTGCATTGAGTGAATAGCCTCCTGAGCAAGAATCACTCCATCCAAGATCTGTCTACCCTCAACAAATCCCCCCTGTTCTGAAGAAATAATGGAATGAAGGAGGGGTTTAAGACGTTCAGCTATAATTTTTGTGATAATTTTATAAATTACATTACATAAAGCAATAGGTCTGAAGTCAGAGATATGAACTCCTTCCTCCCCCTTTGGAATTAACGTGATAAAGGTATGATTTAGAGCCTTGAGCATTCTCTTATTAGATCTGGACTCCTCAATTATAGCCAAAACATCTTCCCCCAAGGTGTCCCAAAAGGCCTGAAAAAACTCAATAGGAAAACCATCTGGACCGGGAGATTTGCCTGTGCTCATTCCAAAGACCACAGTTTTTAGTTCATCACGATCAATAGGTCTGAGGAGAGCCTGATTTTCTGCTGGAGTGATAATAGGGGGAATAACATCAAGAACTTCATTTTGAGCCCCCACATCTTGGTCCCTGTTTTCAGCAAAAAGCTTGGAGAAGTAATCCACAGAGTGGGAGTGCATACCTGGAAGAGTATCAAAGGAATGACCATTCTCATCTTTTAAAACTGCCATATTATTCATCTGTCTTCTAGCACATGCTGAACGATGAAAAAATTTTGTATTTCTATCTCCTTCCAAAAGCCAAGAATTTCTAGCCCGCTGCTTCCAATAAATTTCCTCTTGGTTATCAATGTCCTCAATAGCTTTGCGCAAGGCATCATCTTCAGTTTTAAGTTGTTCAGAAATTAAACCTTCCCTAAATTGTTTCTGCACCTCATCCCAGCGGGCCAACAAGGGGGCTCTTTGCAGCTTGAAATCCGACTTATTGGCGTGCCTCCACTGTTTCAATTTAAATTTGACAAAAAGAAGTTGTTTGTGAAATTTAAACATTGCTGTCCCAAAAGGTGGGCGACCTTCTTCCCACCATTGCGGAATTACCTCATAAAGGTCCTCCTTCTGAAGCCAGAAATTCTCAAATCTAAACGGTTTATGGAACTGCCCTGTCAGAGTCCCACCCTTCAGCATGATGGGAGAGTGATCAGAAACAGGACCGTCCAAAATCTGTAATTGCACATTCCACTTAACAAAAGCCTCCTCTGAGACCAGAAAGCGATCCAACTTTACCTTACAACAGTGTGGATCCCTCCGTTTGTTAGTCCAAGTGAAAAAAGTTCCAGGACCTTGGACATCAACTAAGTGAAAAGCTTGAACTCGGGCAATCAGAAGCCGATCCCCCAGATCCAAAACAGGGGAACCGCCTTCCTAATCCCGAACAGATAATTTGGCATTAAAATCTCCAGCAATGATCCAGTCAAAAGCTTGTCTTGAGGACCTCATGTTGTGAACTGCTTTCCATTGAAGCCTCTGGCCATCATGGCTTTGAGCCCCATAAAAATTTGTAATTAAAACTTGCTCCGCTGTGATATTATTCCTAAAAAGAGATGTGAGAACACCCCTCCAAGCTATATGTTCTAAAGCAGACCATTCCAGGGGGTTCCAAAAAGTAACAATTCCTCCTGAGGCCCCTTGAGCTGCCACATCCATATATCCAGCTCCCCTCCATATTTTACCAACTGTACTACACATAAGATCTAAAGACATTTTTGTCTCTTGGAGGAGTAAAAAATCTGTTTTACCCTTCTTTATGAGTCTTTGAACAGCAGATTGATGGGTTCTCATTGTTTAAACCCCTAACATTCCAAGATTGAATAATCATTGGAAACCTTGAGAGCAATGAAGAGTCAATTGTTCTCACCGATCCATCGATGACCAGCTTGTCTCCTTGCGATGCTATTAGGTCCTTATTAGACTTCCTGCTTGCACCTTGAGAAATGTTATTCTTGGACCGTTTTTCCACCTGGGTAATCCCCAGGGCTGGCCTTTCTCTATTCTTTTCGGCACTTCCCATGATGACATCCTGAGTAACTGGCTGTGCTGAGGGATGGATAACCAATGCCCCTGGGTTCTCTGGCTGTAAAAAATCAGTGGGTTTAAGCACCTGCTCGCGGGCAGGAGTTGAAGAGGGAGAAACATGAGAGTGGATGTTAAAATCCTCAATGTTCCCATCCACTCCATCCATAGCTTGGTCTTCCTGATCCACCAGGGATTTAAAGATTTCATACCGGTTGGTTGGCTTGAGTGAAGCTTGGTCCTTGCCATTTCTCTTTTTATTTCTTCTTCGTTTCTGTTGTTCAAAGCCATCTTTCTGGGCTTCAGAACCTTGGGGGGTGTTTTGTGATTCTTTGACCGGGGTGAACTTACCCTCTCTGGGTCGATTTGAGATTCCTAGCGGGGCCTCCGCTTTTGTGCTCAAGGTATTCGGACGGAACCTAGCCAAATGGCCATGCTTATGGCAGACCCCTGCATCTAAAAGGTAGGGCTTCGTAATCTAACTGTCGTATCCAGGATTGTCCTGCTAACTCCAGTTCCACCTCAGCTGGTAGTGGCTGACTGATATCCATTTCAACGCAGATTCTAGCAAAGACAGCAGTGTTTCCCTCTATGGTATCTTTGGAAACTCCCATAAATCTACCTAGAGAGTTACCAATCATCTCAAGAATCTGCTCGCCCCAAAACTCCATCGGGAGAGCGTACAGCCGGATCCACACTGGAACAGCCATGGGCTCAATGCGAGGATCGAAACCCACTCTCCATGGTTGGACAAATAACCCTGCCGGGCCATGGGTCCTCTTCTCGGATTCAAATGCTCTGTTTCTATCTACCGGAGAAGAGAAACTAATAATGAAATACCCGTTGCTTATAGGCCATAAGGAGTACTCACCGATAGGTTCCCGCCTCTGTCTAACCCAGGTGTGCAGAAAGTGCAAAGTGGGTCGGATTCCCATGAATTTGCAGATCAAGTCATGGTTAGCACGGTAGGTGATCGTATCCTCAACCATCTTTGGTTCTATGACTATCTTAGGTCTGGAAGCTGATTGCGGGAGGCATCCATTAATTCTGTTTGCAGAAGAACCCTTGCCAACATTCTTGAGAAGCGCTTGGAAAGCACCCCGCTGGACTTCATCAGAAGAAGACGCAAAATTTTCTTTTAGAATCTCGGCATAAGAGCTCTTCTTCCCGTCAAGAGAGCCTGGAGGAGACCCCATGGGGCCCTCCCTGGGAAACGAACGAGCCTGCAGAGGGGAACGAGGTCAAACCAACAGAGATCTAGGAAGAAGCCGCGAGCCAGAATCCAAGAGCTTCGGCCTCCGACAGATCAGAAGAATTCCCGCCAAATCGCCAGAGCTCCCCCGGTTTTGGAAGAGTTCCTCATTCAAATATTTAAAACATTATTTAATATTAGTTATATTTATCATTATTGATATGAGCAATGTAGCATTTTTTCAGAGTTTTTCAAGTCATGATGTATATGTTGCTTCATAACATATGCCTTGGTGCACGTCTAGAATCCTCACCAAATAGGGTGTCACCAAATCCTATATCGACATCAATTTTTTTATGGTATCAAGTTTGTGTTAACACCAAGTTTTCACTTTGATGTCAAAACCTTGTGAGAACCAAACCACTTTGATGTCATGGTTGATTTTGTGCCAAGCATGTGGTGCCTATCAAAAAATAATGAATACCATTAGGAACAATGCAAGTAGGACAAACAAGAAATATTCATGTCATATGTCATCAATAGATAATATTTTGAGCCATGTTAGACCATTTCAATCACTTTGGTCACCTCAAGAACTAGCACTTATATTTTTAATACACAAGAAGCATATATTTTGTTATTTATTTATACTATAAAAATACTTTTATATTATATTTTAGAATAAATATCATAGGATCTATGGAACATAACATTCACCATTATCAAATACAAAATAATAGAACAAAACAAGAGAGAAAACAAACAAAAAATTTAATATAGATAAATCAAATAGGAAGAAGAGATGGGTGCCTATAGGCATCCCAATAATATCATATTATTGCATACAAATATAATATAATATTGGTTGAGGGTATTTATAAAAGACATAAAACCATCAATTATTACAAAACACAAGCTACCATAACTTAAACGTTAAATTAAAATATATTAAATATATTAAAGCCTTCATTAAGTTTATCCATGTTAGTTGATCAAGAATATGAAAAAAATTGTGAGGGACATTTTTTGCAGGACTTCCCAAACTGCCAATCTTGTTTTGTCCATATTTCACTCATTCAAACTCGGATTGAGCTAAATTTTGAGGGTAGATGCATGACAAAACCTAGAACATATGCATCAATTTTTAGATCATTTGGAGCAACATGGGTCCTAGTGCATCCTTATGTGTGAATGAGATTTTTGGTAAGTGACTATGTGAGGGTTTCATCTGAGTTAAGTGCAAGCAGCTCTAGAGGTTAGTTTTTAGGGCCTTTAGGCCCTAGCGGATAATATTTTTATGCGTTTTGATCAAGATTTTAGTAGGATATGTTGTAGGGAATCTAATATGGGTTATAAATATATCTTTCAACAGATCTTCATGCTATGAACTTGAGTGACAATGACTTCCAATTTGCTACTCAAAATAAAAATGAAAATCATACCTTTCCATAATGTCTAGGACATAGATTAAAGAGATCACAAAATAATTTTCAAGCAGATGATAAAAAATAGCTTAGATATCAAGTGAATCTAGTGCTAAGGTGCACCCATAAAATAAATCTACTATGTAAACCCCTATCAAGAGTAATAATTTTTAAGAATCAACCCCAAAAAATGAATATTAGGGATGCCATCCATGGTGGACAGCCTCAGCCTGATGCTAATATTAATATTAGGGCTTCTTATAAACCTCTAAGGATACCTAAGATTGATCCTAGGAAAATGAATTCAGGATATCTTAAAGCAACTGATGGAACTTCTATTGTTAAGCTTGATATGGGTAACATTCAAACTGGCATTAAATATCTGGAAAAAAGAGGACTAATTTGTCATTTCATGGGTTTTCATCTGAACCTATATGCTTTCAAAGTTTGAGCTACAAAAAGCTAAAAACCTAAATGTGAGTTACAAATCTCTTTTTATCCAAATGGTTATTTTCTTGTTTTCTTTTCTAATAATGAAGATAGAGAGAAAAATATCCAAGGGGGTCTCTGGTTCTTTTGAAGGGCATGGATTTTAATGAATCCATTGCATACTAAATTTAAAGTTGAAGAAGAGATGCCTTCTACAGGTCCTGTGTGGGTTAAAATATTTGGACTCCCAATTAAATTCTAGAATCCTACTATTTTTTCTTCAATTGGAAACTCTTTAGGAACATTTATGATGACTGTTGATTGTGCTAAAAATTTGAACATATTATTTATGCTTAGATTTATGTTTTAATGGATTTTGAAAAATCCCTACCTAAAACGACCATATTACAATTTGGAGAGGACACTTGGGAGCAATTAGTGGACTATGAGAACATTCATTTTCATTGTAGAATTTGCCATGAATATGATCAATTGGATAGTGTTTGTCCAAATAAAATTCTAGATCAAAATAAAGAAGATATAAACTCAGCAAGGCCATAAATTTTGCTTTGAGTGTCCATTTTACCCTGTTATTTTTTAATAATGTACAAAATTGCATGGAGAACTTAAGAAAAATTTCCCTGTGTGGTTGCGTACAATAAAAAACCTCTAGGAGACCCAAAATTAGCTTTTAATGTAATTTTTATTTTTTGCAACTAAAAAGTTATCATAACTATTAATGTAGAACTAGAGTGGGGTTGCTATCTTGGGAGCAACATTAGGGTTTTTGATCAGAATAAGATAATATTGTAACCTAAGAGTATTTTTTGTATTTTCCTACGTTGAGGACAAAGCTTTCTAAGGGGGGAAGTCATGTAATGGTTCCAATATAGCGATATTGGCTATTTTTATTTTTATTAGCCTAGGCTCTAGGTTTAAAAATTTGGCCTTCGAGCATTAGGGTGAGGTTCAATGTTGTTCTAATCTATATATATGAAAAGTATTGTGGTAGTTGAAATTATATTTTGCATTTGAAATTGGGTCATGTGTGCTATGCACATGAGATTTTGGCCTCATCAAGCTTCTCCTCTTCTAAGACAAAGAAACACCTAAATATCTTGATAACAATTTTCTAATTTTAATCTTTAATATGCCCATAATAGTCCTTTATAAATATTTGTTTTTCAGTCTTTAAAATAATAACTATAAATTAAAAAAATCATATAAAAGATGTATTTGTGTCATTGATAAAAAATAGGTAATGTTCAAAATAAACACAATGGTATATTCATTTATACAAAAATTGAGTTGGTATTACATTTTGAAGGTATAACATGTATTTATTTCTTGTCAAAGATATCCATATTTAATGTTTTGTTATGAATACATGTTTCTATCCACTTCTCTTTAACACATTTTTATTATATATCCTATTTTTTTTTAAGGAAAATATTTATTTACTTAACAAAAAGGTACAAAATTCTCTAACCAAAGAGATCAAAGTGAACAGGGAATTTTAAAAAATAGAACATGAAGACAAAAAATAACCTCATTATTGGAGTCTTTGTCATCCTTGCATACCACCCCTACCCTTCTGCTTCTTGATGATTTGGTGGTAATAACCAGGGGCTATATTTATTATCTGATTCACTAGTGTGTTAGCCTCTTTTTTGAATTCTTGCCTTATGTGTTGATAGGATATTTTGATAATTGTCCTACCTAGTTGTCTAATCCTGTTTTGAATTATCTTCAATTGTAAAAATCTAAAATATTTATTTTTTGTAAGAGTTGTTATTATCAGTTTAGAATCCCCATAAACTATGATTTGAGTGATTCATTACTTTGCCACCGATTTTAAGCCGATTTTACATCCAATAGCCTCTTCCACATTGTTAGATGTTTTTCAAAGCTGATCATGTATTTGAGTAGGATCTCACGGGGTCTTGTAATAATCAATCCCCCTACCACTGCTTGACTGAGGTTGTACTTGGAAGCACCATCATAGAAGAGTACCAAAAAACATATGTCAGGTAAAGAATTATTTTATTTTCATCCTCCCTATGTCAGGAAAGCTTAGAGATTAAATTTGTAGATCATTCTTCTTTTTGTGGGTGATAGATATTCTTCATATTCTTGTTGATAGAAACTATATTTGACATTTAGGACTAATTATTTGTTTATCCTTCGAATTAGAGTTTTATTGACCTTACCTTTTCCTTAAAAAATCCTCTAGTTTCTATCCAACCAGATTTTCCAGATCATAAAATATGGTATAGAAGTCTACAGATATTTTAGGAGAGGCTTACCTACCATTTTACCTTTGTATTTGTTCCACCTGGTAAAACATTCTACGGTTAACCTTCCAGAGTAGGAAATACCATAAATTTTGGTTATTCCTAACCAAATTGAAAATACCTTTGGGCATTCAAATAAAATATGGAAAATTGTTTCACCATTTTGCATGCACCTGTAACAAATATGAGGCCCTACTATACTCCTCTTTTGCAGAATATCACCTAGTAAATTTTATTTTGAGAGACTAGCTGTTGAGTGGAAATTTTTTCCAATTGCAAAACCACACTCATACTTAGGATTTTGACTAGAAAACCCTCTCTTGCAAAGAAATAGAAATTTATCCAAGGTTCCTTTTACTTATGTGTACTTGTATGTTTATGAAAATGTCTTCAATAAGGGCTAGAATACCTTAGTGATTTGTAAACAACTGTTAACAAGGGACTTGTGTTGGTATTACTTTATTGTGCTATGTTATTTATTATTCATGAAACTTAAAAGAAAATAAAATGTGATTGGTCCTAATATGACCACGATGTAAAATAAATTTATTTCTTTTATCTTGAAGTGTTTTACGTAGATTTTTTCTTCTTTAAACCCTGCTTTGAGCATGAAATAAAAGATTAAAATCTATATATAAATGTGGGTCTTAAATGATGATTGGATTCATTTTAGCGTGCTTTGAGAATGAAAATAAAATAAAATACATTACTAAAATTGTAAATGTAGTAGCCTTTGAAATGCCCTATAAATTATCTCCCTTTAATGAAATTGTAATTTTCATAAAGGAAGTTAATTTATTGTTTTAAATACAATAGCCTTTGGAATACCATATAAATTACCCCCCTTTAATGAAATTGTAATTTTCATAAAGGGAAGTTAATTTATTTCTTGAAAATGAAATGCAAAAGCTTAAAGTGTGAAATCATGTAAACTTGAAATTACAAAATTCCTTAAATAAATAGCAACTTTGAATAATTTTTGTAATTTTGAATTGGCTTCAAAATAAAATTGAAATTGCTTTAAATGAAACTTTAAAGCTTAATCTTGGAATCCATGCATGTATTTTTGGAATTTTAATTTTTTTAATATTTTTTTTGTTTGCAGAATTTAAAAAAATGCAAAAGGAAAGGGTTAGAAAAATAAAAGTAAAAATCTGGAAAATGGACTAGAATGCTGAAAACATTAAAAGACATAATACTATCAGTGTAATGCTACCCTATCCTACAAAACCGAAGATATGAGAATTTCTAAACATAACCTTGTCTAAAAAAATCTACATTTGTACATTTCGAAATAAACTAGGTGCAATTTTTAAAGGATCAATAAATAAATTCTGTGATTTTAAACATTCAATAGTGCAACCATTAAAATGCATTAAACACCATATATAAGCCTAAAGCATGAAAAGGAAAAATAAACAGTTAACACAAATATTCAGAATATTATTTTTCCTCTGATTTTGCTTAACACAAATATTCAGAAAATTATTTTTCCTCTGATTTTGCTTAACACAAATATTCAGAAAATTATTTTTCCTCTTATTTTGCTTCCAAGGTGCAAGCTTCTAAAAGCATTTACATTTCTAGAAAAAAAATGTTCCTGTTTTTACTAAATTTTCCAACTGCCCAAAATATCCAACCCGTGTTCTATGTTTCCTTGGTATATTTAAAATTTTCCATAAACTTTTCATCTTCTCCTTCCCTTTACATGCTTCAACAACAGTTTCACTTTCGTATTCCTTTTGTTCCAACCTCTTGGTTTTCCCTTTCATTCATCTATTTTGTAACACATCCCATGCATATCATCTCTCCTAACAAGTTTAATAATAAGTTTAATAATTTTTTTGTTCCTTCTTCTTGACAAAAGCGCACATCGTGGCCAATTTAATCATGGGCTTTCAATTCAATCCATTTAGTTTATACAAAGAAATTCACTTGATTACTGCGATAAATCAAATCCTTTTGTCGTTATTTGCCACCTACCTTATAACACCTTGGTAACACAACGTAACTCGTAATGATAGGGCCACATGTGCATGAGATAATTTAATTAAGAAGAAAAAAGCATAAATTTATCCACTCACTGTCAACATAGATTGTAAAAATAAATGGTTTATATTTCTTTCTGTCGGTGCACAATTCTTCCTGTTCATACGATCTTGTAAGTCCTCCAAGTCTAGAAACTAAGTCTTCTTGACTAAGACGAAGAGATCCATGTGCATATTTTAAGGATGATTGTCGACTATGAGATTGATGACGTGCCATATCTCACTGGTATCCTATTTCAAAGTCTCCATCATCGAATCTACGAAAGACTGTGCGTTCAAAATCAAATGGATAGGTTCTCCAATCATGCTTTCAAGGATTTCAAATACTTTAGTGGAATTTTTAACACATGTTATCTGATCAAAAACCCTAACGTTGCTCGCCCACATCGCCTGTGACTTGGTCTATTTAGTCAATCCTGATTTTTCCATCCATATCCTTGATAATCTCTTGGCGAGTTTTTCCTTTTTTTTTTAGATCAAGAGGCTTCCCATCAAAGATATATATAGGCTTAATACTAGCTTCTAGTAGCCTAATAGTCTGAGTGAACATTCCTTGCAAATGACTTGTAACCTCCCCTTAGCAACGTTGCATACCTTTGAATACACATATTGGATGTTATGTTGACTGTATATTAATACCACCTCGGTACCAGTGATTGATTGTTCCTTTTTAAGGGAAACCCTTTACAAAAATTCTTGTGATAGTGATCATGATAGTAGCCAACTTGAAACACCTACATAATCACTCCAAAATCGATCTATGCGTGATGATTTTTTACCCCCAAATTATACCACTGTATCACAATTACCATGGTCTAGTTACACATAGTCACACGAGCTATTTATGTCCACCGTGTTGCTATGTTCATCTATGCTAGTGGTATATTCTTTCTTGTAGGTCCACGTTTACTCTAAATAACATAACCTTCAATAGTGTGCTATTTCTGGCCACCAATCTAACGAACATACACCATTTTGAATCGACTGATAAACTTGTGGGAAACAAATCCATCTCTACTATCCACGTGTAAATCAAGGTCCAAGTGTTGTTTAGCATCCATGTTATTATTCACCATGTCATCTGGTGTTACCACTATGTATATGTCATCATCCACTTCACCTCCATGTCTTTGATCGTCATCACTACTCTATGCTTTGACACCCTTTGAACATTCTAACTCTCATTTGTATTTGTAGATGTTGATCTTTTAAATTCTGACATCGCAAAGTGAAATGAGCATGCACAACCACCTCCGTGTAAACCTCACATTCTCTCCTCAACACTGTCTCAATCTATCTTCGTTTAACATTTTTTTGTTTGTAGGCACAAATCCACTGCGATTGTCTGAAACAAAGCTTCATCACTACCTTTCTTGATAATTTAAATGCTACTAAACCAGTGATGCATTACATCATTTTTATAGTATCTGGATCAGCTCCAAAACTGCAATCCACGTTAGCATCCGTATATCCGACTATTTGCTTCTCATGGCCCACCTCACAAGTTTACGTCCACGCACGCACCATGTCGTTGGGTCATTAATCCTTGTCCATATCAGAGATGCAAGTCTCTATAGAGACAATATGGAGGATCTTAATCATTGCATTATCATCGATCCTGTGTTTCCATTGGGGTTTAATATCCTAGTTAGAATTTCCAATACACCCATGTAATCGACCATCAACCTATTCACCGAATCCTATATCGTCTCCACCATGTCTCTTGTGCTAGGTTTAAATATGTGTCTGGGATCGAGTTTATGTCTACGAGGTCCCTGTTACACATCTTATCACTATCTATGCATTGTGCTTCCACCATACCTTTCGGTGATCTGCATAAACGACAAGGTCTCAACATTATTTTAAATACACCAAACAATAACACATTAATACGCACATTGATGTTAATTTAGCTAGACCACCAAGTGGTGCCAAAATAGTAATACGAAATCCAGAACACTTGGAGCTAAATATATTAGCTCAACATCTAAGTAAATGATTTTATTTATTTATTTAGTTTATATATATATTTTTTTAATTTGTGAAAAACATCCCAAAAGGGATGCCACTTTTGGGTAAGACCCAAGGAGACAGGGGTATCCGTTTATCTTATTATTATATAATTTTTTCTTATTATTATTTTTTTTTATTTTTTATTTTTTAATGCATTAAAGGACGTAAGTAATTAACTTAATGATGAGATTAAAATAATTACCTATATTTTATTTTATTTTAAAGTGGGAATCAATTAATTTTAACTGTTTGAATAATTTGATACCCACTAAAGAAATCCAAAAGGAAGCAATAACCAACAATGAACATTGGACCTACAAAATTAACACTCAAAGAAACCTAAAATCTCAAAAACACAAAATTTTAAGGTGGGTTCCCAAATTTGGGGCTAGTTGTGTAATGGCCACAACACTAGCCAACTGAATACTTGTAGTTTAAGTGGTGCTCTAGTTTTCCACAATATCAATAGTATTTTGTTGGCAGGCCTAATCTATTGATGTTGGACTTCTATATGCATTAAGTATTCCCCATTACTATTGATGCTACCCCAAAAAAGTTTGTTTTGCATCATGGGATGAAGAGGTATAATGCTCACCACGTGGGCCTTAAAATAATTCCAATCTCCTTGAATATAAGATGGAATCGAAGGGGAGATCCAGTTCAAAGTTTCTGAGATCCAATAAAAACAAGTCACCTAATTTGAGTATTCTTTGGCTTTCCAAGTGATTCTACAATTCGATTGGAGTTCTCTCTCTTAATGGTGGATTTCCTAGGATCGAGTCCTCCCATAGATTAATTGACTTACCATCTCCCAGTAGCCAAGAAATTCGATCCTCTATTATCCTCTTTGCAACCACTATATATTTTCAACCCAATAAGGCTCTCTTATATATCCTATTACTAACATCATTATATTTAATTATATAACATTTTTTAAAAATATATGAAAAATAATTTACTTTATTAAAATATATTAACAAAACTAACAAATTCTTCTTAAAATCTATCTTAAGAATGATTAGAAATTTATTTGATGTAAAAAAACTTATATTAAAAAATAATAGAAAATATTTTTACAAACAAAAAAGAGGCAGATAAACACACCATGTGGCTAATGCCATCAGTCAAAAAACCATCCCCATGAAAACAAAATGGGAACCCAAGCAAATAATTTACTTCTAATTAACACCACCTTACATAATTAATCGCCAATAAAACTAACTAATTACATAATGATGAGGCTCTAGTATATGGGTTTAGCCATCCCTAGAATTGATTCCCACCCAATAGTAGCATCAAGATACTTTGGTACTAAGTCCCTCCCCTATCTAGAAGTACTGGGAACATCCTCCTAGTGATAAATAAATGAATCCTGTCTAGCAAAAATCATTGAAGCTCCTAAATTATTCTAGGAATCAAATCGAGGAGTTGGAGGGAGAGAGGAATAGTCAAGTTGCCATGACCATCTCTATAAGGACCTTGAGCTGGGATATGGGTGTAGTTTAGGAGTGATCAAAACTGTTGTCTAGACCTAGATAGGCTTCGAGGAGTATCCTACTCGAGAGGAACCTAGTAGACTATACATGGTGCACTCCCCTACTGATCAATAAGCTCTTGAATATGAGTGAGCTCGATGGCCACCTTATTGGCTTGAACTATAATCTAAAATTACATAAAATAAATAATAGTAGACTTCTCAAAACTAGATATGTACAAATTGTAATAACACTTACCAAAGATACAATCATTTCTAGCTCTCCATATGCTTAACATGGTCACCATACGAAACAACTGCCACACTTCAAATAAAATAGCTAGAAATGTGGGGGGTCTCCGAAAATGATATGCTTCCACTCAAACATGGTGAAGGAATAGGGTCTAAAAATAGAAAAAATCCACAACCAAAGGAAATGAGCATTATCACAAACCTAAAAAATATGGACAATGTCTTCAAATTGAAGATAAAAATGGAAAGAAGGGTTAGGGATGGCCAAATGTTGGAGAAGCTCCCCAACAAGAAGTCCTTGGTGCAAAAGACTCTAGGTAAAACAAGAAAGTTTGGGCTCCAAGAAAGGAGGCGAAGTAGTTTGGAACCTGTGCATCTAAACAAGACTAGGGCCATTTATTGAACTTATCAATCATGGGGAAGAAAGGAGATAGCCATCCATACCCAAATATAGCGTTATAGTTTCATAGCGGTGTTTATGGATACCACTTCCAATCCTTCCACCAAGATCATTGTGAAAGCATAGAAATATTGTGTAACATGGAGTCAGGAAGAGCAACCTTAATAGCCTCAAAAGTATCCCAGTCAGAGTGACTAAGCCCAAATTTAAATTTGAGGTCATCCCAAGGGAACCAATCCTTAATAGGATGAGAAAATAAATCAGTGATTCATCACACACCTTTGCAAAATAATCTAAGCGTATGAACCTAGGTAACCTGAACAAGTGAGGAACCCTGGTAGATGATAATAGGCGATCACCAAACATTCATCTTGTGGATAGAGAGGCCATGCCATAAGCTTTAGCCATTCCATCTAAGCCAAGACTTAACACTCTCCTAGGATTTCCAAATGCTTTAATGATGAAGGATCCTAACACTTTGATAGACACAAGGGCAACAAGGAGGAAAAGGATGCCCATGCACTTCCAACTCTTACAACCAAAAGGAAATCCTTCACTGATATAGTGTTGAATGAGAATATTCCAAGCCTCATTACTTGTGAGGGATCTGATGACCCACTTAACATAGAAGGATAAACCTTGATGTTGGATATTGTGAATGCCAAGCCCACCATGGCTTCTAGGAAGACAAGAATACTCCCAAGCAAAATGGTGGAATCCTAAACCATTATTAGAAGAGGACCATAAAATTTCTTGTGAAGCTTATCAAGCTTCTTATAGCAGTTTTTGGATAGGACCCAATAGGAAGAACAATAAACATGGGTGGTTGCAAGGACTTTGGTGTAAATTTAGAATTTACCAGCAAGGGATATCTTCTTGGTGGACCAGCAAGTAAATTTCTATTCCACCTTGTTAATAACATACTTCCAAAAATCTAGAAATAAACTATTAAAGGCAAAAGGGATGCCTAAAAAATAAAATATTTTTCGCTCTTGGATGATATTCTACCAATGTTATGCATAGTGGCTATTTTCGCAAAATTGGCTAAAATTAGGATTTTTAAAATTTGGAATTGGCTAATATTTGGGACCCTTGAGTAGGGTCCATTAGCCAAAAATTCCTGGGTGCAAATTTTTTTGGTGGTCGATTCACCCCAATTTTATAATAACTTGACCATTTAAAGTTTAAATTTTCAACATTACCCCTAATAATAGTGAACCTTCTATATGTGTTTCGAAAATATTCACTTGGATTTTGAAACCAATTCGCCAAATTTTTATAAATATATTTTGGGGCCGACCCTTACGCATAACCCTGTCTTCTACTGATATTGACTAAGCCAATGGGACATTGGGTCGAGAGACTACCTATAATATTGAGTCTTTATCCATTGAAAGGAGGATCCAGAAGCCAAACAAAATATGTCCAAGCAGGCAAGTGCCTCATGAATGATACCTTCTTCCTCAATAAGATTGAGGAAAGAGTAATCAATAAAATAACCATTGATCAATTGAGTCTCACCTCTACGGAGAGAAATTCCTCGAATAGACCCTTGAGCAGCATGGTGAGCTAGTAAATAACCAAACCTTTAGCAACGATTAATTAAAGGGATGACACTAATGGAAAGCCTTGTCTAATGTATTATAAGAGACCAATGGTTGAGGACTTCTATTTTTTAATGGAAAAAATAGTTGAAGCCTCAACAAACAATATTTCCATAAAACTAATGAAACAATATCCAAAACCAAGAGCTTTAAGCATGGCTAGAATGAACGAGCAATCGATCCTATCATAGGATTTTTCAAAGTCATTTTTTATGAATGGTGATCATTGGTTGGAATTGCAAGCCCACTCCATGCTATCCCAAATAGAAATAATATTATCAAGGATGAACCTACCCCGAACGAAGCTAGTTTGCTCCAAGCACAAGATAATAGGAAGGAGATGATGGATGCGTAAATCTAGGGCTTTGGCAATGATATTATAGGAAATATTAAGGAGAGTAATAGGCCTCCAATTGGTTATGATTTTAGGATCACTAGCATTGGGGATAAATTTAATAATCCCTTGATTAATACTAGGGCCTAGAGAACCCTTAGAGAAGGCCTCCTAATAGACTTTGAGAAGATCAAACCTAATAGTGTCCCAAAGGGACTTATAGAATTTATAGGGGAAACCATCAAGACTAGGGGAATTATCATTGGCCATATGCAAAAGAGCTTCCTCTAGATCCTTCAAAGAGAGGGATTTTCCACAGGAAAATCTTTGAAACTTACAAAGCTACTTTAGGATAACAAAAAGGTTGGATTTAAGAGCTCAATAATGTTGTGGGGAGTGGGTTTGAGCCACAAACATAGACTAATAGTGCTCTTCAAAAGAAAATAGAATACTAGAAATTTTAGAAACACACTCTCCATTAATGTTATGGGCTTTAGTATCCAAAAATTGATTACGAGTATGCAAGTGATGAAAGAACTTCTTGGACACCTTATCTTCAAATTTGATTGAGTGCAACCTCACCTTGGTTTGTGCCCCTTTGGCATCATAGTGATTCACCATCAAAATTTGGTGTTTAACCACACCAAGGTGCCTTTGAAACTCCTCATTCAAAGGATTGAATTGAAGTTGAGTTGAGGCCACTTCAAACTATTGCTTAAGAGCAAAATTCGAGTAGTGATGAAACTTAGTAATCTTACACCCAAGTGAGCGTAGGAAGTTGGTAGTGCGTTGCATAACAACATTCCACCAATCAATCTAACCCAAGGTCCCTTTCGATTTTGATACTAGGTCCCAAATTTTTATAACATAGTCCCTCAATATAGGGTGGTGTAGAATAGAGGTATTAAGGTAAAATTGTGATCGAGAAAAAGGAGTGGAGGTAGAAGAAAATAGAATGGAAAATAAATTAGGAGAATGGTCAGACAAGTAGAGCTCGAGGTAGATAGAGACAAAGGGAGAATAATAAAAGGGCCACTCAAAGGAGAAAATATTAGAATTTAAGAACATAGCTCTATCCAATATTTTTAGAACATGACTCTCACTTTATTCATTGTTAGACCATGTGAACTAGGCACTAACATAGAATCGAGAGGGTAAAAATCAGCTATTGGGTTTAGAGAGCCCCAAAATTTCCTTCATGAAAAACCATGCTTCTCTTTTCTTTGTGGTCCATCTCATGGGAAGAATACCTACCTTATCATGTGGGTATTCAACCATATTGAAGTCTTTATAGAGAAACTAGACAGTAGGGGGAGAGAGCAACGTCCACTGCCAAAGTGCACAATGGTCATTGGAATAGTTAGGCACATAAATATTAAGCATGCCAATAATATGGCCATAAATATCCATAACAATCTAGACAACATGATTAGAAGGGTCACAACACCAAGAAATTAGTCAATAATTATAAGGTTTCAAAGGGCATATGACTATCCCTCCTTTACCTATATCATGCATAATATGAAAGGTGTGGCCTCAAGACCAAAGAAAGAAGCAAGTACTAGATAAAATAAAGTTAGTGAATTTGACTTCTTGAAGGCAAAGAATATCAATACTACCAAATTTGGTTTTTAACTCATCCAAATTCTAATGCACTATGTACTTGCACACAGGATCAATCAAACCCTTGACATTTCAATACATGCACTTCATGAGACACAATCGAGGAGCATATTTCCTTCGATGACCTTAGAGTCCTTCAAATTTTCCAAAAATTCAAAGGTGTTTGTGAGAAACCTATTATGGTTTTCACAAAAAAAATTATCTATCGTTGTTTCTCCAAAGGGATGTATGTGGTCTCCCTAACTGGATTGTGAGAGTGATAAGTGTTTCATGAGGGAAATTCACTAGGCATGTTAGGTGGAGAGATAGGGTATCTGCATGAGGGGATAGACTCTAGCATAGTTGTTGGCTTAGCCGACTAGGATGCTTGAAGAGTTGGAGAAACATTTTTGTTATTACCCCTAGGACTACCTACAGGAAGAGAAATAGAAGTTCCTTCTATAGAGGTTGCATGAGAGCTCCTTGACTGAGAGCTTGGTTGAGGATCCTTTTTACCAGCTCCCATAGAAGGTTGCAATCAATTTCCTATAACATTATTCCTAGTGATAGATGTCCATTCCTCCCTTGCATTAGTGAGAGGGATATATTTAACTATATTTGAAGGCATTGACGTCTCTACTAGGGCTTGATTTTTAAATCAACCCTCCATAAGAGGGTTGTCTTTTATCTTGTAAGTTGTAGATTGACATCGATAACAGGTATTGAGGAGATTGATATAAACTACCCATTGTTGGAAATGGGTCTCACCAACTTGAATATCAATAGATTCTTTAAGATCATTTTAGAGATTAATCTCAACACAAATGTGTTTGTATGGTTACACAACATAGAATTTTTGTGGCTTCATGCACACAAACTTTCCAATGGGTGCGACAAGTTATGGAAAGAATGACCAAAAGGGCAAAGGGAGACCTAGGAATTCCACCTTAACTCAGACACATAGGAAAACATCAACAAAAACCGTAAAATTATGGTGCTAGGACTAAATAATTAAAAGGGTATATCTTACATACCAAGGACCTTTTCTCATAACTGCAACAACATGTTGGGGATCGACACACTAAAAATGAAAAAATCTTTAGTAAGGTTTTGAAAATGGTCAACTTTTATGCCATGCGGATGCTAGACTTGCTGAATCCATTGACGAATTAGTGAGTCACTAAGAATCCTCTCCCAAAAGAACCTAACCAGGGTGTGACTCTCAAGCCAATTGTAGGCTTTATCAAATTTCTACATGGGCAAGATTATGTCACACACAAAGGAACTACCTTCAAAATAAACTTCGTGGGTTGTTTTGATTATATCATGGCTCTCTGCAACTACAACTTCACTAACTAATAAAATGTCGACCTAAGAAAATCATCAAAAAAGAAGAAGCCCCACTCAAAATAAAATAATTAAATCCTGTAAGAACACTAACAGTATGATGACAAATAAAAAAACAAATAAATCGTAACAACATACAAGCCAAAAACCTTAACAAAACCTCTTAAAAAACCTAAGAGAGCCTCCAATATATTCACTTACACTAAGTAAACCAAAACCATAATCGAGGATTGCAATAGCCACGTTCACGCTTAATTTGAGTAACCAGTGTATTGTTTTTTTTATTTTATTTTTTACAAGCTTATATTATTAAGCGAACCCACATTTTAGTATGGTTTGAATTTAAGTTTTTTAAATTTTAATAACTTTTTATAAATTCATTTTTTTAATATAATTTTAAATTTAATTTTTTCCTAAAAAAAATCAAATCTTTAACTACCAAATAAACATTAACCATTTAGTATTCCAAAGACTGAATTATTTTAATATTTAATACAACCGTGG
Source organism: Wollemia nobilis (assembly GCA_028583015.1). Lineage (NCBI taxonomy): Eukaryota > Viridiplantae > Streptophyta > Pinopsida > Araucariales > Araucariaceae > Wollemia > Wollemia nobilis. Next base: position 3,432,709 of record JAQPPZ010003109.1, on the reverse strand, counting down.
TCCGTAATAGAATCAGTCTCTTTTCCGAGAGAAGCAGATATGACGGTAATTTCTCACAACACGTACGTAACTTCATCCTCCTCGACCATATAGGGAAGCCGAAGGTTTACTGAAGGTGGCGCAGGGCAACAGGTAGGGTGACGTGGATCTGCCAACAAGAGAAAGAGAGTAAAGAAGTAGGGAAAAACATTGAAAATGTAGATTACAAATAAAAATAAATTCTTAAATCTAAGGTCTCAAACTAAGAAGTCCAATGTCAGACTTTACTTCCTTGGCAGTTGGGATCGTCGACACAAGGAGGGGCCGCCGGTGCTGCTGGGAAGAATAATTTGGAGTCAGATCTCGTGAAGAGGAATAAAAACACACAAGAGGAAAACAAAGAAAGCAACACTAATTAAAAACATATATATAGAGAGACAGAAGCGTGAAAGGAAGGCGAATCACCCAAAAGATCTCGGCCCTCTCCACAGTGACAGGAGAAAAGCAGGATCAATGCAAATATAAACACAAGGTGACCTTTTCTCAGCGCCATTGCTTCTTTCTGATAAGTAGAAGACAATAGCTCGGATAACTGGCCAAAGGAAAGTGTTGCCAACAATATATATAGACAGTTTCACCACTAATTTCAAGGAAAAAAAAATCAACAGCAAAATGTCCTCCGTCTAAGGGCATATAATCATTGTCCTTCATCCCACTTTCTGGGGAAATGCCTTTTTGTCGTAGGCTGCGGAAACTTGATTAACTTTGTCCACCGTCCGACTTTCTGGAGAAATGCCTTTTGTCGTAGGCTGCGGACAACTTGATTAATTTGAATAGTTAAGTGTCTCCGAAATGACTTTTTGTGGTAGGTTGCAAAAAACTTGATTATTTTGAATGGTTAACGACGCAGAAGCTCCAAGTGGTCAATTGAGAAAATAATAATAATAATGGTTTGAGCCAATGGGTTTCAAAACTATGGTTTTTGTATATGGTTTTATTTCGTATAAGGTTTTACATTATAGGTTTATAAAATGGATTTAGAACATGTGTAAATAATAATCAAATAATTTGAATGAAAATTTGATTGATTTGAATTATTAACGAAGTAGGAGGTTCAGATGTTTTAAGACCATGATATAAGGTGCATGGTTTCAAAACTATGGGTTTTACCTATGATTTTAGATTTAGGGTTTTTTAAATGGTTTTAGAAGTAAAAGTTCAGCGAATAAGGAAATTAAAAATTGGTATTATGTAGAGTGTTTATAGAGGTATATTGGTATAATTTTAGAAGAATATTTTGAAGGTTTAGAGCAAAAACTAGTTGCGAAGGTTTAAAGCTAATGAAAATTAATTGGTATTTGTTAGTATTATAAAAGGTTTAAAGAGTGAAGTTAAATAATTTTATGAAAATTATAGTATTCTATTGTTATTTTAAAAGTCAAAAGAATAATTTTATTTTTTAGTTGATTGTATTATTTTGTTTTTTTGTTACGTGACCTAATAATACTATATGTCTTTGTAGACTAAAACCCTACCAATAACTTAAACATAAAATGTTTAAATCAAATAAATTTTACTGTTTAAAATATCTATATAAAATGTTTTATTTCACTTTCTCATAGAATATTAACCTTTGGAGTAGTAAATATCGTAGAAACTTCACACCTTAGATATTTCCACAATTTGGAATACAGAGTAATATGGAACTTATTAAAAGCCAAGAAGGTTTAGGGAGAAATTTGAGAGGAGAACTTTATTCTAATATCAAATTTTTAAAACACAATCTCCACCTTAAAATAAAATTTGATTTAAGTGAAGCTCTTAAAGTTAGTGAGAACACTTTATCTCCACTTTAAAAAAAAATGATTTAAGTGAAGCTCTTAAAGTTAATGAGAACACTTTTTTATATTGAACATCGTTTACAAATTTTTACAAATATTTATAAATATCAACTGCTATTACACCATATACCATTCGGCAGTGAGAACACTTTTCCAATGTAAATCACATATTTAAAAAACAATTGAAGAAAAATAATACTATAAATATCACGATTTAATATTTAATTAATTTCATTAATGTATTCCATCCAATTGACAATCACTAAAATCAACCTAGCACCCTCAATCATGGTGCTTCCACATTATTTTTTTTAGCTAAACAAAACATGCCCTAAAGTATTTGTATATTATAAATATTTTTTGCTAATAAATTTCTTTAAAGATAAGTAAAATCCGTGTTTCTGTATTTATATATTTGGAACCATCCTCTTAATTATATATCTCCTATCTTCAATGTTACAATTAATTAATTAATATATTTTTAATAAATTGAAAAGTTTTACATGGCATAAATCACATATATAGGGTATAATTAATTGGTAATTTTTTAAGTGGCATCATATATGCAAATATACATGATAGTATATTATTTATGATTTGAAATATTTTAGTCATGTTTAGAGATTTATCTATTCAACAGACCAAACAAGATTTTAATGTATTAGAAATTACATTTAAATATCCTTGTTCTTCTCTTTATCATAAAGGGAAACACTAGATTTAGGATTTCTAACTTTAAACTCTAAAATCTGTAATAATCCATTATAAGTTATGACTAGCATTGATATAAAGATATCAAGTATTGCCATATTAATGAATTGTATAACACTCTTCTCGCAACATGATAATATTGATGCAAATATCATATCTTCTTTAACTCAACAAAGGTGTAAAAAAAAAAAAAAAGTCACCAAAAAATCACATGATACTCAAATGGATCATTTGGTGCAACCTAAAAACATTTAATTTTATCTTTCATTATCACATTTAAGAGATCTCTTTCCAAAGCCTTAGGAAGAAAAATGGAAATGTTTAAGGAGACAAGAATTCAAGCTTGTGTAGGACACTAGACTACTCAAAGTGTCTAATACATTGATAAGAAAATAAAATATTATAGAGTTTTCTAAACAAGTCCATTCATGCAAACCTTTAATGAAACCAAATTTTATAAGCATAACTATTATTTTTGTGGATTTAAAATAATGTTATAAGCATACCTATTATTTTAGTGGATTTAAAATAATGTATGGCCTACTGTGCAATGACTATACTATTAAGGATTTTATTTTCTTTTCGAGATAATAAATCTAATACTTGTTTTAGAATCTATTTGCCATACTTTTTAAAATTATCTTATAAATCATATTTCAAAGCTTATGGGATTAAAATTATAAAAATATTTTGTCTCACCTTTCATGGAATCACATTATTAGTTTCAAATGTTAGTCTTTTCTCGTATCCTACCAAAGCTAACATTTCATTCTTCAACACATTTTGAATATTATAAAATAAAATTATAGGAAATCCATAAATATCACATGCCCTATCAAGATGGAAATATTATTTTGTCATATATATCCTTCATAGAAATATTTTTTATCAACACTTTATTTTAACTTTGTGATAGAGTATTTTGTAAAAATTCACATCATCTCTTACTTAAGATAACATATTGTGAGAAGGTAAAATATATAAGGGGCACTGCAAATGACCTCTTTGTGATGTTTCCACCCTCTCCTCTTCTCACATTGAGAGTATTCGAAGTTATAAGCTAAAAGTATAGATTTTTTGGTTGATTGAGGAAGTTTATCCTAACAATTGTTTTGCCTAAGCTTAACCTTAAACTAACCCTAATACTAATGCAAAATACAACAATCAAGACCTACAACTAAAATGTTATTTTGATATATATGATCAAAAAATATACAATTTCTTTCAAGATAGAAGAGGTACAAAAAGGTGCAACATACAAAGGTGTAAAATACAACTACATACATTTTAATTTAAATATTATATGTTAACAATCAAGATTGTCCCCTATGTGATTAAGACTGACTAGTTTTTATTTTTTAATCTATTTTATTAATAAATAAAAACTAAAATCTCGTTTACATAGACAACATGTAAATATCAACTCCTAAATGGTTAAGTTATAAAGTTAAGGGGCAAAACAACCTCTTTATACCATTATGCCAATCACATGTACTACTCATACAAAAACTACCAACACTATCGCTACTAATAAAGATCCAATGGGAGTTTTTAATGTAATGCAACTTTACAATATTTTATCTTGTAATATAAAATATTATAATCTTACTATACACATTGAATATAGTGTGTCAATTCATTCTAAATCATTGGTTGAATATTCATTTGTATTGCATTGTGGTTTATTATAAATATTTTTGAATATTATGTTCAAAATTGTTTACTAAGTGTATACCATTTAGTTTTAGCGATATATGAGCCATAGTGAGAGAATATTTAGATGAGAGAATATAGAATTGAGAATGACTTGGTGAGATATCTCCGTTGAGAGTGCCTTTATTAAGAAATTCATGTTCAAGAGCATCCTAGTGAGAAGGATATAGAAGAGTCTTCTCTAGAAAATTAATATTATCCAAGCTATTGATAGATGCTATTAGATAAAGTTACATTAATGAACAAAACATATTCTTATAATAATAATATTAAGTTCACAAGCAAGAAAAATAATTTGTTGACAATCATTGAAGTATATTGCAAGAAAGTAGAGTTAAGATATAGTGAAATGAGGTTCCATTGATAGATGATGTTCCCAAGAGAAATTTTTAGGAATTTTACTATTTTATCAATACACTATTTTTGGTAACCAAGGCAAAGTGCAAGAAGTGGACTAGCACAAAGAAAATCTTCCAATCAAAATTTTTGATGATTAGAGTATCAATTAAGAAAATTTTTGAAGGTGAAACCTTTTTTAGTTCTAATCAAAAAGGAGAAAGAAAAATACCAATGTAATAAGAAATTTCGAGATCAAATGGGAGGAAAAATATTTTGAATAAAGGTGTCACATCCTAAAAAGCTAAGATTTGTTGAGGTGTGCAATATTTTGGAAAGTATCATCATTTATTATAAAAGGAATGTTGTATATCTCTTATAAAGGATAGTAGTAGCTACAATGACATGATAAGGGCACTCTTGAACCTAAAGTATTAATATAAAAAATCCTCTTGACCTAGGTTATGAGGATTCCCAAAAGGGGTAGTGGTAATAATAGTGATAGTTATCAATCTGAAGGTTCAAACCCATTTACTTTTTAAAGTATCAAATCTAGATAACTTTGGAGGGATTGATGAATTAGACAAGATATGACCTAGTGTTAGATACAATAATCATATTGAAATATTTAAACAAGTTATAGAGGAAAATCCTCCCCTTTTTAATCTATAAATAGGAGTAGTGTTCACTTTGTAAAGGATTGATGAGTTTGAAATTGTATTCTATTATAGAATCTCCATTAATTTCATTTTGTATAGGAATCTGACCTTGAGTGTATTTTGGATAAATTGAACACCCACTCTTGACACAATATCTATAATTGTACTATTTGCATATATATATATATGGAGGTTTTCATCAATTTTCGGATCAATCATCTATTACTTCCTATCAACCTATTTCTATGTGTGTGTGTTTATGGTCTTTACCTAATTTGAATTTTTTTGATGTATGTATGTGTTAGGGGCCTACTTAAATTCTTGGATGAGCCATCTATGGGTTCCTACAAACCTACCTTATTTATGTATGCCTATTTTGGCAAATCCTATATATGCTAAATTGTTTTGGAGAGTATAAGAGTTCATAGCTAGTACATAACATTTAGACCTATTGTGTAGAGGGATATTAGAAAATATTTTAGCACATTACCACCTTTTTTATTTTTTTTATTTGTTTATATTTATTTTATCGTATCCCTTTTCACTTTTGAGTCGAAGGGCAACACAAATATAACATATTAACAATTATCCAACCTTATAAAAACTATAAAAGACCTTCTATTGAGCCAAAACCTATACTCTCAATGGTAACCTACTGTATCACTCCTTGCGAGACATGATTGTTTTAATCAAGACAATCAAATACAATAATAGTTTAATGGAATGCTCTATTAGAGTCTAGAAACACGTAATTGGTCTCCTATTCACAATAATAAGTTAGGCTACACTTGCTGAGGTTTTGAGCCTATCCCTACTTTTTTAATATCTCTCACTCACCTAACAACTATGCCCTAGAACAAACATCAAAATAATCCATTGCTAAAGATATGAGATTAATATTATGGTGAAGGCCTTGATTTAAATACTTCCATAGTACATGTTTCATTCATATAGTGACTCTACTCAAGCTAAAGTTCCTAGAAGATTATGAAATATCCATCATAGAAGCTACAAGGTAGAACATGATGGAAAAATATTACATCATTGAAAACATTTTAGCATGGATAAAAGTGAGACCTTTACAACATTTAGTGGCATAAGATGTCTAGGATGACTATACAACATTCATACTTTAAAATATTACATATGATGATGGTAAAATAATATCAACCCCATAGGAGAACCTATAAGATATCGCCTAATTTTACTAATTACATATGAAGTAGAATGTGGCTTTGAGGTTTCTCATGATGTCATTCAAAGGATGGGCTTTTAAGGGGTTCTACTCCCTCTCGCTACACTCAATCATTGAATGGAATCAACTTGTTGTCTTATTCATAAATTATTTTAGGGATATAAAGTAGTCAACCCTAATTATCCAATATACTACTTTCTAGTCCTCTCTCACTTAAAAAATTACTAGATTATGCTAATCAAGAAAATATATGGGTATGTGAAGATAGAGGTAGCAGTTCCTAATAAGCTCCAAATCCAAATCAATAATAAAATGGGATAGAGAATAGTTGAGGTGGTGAAATTTGCTACCTTGAAGGTGTATGGAAAGGCACATAAAAATATTTTCCCAAGATAGAATAAAGCAACCTACCCATCTAAAACCAAAAGAGAAACAAAGGACCTGAGTTGCAGGTTGAATGTGCATGCCAAAGGGTAAATAAAAAATAGGGAGTGCGTACTAGTACCATCTCTACTTCACCAGGAAAAATATCTATCCATGGTACCAGTTTGGTTGCACAATGATAAGGATGAATTAATTTTTACTTAAACTTAGGTTTGGTTGTAGTTTGGTTGCACAACCTTTTTGGTAACCTTTTGTAAATCCATCCATGGTTTTTCTACTATGGGTTTTGATTCTCTGATGGTTTTGTAAAGGCTTCTTAGCCTATAAATTCATAATTTGATTAATGGAATTCTCATGCAAGCTGATGTAATTCTCAAGCAAGTTGGTGGTAATCTTATTTCTTGTGATATCCATAGCACTTGGTATCATATAATTCACTCTTGTATATGACGGGAAATTTTAAAATTTTCCTCCTTGTTGTTTGGTCATTTATTGGATCCTATTTATCTTCCATTTTTTTATTTGTTATGTGACCTATTGTATTTCATTTTTTTTATTGTCTCATCAAAGTAGCCAACCTATTGTTTCTTTATATCTTCTTTTGAAAAACATTTCAATGGGATTGTTTTCACTAAATCACTCATAGATCCCCCAAATATGATTGACCACACTCAAGCCCCATCCCTATATTTATTGGTTATTTACCGTAGTGAAGCTTCATTTGGACAAACATTATGTTCCATTAGGATATTAGAAACACCAAAAGATACATCCCTCAAAATAAACATAATTTGACGTTATGATAGTGGACACCCAAAAAAAGACATCAAATTTTGATGACACTAAGTGAGCCACATTGCTTGTGACTTCAATGACACACTATAATAACATACCTATTGTGCCACATGAGCAACAACCTATATTGTTTTAATCCATCAAAAATGTTAAAGCATTAATTTTTGGATACAATTGGACTTCTTTCAGCCCTATTTGATGCACTTTTCTATTTGATGCCTATATTTGGCCATAATATTTGAGGCATGGATATTTGTCCATAACCACTATAGAAACAAGTGCACCCCATTTTTAATCTAGCACTTCTTGAAGCACATCAATATTTGGGACTTCTAAACTTTTGTGGCATTGGCATTTTTCATTGTTGACCACAAACAATGAGGTAAAGACCAACTTATTTAAAACCTAATTGTTTGACCTATTCATAATAGAGCACTAATTATAGAATATCCCTAGGCATTACCTTTCTTATTGTCATACTTTTGGATATTTGCATAATAGCAACTAAAGTAGATATTACATACAAATCAATAGATTACACTCTCAGTCCTAATAATTCCAATCAAATTATAACATCATCAAACTTCTAGATATTCTTTATTATTCCTAGACATGCATGTATATTTATGGACACATGACACCCTATTTCTATTGCATGTTCATGATCTTTGGAAATTTTACTATCGTCCACCTATCATCAAGCTTGTAAAAAGAATTGAACAAAGCCCCTATCAAAATGTCCTTAGATCTAGAGGTATTGACATGGATGATTGATCTCTAGTCATATATTCTTGGTTAAGGTAGTCTATGATTTTGGTCCTAATAACATTTATGAATTTATGCTACTCAATTATATCCTTTCTAGTCCTAGTTTCAAAAAATACCTCTTAGTCCATGTGCCCTTTCACCGTGCAACCTTACCACCACTTGGTAGCTATTTTAGATCAGCTAGAGAAAAACATTGATGGATGTGTGGGGAGAACATTTTGATACTTTACCTACTTTGGTGTAGCATGTGGTAGTTCTATATCACTGGGAATATTTTACAAACATCTTTAGATGCTTGTTTCCATACGGTTTGATTATGTTCTTTAGCCATAGCCACATTTAAGTACATTAATATCTATGTTCCCATTTGAAACTCAAATAATATATCAATATACTACCTTTATAGTTGAGAACAAACAATATTTTTTCTCTCTCTTTCTTGATATGGCAGTTTTTCTTTTAGTCATATAGGTCGTAGCCAAAGTTCAGATCCTATAATATTGGATTTTCATTTATACATGTATTAGGGCTTGATTTATTGTACTACTTTTATCTTGGTTTATTAAGTGAAGGAGCATACTAATATTTTTAAAGTACTAAGGAAAAAGCATACTAATATTTATTTCATTCCTTGGTTAAAGAACAAAGCAAGCATATTCTATTACTTGGAAGACAAAATCAACCTACATTTTTCTATGTAGATGGGTTTTGTTTTCTTATAATTGAGGTAATCATTTTTATTGAGAATACCCTTATTTATACTCATTGGAAAGCTATTTTTAATCTTGGCACATTGGTGGTGATATTTTTCACCTTTGTAACTGTTTGATGTATTTAATTATGCATCAAATATTGTCTTATAAAAAGGAGTGCATTTTTGGTAGTGCATAATACTCCTAAACAAAAATAGTGATCTCTTTGGAATTTTTGTCAATCACCCTACTTGATATTCACTTAAGAATATATGACATATTGGTAAACAAAATAAATGATAGTATTATCTAATATAGTTTTTAATTTAGTTGATTATGTTAATAGCATGCAAGTCCAACCTCCATCACCTAGGTTCCATACTCCTAACACCCATTCTCATATCAAATGTAAGGTTAGGATCTATGATGGGTCTAGGAATATTGAAGCACTCAATAGTTGGATTCTAGACATAGAAACTTTGTTTTATTATAGCCAAATACTTGATGATGATAAGGTTCATTTTGCTACATTGAATATTTCAAGAGTAGCTAAAATTTTGATCACTCAGTAATAAAATACACAAAGTCCCATCACCACATGGGAGTATTTGGTCATATCTTTAAGGTCACATTCTATCCATCTAATTATGATGATTATTTTCTCATCCAATGGATTTTCTTAAGACAAGGAAGCCACATGTATATCTAGGATTACATCTACTAGTTCAATCGCTTGTGCATCTTGCTTCATGCAAAGGACCCTACACCTACTCTTATTTATAAGTTTAATATTGGCCTTTAGACACTTATTTTGAGATTTGAAATATAATCCACTTCACACACTTGATGCAACTTTAAATCAAGCTCAAAATACAAAGGAAAAATTTCCACTTAATCTCATGCACCTTGATCTTCCTTTTCACCAGGTGCTCATCGATTTTCCCTTTTAGTAACTCCTCGACCTTATTTTTTAGCAAACACTTCAATACCTCTAAGTTATGTACATAAATAACATTGCTCCTAAATGAATAAATCCCTTCATATTTCTTCTTCTCACTCCCATTTTTTCTCTTCTCCTCCAAATTTTTCTTTTGATGTATTTTGTAATTATTGTAAAAAGAAAGGCCACACAAAATTTGATTGTCTAGAGAAGAAAAAAAACAATTTCTTGTACAATCTCTAGAGGAGGAAACTCTATATAATCACATCAATACTTGTGGACAAGATTGTACTTATTGAAGATAGAATGTCAACTCAATAATGTCACTTTAATTGGTCATTAATCGTTTACAAGAGGTTGTGATAATTGTTTTGTTACTCATACCCATTTGACATAATTTCTCTATGGATTGTATAATCTATAATGGATCATAAAAACATTTATTTTAAGGTCTATTATTGATAATTTGTACTTATATACATATCATCATCCTCATCCATACTGAACCCATTATACATCAGGCTCATCCTAACTTGCATCAAGCATGGAAGATTGACTTAGTTTTCAGCCCCACAATATAAGAACACAAGCAAAAGATCTTTTTCCTACTCAACATGCTACACCACTTGGGAAAAATATACATTGAGAATTTGATCCTACATATTCCTATTCTTATATATGTTGGTCATTCTCCTATTGTCACTCTTGTTGTTTCTTCTTTTCCTCCTCCTCCAACTCTAGTTCCAAATTTTTTCACATCTATCAACATCCTGTCTCCTCCACCTTACAGGGGTTTTAGTTATAGATGGTATATCCTATTAATATTTAGTAAAAACCATCCATGAACCAAAATCCTATTCAAATTGGTGGTTTATATTGGTTCTACATGGACACTTATCATTATGGAGATCCACTAGGCTCACCGATTTTCTTTCCAGCTTCCAAATTTAACATCATCTTCCTCCACTTTTGTACACATTAGAGTCCAATTATTTCATGGTTGGTGGGAATATTAGGGATTAAATAATTTTAAATTAAACTTAGATTTAATTAAAATTAATTAATAAAAGTTTTAAAATACTTCATAATATTTTTGTTAGTATACAACCTTTTGGGATGTCATAGCTACAACCATTTTGGAATCCTTTTGTAAATCAATCCATGGTTTTTCTACCATGGGTTTTGAATTTCCAATGGTTTTGAAAATTATGTCTAACCTATAAATTCATGATTTGATCAATGAATCCTTTGGTATTTTTGTGGTTATCTTGTCTCTTATTGCCTCTTGTTGTCTCCTAAGGCATGAACAATTATGAGGTCAAATGGGAGGAAATAAATTATGAAGAAATATGCAACATCTCAAAAAGCTAAGATTTATTGAGGTGGGCAATCTAATATAAATTATTGTCATTTACTACTAAAGGAATGTTGAAAAACTCTTGAAAAGGATAGGAGTATCAAGAAATCCATGATGAGACCACTCTCAAATCTAGAGAATTAAAAGTAAAAATTATTTACAACTAGATTTAAGTACATGGAAATAATGATATTAGCCATTGATCTCAAGGCTCAAAAATTTGGCATTTAAAGTATCAAATCTAGACAAATTTATAAGGAATTATGATTAAGGTAAGATATGATTCAGTGTTAGATACAATAATCATATTGAAATTATTGAGATGATTTTTGGAGAGAAATCCTCCTCTTTGTAATATATAAATAGGATTATTTCTAGCTTTGTAAAGGATTGATGAGTTTGTAATTATATTCTCTTGTAGGCTTTCTCTTCATTTAATTTAATATTGTGGTTAAATCATGAGCAGTTTATGGGTAAATCAAAATTTTTATCTTGAAATAATATTTATATTTGTGCTATTTACACACAAACACATATGGAGGCATGCATCAAATTTTGAGTCAGCCATTTGTGATTTCTTGTGGATACATTTCTAAATGTGTTTACTTGTATTATTTACATACTTTGGGTTTTTTGATGTATGTATGTGTAAGGGGCCTACATCAATATTTGGATGAGCCATCTATAGCTTCCTATAGACTTTCCCTCTTTATTCATGCATAAGTTGGCAAAACCCATCTATGCTTAACTATTTTGGAGAGTGGAAGAATTCATTGTTAGCACATGGTGTTCATATCTATTATGGAAATATAACTTAGTGGATATTTTAGCACATCGTTACCTTTTATCTTTTTTTGGGTTATTTACATTTATTTTTTCACATCCCTTTTCATTTTTTATTCTAAGTTCACCACAAATATCACATATTAACAAGGATATAGCCTTTTAAAAACTACTAAAGGCCCTTGATTGAACTAAAACATATGCTCTTGGTTGTGGCCCTACTATATCACTCCTCACAAGGTATGGTTATTACAAATGATATAATAAAATATAAGAAACATTTATTGACACACGTAGTGGGACCCTAATGATATATCATTGGTATCATAATCACAACAATAAACTAGGCTAGACCTAGTAAGGGTCTAAACCTACCCCTACTTATTGAAGCATCTATCACTCACCTACCAAATCTACTCTAGAATGAACATTAGAAGAAGCTAATACTAAATATATGAGATTAAAATTTTAGTGAAGGCATTGATCTATCTACTTCTTGAGTATATGTTACATTCACCTGTAAACTATACTTGAGCTAAAGAACCTAGAAGACTATGAAATATCCATCATGGAGGATGTAATATAGAACATAAATTATTTCTTTAGCATGGATTAAAGCAACCCCTTTTTGATCTCTAGTACCATCAAATGTTTGGGATGACTACCCAATGTACATACTTCAATCCCATATGAGCACCTAAAAGATATTATCCGATTTTACCAATTGCATACTATCATCAAGTAGAATGTAGCTCTAAGGTTTCTCATGGCTTCATTGAAAGGAAGATCTTGTAAAGGGTTAAATTCTATTTTCCCACACTTAATCATTGAATGAGATCAAGTAGTTGAATTATTGACACATGAATTTGGGAAGAAAGAGTAGTCAACCCTAGTTATCAAATCTACTACTTCATAATTATATCTCACTTAAAAACCTATTGCTTTTGACTAGATTATGAAAATCTAGAAAAAGGAGTATGTGGAGGTAGTGGAAGTAGTTCTTGATAGGCCCTAAATCCAAAAAAATAATCAAATGGACTAGAAGATAGCTGAGGTAGTAAAGTTTACTACCTCAAAGGTTCTTGAGCAAGTAGGTTTTGATATTTTCCTAAGACAAATGGAAGCAACCTACATCTCCAAAGGTGAAGAAGAAGCAAAGGACTTGAACTAGAAGTGGAATGTTCTTTCCAAAGGGATATACAACAAAGAGGGAGCCTATACTACTACCATCCCAACTTCACTATAATAAAATTATATCCATGATACTAGTCTAATTTCATTAAGAGGTAGTTGAAAAGTCTCAATTTCATTGGGGTGATGATATTTCACTCAAAAAACTAGAAAATATAGAAGAAGAAAGGACTTGAATAGCTAGTGAAGGCACTTTTTGAATCTATTCCTAATGGATAAATTTTACCCACTTAAAACTTTGTATACATGTACTATATGTAATTTAGTAGTCCTAAAGTCATGGGAAGATGAAAGTTGTAATAGTTGCAGAGATGTGGAGATGCATACTGCTTAAATTACTTTCTAGGAATTCTTTGCCTAACTTCATACCTAATGAGCTAATTCACCAATGTTCTTAGGTTTCTTATCTTTAGTAGGCTTAATATCCCCTGTGACTTTCCAAAACTATAGTGATTTCTCACTATAACATTTCTTGATAGCAAATGCTAAGTGTAAGAAGTAGACTAGCACAAAGAGAAACCTTTGACCTAAATTTTTAATGATCAAAAGGTCTGTTAGGAAAACATTTGAATATTGGAAATATTTTAGTTCCAATAGAAAAGGGGAAAGAAAATTCTTAACAACAAAGATTTGATGGTTAGAAGTTATGGTATCACATCTTGAAAAGCTAATATTTTCCAAGATGCACAATCTTCTAGAAATTATTATCCTTTATTGCAAAATGAATTCTATATATCTCTTCGAAAGAACAATAGTAGCTAAAAATCCATGATGAGACCACTCCAAAATCTAGAGCACTAAAAGTAGAAATGCTCAACATATAGATAATGAGGATTCCAAAAAGGTGAAAATTAAAATAATGGTGGTAGTTGTTGATCTGAAGGCTCAATACCATATGGTATTTAAATTATTAAATCTATAAAATTTTAGAGAGATAGTTAACTCATGCAAAATATGATCCAGTGTTAGATACAATAATCATATTGAAATATTTAAATAAATTTTGTAAGGAAACCTTCCTCTTTATAATCTATAAATAGGAGTAGTGTTGGATTTGTAAAGGATCAACAAATTTGCAATTGTATTCTCTTCTAGGCTCTCCTTTTGTTTTATATTGTATAGCAGTCAAATATTGAGCAACTTATGGATATATCAAATGCTCATTCTCAAAATAATCTCTATAGTTATACTATTTGCATATATATATGGATGCCTATAGCAATTTTTGAATCAATAATTTGTAACTTCTTACGTACCTATTTATATATGTGTATGTGTGCTTGTAGTCATTAACTAATTTGGATTATGGTGATGTATGCAAGTGTGAGGGACCTACATCAATTTTTGGATCAACCATCTAGGGCTTCCTATGGACCCACCTTCTTTATGCATGCTTGCATCATAAAATCCCATCTATTTTTAACTATGTTGAGGAGTGAAATAATCCACCAATGGAACATAGTTTTTAGGTCTATTGTGCAAAGGATCTTAGGAGATATTTTGGCACATCACCAATTTTTTTCTTTTGTTGGATTGTTTACTTTTATTTTCTCACACTTTTTTCCTTTTGAGTCCAAGTGCACATATCTTAAAAAGGAGGAGAGGAAGGAATTTTGTTGGAATAATAGGTTAGTATTTTATTAGAGTATTTTCTAAGAAATTAGTTGATAAAATATTTAGGTTCCTCAAAAGAGATGTTTTAGTAGTTATATTGGATTGAAATAGTCCCCATTTATATTACAACAATATTTTCAAAAATTATGCATATATTTTGGAAATTTTTAAACCTTGATATCCAATCTTAAAGTCAATGTATTTAACCCATAAAGATAATATTGTCGTCTATTATTGTCCCTAACTAGGACAATCATACATCATGTTAGAGTGACATAATAGACCATAGCACGGATAATAGTGTTCAACTCAATTGAAGGTCTCTAAGAGTTTTTACAAGATTGAATCCTTATTAAGATGTGATATTCAAGGAACTTTCTACTCTATCAAGAAAAAAAGGGATGTAAGAATGTAAGAAAAATCAAAAAATAAAAGTAAAAGGGGATGATGCACTATGAGATCCACTAATATCTTCCTATAAAAATAGTCTTGAGTTCCATGTGCTAATGGTAAACATTTCATGGCATACCTTCGACCAATGCCACCTTCCGCCACGTGGCTTGGAATTTGGGATATTTTTGCATTATCTGGTAGATTTAACTCAAGCAAAACCATCACATATTTCAACACATATATTTATATGTTTAATAGATTTTTCAAAGGATCTTGTGTATGGTTCAGGAAACTATCCATAGAAAATGTTATGTGGATTCTCTTTTCAAATTTAGGGAGGAGAAGGTACGGTAAGCCCTTGGTCTCTTTGGGGTTGGTGTGGAATATTTTCACACTAGTAGAATTCCCCAACTCAGCCAAAATTTTTTGATATATGGTAGATGGAGGCCGCCTCCTCGAGGAGTTTTAAAAATTAATGTTGATGGGTCATCCAGGGGTAATCCTGGACTTGCTAGAATTGGGGGTGTTGGGAGAGACATTGTTGGTGTGGTCAGATTTTTTTTTCGTTTATAAATGTGTTCACTCCAAAAATTTATGGAAGCTCTTGTAATTCTCAAATTTTGTTTAATATTTTAAACAAAAAAATGTTGGAGGAAGTTAATTAGTAGTTTTCCTTTGTGGTCGTTCAAATTCTTAGAATTGGATAAGAGTTTGAATTTATCTCCTTTGTGTACACACGAAGGAAATGGAATGGCGTTGTTGATTATTTGGCAAAAGGACTTCTAAGATTTTGGGTCCTTGGATTATGGATTAATGGAAGATTATCCTAGTTGGGGACTCTCAGTGCCTATGGGAGTTGATCCAAAAGGATATCTAGACTTAATGGGCTTTTTTCATGTTGTCTTCTTCGGGATTTGATCCTATTTGGTGGTTTTAGTCTAATTTACTATTTATTTGAGTCTTTTTTTGGGGCTTCATTGTACTCTATAATCTTGTCTTCTTATCAATAAAATTTAAACCCCTTTATTTAAAAAAAAATTAAACACTTCATCTCCTTAAAAAAGTCTAGATAAATCATGATCTATCAGTTATATGCATATATGATTAGGAAGGTCCTATAGGAGATCCAAGCTAATAAGTGACTTAGTGTAAAAATATATGTAGGACCCTCACACACACACTTAACACAATTGATATTCATGCCAAATATTATGAATCTACATACATACACATCTATGGGTCTATAGACAAAGGCCAAAATATAGACATGATTTCGTTTATATATAAATGAAGATAAACATTTTCATATATTATGCTAGAAGTAGAGGTTCAAAATTATTCATAATTTTTTGAGGAACCATATCTATTTTTATATAGATAAATAAGAGGAAACCCTACAAACACACATGGAAAGGCAAACTTTTTTATCCTGTACAAATATAATACTATTGTTATTTATATATTACAAGGGGAGAAGTTTCCCTCCAAAATTTGGAAGATGACTTGAATTTCTATCTATGCATTTCCTACGAATTCTAAATATTTAATGGAGTAGCCCTCAATTACCATTCCTATAAATTTATAGTTTTCATGGTTGTAGGTCCCCTTCCTTCACCTTTAATGGTTTACCTACCTAAATTGTATCCATTGATCCAAAGTATTGTTGCTAGATAGACATATTTTCTTAGTAATGGTATATTATCTTTCCTACTCTCAAGGAGCCATGAACTTACCTATCTCTTTCTTAGTATTAGTATCCTTGTTCACCTTTGGATTTGTCTATTGTTTCAAAAAAATTATAACACCTTTACTCACATCGTTGGGATCTTCTTAAGTAGGACTTTTGTTTGGTTACTTTCTTTGAGACTTTATAAGTTTTGATAATTCACTTTATTGGGTCTTATTTATTTTTTTAGAAAAAACATCCTCAAAAGAGATGTTTTAGTAGTTATATTGGATTGAAATAGTCCCCATTTATATTACAACAATATTTTCAAAAATTATGCATATATTTTGGAAATATTTAAACCTTGATATCCACCTTTAAAGTCAATGTATTTAACCCATAAATATCATATTGTCATCTATTATTGTCCCTAACTAGGACAATCATACATCATGTTAAAGTGACATAATAGGCCATCACCAAGAGAATAGGGTTCAACTCAATTGAAGGTCTCTAAGAGTTTTTACAAGATTGAATCCTTATTAAGATGTGATATTCAAGGAACTTTCTACTCTATCAAGAAAAAAAGGGATGTAAGAATGTAAGAAAAATCAACAAATAAAAGGAAAATGAGATGATGCACTATGAGATCCACTAATATATTCCAATAAAAATAGTCTTGAATTCCATGTGCTAATGGTAAACACTTCATGGCATACCTTCGACCAATGCCACCTTCCTCCATGTGTCTTGGAATTTGGGATCTTTTTGAATTATCTAGCAGATTTAACTCAAACAAAACCATCACATATTTCAACATAGATACTTATATGTTTAACAAATCTGTCAAAGGATCATGTGTATGGTTCAGGAAACTATCCATAGCAAATGTGATGTGGATTCTCTTTTCAAATTTAGGGAGGAGAAGGTACGGTAAGCCCTTGGTCTCTTTGGGGTTGGTGTGGAATATTTTCACCCTAGAAGAATTGCCCAACTCAGCCAAAATTTTTAGATATATGGTAGATGGAGGTCGCCTCCTCGAGGAGTTTTAAAAACTAATGTTGATGGGTCATCCAGGGGTAATCCTGGACATGCTAGAATTGGCGATGTTGGGAGAGACTTTGATGGTATGGCCAGATTTTTTGTCATTTATAAATGTGTTCACTCCAAAAATTTATGGAAGCTCTTGTAATTCTCAAATTTTGTTTAATATTTTAAACAAAAAAATGTTGTAGGATGTTAATTGGTAGTTTTCCTTTATGGTCATTCAAATTATTAGAATTAGATAAGAGTTTGAATTTATCTCCTTTGTGTACACACGAAGGAAATAGAATGGGGTTGTTGATTATTTGGCCAAAAGGACTTATAAGATTTTGGGTCCTTGGATTATAGATTAATGGAAGAGTATCCTAGTTTGGGAATCTCAGTGCCTATGGGAGTTGATCCAAAAGGATATCTAGACTTAATGGGCTTTTTTCATGTTGTCTTCTTCGGGATTTGATCCTATTTTATGGTTTTATTCTACTTTACTATTTATTTAAGTCTTGTTTGGGGGCTTCATTTTACTCTATAATCTTGTCTTCTTATCAATAAAATTTAAACTCCTTTGTTTAAAAAAATTGTAAACACTTCATCTCCTTAACAAAGTGTAGAGAAATCATGATCTATCGGTTATATGCATATATGATTAGGAAGGTCCTATAGGAGATCCAAGATAATAAGTGACTTAGTGTAAAAATAGATGTAGGACCCTCACACACACACTTAACACAACTGATATCCATGCCAAATATTATGAATCTACATACATACACATCTATGGGTCTATAGACAAAGGCCAAAATATAGACATATGATTTCGTTTATATATAAATGAAGATAAACATTTTTACATATTATGCTAGAAGTAGAGGTTCAAAATTATTCATAATTTTTTGAGGAACCATCCCTATTTTTATATAGATAAATAAGAGGAAACCTTACAAATACAGATGGAAATGTAAACTTTTTTATCATTTACAAAGCTAATACTATTGTTATTTATATATTACAAGGGGAGAAGTTTCCCTCCAAAATTTGGAAGATGACTTGAATTTATATCTACGCATTTCCTACGAATTCTAAATATTTAATGGAGTAGCCCTCAATTACCATTCCTATCAATTTATAGTTTTCATGGTTGCAGGTCCCCTTCCTTCACCTTTAATGGTTTACCTACCTCAATTGTATCCATTGATCCAGAGTATTGTTGCTAGATAGACATATTTTCTTAGTAATGGTATACTGTCTTTCCTACTCTCAAGGAGCTATGAACCTACCTATCTCTTTCTTAGTCTTAGTATCCTTGTTCACATTTGGATTTGTCTAATGTTTCAAAAAAAATATAACACATTTACTCACATTGTTGGGATCTTCTTAAGTAGTACTTTTATTTGGTTACTTTCTTTGAGACTTTAAAAGTTTTGATAATTCACTTTATTAGGTATTATTTCTTTTTTAGATAAAAAATCCTAATTGCTTTCACAAATTTCATATTTATTCCTTTGTTCTATTTTATGTTTCCCCATTTTTATTTGTTCGTTCCAATGATTTTTCAATGATGCATTCATGTTTTCTTACTCTTCTAGTGATGTCAACTAATCTTCTCATTGTTGTAGAGAATATTTCACCCTAGTAGCCTTTCTTTTGAATGTGGAGAAGTATTTTCTTTTAAAATTCCATCCTTAGAGTGATCACAAGGATCCCTCTTATTCTCCCACTTGTTGGTCTTCCTATTTCATCTCTCATCATAAAGGATATTTGTGTGTCTTATGGTGGGATGATGTATGAATTTCCAAATGTTGTTTACCCAAAATAAGGTAAAAAATAATTAGTTATCTTGGTTTTTTTAGTTGTTGTTTGGGTTGATCCTCCTCCTATAATGAATTCTTTTTAGTTATCACTAAAAATACTCATTAGCTTTGGTTAGTAGAAATTGTTTACATAGATATCACAAAAACTCTCTATACTATTCATCATGGATCATATTATTATCATATGATCAACTTTCCCACATAGAAGGAGAGTATACACTCCTATATTCATCCTTTGAAGATATCTGTTTGGTGAATTTTGACATGTCACATTTTTAGATTGAAATGGATTGTGCTCCCCTAGTTCTTGGTTTGGGCTCTTATTTTCTATTTTAGGTCACAATATATTTGGGTAATAGTGATCTATCAATATAGTTTTAGTGGCTCTTAGGGGGTGTTCTACTTGCAAAAGGAAATAAATTCAAACACTAAAATAACTTTATCCATTGGGCATATGAAGTTAGAGAGGAATAACTCTCTAAGGAAAATTAGTCTTATTTTATAGCATTTACTTGGAGTCAGTGAGGCTCATTATTTCTTGCTTCTTCATGATAGGTTCAACACCCTTTCTCACTTCTAATGTCATTTCACTATCTTGAGCCTCTTTATTTATCCCCAAGATGTCATAGTGAAGACTTTGTATTACTTTTCATCCTATGCATAATTATTTCAGATAATACAAGTCTTTCACTTCATTTTATTTAGCTATAAATTTTGGCATTGTCAACTTTTATGTCTTTCTCATTTCCTACAAAATAAAAGAAAATAAAGAAATTTTTTTTTTTCTGAAAGTATTTATTTATTTACATTTTATATATAGGTGACCCAAGAGTTGTACCTTGTTTTTAGTTGACACTACCCCATGTCAGATTGTCTTTATTCCTTCAGGGGATTAAAATACTAAATTTTTGTTATCTTATATCCAATTGGCCCTAGTTATTTATCCATATTGTTGGGGTTTGGCCATTCTTCTTCAATTGCTAGTATTTGTTCATCACTCCACTTAGATGGCGACAACATCTCTATATAATGAGAATATAGCGGCTCACTTGGAATTTTGATCATGGTCTCATATATTATCCTTAACACCACTAAGGACTTGTCTAGATGTATATATCCTTCTAGTTTGGTGGTGAAATATCTTCATAGGTAGATGTTGAAAGAAGGAGGTAGATCAATTACTGATATGTCATGTACGATTGCTTTATCTATACATGCATAAGGGGAAAGTGAAATATTATTTGCAACCCCTAATATTTGAATTGAGTTACCATCCAACTACACTACTCTTTTGTTTTTTGTCTAATATCTTACTTCCAATGTATACACTATTTATTTTGGCGTAATGGATGTAATGGATTTGAATTCTATAATAGAATTATGGATCAAATTGTCCTTAAAGATGAAAAATATGATAAAACAAGGAAGTCTTGGGTCTATTAGACCCTAGGGATAATATGTGTAACACATTCATTTATTGTGGTTGCCTTATTATTTTTTTCTCTTCCTCTAGGGCCTTCAATAAATGTTATTTCTATTGTGGGATAGTTAAAATTTTTGTTCAAGTATATTACATTATTTAGTAAATGTTAATCTACCAACTTGGGTATATTTATATATTAGGACTTTATCTTACATTAAGGTTTGATTAGTTACTTCAAGCAAGTAATAAATGCACAAGTGTTAGAATATGCAATGATGTAAATGTGCATGTAGTGTACATGTACGTGAGTCATAGGATAGGTAGATTAAGAGTCATGGATAGAGTAATGGCTAAGGGACATATATTACTATATATATGCCTTTGAGGTATAGAATGAGATAGAGTGTGAGAGAATGAAAATATTAAAGTGATTTGTAGTTAGAGTACAACATAGTTATTTCATTAAAATTATGGAGTGTTCATGTCCTCCATTATAATACATTGTACTATTTTCATGAGAATCCATTAATGACATATTTCTAAGTTATTACAAAATATTATCTTATAATTTTCCTACATATTATAGTGCCATTATCATATACTTATTATTTGTTGCTCATTTTACATCTTGTGGTTGCGTTTACTTTAATATAAATCATCAAAATCTAACAGTGGTATCAAAGCACATGGTAGATCAATAGGAAATAGGGAGAACCACACGAAATATTGAGAGGAGATATGAAATCTCATTTTTAGAAAATGTTTAAATAAATTTGGCTGGACTCTTTCCATATATTTTCATAAAATCTCGTGAAGACTAGGACACAACATTGATTCCACTACTTTAATAAACTAACTAGTGAAGATTCATTTAAAGTTTCTTCCATTGTAGATTCTAATATTTATTGCATGAAAAGAAGATTGAAAGAAAATTGAGAAGCTTCCAACAAGAGCTAGGAAGCATATCTTCTTTGGAATCAATCTAGTACCTGAAGCAACAAATGAATATTGAATATTTGGAGGCCTAAGGAAAAGGTCCTATTACAAGATTGCAGACCTATAGAGTGCAAAAGAGAAAAAGGCCAAATGAGCCTTATTGTTGATTGAAGTAAGAAGAGACTATGGAAAAGAGTTTAGGAGAAATTTGGATATTGGAGATATCCATTGAACACTAAAAATTGTATATTTAAGAAGGATGAGAAAACAAGTCAAGAAGCTAAAGAGACCCACAAGAGGTCCCACTAAAGAACTTCTATTTTTTGGAATATTAAAGATAGATAAGGACTAGAAAAGGTCCTATTGTAGATTCTAGAAGTAGTAGATTTTAGAGATCCAGGAAAATATCTCATTAAGGATATTAGAGAAGGTATAAATATTTTAAATACCTTAGAGAAAAGGCTTCAAGAAAGGATTGGAATGATAAATAAGGACAATGCTAGGAAAGCATCATTACTAATTTTAGAGAAGGTCATTGAAGGATTTTTTAGGAGAATTCATTGGAGAAATATACTAGTAGAAAGGAGTTACTAATCAAGGATTTTTTAGGATAATTGGTGCCATCCAACAACAACCCCAAAAGGAGAAGGATTTGGTAAGGAGGTTGCCAAATTTAAAAGGAGAATAATCAAGACATCAAGACTATCAAAATATTGAGAAGGCCACTAGATAGGCCAATATTGAAGCTATAATTCAACAAGGAAGTTGAAGGAGAAAGGAGTTAGAAGAAACCACCAAATTTGAGATATTTGGAGATTGCCATTGAAGGCTTGAAGGCTATTTTGGATAAGAGGAATTTTTTGATTTGACAACAAAAAATTGAAGGTCTCTAGAATATAAATAGTAGTAATGATTTGGCGGAGCAAGGGTATGCATAGTGGCAAATATTCGTAAATTGGACAAATATTAGGATTTCAAAAATTGTAAATTGGCGAATATGAGGACCCTCGATGTTGGCCCATTCACCAAAAATTTTTAGGATCAATTTTTTCTTAGGGTCAATTTGCAATAATATATATCCCAACATAGGCATATTTATACTTCTTGGAAAGATTGTTTCAAGCCCAATCTAATGGTGGTGTTTTTATGAAGTTATGAGATGATTTAATAGGTGAAAAGTTGCCTCAAATATGATATTATATTTTAGGGCTTCAAATGCCCTAAATTTTGGTGTAAAAAGGCTCTATTTGATTTTCTTAAGATTCTCCACGATTCACCTTGAATTTGATTAGAATTTAAAAATATATATATAAGTACATTTTGAGTCCAACATCTTATGCATAACCCTATGTATGAGTTTCCTACAAAATTTGGGAGATTCAAAGACAACATACTGGATAAAATATTGACTGCATTACAATGTAAAAATTTCATGTTTGAGGACATAAAAAAGGGCATCAAGTTGGGAATCATTGATAGTTGAAAAGTTTCAGATTTTTAGAGGACATTCTGAAGGAGAGCTAAATTCACCAAGCTAAATTTTCTTGGAAGCAAGTTAGAAGGGTTTCAAAGCTGCAAATTGGTGAACTAAAAGAGCTATGATTTATCTAATACAAATTAGTATTTGGATGAATCTATTCACCAGTAAATCCATCATCTATAGATTCATAAAGGTAAGAAACTTAGGTGCAAAAGGTTCACTATTTTAACTTTAGTTATTTGGTTCACTATTAAGTTTCATTAAACACCACATTAAAGTATAAAGTTTCAAGGGAGTAAGTTTTATGTTTTAAGTCATTAAGGAAGTGTAGAAGATAGATTGTATGAGGGTTAAAATATGCACAAAAAAAAGATGAGTTAGATATACTTTAAAAGAATTAAAAATATCAACATCCTACCTTCTAGTGAAAGAAAAGAAGACATTATCCTTAAGTGGAATTTGCATAGATTATAGTACACATTTTAAGTTATTTTTAAGATTTCATTCAAAGGAGCAATAAGGAGAAATTTATAGTGCACTATACTAGTTATTCTTAAAAGTTATTAAAAGTGCATTGAGTATTAAGTTAAGGATAAATATTAAGTGCACAAAACTAGGTAGAAGTGAAGTGTCAAAAGACACTATTGAATGTAGAAAACCTACAACATTTTTTGGAAAATAGAAGCCACAAAAAGGAGTAATATAACCTCCAAATATTGGAGAAGGAAGCCACTTTAATTCAATAAAGGAAGCTACAAAAGAGACTAAGAAAGTCTCAAAAACCAAGTACAACTAAGGTATTTTATCTTAGTCTAGTGCATATTCAACTCAAGGTTTAATAGCTTCATACTTATCTTCTACATCATAGCAAAAGAAGACAAAGGTTAAGTGTCTTAAGACACCAATGCAGCACAATATTATAGTCCATACGCAGCAACATTAAATAAGTTAACGTACAATATACAATTCTAAGGATATAGAACCATCAAAAATGTCTTAATATCATCATATTCAAGGTGTCGAAAGACACTATATCTAGTGCCATACTCTCATGAAAGTAGTACCATAGTAAATACACTTGTCATAGAAAAAGAACCTACAACAAGAAGGAGATTAGCAAGGTAACAATAGTGCAAGTTGAAAATAGTTGGAATATACAAGGTGTAATGGATAACAACACCAAAATTTACCCAAGAAGAATCTTAGACATACCACCATCATCGTTGAGCCACCTATGTTGTAGAAATAATCATACACCTTGCTATTACAAAGAAGCCAAGAAAACCTACAAAATAAGTTAGAAAGAATAGGCATTGAAAGAACAAAGAAGCAAGGATAGGCACCAAGAATAAAAGGTACATTGAAGTGTTTGATTCCATGCAAGACAAGGAGCTTCCACTTTCCATAGCAACACAAGGAATCTAGTGCCACTTGGCACAAGGTAAGAGAAAGTGCTTGCAAATCTTCATAATACCTACACCAAGGAAGAATAGCACCCATGAAGGAGTAACATGTCAAAGAAGAATCAACAATCATTATTCAATGCTCAACATAATATCTGCACCACCTAACTAATACCTCCAAATAATTTAACCTCCTGCACCATGTTGCATACATTTCTAAGCAAGAAAGTGCCACTTGGCATACACCTCAAAGGGAGACAAGAGGTATTAATATCCTTGGATAAGAAAGAGCACACATATCCAAAAAGAGATATAAAATATCATCATAGGAAGGAGGAAGACCATCATAGATGGTATCCATTGAAAATTGAGCATTAATTGCTCACTATCATACATACAAGACTAGAAATTATAGTTCCCAAGCTTGGATAAAGAGTCAAAATAATCTAATCATATTGTAGCATACAATATTTGAAGGAAGGTAATGTTTTATATAATTTAATATTTTATTTATTTAAGTATAAGGATTTATAAGGTGCTTCATTATATAATATTGAAGTTATTTATTATTTGCATTGGATATATAAGAAAATATCAAGCTTAGTGAATTAGAAAACAAACTTAAACAAGGAGTTTATATCCTTAAGTGATATTTCAAAAGTATAGTAGTTGAAATTCAATTATCATAATATTTGCAATTAACTAAAATTGGAATTAATTAGGTTTTCTACCTTTAAAAATTTTAAGTATTACTCTTTTGCGAATATTATCATCTCTAAATTTCCAAATTAGGGAGATATAAGGAGTAGTACATCAAAATTTAGAACATTGGAATCCAACCATAGAATCTTGAAGTTAGAGAATTTCATCAAAATTAAAAAGTGCCAATAGGGATAAATAAGGTGATATAGTAGTTGATTATTATCTTCGAAACATTAGAGAATAAATTCAAAATAAAATCTAGTAGATGCTAAGCACTTTATTAATACCATAGTGTACTATAATCACTTAGGAGATATAAGTGATTCTACAAAATCAAATATTAAATAAGGTTTTATCAAGTTAGTTCACATACTTATAACTAGGAAGTCATAAGGTAGACAACTACAAAGTTTTTGAGATACAAAACTTCTATCAAAATTGTTCTCTTGTAAAAAAAGAAAGAAACTATGGAAGGGTTTGTTCTAAATGGTTCAAAGACATACTTGATTCTAGAATTGATAATAAGGAAAATGCAATTAGAAGAGAAGAACCAATATGGTTTAGAAATACTTCTAAGAATTCATAAATCAATAGATTGGCAAAAGTAAATTCTTCATAAATATATTTCAATGATGTCAACTATATCAGTGAAGATATTGAGATCCATATTCAAAATTTAGAAAAGAATATTCATAAAAAATATATCCTACAAATTTATAAAATAAGTAAGGATGAAATAGCTTCAATTGTACATAGATGGTTTAACTATTTCATCAAGGAAATGGATGGACTTGATTCTCCTAAAACAAGTAGCAAAGAAATTGGGATATATTCACTATGCACTTATTGCAACAAATTTGGTCATGAGAAAGCAAACTGTTGGATCCTTCATCCATGTAAATATTATGGAGGAAAATCTCATTCATCTTTCTTCTATTACTATAAATACAAGTACTATAAAATATTTGAAGAGATTAATATTTAGATTAGATTGCTTCTTCCAAGTTCTTATTTCAGAATCATCTAGTAACAATGAATTCAAGCTTTACATTTTTTAATATCAAGGATATAGGTCATTTAGAAAACCAAATGAAAGAAAATGGATCAATTCTAATCAACTTGTGACCAACAATGTCCTGATATCTCTAGTTCATAAAATATACTTTGAAGACTCCAAGAACAAGGATTCTACCAAACACTTTGAAACAACAGAAACCAAAGGAATGAAGAAGACAATGAAAGACAACATGAAGACTAAACCAAATAAAAGAGAAGGACCAAATAAAGTTGAATAACAACTAAAATATGAAGTTCCATATTGAAGAATAAAGTCTTCAATACCCAAATAATATAATACTAGGGGGTGTTAGAGTATATTACATTATTTGGAACATGTCAATATACTATTTTGGGTATATTTCTAGATTAGGAATTTATCTTTTATTAAGGTTTGAGTAGTTACTTCAACCAAGTAATAAATGCATGAGTGCTAGAATGTGCAATGATTTAAATGTGCATGTAGTCCACATGTACACAAGTTATAGGGTAGGTAGATGAAGAGTCATGTGTATATTAAATGCCAATGCACATATATTGCTATATATGCCTTTGAGATATAGAGTAATATAAAGTGGGAGAGATTGAAATTACTATAGTGATTTGTAGTTAGAGTACAATGTAGTTCTTTCATTGAAATTATAGAGTGTTCATGTCCTCCATTATAATACATTGTACTATTTTCATGAGCATCCATTAATGGCATATTTTTGAGTTATTATAGAAGTTTATATTATAGTTTTCCTACATATTATAGTGCCATTATCATATACTTATCACTAATTTCTCAATTTACATCTTGTGATTGAATTTCTTTTAATATAAATCATAAAAAGTTAAAAAATTTCAATGTTGGGACTGGTACAATGTGTTGAGCAAGGTGTTGCAAGAAGTTTGTCATTATTGTCAACACAGGCAGTTAGATCTAATGATGTAGTGGACAGATAGTTCAAGAGTCATTCAGATGCAGAGGATAGAAATTCAAAGGATAGTCAAATTATGTAAAGTGCAATTCCAGGAAAACAGAAGTGACCCAGTTTCAAAAATTCGAAGAAATAAACAAGTTAGAAAACTGCCGTGATATCGTGACATGTTTTCTATCGCAATTTTGTGACAGGTTGCAAGAAAAGCCTTTGGAAGCCGAAAGCATCACGATTTCACGATGAAGATGAGGATGACGTTAGCAAAAGCTGAAAGTGTCACGATTTCGCGACAGGTTGCAAGAAAAGCCTCTGGAAGCCAAAAGCGTCATAATTTCATGACGAAGATGAGGATGACGTCAACGGAAGCTGAAAGTGTCACGATTTCATGACAGGTTGCAAGAAAAGCCACTGGAAGCCGAAAGCGTCACGATTTCACGACAAGAATGAGGATGACGTTAGCAAAAGTTTGAAGTGTCACAATTTTGCAACAAGAATGATGGCAAAGCTATCAAAGGCCAAAAGGGTCATGATTTCATAAGAGCAAGGACAAGAAGGCGTACGGCTACAAAAAGAGTCGCGATATCACGACATGTTTCTATTTCGTAGCAATAGTCACAGGAAGGTGACAGAGGTGGCAGTAGCAGTTAAAGGCCGACAAAGTTGAATCTAGGCTAATGGATTTTAGGGTTCTGTAGCCGAAAAATTCTAGGGTTTTGTAGCCGACGTTCTTAGGGTTACAGTCGACAGATTTTAGGGTTTTGCTATCGATAATTTCTAGGGTTTTGCAACTGATGTTCTTAGGGTTACAACCGACTGTTGTTTAAGATTTGTTCCTAAAATTTCTTCTATAAAAGGAGGGGTACTTCAAGTTTGAGAAGTGCAGTCTAAAGATGATGTGTGAGTGCGAGTATTGATTTTGTGCAAGTGAAGTCCGCATCGAGCAGAGAGCAAGTCGTATCGATCTTATGCAAATGAAGTGCGTAGGGAGCAGATGTTGAGTCACTTCGATTCAATCTGATTACAAAGCTATAGTTGTGTGTGTTGAAGTAAAGAGTGTGTATCGAATCTTCATGATTTAAGTGAGCAGATAAGTGTAGAGGTTGAAGACGCACTGATCTAAAGTGCGAAGTGATAGCGCAGAAGTAGAGAGTGCGAAGAAGTTCATAGAAGCGGTCGAATAATGTGAAGCATTTTGCGCAGAAGCAACAGAATGCAGAGAAATAGCAGACTATGAGAAATAAGGTGAAAGTTTTATTCTGTAATTTTCATTATCATTATTGACTTCCAAGTTGTAGCTTGGCATAAGGGGTTGGTGCCTCTTTCTAGTAGGTGCTGGTAAATTAGGAGTTGGTGCTCCATTCTATTTGAAACAGATAAAGCTAAGGGGTTGGTGCTCCTTCCAGTTGGTCTTCAGTAAAAGATATTGTAAAGTTGTAGCTTTGCATTGGCTAGATTTGGATGGTAGTCCAAGAAGTCATTTTGAGGAGTAGCCACATTGGTGAACCTTGTTAAATTACTGTGTTGTGTGACATGCTTTCTTGCTGCATTTGATATTTCTTTTATCAGTTTTAAACTCTGGATTTAAAACTATATGTTTTAGAAATTTTAAATATCACACTGATTCACCCCCATCTCAGTGTCATTGTGATTACAATAATTGGTATCAGAGCTAAGTTCCTAAATAGGCTCAAATAGCTAAGGTGATCTTGGAAGTGACACAATGGCAAGTGGTGAAGGGTTCTCCTCGAACAAAGCACCATTGTTTGATGGGACTAATTGTGCGTTCTAGAAAATTAGAATGTAGACATATCTCAGTGCTTTGGGTTTTGACATCTGGAGTGTAGTAGTTAATGGTTACAAAGCTCCCGCCACCGCTCCAACATACACTTTTGGCAAAAAGGCATTTGAATATGATTCAAAAGAAAAAAATGCCATCATGTGTGGACTAATGGATAATGAGCTAGTCAAGATCATAAATTGTGAATCAGCAAAATATATATGGGATAAACTAGAGAACATTCATGAAGGAGATGATAGGATCAAGGAGGCCAAGCTTCAAACACATCGAGCTCAATTCGAATCTTTAAAGATGGACAATGATGAGAACATAGAGACATTCATGCAAAGAGTCAATGGGATCACCAATTCAATCAGAGGTCTCGGCGAAGATATAAACGATGCTGCTATTGTGAAAAAGGTATTAAGATCGCTCCCTCCTAGATTTGATTCTAAAGTCTCTGCCATAGAAGAAGCCAAAGATCTAAATCATTTTAGTATGGATGAGATGCATGGTTCTTTGACTGCTTTTGAAATGAGAATAGAAAGGTCTAATACCATAGATAGATAAGCTGCTTTCAAAGCCCTAAAAGGTAAAATCACAAAACTAGAGTCTAAATAAGAGGATGTATCAGATGAAATGAAAACAAATTTTGTCAGAAAACTGAGAAAGGGAAAAGGAAAGTATAGAGGAAAGCTACCATTTAAATGCTTTAACTATGGAGGCATTAGACACTTTGCGACAAAATGCCCTCTCAATGAAAATAACCAGGGTGAGGAAACTTCGCACCAAGAAAGAGATGACTGGAAGAAGAAATCAAACTTCAAGAAAGGCAATTTCAAAAAGAAAAGTTTTATCTCCCGAAATGCAGATTCTTCAGAGGACAGCTCTAGTGAAGACTCTGAAGAAGGAACAGATGAGGCTCTCTTTATGGCATTTGAAGTAGAAAAATTAGAAGATGCAGAAAACATAGAAAAGAGAGAAGGAATGAACTCTAAAGTGTCTATTGAAAAAGATGAGGCTGAAGTTGATTTAGAATGTGAGCTGGTCTCTGCTCTTATGAAATGGAAATCTGAGAAAAGAAAGAATAAAAAACTGTCAAGGAAGCTTGAGGATGCAAATGACATTATAACCAGTCTAAAAACATAGACAGAAGAGTACAAGAAAATGTTTGAAGATCTTGAAGTATAGGTAACCATGAAGATAGATTACTGTTGCAAATTGGAAGAAGAAAATGTTGGTCTTCGAATATAGATACAAGAGCTGGATCAAAAAATTAGCTACCATTTCAAGCATGAAGAAAGTTCGATGAAGTTGGAAAAAATCCTAAGCGATCAAAGACCCACAGGTATCAAATTTGGTCTGGGATTTATTGAAGGAGAATCATCAAACAGACCAAAGGCAAGCAATGTTGAATGTGAAAAGAGTAAAGACAAGAAATAGGCTGTTGAAAGAAAAACAAATCAGGCAAAAGAAAGTAGTAATGCTAGTCCTGAAATAGGAACTGACAATGATGGTTTTACCAAGGTCACACATCAAAAGAAAAGAAGATCTAAGGCTCCTACAACATCTTGGCAAAAACCATCTTTCAGGTTCAATCATTACTTTTATGGTTTCTATTTCAAATGTAATGGTTATGGGCATAAAATTGCTAACTGTAGGTATAATGTAGGTCCAATAAGTTTCACTAGTAGAAATACCTTTGCTCCTCTAATGAGTTATGCAGTAGAATGCTTTAATTGTCACAACTTCGAGCACATTGCTAGAAACTGTCATAGTACTTATGTTTCAAATCAATCTCAGGAAAGAAGAATTCAACCATATAGGGCAAAACAAAATAGAAATATTTCTGAAAGATATGTGCAAGATTCTGAAAAGGGGAAATCCAAGTTAGAACCCAATACCATAATCAAAATAGAATGGAAATAGAAAGAACAGCTCAGGGAAGAAAAGGAATCTTTAATAGTGCAAACAGCTTTCAGGGCTCAGAATAAATGTGTACCGTGGATTCTTGACAGTGGTTGCTCAAGTCATATGATAGGTGATAAACAAAAATTTGAAAAAATATAGAAATATGAGGGTGGCTCTGTGAAGTTTGGAAATAATGATGGAGCCAAAATAATAGGAAAAGGATCTGTCAAAATTAGTGAAGGGAAAATCAAGTTAGAAGAAGTTTTATTTGTCGATGGTTTGAAAACAACCTATTAAGTGTCAGTCAAATCTGTGATAAAGGACATGAAGTAGTCTTCAAAAAATAGGGTTGTGAAGTCAAAAAAATAAACAGTGGGAAATTGATAGCAACTGGTTCAAGGACGTTTGGAAATTTGTACACACTCTCAGAAACATCAGAAGGTATGTGTTTCATTGGACAAGAAGAAGAGAACTGGCTATGGCACAAGAGGCTTGGAAACATAAGTTTTGATAATTTGGTGAATATCTGCTCGAAACAAGCAGTGAGAGATATTCCAACCATTAAAAAACCTTCAAACAATGTATGTGCTTCATGTCAAAATGGAAAGCAAACCAGAGTCTCATTTAAAACAAAATAATACCACACTAGCAGGCCCTTGGAACTTATTCATACAGACTTATGTGGACCCATGAGAACTCAAAGCATAAACGGCGACAAATACTTTATGCTGTGTATCGATGATTATTCTAGAATGACATGGATATTTTTCCTAAAAGATAAAATAGAAGCTTTTGAAATGTTTAGAACCTTCAAACAGCTAGTTGAGAATGAAATAGGAAAAAGGGTCAAATGCTTACGATCAGACAGAGGAGGAGAATTCATTTCGAATGAATTTACAAAATACTATGAAAAACATGGTATCAGGAGACAATATTCAGCAGCTAGAACTCCACAGCAGAATGGTGTAGTAGAAAGAAAGAACAGAACTATACAAGAAATGGCACGCACCATGCTGGCAAAAAATAAAATAGCATATAGATTCTGGAAAGAAGCAGTTCACACTGTAGTTTACATCCAAAACAGATATATGTTAAGAACTCATGAATGCAAAACACCTTATGAGTTGTGGTTTGGTAGAAAAGCAACAACAAAACATCTCAAAGTATTTGGTCAGTAGGTGCTACATCGGAAAAATCGATGACAACCTTGGGAAGTTTGAAGATAGAGCAGATGAAGGTGTTTTTGTTGGGTATTCATCAAAAAGCAAAGCTTACAAATGCTACAACAAGAGACTCAAGAAAATTATGGACAGTGTAGATGTTAAATTCGATGAAGATGGGAAACGTTTAGCTGAATTTGAGGAAAACTACCCAATCTATGAAGAAGTCATTGAAGGAGATGAGGTGAATGAAATAGAAAATAAATCTACATTTTATTTAGATGAATTAGTCGATGACTTAGAGGTGCAAGAAAACAAGAAATTCAAAACAGGCAGCTGGCAGAAAAATCATCCAAGAGACCAAATAATTGGAGATCCCACAGTTGGTATTCAGACAAGAAGGAAAGTAATAAGTAATTAATCTCTTTTATCTAGCATTGAGCCCAAAAACATAGATGAAGCAAGCAAATATGATAGCTGGATGAAGGCAATAAATGAAGAGTTAGATCAGATTGAAAAGAACAAAACTTGGGAATTAGTACCTAGACCTACGAATAAGAATGTAATCAGCACCAAATGGATATTTCAAAACAAATTAAATGAAGACGGACAGGTCATTAGGAACAAAGCAAGACTGGTTTGTAAAGGATATGCACAGGTTGAAGGCATTGATTTTGAAGAGACTTTTGCACCAATGGCCAGATTAGAAGCAATTAGAATGTTTCTGGCCTTAGCAGTTCACAAAAACTTCAGAGTTTATCATATGGATGTAAAATTTGCCTTCTTAAATGGGAAACTCGAAGAAGATGTCTATATTGAACAACCGGATGGATTTCAAATTAGTGAGGATCCTAACCTTGTCTGCAAATTAAAGAAAGCATTGTATGGTTTAAAACAAGCACCACGGACATGGTATGCAAGGCTAGATAACTATCTCTCACAACAGGGATTCAAGAAAGGTTTAGTGGACAGTAATCTGTATGTAAAAACAGAAGGTGGGCATCTCATTGTTCTAGTTGTCTATGTAGATGATATCATATTTGGCAAGCAACAAAGATGAATCTTGTAAAGACTTAGCAAATAAGATGCAGAATGAATTTGAAATGTCTATGATTGGTGAACTGTCTTACTTTCTTGGGCTACAAGTTAATCAAAATGAGAAAGGCATATTCATTTCCCAAATCAAATATGTGAAAGAAATGCTAAAGAGGTTCACTATGGAGGACTGTAAGCTAGTTAGCACTCCCATGACAATAGGCTACAAATTGAGTAAAGAAGACAAATCTCCACCTGTAGACCAAACCATGTACAGATCTATGATTGGAAGTTTACTATATTTAACAACTACCCGACCTGATATTCTCAGAGGCGCTTGCATGGTAGCTAGATTTCAGTGCCAGTCCCAAAGAGACTCATGTGACAAGAATTAAAAGGATTTTTCGGTATCTCAAGGGCACCATGGAGTATGGGTTGTGGTATCCAAAAGGCAAAGACTTCACTCTTATATCATATTCGGATGCAGATTGGTCTGGATGTGTTGATGACAGAAAGAGTACCAGTGGAGGTGTATTTTACTTGGGGGACAGATTGGTTGCATGGCACAGTAAGAAGCAAGAGTTAGTTTCTTTATCTATAGCTGAGGCAGAATATATAGCAGCAACAACATGTTGTACATAAGTCTTATGGATGAAACAAACTTTGAAAGATCTTGGTATTAATTTTAGTGAACCAATATCAGTTAAGTGTGATAACACTAGTGCAATTAACATCTCTAAGAATCCAGTAATGCACTCTCAGACAAAACGCATTGCTATAAAGTATAACTTCTTGAAGGAGAAAGTTGTAGAAGGAGAAGTTAAATTGGATTTTGTCCCAACTACAGAACAAGTAGCAGATATTTTTACAAAACCATTGCCCAAGGAAGTGTTTGAGTACCTTCGAAGCAAATTAGGAGTAGTTACACTTCCTAAGAAGTGACTAGCTATAGGGATCACTTTCTCAGGGGGAGCATTTGAGTATTTGACTATTCTTTTGCTCATGATCATAATTTGTGCTAGATGCAACAAATTGTGCCTAAGAATTGTGAGGATGGACTCAGGGGGAGTTTGTAGCAGCCCTTTGGTATTATTGACAAAGGGGGAGAAGAGTTACAGGAATGTACACAAGTGTTGCCAACAATTCCAAAGGGGGATATTGTTGAGCAAGGTGTTGCAAAAATTTTGTCATTGTTGTCAACACAGGCAGTTAGATCTAATGATGCAGTGGACAGACAGTTCAAGAGTCATTCAGATGCAGAGGACAAAAATTCAAAGGATAGTCAAATTATGTAAAGTGCAATTCGAAGAAAATAGAAGTGACCTAGTTTCAAAAATTTGAAGAAATAAACAAGTTAGAAAACTGTCACGATATCGCGACATGTTTTCTATCACGATTTCACGACAAGTTGCAAGAAAATCCTATGGAAGCCAAAAGCATTGTGATTTCACGACAAATATGAGGATGACATCAGCAAAAGCTGAAAGTGTCATGATTTTGCGATAGGTTGCAAGAAAATCCTCTGGAAGCCAAAAGCGTCGCAATTTCACGATGAAGATGAGGATGACATCAGCGAAATCTAAAAGTGTTGCGATTTCATGACAGGTTGCAAGAAAAGCCACTGGAAGCCGAAAGCGTCGTGATTTCATGACAAGAATGAGGATGACATCAGCAAAAGTTTGAAGTGTCATGATTTCACGACAAGAACGGTGGCAAAGCTATCAAAGGCCAAAAGGGTCATGATTTCACGACAGCAAGGACAAGAAGGTGTACAGCTACAAAACGATTCATGATATCGTGACATGTTTTTATTTCACGACAATAGTCATAGGAAGGTGACAGAGGTGGCAGTAGCAGTTAAAGGCCGACAAAGTTGAATCTGGGCCGACGGATTTTAGGGTTCTGTAGCTGACAAATTCTAGGGTTTTGTAGTCGACATTCTTAGGGTTACAGCCAATGGATTTTAGGGTTTTGTTGTTGACAATTTCTAGGGTTTTGTAGTCGACATTATTAGGGTTACAGCCAACTGTTATTTAAGATTTGTTCCTGAAATTTCTTCTATAAAAGGAGGGGTACTTCGATTTTGAGAAGTGCAGTCTGAAGATGATGTGCGAGTGCGAGTATTGAGTTTGTGTAAGTGAATTCTGCATCAAGCAGAGAGCAAGTTGTATTGATCTTGTGCGAATGAAGTGCGCAGGGAGCAGATGTTGAGTCACTTCGATTCAAGCTGATTGCGAAGCTATAGTTGTGTGTGTTGAAGTAAAGAGTGCGTATCGAATCTTCATGATTTAAGTGAGCAGAGAAGTGCAGAGGTTGAAGATGCACTGATCTAAAGTGCAAAGTGATAGTGCAGAAGCAGAGAGTGTGAAGAAGTTCACATAAGTGGTCGGATAATGCAAAGAATTTTGTGCAGAAGCAGTAGAATGTAGAGAAATAGTAGACTATGAGAAATAAGGTGAAAGTTTTATTCTATAATTTTCATTATCATTATTGACTTCCAAGTTGCAGCTTGGCATAAGGGGTTGGTGCCTCTTTCCAATAGGTGCTGGTAAATTAGGATTTGGTGCTCCATTCTATTTGAAACAGAAAAATCTAAGGGGTTGTTGCTCCTTCCAGTTGGTGCTGGTAAAAGATATTGTAAAGTTGTAGCTTTGCATTGGCTGGATTTGGATGGCAGTCCAAGCAGTAATTTTGAGGAGTAGCCACATTGGTGAACCTTTTTAAATTACTGTTTTGTGTGACATGCTTTCTTGTTGCATTTGATATTTTTTTTATCAGTTTTAAACTGCTGCTAGATTTAAAACTATATGTTTAGAAATTTTAAATATCACACTAATTCACCCCCCTCTCAGTGTCATTGTGATTACAACACAATGGATTTATTCAAGTACTCCACTATGTTGAAGGACTCTAGAGATATCATTTTTTGAGGAATGAAGAATAATTTATCTAGGGTTCACTACATTTATTTGGATAGTCCTTGTAGCCCTAACTGTTACTTTGAGACTGCTGGGGCATTTTTCTAAATAAATACCAAAGGCTTTCATGAGAGAGTTATTGGTGGTTTAGATCTATCTCTAACTATCCTACTATAACTACTTTGGACCCACAAGCCATTTTTTTTAAGTATGGAAAAAGACACAAAATTCATTAACCTTTATGGTGTTATGATTAGATGTTGTTCTAACCTAATTGACTTGTGTTGAATACCAAGGGTTGATGGTATGCTTCCATCCTTTTCCTCAATTACCGACTTCTTGGAATTTGTTATACAATCTAAATGAACTTGAGGTATTTTACCCATTAGATTATCCATGTGGTTAGATATCACATATATCTCTTCCTCATCCCATGCCACTAATATTTTCTCTTGAGAAACATGACTAGGCTTTGTGGTGGTCTAAGAATCATACTCTTGTATTTGGTTTATGAGTTTGTAATATGAACTAGATGCCATCATATATTTCACTAAAGTGGCAAAATATTTTGATATTTATTCTATGTTAAATTGGTTGAGGGAGTCTTCAAGTGCTAGGTAGTACCATGTGGGGATTTCTTCTATATAATTATTTTGCATGGGACTAATTACTTAGCATGATTGGGAACTATTGTTTTTAGTGAGTTTTCCATTGAGACTATTTGGGACTAATTATTTACCTATGTATTTTAGAAATGGGGTGTAGAATTTATTATGGATGGGTTCGTGTATCTCTCGTTCCCTTATGATAAGGAAGGTATACAATTGTTTTGATTATGCTTTCTTCTCATGACTAACATTTGTTTAGCTATAAATACAAAAATCTTGTGATATGAGTCTTTATCAAGGTCCCTAGGGTTCAATGGAGCTAGGATTTTTGAGGATGCAGTAACTAAGGGTTAATGTAAGAATGACTAGGAGGTCATCAATTGAGAATTAGGAACTAGAGGTTGCACATCAGGGTATAGAGGGTGTGGGAAGCCTAGGGGCTAGTATTCCAATATAAATTAGGTCATCCTTAGCATGAATGGCTAAATCATATACTTATAATATAAATTATCCTCCTCTACCTTTAATCATAATTAAAATACTATAATCCAAGGATTTCAGATCGTATATGAGCCCATACATGGTGGGTGTGCATTTGCTATGGTATTCTATGCCAAGATTTGTGAAATACAATATTGAAGTCTTCCACTACCTCCATAGGTTCTATTTTGATTATTTACACCTATTTATGGAGCTACACCCCATATATTACATTTTCTCTAATTATTTCAATGAAGATATTGTCAAGACAGTCTCAACTAGTCATTGAACTAAGCTAAAGTACGATGTACCATTCGTTGGTGTTTTCTTTGATAGATATTGTCAATAGCCTTAGAGCTATATTTTAATATAATATATTATAAATCATGCACAAGATTACCACATGGTTAAGGTGTTCAATGAGGGTAGTGATATATTCACCTATGAAATATATGAGTGACTTTAGAGATAACTATTATATCTCTTCCTATGTTTCATTTGGCACTAGTGGGACCAATGAACCTCTATCATTCTAGGTAGGAAATGTTCTTGGGGGTAGAAGTGGTGGTGGATCAACCATATCATGGATTGCAACTCTCTTTCTTAGTATAATTATTACAACTAGTGATACTAACCTTTATCACTTTTATCAAGAATAATATTTGTACCACAATATTTTTTTTTGTCTCTAGATGGAGTCACTAGGTGAATGCAACTTTTTAATTCTCAAAAGAAAATAGACTGAGGTATTCACTTCAACCTTGGTTTTGTATCTTTAGCAATTAATTATTTTGGTATTCATTCTAGAGCAGAGTCACTAGGTGAGAGAGGTGTTTTAGCAAGCGAGGAATAAACTAAAACCATCACTAATTATCAGCCCTATTCCTTGTTATAATTTTATGACCAATGATGTGTCACTAGGGTCCCATCAGGTATGTCATTAAGTTGATATTGTCCTTGATTGTACTTACCTAGGACAATCATACATCATGTCAAAGTGACACAATGGGCCACAACCAAGATCATAGGATTTAGTTCCATTAAGAGAATCTAAGATGTTTTACAAGATTGAATCCTTGTTAAGATGTGATCTTCAAGGCACTTGCTACTCTACCAAAGTAAAATGGGTGTTAATAAAGTAAGCAAACTCAACAAATAAAAGGAAATGAAGGCAATGCACCAAGAAATATGCTAATATATTCCTAAATAAATAGGCTTGAATAATTTGTACTAACACAAAAATCTTCCTCTCCTCAACATAGTGAAGAACAATCAAGATCTTATGAATAGGCATGTCCTATAGGAGAGCCAAGCTAATAACTAACCTAGCTCAAAAATAGTTCTCTGCCCTTGACACATGCATATAGTTAGCACATTTTATATTCATGAAAAAGCTTATAAACACACACACATACACATCCACAAGTTTGTAGGCAATAACCAAAGTAGATACAAGATTTTATATATTATAAATGTACATAAACATTTACATAGATTATGCTAGAAGCAAGGGTTCAAAATTACCCACAAACTACTCAAGAACCACCATTGGTTTTATAGGGATA
Source organism: Wollemia nobilis (assembly GCA_028583015.1). Lineage (NCBI taxonomy): Eukaryota > Viridiplantae > Streptophyta > Pinopsida > Araucariales > Araucariaceae > Wollemia > Wollemia nobilis. Next base: position 3,393,463 of record JAQPPZ010003109.1, on the reverse strand, counting down.
AATGTAGTTACAAACTTGTGAATCCTTTAAAAATCATATACTATTGTTATGTATAGATTACAAGTAGATAATTTTACTTCAAAAATTTGTAGGATGACTTGAATTTCTATCTATCCATATCTTAGGTATTTTGAATATTTAATGAGTATATCTTAGTTACCATTCATTTTAGTATATAGCTATCATGGCTATAGGTCTCCTTCCTTTGACTTTAATGGTTTACATACCTTCATTTTATTCATAGAGCCAAAGTATTATTGGTAGATAGCCATCTTTCCTTAGTAATGACATATTATCTATTTTATTCTTAGGGAACCATGCATTTACCTACATATTCCTTGGTCTTGGTGTCATTATCTGGCTTTGGAGTTTTATACTATTTTAAAACTTTTCTATAATCCTTTTCTTACATGGTTAGGATATTTTTAATCATGAATTTTGCTTGGTTCCTTTCTTTAGGATTTTAAAAGTTCTAATAAATCATTTTATCGAGCCTTTTCATTAGGTTTTCTTTCTTTGTTAGATAAAAACTTTCAATTAATTTCATAAATTTTTGGCCTCTTCCTTTTGCCTATTTTATGATTTATCATTTTCCTTTTTTCATGCCAAAATTTGTTCTATGATGCTTCTATATCTGATCACTCTATTGGTGACTTCAATTAATATTTTTATTGTTGTATATAATATTTCACTCTAGAAACCTTTCTTTTGAATATGGGAAAGTATATATTTTTTAAATTTTATCCTTAGAGTTATCCCAAGGATCCCTCTCCTTTTTTTTGTATCCCATTGTCATCTCTGATCATCAAGGATATTCTTACATGTCTAGTGGCGAGATGACGTATGAGTTGCCAAAAGTTGCTTATCTAAACTAATGTAGAAAATGATGAGCTCTATCGATTCTACTATGGTTTTTTTTTGGGTTGATGCTCCTCCTAGAATGAAGTCTTTTCATATCACAAAAAAGGCTTCTTAGCTTTTATCAAGAGTGAGGTTTGACTAAAATATCATCAAAAATGCTGCAAACTACTCATCATGGACCATCATCTTACTAGGAGATCAACATGCCTATATAGAAGGAGATCCTCCACTCTTATATTCATCCTTTGAAGATATCTATTTGGTGAATTATGGCATGAATATTTTTTATACTGGCATAGATTATACTTATCTAGTTCTTGGTTTAGGCTCTTCATCTTCTTCGAGGGTGTAATCTATCTAGGTTGTAATGATTTATCACTATATATAGTTCCATTTAATTTTAAAAAATATTAAGTTTTGGCCATAATATTTTAATATTAAGTTTAGGTGTAAAACTCCTCATTGTTACCAATAATTTTAAGTCCATGGGACCTCATAAGATATTATTATGCCTAAGACAACTTAGAATTACTAACTAGTTTTGACATTAAGGAGTTACCCCTTAAAGCATCAATAAATTATGTAAATATATAAAAAAACCAAAATATTTATAAATTTATCATACTTCATGCATCCTCATAGTTATATATCAATATTGGTATAATGATTGATGAATGTGAGTTGTTATGAAACTTGTAAATAGTGTGAATCATCGATAAAAATTAAAATAAAATTAAATACATATAAATAAAATGGCATAAAATAAATACATAGTATAGATATGGGTATTTTAATGTTATTCAAGTTAATTTTCTTGTACATGATATTAGATGATGGGTTAAATCCATTTAGGTCCATGTCATCAAATATTTTGATGCAAAAATTTTTGAGGTAATATGAAGGGAAAAAATAGCAAGCTCTTCCTAGTTTAGTATTTGGGCATCTGAATGACTTTTGGATCTAATATCAATTGTAGATGTATGGTTTAATTGTTTTCAATTAATGTTTTATTTTTTTATGTTTGGTTTATATCATGGAATATTAGGTTTATCCATCATAGTTAATTTTTTTCTATGATCATTTTAAGTAACTTAGATGCTCATTTTGTAAAGTATAATATGATATGATTTTGTTATTTTCTTAGGATATATCAATGGTATTTTTAATATGTTGTAATTTTTATGATTCTCAATTGAAAATTTAAAACCTTGCTTTAATATTTTAAAAATTATAATTATATTTACCCAATGGATATGGATCAAGTACTGATAAGCCACAAATTTAAAACCATAAACTAAGATTCCAACACCATTTTTGGAACTTTCTAATTAGGTTTGGAGTAAGTGGCAAGGGATAAGGAATTTCACATTATAATCTAAGGTTTTAATCAAATGGGTAACCCTTAATATCTTGTCCAACAATTTTTGGATAAATAATGGGGTACAAATATTTTCACATCATAATATAAGATTCCAATCTCACCTATGGGTACATTATAAATCATAAGCACACTTGAAGATAGGAATTAAACTTATGATATTGCATAGACCTAAAGTCAAGTGTCCAAATACCTAGGATCAAGTTTAACCATATTGTATATGCTCTCATTTCTCTATTTTTATTTTTATAGGGTGAAAAAATAAGGTTTATAAAGGGCATTGACCACTTTACAAGGAATTCACCTTAATCGATAATGGAAAAATGAATAAAAACAAGAGGGCCAACATTAAAAATCTAGATAAATAGTCCAATAGAACAAAATAGATATAATTTAATGCCTAGGTAACACAAAACGTTAAAATAATCTTCAATATTTGAAATCTAGGATCCAAATAGTAAAACTGGGTTGAAAACATAAGATAACACTAATAAAACTGCATAACCAAGACTTAAAATCCAACAAAGAAATCCAAATCAACAAAAATATAGTAATTTTATAAACATCCTAGTCACTTCCACCTCCCCAACATACCCATCAGTTATCCTTACAATGACAAAAAATATACCACGGTCAATCCTAAAAGAGCCCAACTAGAAACATAGTTAACAAATTCACCATATAGACAAAGATAGTTATAATATAACACCCTTTGCTCAAAGTCATACATTGAAGCTAAACAAAGCTAAATAAATGAATAAATAAATGATCAAAAAACTCTTTTTTTTACAACAAAGGTACATCTATTGGGGAGAATCTATCCCCTTATTTTTAAGTTATCCAAGGTGAGGATCTTATTCTGAATCACTAACCATTGGAAAATATTTGGATAAGCATTGAGAATCAAGGACTTTTTAATCATAAACTAAGTTTTCAATCTAATGGTAAGCACCATGTAGATCCATAAGGATATATAAATTTAGGGGTAAATATTATGATAATGCATGGACCTAAGGTCAAATGGCCACATACATATGTTAAATTTACTCATATTATGGTTCTAAGTCCACTCTCATTATTAGTTAATAATTTTTCTATGATAGTCTATAGTAGTTTAGATGTTTATTTTGTAAAGTGCAATACACTATGATTTACCTATTTATGAGGAGATATGATGACTATTTTGATATTTTGATATGTTGTAATCTATATTATTAAGAATTGAAACACTTTATAAATAAAATCTTTTACTTGAATAATTAAAAATTATAAATTTATTTGACCAATGGATTTAGAGCAAGAAGTGGGAAGCAACAAGCTTCCCACCATAAACTAAGATCTCATGCATGAAACATATATTTTAAGTCCATTAGCTTTGCGTTAAGTGGCATGAACCAAGGGAATTCACAAAATAATCTAAGTTTTCAATCACATAGGTCAACCTTTATATTTTATCAAACAAATTTCAAAAAATTAATGGGGAGAAAGGAGTTTCACATCATAATCCAAATTTTTATTCTAATGGGTGGGAACATTGTAGATCCATGAGAATACCTAAAGCTAATATCAAGCTTATGATAATGCATAGATAATTTTTCAACTAGCCATAGATCTTAGTTTGAGTACAACCACATTGCATATTCAACCCTACTTTAAGTGCTTTATGATATTTATCCAATGATGATATTTCATTTGAACCTATTTGGGGACATAGTGCAGAGCAAGGAGTTTCAAACTATAAGAAATATTCAGTCTAATCAAAATCACCTTGTATATTCATATAGATACCTAAAGATAAAGGTCAAAATTATGGTAATGCATGGACCTTGGATCAAGTGATAACAAATATAGATTATTTTATATATATTATGGATCCAATACCACCATCATGGTGAGATAGTTCTATTTCAAAACAATAAGTCACATTATCACACCTAATTAAATTCTTCTACTTTTGATAAGGAAACCGAAGTTTGAATATTGTCAAGCATTACATGCATACTAGCCAAGTTGTAACACCACTACATAGTCATGATGTAATATGGGTGGGTCTATTTTAATATGATATAACTCATTAGAAAAAAATTAAATCTAAAATATATATGTCAAAATATATATTTCATATAAATCCAAGTTACATTTTTAAATTAATAAAGTGAGAATATTGATATTATCACAATGAAAGGATCTTCTATATATTCAGGTGCCTAATTTAGTATGCTAGGGTCTGTATTTGGTGCCTCTAGTATGGTATTTTGAATATGGTAATTGCTATGTTTCAATACATATATATGAACAATGACAAGGTTAGGAAGACTTGTTGATGAGTAGTTTTTAGGCTTTTTTGTAGTGGTCACCTTATTTTTTAATGGAACAAAGAAGTTTGGGTGGAATATGGGGAGTAATTGGGATAAATTATTTGTGGACAATGGTGATGTTAGGTTTGGTTATTATTCATAGAAGTTTCTAGTGTGGTGCAAATAACTTTCTTATCCATGGGTTCAATAGTACATTGTAGCGGTGGTTACCAGGTTTAGTGGATTAGGTCATGGAAGTGTATTATTTTATGCCAAATTCTATGGTCATAATTATGATGAGGTTATAATTTTTCCTAAGTGGCATTACAGATATAGATAACTTTTTGTGGCATAGGGTGGTGCATGTTAGTGTGATTCCTACAAACGGTATGGTCAAACAATCATCCTCATGGATATGCTTAGAAGTCATCCTATATATATTTTATGTATACCAAAGTTAGATGTAGTGGTTATTTAGTTTATGATATCATGCACATTATCCTTATTAGTTTTTCCTTCACTAGTGATGATATTGGGTAGTCTTACTTTACCCTCTACCACTAAGGTTGTTATCTTTGTAGCTATGGTTGTACACCAACATGGTCTACCTATGGCAGTTTTGAAGGTCATGGTATTTAGATATACTATATGTGGGTGTAACATATTTCTTCTAATCACTTTGGTATAGTGGAATATAATTTTCTCCTCACACAACCTTCTAATTTGTGGTAGGGTATCGATGCTTCGATCAATAATAAATTTTCTTGCATAATTGGTGTTCATTGTCTATTCTCCCTTCCTTCTAGGCACTTAATTTTATGACCCAAATGGCTTGGCTATAAAGGGAGCATAATATGTACTACTTTTTTAATATAAATAGCATCTATGGATAGTGTTCAATATATAATTATTTCTTATAGTTACAATCTTACTCTAGTGGTAAGGAATTTGGCCTCTCTTTAAGAGGTCTAAGGTTCAAAAACCACTTAGTATGAGGGGACTAGGACCATTCATAAAACCTTTTGTGAACTCATTGAAACAATATAGTTATTTATTTATTTTTTATTATAGTGAAGTATGATTCCTTGCTATATAGTGTATCTGGTTATGGATTATCGAAGTTTATCTACTTATCTTATTTCCTCTTATTATAGAAATCCAACATTTCAACCTATTATACTTACCATTTGATAATGGGATTGAGTGGCTATGACTTGAATTTTATTTATAGTTCCTAACATAAATAATATTTTTGGGGATTACAAATAGTAGTAGATATTTGGTCCTTATTTTTAAGTAGTTTTTTATGATGGTATTATCATCTACTTGTTATTTATCTCATCATCATACAATTTTATTTCATGCTTGTTTATTCAAAATTGTATCTACTCTAAACATGGTTATAAGTTTATTATTTTTGAGTCGTTGGCCCCTATCAAACATATATTATTTTAATTAAAATTATATATACATTCCACATAATCAAGTAAGCATAATGTGAGAATATTTTCAAGCAATATATGCATAAGTTTATTGAACTAATATCACTATGTTGGTTGACATTCCATGGTAATATAGTCATGATGTAATATGAGTGAGATCATTTCAATCCTATTTGATTAAGTTATATATAAAAAATATGGAGGGATGCATATTAATAGATATGTAGACAAACTACGTATGCATAAAATTATTTCTATTTATCACCATATCTTTCTAGCTAATGTCATCACCATTTATAGCACTACCACCCTCATCATTGCATTTCTCATTAACAATGTAGTCTCAATTATAATCATCCTTACATTAAATATTTTTTTACCAAACCATACACTCCAACAAATATAAAATAAAATACATTGAGATTAAAAAATTAAAAAATTAAATAATTGCTAATAATATTAGAATTATAATTATATAAAACTATTAATGAATTGCATAACACTAGCAACAAGTGCAATTTTGAAGTGTTGAAGTGTGAGTAGGAGTAAGGCATGATCCTCATATTTTTTTGTTCCATAAATTTAGAAATTTTCACAAAATTAATATTCTTATGAGGAAAATCTTAGTAGCATTCCAATAACATCATTTTGAGAGTCCTACCTAGAATTGAGGATGCCCTAGTTAGAAGTATAGATGACCAACTTGTGAACAATATTAAGGTCAAATATTTGGAAAACCAATTTTGAGTAGCATATTTTACACCATAAGTGATTATTAAGGGTTAGTTTATTGACCATGACATAACAATTCTCTAAACTAAAGTGTTAATATGTAGATTATATGGATGTTGGCTAAGCATTTTTAGAGACTCAAAATTGTATCAAATGGAAGTGGGAAATAAATTCAAATAACTTCATAAATTTTCTTTCAAAATAAAATTTCCTTGTCATCTTATTTACTTCAAAATTTAGGGATAAAACAATGGTTGGGAGAGACTGATTTTATTTAATACCATGGAGTGAGATTTTTTCTAGGAAGACAAAAACTATTAAAATCCTTCCATTATAGGTTAGGAATTTTGTCCTATTCCATTAAATTGTCAATAAGGAGGTTTTGAAGAATATTAATGATACTCTAGTTGAGTTCACACAAGAGGTCCCAAAAAATAAGGAACAAAGGCATGTTGTAAATACCTAAATATATGTTGGCATGAGTATTTCGAAAAATATTGTTTCAATATATTAATATTAATATGAATTAGGAGAATGGTATTAATAAATTGATTATAGAAACATTTCCTTCCAATATTATAAATGTCATGACATTGAATACATGACAAGAGATTTCAAAGTTAAATCAATAGTTACAAAGACAACAAATATAAGGTATGAGACACACTTCAAGATTAAACAAAGAGCTTATACCAGATCAAAATATGGATTAGATCAATAATTTTCCACTTCAAATAAAGTGGAAAATAAATCCCTTTAGAATCATCAAATTGTAAAGGATATCATGGTTTAATAATATAAACATTAGAAAAAAAAAAAGAACAAAAGAAATTAGGAATTATAATGTGTAAATTTAAATTTTAAAGGGATTAAAAGTGTGAAGGAATATGTGGCAACAAACAATAAAACAAAGGAGGTGAACAATATGAAGTTTAATCTAGCTAAATTATATTTATATTCCTCAACCACTATAAATTCTCTTGTAATAAGAATTAAATTAGTGTAGATATTATATATTATTTCTTAGTTTGAAGAGTAATGCAATTATTAAATGTACATGGAGGATACCCGTAGAAATTTAGGCTTATTTTGCAACATACAAAATTAATTACTATGTAGAATCACCCTTGCACTTTATGGTTTTTAGGGCAACATAAAGAAGAAAGTGTTTGCGAGGATATCCTTTGCACTTAAAATTATTTAGGGTAGCATAAATATAAGTCTCTATATGATATCCCTTTATGGTTTCAAAAGAAACATTATAAAGTGTGGATGATATCCACAAATATTTTAAGATGATGAGGAAACATAAAATCTAAGCACCATAGAGGATGATTCTTGAACTTTAGGGTTCCAATGGTAATATATATAAAACAATTAGGCTATTCCTTGCAATTTGTTCTTCATGGAAAAATAATACTATAAATGATTAGTCCCATTATGAATGTTTTTAAAAAATTAAAGATATTAATGAAAGAAAAAGTTTTAAGAGAATAAAAAATGGATATGAATATCCTCAAAGCAAGATAAAAAAGAAAAAGAAAGTTAGAGAGACATCAATATGGTAAACTAGAAGTAAATGTCATCTATTTTAACAAAAAGTTGGACTAAGCCCAAAAATAAGAATAAAAATAATTATCAAAATGATATATTTGAATACTAATGGTATGAATAAGGCCCGTAAAAAGAGTTATTGAAGAATTAATAGGTTATTATATTCCTATATTTGCTTTGATACAAATAATAAAAATAAGTATTAAGAAATGTAATGATGCATTCAAAAATATTTGAATTATGGGTGATTGTCTAGCAATTTCTATTATAAAAGCCTCAAGAGGTATTTTATATTGAAATTAGGAGCTTAGGGTTAGAAACCAAAGGAGTCGGAAATAATATTCATTAATCATTAACATAAAACAATAGGTTACAAGGTTTAAATAAAGATAAAATAAACCATAAGCCTAACTTAGGGGAAGAGAATAGGGAGAAAGAAAATAGGGAGGAAAAGAGGAAAGGAAATTGAAATTGAACTCTCTCTGCCGCCCATGCCGTCCAAACTCCGCCGTCCACGAGGTAAAAAGGTAAGGTCCAAAACTTACCGTGGTAAAACACTTTTTACCACCCGTAATTTCCAACATTCTCCCCTTAAAGTTGAGAGGACTGACTATACAGTCTCTCAGCTTTATAAATTGAGCTTTATCCATTGCTTTGGTGAATATGTCAGCAATGTTATCCAAAGTGTTACAATATTTAAGCTCAACAATCTTCTGTTCCACCATATCTCGTATGAAGTGATACTTCATATCAAAATGTTTTGATCTTTTGTGGTGGATAGGATTATATGCCAGTTGAATGGCACTAATATTATCACAATTCAGTTTTGTTGGACCACTTTGAATTTCGCCAATCTCTTCAAGGATTTTTCTCAACCAGAGGACTTGAGTACTAGCATGTGTAATGGCGATATACTCTGCTTCAGTAGATGATAATGCTACAACAGATTGTTTCTTGGAACTCCAAGTTATTAGTCCTGAACCTAGACTAAAACAGTTCCCTAATGTAGATTTTTTGTCATCTATATTGCTGCCCCAATCACTGTCACTAAAACCAACTAACTTCACTGAGTTACATTTGTGGTAATGGATTCCAAAATCCAATGTACCTTTTACATATCGTAAAATTCTTTTAGTTGCTTGAAGGTGCAGCTCAGATGGACTTGCCATAAACCTTGAAACTAGAGAAACAACATATTGTATATCAGGCCTTGTGTTGGTAAGAAACATCAGACTCCCAACCATGCTCCTGAAAGTGGTCATGTCAACCTTTGGTGCTCCATCATCTTTGCTCAGCTGTATTCCATGTCCCGTTGGAGTTGCAAGTGATTTGCACTGCTCCATGGCAAATTTCTTTATCATGTCTCGAGCATACTTATGTTGACATATGAAGATCCCTTTCTCTGATTGGTGTACTTCCATGCCTAGGAAGTATCGCATTAACCCGAGATCTTTCATCTCAAACCGATTCATCATGGAGTTTTTGAACTCCATATTCATTTTATTATTACTACCCATAAATATGAGATCATCCACATATAAACAAACTATGAGGATGTCTGTTCCATTCTTGAGGTAGTACAAAGTTGGTTCACTTTTGCTTTTAGTGAATCCAAACTCATTAAAATAGCCATCAATGCGTGAGTACCAAGCTCTTGGTGCTTGCTTGAGGCCATAAAGTGCTTTTTTCAATTTATAAACAAGGTTCTCTTTTCCTTGTTCTTGGAAACCTTGAGGTTGCTGAACATACACCTCTTCTGTTAAGTATCCATTTAAAAATGCACTTTTAACATCCATGTGTTGTATTGCCCATCCTTTGTGAGCAGCTAAGGAAAGAACTGTTCTAATTGTCTCCTGTCTTGCTACAGGAGCAAAGGTTTCCTCATAGTCAATACCATATTTTTGAGTAAAACCTTTTGCAACTAGTCTTGCCTTATGTCTCTCAATGCTTCCATCAACATTGAACTTGGTCTTGTAGACCCATTTACAACCAACACATTTTTTACCTTTGGGAAGCTTCACAAGCTCCCAAGTATCATTCTTGTTTATAGAGGATATCTCCTCTTTCATGGCATCTTGCCATACATTTTCTGTACATGCCTTTTCATAGCTAGATGGTTCTAGCTGTGCAATAGCCAATAAAGCATAATTGACTACATCTCCTCTTGGTTCGTGAGATTCATCATCTCCGGACATGTGTAGATTTTCAAGTCTGGATAATATGTCATCCATCTCACTAGCTTGACTTCTAGTGTATCTTCGTTGGAAATTCCTATCCAACATTTGAGAAGATGGATGACTTTGTAGTGTTCTCTTTCCTTTATTGGTCTCTTTCCTTTGAGAAGATGGATCAATATCCATAGGACTTGGAGCACTAACAGATCTCTGAAATATTTTCGGAGAATTTGGGGGAGCCTTCAAAGGAGTTCTGCTTGGACTTGGAGTACCACTGGATGTACTCGAAGAAGATTCCTTATGAGGACTTTGTGGTGGGGTACCACTGCTATTCTTTGGCTGTAATTGTGAGGAACTTTCAGAATTAGATCCTACATCAACAAATTTTTGGTGACCCCATTCTCCCCCTTCATCAAAAATTACATCCCTTGAGATTATTATTTTATGGGTCTTGGGATTGTAAAGTCTCGTATCCTTTTGTGGATTCACAAGACCCTTACAAATATACAGGCTTGACTCTTGGGATCAAGCTTCTTTCTTTTCTCTTCTGGAATATGTGCATAGGCTAAAGAACCAAAGACTCTGAAATGCTTTACATTTGGCTTCTTGCCGTACCATCCTTCATAAGGAGTGATACCATCTAAACTAGAAGTTGGACTTCTATTTATAATATATGCACTTGTTCGAACTGCATCTGCCCAATATGTGTTTGTAAGATGCTTAGTTTGAAGCATTGTTCTTGCCATCTCAACAAGGGTGCGGTTTTTTCTCTCTCGCCACACCGTTCTGTTGTGGAGTATAGGCAATGGTGAACCGCCTTTTAATCCCATTTTCTTTACAATAGTGCAAGAATTCATTGGAGGAGTACTCACCTCCTCTATCTGTCCGAAGACATTTTACATAGTAGTCACTTTGTTTTTCTACATTATTTCTGAAATCTATGAAGCAATCAAATGCTTCATCTTTATGTTTCAAAAAATAAATCCAACACATTCTGGAAAAATCATCAATAAAAGTAAGAAAATATGAATTGTTTCCTAGACTTTTAGTTTGCATAGGACCACAGATGTCCGAATGCACTAGCTGAAGAGGATAACTGGCTCTCCAGGCTTGTCCTTTTGGAAACTTCGATCTTGAGTGCTTTCCCAAAGCACATCCTTCGCACACTTTCTTATGATCTTGAATTTTTGGAAGTCCTGTCACCATAGCTTGAGAAGTTAACAATTTCAAGCTAGCGGAATTAAGGTGACCATATCGCAAGTGCCACAATACACTTGGATTTGAAATAGCAACATTCGCAAGTTGTGCTCCCCCCGGCTCACCAAATTTTAGAGGGAATAACCTATTTTTGGTCATAGGTACTTGTGTAATGACTCTATTACAATTGTTTTTATCAAGTATTGTACATCTGCCTTCATCAAAAACAAGTTTGTAATTCTTCTCCATCATTTGCCCAACACTTAGCAGATTGTGTTGGAGCTTTGGAGTGAAATAAATGTCATTCACTTTTTTAAGGCCTTCTTTTGTTGGAACCTCCATGGCTCCAATGCCTTCTACTTGCAATGTTTTATCATCCCCTAACTTAATATGGGATTTATAATTTGAATCTAAAGTAGCAAAGAGTTCTTCTTTACCACTCATATGATTGGAGCAACCAAGTATCCAAAATCCATGTATCATCTAGATTTTGATCTGATTGTCCATAAGAAAGAAAAATATTAGATGGGTCTTCTTCTTCTCCATAGAAGGAACCATACCGACTGCTTTGTCCTTGTGAAGTTTTTGACCAGCAGTCACGAGCGAAGTGTCCTGGTTTGCCACAATTGAAGCAAGCTATTTTGGACTTGGTACTTCCTCGTCCTTGATTTCCACCATGGCCTGAATTGCCACCTTGATTCTGGTTGCCTCCTCTATTTTGATTACCTCCTCTGTAGGAGTTAGCTCCTCTTGAGTTGCCTCGGCCTCTGCCTCTTTGTTGTTGTCCTCTGCCTCTGCCTCTTCCTTGTCCTCGCCCTGCGGCTTCGTTAGAAGTGAAGGCATTGTCTTCACCTCCATAGCTTGTTGAAGGTGCCCCTTGTAACCTCTCCTCATGAGAGGTTAATGATCCTATTAAGTTATCAAATGTGAGAGTAGCAAGGTCTTTTGATTCTTCGATTATGATTGCTATGTGATTCCACTTAGGAAGAAGTGTTCTCAACACTTTCTTCACCACTGTTTCAGGTTTTGTGTCATCACCCAAGGTTTGCATCATATCGACTACGGACTTTGACTCGCACGCAGTAATCTCCGACTCTTTCATTTTCTCTCATTCTGAGATTTTCAAAATCTCTCTTCAGTGTTTGAAGCCTGACTTGCTTCACTTTATCATTTCCTTGAAAACCTTCTTGCAAGGCCTTCCATGCATCTTTAGCAGTTGTGCTAGATGCAATCCTAGGAAAGATACTTTTAACTAATGCCGCTTGAAGTAGGGATAGGGCAGAAGAATTATTCTTTTGGGCTTCTTTTAGGGTTTTCTTGTCAGCTGCACTCAAAGTAGTCCAATCCGTTGGAGCTGTGTAGCCTTCTTCTACTATGTCCCATAAGCCTTTTCCAATGAGTAATGTCCTCATTTTTATGGACCAACACTCATAATCATCCCCATCAAATTCAGGGATAGGTAGATTGTAGTTTGATGCCATTACAATCAAGAACAAAAAACTACTTTTATTGTGCAATTACAAGAAAATAAAGGAAATTACAAAGATCAAGCCTTGCTTGATTTACCCGTTCACAAATAGCTTATTCTTCTCGATGAGACTCTGCTATTTCTGGATTCACAAAATTGTCAGCAACTTCTTCCTCGTCGTCACTGATCAAGATGATTTCTGGTGATGCGGGTTCAAGGATTTCTACGGAATTACTATAATGAGTATATTTCGATTCTTCTGGAGCAATTGGGATTGATTCAGATTGTTCAAATCTGCTTCCAAAAGAATTATCTTCTGAGTCTGCTTCGTAGCCTAAATCAGGATTCCTCTGATGTGATATTACTGCATTTTGTAACTGAGAAAATACAGTATTTAGGCCAAGCGTACGCACATGTTCATCAAAGTTTTCGGCGTTCGTTCTTAGTAACAAATTACGGAGAGCATGATAACATCCATTCGACCTTATCATCTAGCTACTCCGTAGAAAATTTCCTTGAAATTTTCTTTTTACAACTTATTTCCTCTTAGGAAATATCTTTAAAAAACTTCTCTAAATTTTCACCTTTCAAAGCGTGAAATTTTTTTACATATATTTCCTCTTAGGAAATAATTTTATCACAAATTTGATAAATAAAAACCCCTTTTAAAATAAAATTTTAATGTATTAAAATATTAATTTTAAGTATATTTTAATAATAAAGTTAATTTGATAAAAAATAAAATTAATTTTTATATCAAAAACTTTAATTTATCAAAAAATAAACTTAAAAAAAACTTTAATATATAAAAATTTATATATTTTTTAAAGATGCTAAGGTTTTCTTTTTAAAAAAATTTAATACTCCCGCGGGGATTCGATCCCGCGTCTTCATGGGAGAGAGCGCCCTAGCTGGCGCTCAAATGCCAGTCGGCCCCTATGGCTGATCCGAAGGCCACAGGGAGCTACAATGTATTTGAAGCACCCGACGCTTCGATTTTATAAAAAAATCATGGGACTTTAGTCCCACATCCGCAGTGCGGATGATGCTTTGAGGGTTTAAAAACCCTTGGGCGCAGGTATGTTCTCGATTGCCTACGGGCAATCGAGACCGCCTTTTGCCTCCCGCATGTCGTCCGTCCGCCACTTGTCCTACGTCGTCCGTCCGCCACGTGTCCAGTCCGCCACGTGTCCTCCTCTGGTTTGCTCCTCGATTTACGTGCCTCTAGGGTCACCTCGGTTCATGAGCTACGGGCTAAGCTGACCTCCTCGAGATCCATGCCTACCTCGGTTCGCGTGCTACGGGCTGACCTCCTCCTCGAGATCCGTGCCTCACCTGTGCAACGCCTTCCAGCCTGCTCTGATACCAGATATTGAAATTAGGAGCTTAGGGTTAGAAACCAAAGGAGTCGAAAATAATATTCATTAATCATTAACATAAAACAATAGGTTACAAGGTTTAAATAAAGATAAAATAAACCATAAGCCTAACTTAGGGGAAGAGAATAGGGAGAAAGAAAATAGGGAGGAAAAGAGGAAAGGAAATTGAAATTGAACTCTCTCTGCCGCCCATGCCGTCCAAACTCCGCCGTCCACGAGGTAAAAAGGTAAGGTCCAAAACTTACCGTGGTAAAACACTTTTTACCACCCGTAATTTCCAACATTTTAGTAATATGAGACAAATGAAATTTGTACAAACAATTAGTAAAATCAAAAATTAATTTGGTTGTTGGTCCTTTTTATAAGAATGAGGAAAATATTAAAGTTGGTTTTATAAATGTATATGCTTCAAATATAGTTACTCCTCATGAAATATATTGAAAGGACCTCAATTTGTTTTTTATAAAATTAAATGAGGATCCATAACTATGATCAATAGGTTATTATGGGGATACTAACACACTTATATCTCCTTTATAAAACAAGGTCAAAACTTGTATATAGACTAAATCAATGTAGAATTTTTTCTTCATTCATAAATTCAAATAGTGTTTGGTATGTTATTATTTTAATCCTTAAATATACACGTGATAATGAATATGTTATGAAAATTCATATAGTGAAAGGATTGTACATGTTTTTGGTATATAATACATTATTTTGAGTAGGACAAGAACATAAACACATTCTCTTGAGGTGTTATTTACTTAATAATTTTCATCCAAATCCATTCTAATTTTAGTCTATATGGATCCAAGACCCTAATTTCTTTCATATGGTCATATTATGGTGGGACAAGCAAGATTTGAAGCATCAAGTATGTATAGGCTTGCTTAAAAAATAAAATATCTATAGTAAATAAATTTTTGGAATACCAAGTATCCTAGTACATTTATAAGGTAGAGAAGGAAATTAAATCCAAACTCAATAATATAAAAGATATGATGGAAATAAATGGAATGGATCAATATTTGTATGTGTAAGAAAAACTATTTTATTTATACTATCATAGTATATTGAAAAATGAAGAATTATATTGATCGTAAAAAATCAAAGGATATATGGATTAAGAAAGGGATATAAATACTTTTTTTTAATGTTTTAACCCAAAATAATTTATCTTTTTACTGGATCAAAACTATTATAGATCCAAATAAAAGAGATATTAATAAATAAGATATTAAGAAAAAATTAATTAATTATTTTAAAAATATTCTCTCATATGCTAGGCAGGATTAGTGAATAATAGAGAATTATACTGAGGGGGGTGAACTGTATAAGACTAGTTTTTTATTTTCTTCCCCAACCAATATTATCCAATATTATCAATGGAAATATCAATAGCAATAATCAAAGCAATGCATAAATCATCACACACAAGAGAGACACAAATTTAACATGGTTCACCTAATGTGGGCTACTCCATGGAGAAAATATTTCTTCTAAATTTTCTCAATAAATCTCTTTGGAATCAATTCCCTATTACAATGTTTATGGACATATATCTAAAGGAGACACCAATACCCTATCCTCTGATTTGTGTATCTCTCTCCATAGGAGAACTCTTTCCACTTTTCTCTGGTTTGTGGAGCTTGATCCAAGAGAACTCTATATCCTCAATTGGTTAGTGGATATCTCTCTACCTAAGAAATCTATCTCTTCAACTGGTTCATGAATCTGACTGCACAGGAGAACTATTTTTCCTTGCTCTAGATTGTATATCTCTCTCCATAGGAGAACTCTATCCCCTCTGCTCTGGCTAGTAATATTCTAGAATAATTCTACCCCACTGCTATGGATTGTGGATCTTTCCACGAGATATATTTATCCCCATTGCACTTTTTGATGGATATCTATCCATTGGAGACTATTGTATTCTTTTCTCTATAATATCCAAAGCCTACTTTCAACTCTATCTCAACTATACACCAAACTATATCTCAAATCTGCACCAAACTCTATATCAAATATGTACACAACTTTATCTTAAATATGCACCAAACATTATCTCAAATCTACACAAAAATCTATCTCAGGTCTAGCACAAATATACTCTAGATCTGCTCATAAATATTCTCTAAATTCTATCTCAAATCTACCCCAAGCCTTAACACAAATCTTGAACATATCAACAATCAAACCTACTCTCAATGTTGTTCCAAGTATTCACAAGACTTGCTCAAATTTACCTTCAAGACTTATCAAAGACTTTCTCAAATATATCCTCAAGCCTTCACAAATACTTGCTCAAATATGTCCTCAAGCCTTCACAAATACTTGCTCAAATATATCCTCAAGCCTTTGCAAATACTTGCTCAAATATGTCCTCAATTTTGCACACAAAATCTGCTCAAATAACTCCAAATCTTGCATATAAAACACAACTTAAATATATTTCATAAAGACTCTCTTCACACATGCATATTCTACTTAGAATTCATTTAAATTTTGGAACATATAGAGAATGATGTGCTCTATCAAAAACTCAATATGTTTCACACTCACAAATCTTGTACTTAATTTACCACTCTCTATCTATTGTAAAACCCTTTTAAAACAAATCAACACATTATAGATCTTGCTTCACAAAACTGATTTCTAATTTTTGCACATTCACTTTCAATATCATTAAAAACCAATGCCCAAAAGATTTGCTCAATAATTCAAACAATGAAACATAATTTTCTCACAAAACCTAACATAGGTGCTTCCATTTTTTTTACTCAAGATGCGCAATATAAGTCTGAAAACCCAACTCAATTGTTTTAAATGATGCTTATCAAAAAACCCTTTTATCTCCACATTATATTCCATAAACCCTTTCTCAACAACACACCTCAAAGAAGGAATAATATGCCCATACCTCTTATTTTATTTGATGAGGATATGACCCTAAAACCCATTTCACAAAAACCCAGCCCTTCTTGTGACACTTCAAGGATTGGTTAGCATAATACCTATTTAAATTATCCATATGAAAAAATAATGAAACTTTAACCTTATTTTCTCACATGTTCATAACACAAGTAATTTTATCCACAATACACCCTTATAACTCCTTTGCTAATACTCACAAAATATTAAATTATAATATCCTCTTTTATATTACAATATTCAATCAAATCTCAATGACCCTTTCTCAAAGAAATAACTCACAATCTAGACCTTATAACTCCCTTAGAGTATGCACTCCAAACCTTATAAATTCCATGTAATGAATCATAACATGCATCTAAAACTTTATCAAATTTTCATATAGTAAATTTAGAAAAAGGGTACCTCTTACTACCACTGGGATTCAATCCCTCAATATGTAGTGCCCTAACTTGGTATTTTCAACTGGTTGCATTGTCAGAATGCATGGAGTTTCTAGACACAAAGTAAGCCTTGTTCCTTTCATAGCTTACCTTCAGAAAATGATAATGGGTTTTGTACCCTTGACCTCCTACCCAACACTATCTCATATAAGCCTTTCCAATCATCTACGCTAATTATCGGTAGTTGGATACAAAGGATATCAAATACAATTTTAATTACAAAAATTTTATCCTCTGCTGCTCAAGTTTGAAACTTGTGTTTTTAATAAGATATTATTCTTGTGCATGTATTTTCTACATAGTTCTATTCGTGTGTTCTCCCTCATTTTTCCTATCGATGTACCTCCTCAGCTATTGACCCTTCTACTATAACCACGTCATTCGATTTCCTTGCCCATAATATATTCTTCGATAGTTTATTAGGATTTAACTTTGGTAAACTCTTGACAGTGAACTCTCACCAATGTGATTTATTGACATTCTCTTGGAAAAATTCCTTTCCATGAATCAAATTCCTTCTTGAATTAGCAAAAAACCTCCATATTTGGTTGAATCAATCTATGATTTTATGTTAGTTTCCAAACAATTTTTCCTCCTCAATCGTTCAATGATGTTTCTCCATTCTACATGTAGATGTTAGATGGTACCTCTCACTTATATCCAAAATCTTCTTTGTTGTTGTTCGATGTCTTTCCCCATAGTGCGCTCGCAAAAACGTCTCAACACATGTGTAAATTGATTAATGATCACATTTTTAAAAACACACCTTATAACAAAAATATTTTCCTCTTTTATATAGTTACCTTCAAATGATGATGATGTCAGTGCACTTGGTCAACAACGTCGAGTGCTTCATGACCATTGGGCATATTTTTTAACCTTTGAAAATAAAATGGCATTGGACCATCTCTTTGATAACATAAAAACTTTTCCTCCTTTGTATATTTAAATCAATTGATTTAAATATGTCATATATCACTACCTAATATTTAAATATTCAATTTAAATATTAGAGTATCACATTATATATATTGAAACATTCTTGATCAAACCATATCCTTTTACAATAATAAACATCATCATTTGGATATTTGCCTTGCACTTGTATCTTGCACTAATTATGCCACCCATGAGGATAATTCTATTGCTCTTTGACTTTGACATCAATGAAAACCAATGTACTCAAATTTTCAGCAATCTCCCCCTTTATCATTGATGGCAACCCTTTCTAAAAAATTCTTTTTGCAACCATTGAATTTCAATTCTACTCCCCCTTACTCAAATCTCTCCCCCTTTGACATCAATGGCAAAGGGATACCTTTGGGGCTAAAAATAAGGCTCTTAACTCAGCCATATCACCACATCCTCTCCTTAAGGTGATTAATTTTGGGGTGGGAGTAAATCTACTCCCAATTTACAATGCTCATATTCTTTCTCAATACTCTTCCATGCCTTTGTAGCCATACCTCTTTGAATATTTTGATCATATTGTCTCTTGCTTGTCCTTGGAGGTTCCTAAAACATTGTTCTACATCATCTTTTTGTATGCCAAAAATTATTGCAATTGAAACATCTGATGTTGTAGTCTCTCAAAGGTGCAAATGTATTGAAGTTCCTTTTGGTGAAGCCAAAATCATTGCTTCCATGATCCATGCAATATATAGCTTTGTGAAAAAACTTATTACATGAGTAGTAATGTCATTTATTTTGGCAATTTTGGGTACCTTGGGTACATTGCCTTTGCTCAAGTGTAGAAGTTGTCATTGATGTCAAGAAGCTCTTGAAGGAATTTGATTTAATGTCAGATTATTCAGAGCATGGACAGTGAGTTTCCAAGAAGATCATAGTAGCCCTTTTGCAAAAGATCAAAGAAAAAGACAAGTTAGAAAAAGTATGCAGCAGGCAAGAAAAATAGTCGCGATTTCGTGACATGTTAGAAGAGAGAGAAAGTGCTGGCAAAACTGTCGTGATTTCATGACATGTTAGAGGAGAGAGAAAGAGCTGGCAAAACTATCACGATTTCGTGACATGTTGGAAGAGAGAGAAGAAGCAGGGAAAACTGTCACGATTTCGTGACATGTTGGCAGAGAAGGAGAGCAAGGTGGAAAGTGTCGCGATTTTGTGACATGTCGTAGTTTCGCGACTCATAGAGGAGAGAGAATGTTCGGAGTCAGAAATGTCACGATTTCGTGACATATTGCAAGAAAGATTGTACGGACGAAAAAGTGTCACGATTTCATGACATGTTGCAGGAGAGGGAGTCCAAAAGAAAAAGTGTCACGATTTCATGACATGTTGCAGGAGAAGGAGTCCAAAAGAAAAAGTGTCATGATTTCGCGACATAATGCAGAAGAGAGAGTCCGTAGTGTGAGTTGTCATGATTTCGTGACAAGTTCGAAGAGAGAGAAAGTAGCAAGATAAAGTGTCATGATTTCGCGACATGCTACAGAAGTTGAAGTGAGAAGCGTCACGATTTTGCGACATGCTGTAGAACTCGAAGTGAGAACTGTCATGATTTCGTGACATGCAGCAAAGGGAAGAGTCTAAAATGAGAAGCGTCACGATTTCGCGACAGGCTGCAAAGAAGACGTACGAAAGCTGAAAGCGTCGCGATTTCACGACAGGCTGCAAAGAAATCGTACGGATGCAGGAAGTGTCACGATTTCGTGACAGGTTGAGATGGCAGCATTCAGTTGGAGAAAGTGTCATGATTTCGTGACAGGTTGAGATGGCAGCATTCAGTTGGAGAAAGTGTCACGATTTTGTGACAGAAACAAGAAGCAAGTCTTCAACAGAAGAAGCGTCATGATTTCATGACGAATTCAAGAAGGAAGAGCTATGAAGGCAAAAGCGTCACGATTTCGTGACATGTTCCAGTTTCATGGTGTAAGGAAAGAGAAGCTTAAGGCAAGCGAAAGTGTCACGATTTCGCGACATGTTCTGGTGCAAGCCTAGAAGAAGGCCATGAAAACAGAAGAATGTCGCGATTTCATGACAGAAGTGAAGATGACGTCAACAGAGGCAAGTGTCATGATTTCATGACAAAAGTAGAGAAGAAGGCCATGAAGACAAAAGGGTCATGATTTCACGATAGAAGATGAAGATGAAAGCTTAGCCAAAGTTGTCAAAGGCTAAAGTGTCATGATATCGTGACAAAAGCCATAAGATAGTGTATGGTTGCAAAGGTGTCACGATATCGCGACATGTTGTAGTTTCACGAGAAAAGCTACAGAACCACAGAGGCGGTTGAAGTCGACAGAGTTAAATTTGAGCCGACGCAGTTTAGGGTTTTGTAGCCGACGAAGTTAAGGGTAATAGCCGACTAAGACTAAAGTTTTCTTCATGAAAATTTTGCTATAAAAGGAGGGTTGTTTGGAGAGTTGAAGCATCGATCGAAGTGTGCGTTCAAAGAGCGACGTTCGTAGATGTGCGAAGAGAAGAAGTTCGATCATCGAGAGCAGAGTGCATTCTATCGAATCTTCCAAGTGAGAGAGATTGCAAGGAAGCAGAGTGCGCGAAGACGATGCTGTTGTGATTGCGTAGAGGTGCAAAGGTCGAAGTTTGATCAAGTGCAGTTGTGATTGCGCAAAAAGAGCGAAGGACTATGTTTTTGTGTAGACCAGAGAAAGAGGACAAGGACATTTGTGCTAGACCAAAGGACTGTGTTTGGTGCAGATCAAAGAAAGAGATCGAGGACATTTGTGCTAGATCGAAGGACTGTGTTTAGTGCAATTTCGAGGACCAACTTTGGAGGTGATAGAGTTGAGGACAGAGGTCTCCAGCCAGAGCAAGGAAGACAGGTGTCTTCTGTGGATAGAGTTCCATTTGCTAAGGGCAGAGGAGGCAGAGGTCTTCTAGAGGATCACCAGCTAGAATAGAGCTAGGGGATTGGTGTCTCCTTTGGGTTGGTGCCCATAAACATTGTAATCGGGAAAGGTATTCCCAGATTTTGATTTGATAAAATTTAGTGAAATATTTTATCCGTGGAGTAGCCCGCATTGGGTGAACCACGTAAATTGTTGTGTCTCTATTGTGGATGGTGTTTTGTGCATTGCTTTGATTACTGCTATTGATACTGCTTTCTATACACTGCATAATATTGAATTGAAAGTTGAATTGAAGGAAAAAGTAAAAAGTGGTCTTATACTGTTCACCCCCCCTCTCAGTATAAGCTTGTGTTCTTCAATTGGTATCAGAGCGGGTGCCTTCGAAAAGTTTAACAACTTGAAGGAAAAGCTAGCAAAGAACACAATGGATTATTCAAGTGGCAATGCAGCACCTATTCTTGATGGATCAGATTTTGGTCTTTGGAGTGCAAGGATGAAGGTTCATCTAATGGCACTTGGTAATGAGGTTTGGGAAGTGATTGAAGATGGGTACACTATTCCTAAACATGGTCCTTATACTAAAGAAGATAGGCTCCTACATCACAACAATTCAAAAGCAATGAATGCAATCCCGAAGGGTTTATAGAAGGCAGATCTTACCAAGGTGATTCACTACAAGACAACTAGTGAAATGTGGAAACAGCTATAGGTGGTTCACACAGGTGATGTAAATGTCCGAAAGGCCAAGTTGAGACACTTCAAAGGTATGTTTGAACAACTCAAGATGAATGATGATGAAAATATTAGTGACTACATGCTTCGTATGGATGAGGTTGTTAACTCCATGAAAGACTTAGGTCTTGAGCTTGCTGAAAATGATGTTTGTGATAAGATTTTAAGATCTCTTCCTAATAGATTTAGTGAAAATATTTCTGCTATTGAGGAAGCTAAAGATTTGGATAAGTTGAAAAAGGATGAGCTCCATAGTATACTTGCAGCATTTGAGTTGAGAACTCAAGTGAAGGTTGATGTCAAGAAAGAGGCAGCTTTCAAGGCTACCAAGAAATCCAAGGGTAAACGACTTCAAGAGAGTGATGAGTCTTCTAGTGATGAAGAGGCATATTACAGCAAGAAAGGCAAGTTCTCTAGAAAGCACAAAAGCATGAAAAATATAAGATGTTTCAATTGTGGAAAGTTTGGTCATTATGCTACTGACCGTACTATTTCCAAGAATGAAAGTGATGAAGAGAAACAGGATTCTAAGAGCAAGGATTCTAAAAAGTACAAGCATCATAGGAAGAACAAAGATGAGCACAACAATCACGAAAAGAGGTATTCTCACAAGCACAAGAAGAGTTTCTACCTAGACAAAGCAAGTAAGTGTTCTAGTAGTGATAGTGAAAGTTCTTCAAGTGATAGTGAAAATGAGATGTTGTTCATATCAAAAAAGAGGAAGAACCGAAACATAGATTCATTATCATGAAATGTTTTAGATGTGGAAATTTTGGTCACCTTGAGGATGATTGCACAAATAATGAATTGGTTACTAGTATGTATGAGGATGCTTCAGAAAACTATAAGGAAGATGCATGTATGGTTTTTGAAAAGGGTAGCACCTCTAGTGATAAGAAATCTGTAAAAGGCTCTGATGATTCAGAAAGCAAACAAATAAAGGATCTTGAAAGTGAACTTACTAATGCTCTTAGTGCTTTGAAAAAGGAAAGAAAGAAGAATGCCAGACTCAAGGATAAGTTAGATGAATGTTGTATGGAGAGAGATGATCTTACAGAAAGTCTTGACTTCTCTATGGCTAAGACACAAGAACTCAAGGACGAGTTAGAGTCTAAGATTCTTGAGTATAGTGAGTTGGAACAGAAAATGGCTTCTTTGGAAGTGGAAACTAAAGAGTACAAGGATAAGTTGTACAAGTTTCAAGATAGCTCCAAAAGGGTTAAGTCTCTCATCAAAGGTCAAAGAAAACCAACAGATAAAATAGGTCTTGGTTTTGTTAAGCCGCACAAGGAACAAGTTGGGGAATCTAGCAAGAGATTCCAAAAGGAAGAGAGTTCTGATGAAGAAAGTACTTTAGATCATGAGTCCGTGAGTGATAGATGCGCAAAAATAGAAAACAAAATTCAGATTGAGAAGAAGAAGTTTTCGGGACCCAAGAGGTCGAATAAAAGAAAATTTCACGATAGATGTTTTGCGTGTCACAGGTTTGGTCACATGGCTGTACATTGCATGGCTCAAGTGAAGAAAGTAAATGACAAATTCAGAAGTGCTAGTTTCTTTCGAGGGTATTGCTACTCTTGTCAACAGTTTGGGCACAAGGCAGTTTATTGCAAGGCAAATAACAGGAACAGGTTTGGTCAGAACTGGTGGATTCAAAAAGTAGGTATGCCTAAAAGAAATAACTTTGTTACTTGTTATAAGTGCAACAATGAAGGTCACACAGCTAGACAATGTAGAGCTGAACTTCCAAGGTACAGGAATAGAAATAGTAGTATGAACAGGTCCAAGGATCAAGGCATGGATAAGAACAGTGACAGGAACAAGAACAGGAATATTGACAAAGAATTCAAAAGAAGGCCCGACAAGGAAATTGTAGACGCTGATGATGATCAGTGCCTAATGGGAGTTTTACTCCCACCCCTATTTTAATCACCTCATCGGGAGGTGGGGGAGGGACTAAGCTAAGAGGCTCATTCTTAGTCCCGAGCCCCAAAGGTGACCCTTTGCCATTGATGACAAAGGGGGAGAGATATGAGTAAGGGGGAGAGCTTCAAGTGAAGAGAAGAGCTTCAAGTCAGGGGGAGCAAAACTTCAAAGGCAGATTCTCAGTTGTTAGCATAGTTGGTTTTAGTTTTGGCTCTTGAGATGTGTTTTCAGTAAAGGTTTGCCATCAATGACAAAGGGGGAGATTGTTGGCAATTTTGGGTACCTTGGGTACATTGCCTTTGCTCAAGTGTAGAAGTTGTCATTGATGTCAAGAAGCTCTTGAAGGAATTTGATTTAATGTCAGATTATTCAGAGCATGGACAGTGAGTTTCCAAGAAGATCATAGTAGCCCTTTTGCAAAAGATCAAAGAAAAAGACAAGTTAGAAAAAGTATGCAGCAGGAAAGAAAAACAGTCGCGATTTCGTGACATGTTAGAAGAGAGAGAAAGTGCTGAAAAACTATCACGATTTCGTGACATGTTAGAGGAGAGAGAAAGAGCTGGCAAAACTGTCACGATTTCACGACATGTTGGAAGAGAGAGAAGAAGCAAGAAAACTGTCACGATTTCGTGACATGTTGGCAGAGAAGGAGAGCAAGGTGGAAAGTGTCATGATTTCGCGACATGTCGCAGTTTCGTGACTCATAGAGGAGAGAGAATGTTCGGAGTCAGAAATGTCACGATTTCGTGACATATTGCAAGAAAGATTGTATGGACAAAAAAGTGTCACGATTTCGTGACAAGTTGCAGGAGAGGGAGTCCGAAAGAAAAAGTGTCATGATTTCGTGACATGTTGCAGGAGAAGGAGTCCAAAAGAAAAAGTGTCACGATTTCACGACATAATGCAGAAGAGAGAGTCCATAGTGTGAGTTGTCACGATTTCGTGACAAGTTCAAAGAGAGAGAAAGTAGCAAGATAAAGTGTCACGATTTCGCGACATGCTACAGAAGTTGAAGTGAGAAGCGTCGCGATTTTGTGACATGCTACAAAACTCGAAGTGAGAACTATCATGATTTCGCGACATGCAGCAAAGGGAAGAGTCTAAAATGAGAAGCGTCATGATTTCGCGATAGGCTGCAAAGAAGACGTATGGAAGCTGAAAGCATCATGATTTCGTGACAGGTTGCAAAGAAATCGTACGGATGCAGGAAGTGTCACGATTTCGTGATAGGTTGAGATGGCAGCATTCATTGGAGAAAGTGTCACGATTTCACGATAGGTTGAGATGGCAAGATTCAGTGGAGAAAGTGTCACGATTTCATGACAGAGATAGTAAGCAAGTCTTCAACAGAAGAAGTGTCATGATTTCATGACGAATTCAAGAGAGGAAGAGCTATGAAGGCAAAAGCGTCACGATTTTGTGACATGTTCCAGTTTTGGTGTAAGGCAGAGAGAAGCTTAAGGTAGCGAAAGTGTCACGATTTCGTGACATGTTCCGTTTTCAATAGTGCAAGCCTAGAAGAAGGCCATGAAGACAGAAGGGTCATGATTTCATGATAGAATTGAAGATGACATCAGAAGAGGTAGGAGTGTCATGATTTCATGACAAAAGTAGAGAAGAAGGCCATGAAGATAGAAGTGTCACGATTTTGTGATAGAAGTGAAGATGACGTCGGTGTCACGACAAGAGCTTAGTCAAAGTTGATCAAAGGCTAAAGTGTCACGATATCATGACAAAAGCCAAAAGAAAGTGTACGGTTGCAAAGGTGTCGTGATATCACGACATGTTGTAGTTTCACGAGAAAAGCTACAGAACCACAGAGGCGGTTGAAGCCGACAGAGTTAAATTTGAGCCGACGCAGTTTAGGGTTTTGCAACCGACGAAGTTAAGGGTAACAGCCGACTAAGACTAAAGTTTTCTTCATGAAAATTTTGCTATAAAAGGAGGGCTGTTTGGAGAGTTGAGGCATCGATCGAAGTGTGCGTTCGAAGAGCGACGTTCATAGAGTGTGGGGAGAAGTTCGATCGTCGAGAAGTAGAGTGCAAAATTTGAGAGCAAGAGTGCATTTCATCGAATCTTCTAAGTGAGAGAGATTGCAAGGAAGCAGAGTGCGCGAAGACGATGCGGCTATGATTGCGCAGAGGTGCAAAGGTCAAAGTTTGATCAAGTGCAGCTGTGATTGCACAAAAAGAGCGAAGGACTATGTTTTTGTGTAGACCAGAGAAAGAGGACAAGGACATTTGTGCCAGATCGAAGGACTATGTTTGGTGCAGATCAAAGAAAGAGATCGAGGACATTTGTGCTAGACCGAAGGACTGTGTTTAGTGCAATTTCGAGGACCAGCTTTGGAGGTGATAGAGTTGAGGACAGAGGTCTCCAACCAGAGCAGGGAAGACAGGTGTCTTTTGTGGATAGAGTTCCATTTGCTAAGGGCAGAGGAGGCAGAGGTCTTCTAGAGGATCACCAGCCAGAACAGAGCTAGGGGATTGGTGTCTCCTTTGGGTTGGTGCCCATAAACATTGTAATCGGGAAAGGTATTCCCAGAATTTGATTTGATAAAATTTAGTGAAATATTTTATCCATGGAGTAGCCCGCATTGGGTGAACCACGTAAATTGTTGTGTCTCTATTGTGGATGGTGTTTTGTGCATTGCTTTGATTACTGCTATTGATACTGCTTTCTATACACTGCATAATATTGAATTGAAAGTTGAATTGAAGGAAAAAGTAAAAAGCGGTCTTATATTGTTCACCCCCCTCTCAATATAAGCTTGTGTTCTTCAATTTAAAATATCCATCTTCAAATGAGTTGAAGTTCCTTTTAGTGAAGCCATAATCCTTATTTCCATGAACCCTACAATGGACAACTTTGTGACCAAAATGGTTACATGAAAAACAATACCCTTGGAAGAAATGTCCATCCTGCATTCGAAAATATGGTTTCTTGATCCTTTCTTTTGATTTTCTAAGATGATCCTTGTTATTTGACTATGCATTGTCCTATTTATCTTTGAATATTGCACTTCTCACCTCATAAAGACATGTCTTAGGTTCCCATTCAATTACTTCTTTTGATTCTTCCTTTTAGACTTCCTTTTCTTTTGAGCTTGACTTCCCTTTCTATACCTCTTGACCTTCTTCATAGCCTAGTCATGTTTTGATAAATAAATATCTTTGTGCTTTGGTAATGTTATCCAAATATTTTTAAATTTTCCCAAAATTATATAGCTTATCATTGGCATATTTCACTTCCATATTTAGATAACCACATCATGTTTTAATATTCCACATTCTAACTCTTTTGCTTCTAATATTTCAACCATACCTTCTTCAATTTTCCTTGCATCTTCAACCTTAACCATAAGTTTGGTGAGATCTTGAAGAAATTTTGACTTTGTTTCATCATCCTCTTGTACTTTGGCTTTCAATATTGAGTTCTCCCTTTTCAACTCAACAAGTTCCTCAATTGTGGATTCCTCTTCCTTTTTTGAATCTTTCTCTTCTTCTTGGTTTTCAAGAGCATATTCATACTCTTCAATATCTGAGAGACTTTCATCACTATCACTTGAAGCACTACTTGCTACTTCAATAGGAGCATCTTCTTTTTCTTCTATTATTGAAAGTAGAATTTCCTTTGTATACCTGATTTGACTATCCCTATTTTCTTTTTTATCTTCACTACTACTAAACCCATTATAATAAGTTGCATTGTGGCCAAGGTTACCACAAACAAAAAATTATTCTTCACTACTACTATACCTAGTTTTTGAACAATGATATTCAAGATGACAAAAGTTACCACAAATAAAATATTTGAGTATTCTTAGTTCCTTCTTATTCCTTTTTACATAGTTAGCTTCTTTTCTACTGCTTGATCCAGTTTTCCACTTCTCCTCTTAGAGCAAAAACAAATTCTTCTTCCTTTTATTTCATGGCCATGTGTGTTCCTTCCTTCTTAGGTCTCATGGTTCTTCTTTTACCTTTCCTTTCCATGTGTGTTCTTGTAGATCCTCCTTCAAGTTGTTAGGCTTCCCTTAAGGAACCCACTCTGATACCAATTGAATAACACAGGCTTATACTGAGAGGGGGGTGAATAGTAAAATATCAATTTTTTATTTTCTTTCCCAACCAATATTATCCAATATTATAAATGGTAATATCAATAGCAGTAATGAAATGCATGCATAAATCATCACACACAAGAGAGACACAAATTTAATGTGGTTCACCCAATGTGGGCTACTCCACGGAGAAAATATTTCTTCTAAATTTTCTCAAAAAATCTCTTGGAAATCAATTCCCTATTACAATGTTTATGGACCTCTGTACAAAGGAGGCGCCAATCCCCTATGCTATTATTTTTGGATCTCTCTCCATAGGATAAATCCTTCTCCTTTTCTTTGGTCCATGGAACTTGATCCAGGAGAACATTATCTCCTCAACTCGTTCATGGATCTCTCCATATATATAAGAAATACATATCCCCATTTGGTTCATGGATCTCACTCCACAAGAGAACTCTTTCCCATTACTTTGGTTTGTGGACCTCTATCCATAGGAGAACTTTTTCCCCTCTACTCTGGCTGGTGATATTCTAGAAGACTTCTACCCCCACTACTCTAGCTTGTGGATATCTCTCCACAGGATACCTTTATCCCCACTACATTGGGTTATGGATATCTATCCACTAGATACTACTATATTATTTTATTTATCACCTCCAAATCCTACTCTCAACTCTATCTCAAATCTACACCAAAATATGCATCAAGTCTGCACCAAACTCTATATCAAATATGCATCAAACTATATCTCAAATCTGCATTAAAATATTTCTCAAGTCTAGCACCAATATTCTCTAGCTCTTCTCACAAATTTTCTTTTAATTCTATCTCAAATCTGCCCCAAGACTTAACACAAAGCTTGAATAGATCAATAATTAAACCTACTCTCAATGTTGTTTCAAGTCTTTACAAGACTTACTCAAATTTGCCTTCAATACTTCTCAAATACTTGCTCAAATCTATCCTAAATACTTCAAAAATACTTCCTCAAATCTATCCTCAAGTCTTCACAAATATTTACTCAAATCTATCCTCAATCCTTCACAAATAATTGCTTAAATATTTCCTCAATGCTGCTCACAAAACCTACTCAAATAACTTCAAATATTACATACAAAACACAACTTAAATCTATTTCAGAAATATTCTCTTCACACATACAAATTCTACTTAGAATTCATTTAACCTCTGAAAAATATAGAGAATGATGTGCTCTATCAAAAACTCAATATTTTTTACAATCATGAATCTTGTACTCAATTTACCACTCTCTATCTCTTGCAAAATCCTTTCAAAATAAATCAACATAGTATAGATCTTGCTTCATAAACCTAATTTCTAATGTTTGCACATTCACTTTAAATATAACTCAAAAATAATTCTCAAAATCTTCACTCAATAATTCAAACAATGAAACATCAACAATAAAACCTACTCTCAATGTTGTTTGAAGTCTTTACAAGACTTACTCAAATCTATCTTCAATACTTCTCAAATACTTTCTCAAGTATATCCTCAATACTTCACAAATACTTGCTCAAATCTATCCTCAAGCCTTCACAAATACTTGCTCAAATCTATCCTCAATCCTTCACAAAGACTTGCTCAAATTTATCCTCACTGTTGCTCACAAAACCTACTCAAATAACTTCAAATCTTGCATACAAAACACAACTTAAATCTATTTCAGAAATATTCTCTTCACACATATAAATTCTACTTAGAATTCATTTAACCTCTAAAAAATATAGAGAATGATGGGCTCTATAAAAAACTCAATATGTTTCACACTCGTGAATCTTGTACTCAATTTACCACTCTCTATCTCTTGTAAAATCCTTTCAAAATAAATCAACACAGTATAGATCTTGATTCATAAAAATAATTTCTAATGTTTGCACATTCACTTTCAATATCACTCAAAACTAATTCTCAAAAGCTTCACTCAATAATTCAAATAATGAAACACAATTTTCTCACAAAACCTAACACAGGTGCTTCGACTTTATTTTACCCAAGATGCACAATGTAGGTTTGAAAACCCAAATCAATTATTTTCAAGAATGCTTATAAAACAACCCTTTTATCTCCACCTTATATTATAGAAAATATTTTTCAAGAACACACCTCAAAGAAGAAATAATATTCCCATACCTCTTATTTACTTTGATGAGGATATGACCTTAAAACCTATTTCATAAACACCCAATCCTTCTTGTGCCACTTCAAGGATTAGTTAGCATAGTACTTCTTTAAATCATCCATATGAAAACTTAATAAAAATTTAACCTTATTTTCTCACATGTTCATAACACAAGTGATTTTATCCACAATACACCCTTATACCTCCTTTGCTAATGCTCACAAAAATATTAAATTACAATATCTTCTTTTATAATATCAACTTCAATCAAATCTCAATGACCCTTTTTAAAATAAATAACTCACAGCCTAAACCTTATAACTCCCTCAAAGTATGCACTCCAAACCTTATAACTCCCATGTACCCAATCATAATATGCATCTAAACCTTTATCAAATTTTCATAAAGTAAATTTAGCAAAAGGGTACCTCTTATTGTCGTTGGGAATCGATCCCTTGACCTGCACCACCATAACTTAATATTTTCAACCGGTTTTGCTATCACAACACATGGAGTTTTTTGACACAAAGTAATCTTTGTTCCTTTCACAACATGCCTTCCAAAAATAACAATGGGTTTTGTACCCTTGACCTCCTATCCAACACTATCTCATATGATCCTTGTCAACTATTTGTGCTACTTTTTGATAGTTGGATACAAAGGATATCAAATACAATTTTTATCACAAAAATCATGTCCTTTTCTAGTTTAGTTTAAAACTTGTGTTATTAATGAGACATTATTCTTGTGTGTGTATTTTCTACGTAGTTGTGTTCGTGTGCTTTCCCTGAATTTTTATGTGGGTGTATCTCCTCGGTTGTCGACCCTTCTACTACAACCACGTCGTTCGATTTCCTTGGCCATAATATCTTCACTGGCAGTTTATTTGGATTTAACTTTAACAAAATCTTGATAGTAAAATTCTCACCAGTTTGATTTCATGATGTTCTCTTGACAAAATTCCTTTCCATGAATCAAATTCGTTCTTGAATTAGCAATGAACCTCCAAATTTGGTTGAATCAATCCATGATTTGACACCAGTATCCTAATGATTTTTCCTCCTCAACCATTCAATGATATTCATCCATTGTGCACAAATAATTTAGATGGAACCTCTCACTTATATCTAAAATATTCTTTGCTACTATTCCATGCCTTTTCCCATAGTTCGCTCATAAAAATATTTCAACACATATGCAAATTGATGACTGGTCACCTTTTTAAAAACACACCTTATAATAAAAATATTTTCCTCCCTTTTATATAGTTACCTTCAAATAATGATGATTTCGATGCACTTGGTCAACAACGTTGGGTGCTTCATGACCATTGGGCATATTTTTTTAACCTTTGAAAATAAAACGGTGTTGGACCATATCTTTGATAAAATAAAAACTTTACCTCATTTGTATATTTAAATCAATTGATTTAAATATTTCATCTATCATTACCTAATATTTAAATACTCAATTTAAATATTAGAGCATCACATTATATATATTGAAACATTCTTGATCAACTCATATCATTTTACAACAATAAACATCTAAATTTAGATATTTACCTTGAACTTGGTTGCTCTAATTTTGTCACCCTTGAGGATAATTATGCTGCTCTTTGCCTTTGACATCAATGACAACCAATGTACTCAAATTTCCAAAAATAAGGAGGCTTAAAGTATGTTTTTTAGGATATTTTATCAACTATCACATAGGGATAAAATGAAATCTAGACAAGAAATATATCTATGGAGGAACTACAAGAGGTAGTTTCCTCTTTCTACCTTAATAGGTGCCTAACCTCAATGAATTTACTACATTTTTTTTTCAAAAATTTGGGTGTTTTTTAATGATGAGCAAGGTGCAGCAACAGTATTGTCATTGTTGTCAACACAGTCATACAGATCGGTTGATGCAGTGGACAAGAGTTAAGAGGATCTTCAAAGTATGTACAATGATTATCCAAAATATTGAAGTGGCCCATATGGGAAAAATCAAAGAAAATCACAAGGAAGAAAACTGTCGCGATATCGTGACATGTTGAGCAAGAAAGGAAAACTATCGCGATATCGTGACATGTTCGGAGAGAAAGAGCAAGAAAGCAAAACTGTCATGATTTCATGACATGTTCGGAGAGAAAGAGAAAGAAAGCAAAACTGTCATGATTTCATGACATGTTCGGAGAGAAAGAGCAAGAAAGCAAAACTGTCACGATTTCATGACATGTTTAGAGAGAAAGCGCAAGCAGAAAAAACTGTCACGATTTCATGACATATTAGAAGAAAAAAAGGCAAGTAGAAAAAGCGTCGCAATTTCGTGACATATTGCAAGAGACATAGTCCGAAAGAAAAAGTTTCACGATTTTGTGACATGTATTTTCGTGGGCCAAAGCAAGGAGAAAGTGGAGAGAGAAAAAGGTGTCGTGATTTCGTGACATGTTTCATTTTTGTGGGCCAAAGCAAAGAGAAAGAGGAGAGAGAAAAAGGTGTCGCGATTTTGCGACATGTTTCATTTTCGTGGGCCAAAGCAAAGAGAAAGAGGAGAGAGAAAAAGGTGTCATGATTTTGTGACATGTTTCATTTTCGCGGGCCAAAGCAAAGAGAAATAGGAGAGAGAAAAAGGTGTCACGATTTCGCGACATGTTTCATTTTCATGGGCCAAAGCAAAGAGAAAGAGGAGAGAGAAAAAGGTGTCGCGATTTTGTGACATGTTTCATTTTCGTGGTCCAAAGCGAAGAGAGATTGTACGAAAGAAAAAGTATCATGATTTTACGACATGTTGCATTTTCATGACTTGAAAAGAGTAGGAAGGCAAAGAAGGAAAAGTGTCACGATTTTGCGACATGTCGCATTTTCATGACTTGAAGAGAGCAAAAAGGTAGAGAAGGAAAAGTGTCGCGATTTCATGACATGTCACATTTTTGTGACTCGAAAAGGGCAGGAAGGAAGAGAATGAAAAAGTGTCGCGATATCGCGACATGTCACGTTTTCACAACCCGAAGGTAAGAGAAAGTGCAAAGGAGAAAAAGTGTCACGATATCATGACATGTCACGTTTTTGCGACCTGAAGGTAAGAGAAAGAGCAAAGGAGAAGAAGTGTCATGATATCACGACAAAAGTAAAAATGAAGAGTATAGAGGCAAAAGTATCATGATATCATGACATGTGTTTTCGTAGGTACAAGCAAACAGAAGAAGCAAGGAGGCAAAAGTGTCGCAATATCACATGTGTTTTTGTGGGTGCAAGTAAACAAAAGAAGCAAGGAGGTGAAAGTGTCGCAATATCG
The DNA here is from genome assembly GCA_028583015.1 of Wollemia nobilis. NCBI lineage: Eukaryota > Viridiplantae > Streptophyta > Pinopsida > Araucariales > Araucariaceae > Wollemia > Wollemia nobilis. Next base: position 3,359,628 of record JAQPPZ010003109.1, on the reverse strand, counting down.
CGACATGTTGTGTTTTCATGAGTTAAGAAGAGAACCCCGTCGAAATAAGATATGTGACCATTAACTGAAGTTATACAACAGTTACAGGGGCAGTTACAGAGAAATATCATGTAGTTAAAATAAGAAGAGTTAACGAAAGTCGGTATGATAGTTACAGGTGTAGTTATAGAGAAATATCATGCAACTAAAATAAGAACAGTGAACATAAGTCAGAACAACATTTACAAGGGCAGTTACGGGTTGCATGTGAGAATATGGAAGTTAAAAATAGAGTCAAAACTTTTTTATAAAAGTAGGTCTGCATGGAGAATTAAAAGTCTACTAAAATAGTGTGAAAGTGTTGCAAGAAGGGGGTTGAAAGAGTGCCGCAAGAGTGTATTAAGTAGAGCAGTGAAAGCCATAAAATAGCAGTAAGTCGAGCTTTAAGAGAGTGTGGTGTTTTTGTGAATAGTGAGAGAGGTTGGGTTAGCAACAGACCAGTCAGGGTCTTGTATAAGCGAAGGCATTTTTATGTCAATCTTATAGTTTCAAAAGTGCAGTCCAAGTTGGTGCTTGGAATTAGGGGTTGGTGCTTCTTTCTATTGGTGCAGATAAATTAGGGGTTGGTGCTCCTTTTTGTTGGTGCAAATAAACCAGGGGTTGGTGCTCCTTCCAGTAGGTGCTGGTAAAATGATTGTAAAATTGGTAATTTGCAAAAGCTGGATTTGGATGGGAATCCAAGCAATCATTTTTGAGGAGTAGCCAAATTGGTGAACCTCATTACATCATGTGTTGTGGAATGCTCTCTTGTTATATTTTCTTTATTTGGTTTTAAGTTTTCATTGTTTTGGCATTAAGAGTTGAAGTTTTAAGTTTTTAATAGCTACACTAATTCACCCCCCCCTCTCAGTGTCTTTGTGAGACTAACAATTAGTATCAGAGCTAGGTTCTTGAATAAGCTTACTCGGCTAAGGTGATCTTGGAAGTGAGACAATGGTAGGTGGTGAAGGATTCTCATCAAACAAAGAACCATTGTTTGACGGAACTAATTACACATTCTAGAGACTCAAGATGCAGACATATTTATGTTCTTTGGGATACGACATTTGGGAGTCAGTAGATAGTGGGTACACCATACCCACCACTCCTCCAACCGATGCTGCCGGTAAGAAACTGTTTGAGAATAACTCTAAAGCAAAGAATACTATCATGTGTGGTTTGGTGGACAACAAACTAATAAATATTATGAGTTGTAAAATTGTAAAAGATATGTGGGAAAAACTAAGGAGCATTCATGAAGGAGATGTCAAGATCAAGGAGGCCAAGTTACAAACGCATCGAGCTCAGTTCGAAGCATTAAATATGAATGAGGATGAGAACATAGAGGCATACATGCTAAGAGTTAATGAAATTATTAATGCGATTAGAGGAATTTGTGAGGAAATGGAAGATGTTGTCGTCGTGAAAAAGGTACTAAGATCTCTTACCCAAAGATTTGATTCCAAAGTTTCTACAATAGAAGAAGCTAAATATCTTAATACTTTTAGTATGGATGAGATGCATGGTTCTTTGACTGCATATGATATGAGAATAGGAAAAACTAAACCCACAAACAGAGAAACTGCTTTTAAAGCACATAAAAATATAAAAGCAAAACAATAATCCAAGGAAGAAGAGACATCAAATGAAACAGACGCAAACTTTGTTCAGAAACTAATCAGGGGAAAAGAAAAATACAGAGGAAAGTTACCATTTAAGTGTTTCAACTGTGGAGGCATTGGGAACTTTGCATCTAAACGTCCTCTTAATGAGAAAAACAAAAGTGATGAAGGTTCACACCAAGAAAGAAGTGATTGGAAGAAGAAACCAAATTTTAGAAATGAAAACTTAAAGAAGAAAAGTTTCATATCCAAGAATGTCAGTCCTTCAAAAGACATCTCTGATGAGGATTCTGAAGAAGAAAAATGTGAAGCTCTTTTCATGGCATTTGAAGAAGAAAAAATAGAGGAAAAATTAGAATGTAATAAAAACCTTGAGGCTGAGGCTGAAGTAGACCTGGAAGGTGAGTTGGTCGCTGCACTTAAAGAGCTAATATTAGAAAGGAAAAAGAATAAAGAAAACTTCAAGAAAGCTTGAGGATGCCAATGAAATCATATCCAACTTGAAATTATAGATGGATGAATTTAAGAAAATATCTGAAGATATCAAAGTACAATTAACCGTGAAAATAGATGAGTGCAGCAAGTTAGAAGAAGAGATTGTTGGTTTAAGGATACAACTAGAAGAGATGAATTGAAAATTTAGTTGCTATCACAAACTTGAAGGAAGTTCTATGAAGCTGGACAAGATTATAAATAACCAAAGGACTACAAGCATCAAATTTGGTTTAGGTTTCATCGAAGGAGAATCATCAAATGGATCAAAGGCCATAACTGTAGAACCCATAAAGAATGAAGATAAGATCAGGGTTGATCAAGAAAAAATGAATCATGCTAAAAAAAGCAATAAAGCCAGGCACGAGAGGAGTACTGACAATGATGGATTCACCAATGTCACTCATCAAAGGAGAAGAATATTTATGGATCCCACTACAAAATGGCAAAGACCATCACCTAGGTTCACTCATTCCTTTTCTAGTTATTGTTTTAAATGCAATGGTTATGGTCATAAGATTTCATATTGCAAGTATAATGTAGGACAAAGGAACTTTACCAGTAGAAATGTTTTTTCATCGCTGATGGATTATGCAATAGAATGTTATAACTATCATAATTTTGGGCACATTGCAAGAAATTTTCGAAGTACATTTGCAGCAAATAAACATCAGGGAAAAAAATTTCAACCAAATGGTTTGAGACAAAATAGAAATTTTTTTGAAAAACATACACAGACTATTGACAAAGAAAATTCAAACAAGTGACCAAAACTGTAATCAAACCAGAGTGGAAGGAAAATGAGTGACCCAAGGAAGAAAAGGAATCCTTGATCGTACAAACATCATTTAAAGCACAGAACAAATCTGCACCATGGATACTTGATAGTGGATGCTCCAGCCATATGACAGGTGACAAACAAAAATTTGAGAAGCTATAGAAATATGAAGGTGGTTCTGTAAAATTTGGAAATAATGATGGAGCTAAGATAGTTGGCAAAGGATCAGTTAAGATCAGTGACAAAAAAATCAAGTCAAAAGAAGTCTTGTTTGTGATTGGTCTAAAGCATAACTTGTTAAGCGTAAGTTAGATTTGTGACAGAGGTCATGAAGTAATTTTCAAGAAGCAAGGTTTAGAAGTCAGAACAACAAACTATGGAAAGTTGATAGCAACTAGATCAAGGACATCTGGCAACCTGTATACTCTCTTAGAGACTTTAGAAGTAGCATTCTTGATTGGACAGGAAGAAGAAAATTGGCTATCGCACAAGAGGCTTGGTCATATCAGTTTTGACAATCTAGTAAAAATCAGCTCAAAAAGGGCAGTGAGAGATATTCCCACCATTGGTAAACCTTTAAATAGCATTTGTGCCTCATGCCAAAAGGGGAAGCAAACTAGAGCCACATTTAAAACAAAAGAGTACTTCACAAGCAAACCATTAGAACCAATACATACTGATTTATGTGGACCCATGAGAACTCAAAGCATAAATGGTGACAAATACTTTATGTTGTGCATAGATGATTATTCCAAGATGACATGGGTACTATTTTTGAAGCTTAAATCAGATGCCTTTGAGATGTTCAATATTTTCAAAAAACAAGTTGAGAATCAAACAGGAAAAAGGATTAAATGCTTAAGATCAGATAGAGGAGGAGAGTTCATTTCAGAGGAGTTTGTAGAGTACTATGAAAAATATGGGATTAGGAGACAGTTTTCAGCAGCAAGGACACCTCAGCAGAATGGTGTGGTGGAAAGAAAGAATAGGACAATGTAGGAAATGGCACAGACTATGTTGACTGAGAGCAAAATAGTAGAAATATTTTGGAAAGAGGCAGTCCATACTACGATATACATCCAAAATAGGTGCATGTTGAGGATGCATGAAAGCAAAACTCCATATGAGCTGTGGTTCGGTAAAAAGGCAACAACAAGATACTTTAAAGTGTTTTGCAGTAAGTGTTACATCAAAAGAACTGAAGATAATCTTGGTAAGTTTGAAGATAGATCTGATGAAGGTATTTTTTTGGGCTATTCGACAAAAAGCAAAGCCTATACATGCTACAACAAGAGGCTAAAGAAAATTGTGGAGAGTGTCGATGTTAAAGTTGATGAAGGTAGGGAACAAGAAATAAGCTATAAAGAAAACCACCCAATTTATGAAGAATTTATTGAAGGAGATGAGGAAATGGAAATGAAAAAGAAATAGAAAATTGACACAGATTATTTATGTAGTGATTCAAAAGAGGAAGAAAACAAGAAATTCAAAATAGGAAGCTAGCAGAAAAATCATCCTAGAGAGCAAATAATTGGAGACCCCACAGTTGGTGTTCAGACAAGAAGAAGAGTAGTAAGTAACTACTCTCTATTATCCAAAATAGAGCCCAAAAATATTGCTGAAGCAAGCAAATATGAAATTTGGATGACTGCAATAAATGAAGAATTAGATCAGATCAAGAAAAACAAAACCTGGGAGTTAGTACCAAGACCTAAAAATAAAAATATAATCGGTGCTAAATGGATTTTTTGAAACAAATTTAATGAAGATGGACAAGTAGTTAGGAATAAAGCAAGATTGGTCTATAAAGGCTATGCACAAGTTGAAGGTATTGACTTTGAGGAAACCTTTGCACCAGTGGCTAGACTAGAGGCAATCAGAATGTTTCTAGCTTTAGTAGTTCACAAGAATTTCAAGGTTTATCAAATGGACGTGAAATCAACATTTTTGAATGGAAAACTTGAAGAAGAGGTCTATATTGAGCATCCAGATGGTTTCCAAGTCGGTGATAATCCCAACTTCATTTGCAAGTTGAAGAAAGCATTGTATGGCTTGAAAAAGGCACCTAGAGCATGGTATGCAAGGCTAGAAAACTATATTACTCAACAAGGGTTCAAAAAGGGTATGGTGGATAGTAATTTGTATGTCAAATCAGAGAATGGCCATCTCATTGTCCTTGTTGTATACGTAGATGATATCATTTTTGGCAGCAGTAATGATGAGTCGTGTAAGGATTTAGCAAATAAGATGCAGAAAGAATTTAAAATGTCTATGATTGGTGAACTTTCATATTTCCTCGGACCGCAAGTTAATCAAAATGAGAAGGGCATATTTATTTCTCAAGTTAAATATGTAAAAGAGATGCTAAAAAGTTCATAATGGAGGATTGTAAGCTCGTTAGCACTCCCATGATGACAAAGTTGCAAGTTGAGCAAGGATGAAAAATCTCCAGATGTTGATCAAACCATGTACAGATCTATGATTGGGAGCCTATTGTATTTGACAGCTACCAGATCAGATATCTTACAGGTAGTTTGCATGGTAGCATGATTTCGGTGAGTCCCAAGGAGACTCATGTGACAAGAGTGAAGAGGATTCTTCGGTATCTAAAGGGTACTATGGAGTATGGGTTATGGTATCCAAAAGGTAAGGACTTCACTCTTATTGCGTATTCAGATGCAGATTAGGTAGGATGTGTCGATGACAGAAAGAGTACCAGTGGAGGTGCATTCTATCTTGGAGACAAGTTGGTTGCATGGCACAATAAGAAACAAGAATCAGTCTCTTTATCCACAGCAGAGGCATAATATATTGCAGCAACTATGTGTTGTACGCAAGTTTTATGGATGAAACAAACCTTGAAATATATTGGCATTAACTTCAGTGAGCCAATTTCAGTTAAGTGTGATAACACCAGTGCCATTAACATCTCAAAGAATCCAGTTATGCATTCTCGCACAAAACATATTGCTATCCGATATCACTTTCTGAAGGATAAAGTTGTGGAAGAAGAGGTAAAGTTAGATTTTGTCCCAACTACAGAGCAAGTAGAGGATATCTTCACAAAATTGCTACCCAAAGAAATTTTTGAGTACCTTCGCAATAAATTAGGAGTGGTCATGCTTCTCAAGCACTGACTAGCTATCGGGACCACATTCTCAGGGGGAGCATTTATAAATTTGATTATCTTTGTGCTCATATTTGTAATTTTTACTAACTGTCATAATGTGTACCTGATAATGTTGTGCATGGACTCAGGTGGAGTCTGCAGTAGCCCTTTGGTATTATTGTCAAAGGGGGAGAAGAATTACAGGAAATTGCATGTGTGTTGCCAACAATTCCAAAGGGGGAGATTGATGAGCAAGGTGCAGCAATAGTATTTTCATTGTTGTCAACATAGTCAGACATATCAGTTGATGCAGTGGACAGGAGTTAAGAGGATCTTTAGAGTATGTACAGTGATTTTCCAAAATATTGAAGTGGCCCATATGCAAAAAATCAAATAAAATCATAAGGAAGAAAACTATCGCGATATCGCGACATGTTGAGCAAGAAAGGAAAACTATTGTGATATCGTGACATGTTCGGAGAGAAAGAGCAAGAAAGCAAAACTGTCATGATTTCATGACATGTTCAGAGAGAAAGAGCAAGAAAGCAAAACTATCACAATTTTGTGACATGTTCAGAGAGAAAGAGCAAGCAAGCAAAACTGTCATGATTTCACGACATGTTCGGAGAGAAAGCGCAAGGCGAAAAAACTATCATGATTTCATGACATGTTGGAAGAAAAAAAGGCAAGTAGAAAAAGTGTCACGATTTTACGACATATTGCAAGAGAGATAGTCTGAAAGAAAAAGTGTCACGATTTTGCGACATGTATTTTCGCGGCCAAAGCAAAGAGAAAGAGGAGAGAGAAAAAGGTGTCGTGATTTCGTGACATGTTTCATTTTTGTAGGCCAAAGCAAAGAGAAAGAGGAGATAGAAAAAGGTGTCACGATTTCACGACATGTTTTATTTTTGTGGGCCAAAGTAAAGAGAAAGAGGAGAGATAAAAAGGTGTCGCGATTTTATGACATGTTTCATTTTCGTGGGCCAAAGCAAAGAGAAAGAGGAGAGAGAAAAAGGTGTCATGATTTTGCGACATGTTTCATTTTCGTAGGCCAAATCAAAGAGAAAGAGGAGAGAGAAAAAGGTGTCACGATTTCGCGACATGTTTCATTTTCGTGGTCCAAAGCAAAGAGATATTGTAGGGAAGAAAAAGTGTCATGATTTCATGACATGTCGCATTTTTGCGACTTGAAAAGAGCAGGAATGCAAAGAAGGAAAAGTGTTGCGATTTCGTGACATGTCGCATTTTCATGACTTGAAGAGAGCAGGAAGGCAGAGAAGGAAAAGTGTCACGATTTTGCGACATGTCGCATTTTCGCGACTCAAAAAGGGCAGGAAGGAAGAGAATGAAAAAGTGTCACAATATCGCGACATGTCACATTTTCGTGACCCAAAGGTAAGAGAAAGTGCAAAGGAGAAAAAGTGTCGTGATATCGTGACATGTTGTGTTTTCACGACCTGAAGGCAAGAGAAAGAGCAAAAGAGAAGAAGTGTCACGATATCGTGACAAAAGTAAAAAGAAAGAGTACGGAGGCGAAAGTGTCGCGATATCGTGACATGTTGTGTTTTCGTGGGTACAAGCAAATAGAAGAAGCAAGGAGGCAAAAGTGTCATGATATCGCGACATGTGTTTTCGCGGGTGCAAGCAAACAAAAGAAGCAAGGAGGTGAAAGTGTCACGATATCGTGACATGTTGTGTTTTCATGAGCTAAGAAGAGAACCTAGCCAAAATAAGATATGTGACCATTAAATAAATTTATACAGTAGTTACCCAGGTGTTGTAGGTGAGTTGGAAAGGAGAGGGCAATCCTCTAAGGGAGGTCCCAGGTTCGAATCTCCACCCTACCAAAAATCTGAGTTGGGTACCCAAAATCCAATTGATAATGTTGGTGTGGGCAGGGCTGGGTGTGACTCTTGGGTGAATTTGATGGTATAGAACCCCCTGTTCGTGGTATCTTAGACCAAGGCGGCCCTGCAAGGGGTTATTCGCTTAAAAAAAAAAGTTATACAGCAGTTACAGGTGTAGTTACAGAGAAATATCATGCAGCTAAAATAAGAAGAGTTAACGAAAGTCAGTATGACAGTTACAAGTGCAGTTATAGAGAAATATCATGCAGCTATAATAAGAACAGTGAATAGAAGTCAAAGCGACAATTATAGGGGCAGTTACAGGTTGCATGCAAGAATATGGAAGTTAAAAATAGAGTTAGAACTTTTTTTATAAAAGTAGGTCTGTGTGGAGAATTAAAATATTGCTAAAATAGTGTGAAAGTGCTCCAAGAAGGGGGTTGAAAGAGTGTTGCAAGAGTGTATTAAGCAGAGCAGTGAAAGCCATAAAAGAGCAGTAAGCAGAGCTTTAAGAGAGTGTGGTGTTTTGGTGAATAGTGAGAGAGGTTGGGTTAGCAATAGACTAGTCAGGGTCTTGTATAAGCGAAGGCATTTTTATTTCAATTTTATAGTTTCAAAAGTGTAGTCCAAGTTGGTTCTTGGAATTAGGTGTTGGTGCTCCTTTATATTGTTGCAGAGAAATTAGGGGTTGGTGCTCATTTTTGTTGGTGCAGATAAACCAGGGTTGGTGCTCCTTCCAGTAGGTGCTGGTAAAGTGATTGTAAAATTGGTATTTTGCAAAGGCTAGATTTGGATGGGAATCCAAGCTGTCATTTTTGAGGAGTAGAAAAATTGGTGAACCTCATTACATCGTGTGTTGTGGAATGTTATCTTGTTATATTTGCTTTATTGGGTTTTAAGTTTTCATTGTTTCAGCATTAAGAGTTGAAGTTTTAAGTTTTTAATAGCTACACTATTCACCCCCCCTCTCAGTGTCATTGTGAGACTAACATTTAAGAGTAATATGTTGGCTATTATTGAAGAGGTCAAGAAAAAGAATACCACAATAAGTGATATCAATTCCATATTTATTGTATTGGTTCTCAAAAATACTTGTCATATTGTAAGTCTTTCTAATATGACTTATAGGATAATTTTAAAATTTATGGCAAACAATTTTTATTTATTAGTTGGTGGAAGGGGTTTTGAAAGGAACCCAAAACCTTTTTACATTATCGAAAATAAAATGAGATAGTCCATATAGGACAAACTAGATACCAACACTAGTAGAAAAAACCAATAAGACACACCCTAGAGCTAAGAAAACCCACCAAATTAAAACCCAAGTACATCTTGAAGCACCAAAAACCAGTAATGGTTTTACAAACAAAATTACAGAATAAGTCGAGACATAGACCCCAAAAAGGAAGTTGAAGAGACTTAGGCAACATATCTAGGGGCTACTTGATCATCTTTGTTGACATGATTAGAGCATTCCTACTAAAATTTGAGATAATACAAAGTGATTATATCTTGTTGAATCAAAGAAGTGATCATATTGGTAGCTCTATAAATGGACTTGTGTAGGTTTTTTAGGTATTAAAGATAACCTTTTTTGAAAAATAGTATTTGAAAATAATAAATTTGAAGACAATAGTGAATTTGAAATATTTTGTAATAGGTTAGAGGAAGACAAGTGTCCCACAAAAATATTAATCCTATCCTATCCAACCATGTAGCATCCCACACAATGACATTAAAGGATGAATAACACAAGCTTATACTAATAGACGGATGAACAATATAAGATAAAAATTTTACTTTTCTTTCCAAATTATAATAGTAATAATATCAGAGCAATAAATGAAACAATGCACAAATCATCACACACATGAGAGACATAAATTTAACATGGTTCACCCAATGTGGGCTACGTCCATGGAGAAAATATTTCTTATAATTTTTCTCAACCAATATATTGAAAACCAATTATCTATTACAATAATTATACACCAATCCCCTTTGCTCTAGTTTGTGGACCTCTATCCATTGGAGACCTCAACCCCCTCTACTCTAATCTACTCTAAACCTTTATACAAGGCTTTCTCAAATCTACTCCAAAACCTACTCTCAACCTTGCTCACATCTGCTCTAATATTATACACAAGGCTTGCTCAAATATGCTCCAAGCCTTTACACCAGGCTTCATAAAATCTACTCCAAGCCTACACATAGGGCTTGCTCAAATATTCTCCAAGCCTATACACAAGGCTTGCTTCAAATCTACTTACCAAACCTGCTCTAATATTACACACAAGAATTGTTTCAAAATTACTTATCAAAATTGCTCCAATTTTACTCAAATATGCTCTCAATTTTGGTCAAATATACTTAAATTCTCTACACATGACTTGCTAAAATATGCTCATAACACATGCTCAAATTGTCTCATAACACATGCTCAATTTTTCTTATAACACATGCTCAAATATGCTCATAACACATACTCAAATATGCTCATAACACATGCTCAAAACAAAGGTTATAACTCTTTTAGAAATGTTTTCTTCAACTAAAGTAATTCAAACATATTCTACCTAGAATTCCTTTTCTTCATGAACATATAGTAAATGATATGCAATGCAAATACTCAATATGTTCTTTTCACATTCATTAAGTCTGTCACTTTCACATGTCTCAACTTATTGCTTTTAAATCAGATCTCTAATTCTTGCAAATTTTCTTTTTAAATCAAACAAGACTAGTGCATAAATTTGCTTCACAAATGGATTTCTAACACTTGCAAATTCACTTCCAATTTCACTCAAATCTATGCCCAAATGCTTCACAAATTCATTCAATAATGATGAACAATTTATTCTCAAACCTTAGCACATGTGTTTCCAATTTATTTCAATGATAATGCACAACTTGTTCTCAAACCATTGGATAAATATTTCCAATATTTACTCAAAAATAATGCACACTTTGTTCTCAAACCCTAGTTCATGTATTTCCAACAATGCACATAAAATTGATCCTTATTTCTCCACCTTAAGACTTAAAAATAATTTCCTCAAAACACAACCACCTTGAGAATGAGTTAAATCACCATACCTCAATTTGTCTTGATGAATATGTGCCCTCAAAAACCTATCTCAAATAATATCTTTTCTTTTGCCACTTCAAAATAGATTAGCAAAAACTCCTCTTCAAAAATTCACATAAAAACTCTTCTCAAAATATGTGCACAATAATTTCTGAAAATAATGTTCTAAAACTCTCCTTCTTGGTTTCACAAGATAAAGCCTTTAAATTATAAACCAAACCCTTCAAAATATCAAGCAAATATTACAATCAATAAAAGGACACAATACACATTTGAATAACATAAACTTATACTGAGAGGGTGGTGAAAAGTATAAGATCAACTTTTATTTTTCTTTCCTAAACAATATTATCCACTGTTATCAATTTACAATATCAATACTAGTAATAAAAGCAATGCACAAGTCATCAGACACATGAAAGACACAAATTTAATGTGGTTCACCCAATATGGGTTACATCCACAAAGACAATATTTCTTCTAAATTTTCTCAAAAAATCTCTAGGGAATGAATTCCCTATTACAATGTTTATGGATCTCTATCCAAAGGATATCTCAATCCTCAATGCTTTTATTTGTGGATCTTTATCCATAGGAGGACTCTATCCCATTTACTCTAGTTTTTGGATCTCTCTTCATAGGATAACTCTATCCCCTCTACTCTAGTTTATGGATATCTATACATAGTAGAAATCTATCACCTCTTCTCTAGTTTGTGGACCTCTCTCCATAGGAGAACTCTATCCCCTATACTCTAGTTTGTTGATCTCTTTCTAGATGAGAAACCTATCCCTTCTACTCTAGTTTATGGATCTCTTGACATAGGATAACTCTATCCCCTTTGCTCTAGTTTGTGTATATCTCTCCATAGGAGCCCCTTTGATCTAGTTTTTGGATATATTTTCATAGGAGAAATCTATATCCTCTACTTTGGTATGCTCCAAATCCTGATCTCAACTCTATATTAGATATACACCAAACCTTGTCATAAGGCTAGCACAAGTCTGCTCTAACTCTAATTAAAAATTCATCTCAATGCTATTTCAAGTCTGCTCAAATCTACCTCAAAGCTTCTTCAAGTATTCTCACAAGACTATATCAAATCTACCTCACTACTACTTCAAGTCTTCTCACAAGACTTGCTCAAATCTACCTCAATGTTGCTTCAAGTCTTCTCACAAGACTTGCTCAAATCTACCTCATTTTTGCTTTAAGTATTCTCACAAGACATGCTCAAATATACCTCACTACTACTTCATGTCTTCTCACAAGAATTGCTCAAATATGCATCAATGCTTCTCACTGAACCTTCTCAAATATTTCCAAATCTTGCATACAAACAAAGCTTATATCTCTTTCAGAAATGCTTTCTTCAACAAGAAAATTTTTAAAATATTCTATCTATGGAACATATATATAATGATATGCACTATCAAAAACCCAACATGTTCTTCACATTCACAAATATTGAATTCAACTAATTCAAACTCTATATCTTACAAAATACCTTTTAAATCAAATCAAACTAGTGTATAACTTGCTTCACAAAATTGGTCTATATTTCTTGTAAATTTACTCAGTATAAACCACACTAATGCATAAATTTAATTCACTAGATTGATCTCAAACACTTCACAATTACTTTCAATATCTTTCAAACTACTGCTCAAAATGTTTCACAATGATGTACAAACTTGGTCTCAACCCTAACAGAAGTATTTTAGATTTCTTTCAACAATAGAGCACTTGTAGGTCTCAAACCCTAATACAATTTTTTTCCTTTTATTTCAACAATAATGTACATGTAGGTATCAAACCCTAATACAATTGTTACCACTTTATTTCAACAATAATTCACATGTAGGTCTAAAACCCTAATATAATTTCTTCCAATTTCATAAATCGATGATACACAATTTGTTTTATAAATTATAGCTCAGATATTTCCAAAAATGTACACAAATCAACGCTTTTAACTCCACCTCAAAACACAACCACCTAGATAAAAAGTTGAACCACCATACCTCAAAATGCTTGATGAAGATGTGCCCTCAAAAACCTATCTCAAAAATAATATATTTTGCAACTTCAAAAGGATTAACACAACACCTTTTCATATATTGGAAACCCTTCTCAAAATGTTTGCACAATTATGTTCCAAACCAATGCCCTATAACTATCTTGATTTCTCAAAATAATACATCAAATCATGAACCAAGCCCTTCAATATTAATGCAAGTATTACAAACAATAAAAACACATTATACACCTTTTATCTCCCACTTCAATATTTCAACAACGCAAACACAAATTAATTGCAATTTCCAGTGATTGCCTAGTTGAAGAAAGCATTTGCCTAGTTGAGGAAGTTACAAACAAAGAGATTAATTACACCTTATTACTCCATACAATAATACTTTAAAAATTAATTGCAATTTCCCCCTTTTATTTCCTTCTACAACAATGGCCAAAATTAAAAATTAATTTTTGTTATAACTCCCTAAGTCCAATAGTGCAAACAATAATCAAGCACAACTTAAGTCCTTAATTATTCAACCTTAATCACTAATAATAATAAAAATATTTTGCTTACCACAACTTCCACAGGTAGGAATTGACCATGAAACCTCCTGCATTCCCTCGCACTAGCGTCACTTGGGTTTTCGCTAGGCCAACCACCCACACAAGACCAAAGATACACATTTTATAATTTAAAATCTTCGCTAATATTCCTTATTGATAAAACAATCAAAACTATCACCATTGATTTTTTACCCTAAGACATACTACCTACCCTGAGCCTTAGTGATGCCAAGTCTACCACTAGGCCAGTCATTTGCTTGAGAAAAAAATCCCATGATGCTCTCTTTATTCAACCATCCAATGTCCCATTTTTTAAAATTCATATTTTCTTTTCTTCTTCTCACTATCATGCACGAGGGAAATAGAAAAACATTAGAATTTATAAAAACATTGCCATAGTGCATAATGTCAATCCATATTTATTTGTATTTTATCACCCTTTCTTGATGTTGGTGCTTATTATAAGATTTATTTGAAACCTTCAAAAATCTTGGTGCCAAACCCATCTTGAATTTAAAATATAATATAAAATATTTTAATAAAATCTTTATTATTTAAACTGACTTCAAACTTTTATCCTTAATATTATAATATTAAAATATTATTTCTTTTTAAGCCTTAGTCACTTGCTTTCTTCATTGTATTAAACTAGGGCCTTCAACCTTCTAACCAAAAACTTAGAGCTTTGTCCCAAAAATCTTTGGCTTATAATATTTAAAGTAAATATTACAACATTTTATTTTTATCAATTTCCTTGCATTGGGATTAACTTTACCTTGCATAATTAACCAACTTATAAACCTTATATTTTTTCCATGCCAAGATATCTTTGAAATCAATGACAACCAATGTCATAAACCTATGACATTAATATTTTGACATCACTGACAAAAATATACTCAAAATTTCCAATAATCTCTCCATTTGTCATTGATGGCAACCCTTTCTAAAATTTCCTTTTCCTACCACCTGATTCCAAAATTGCTCCCCTTGAGAAACTGCTCCTCCTGACTAAATGCTCTCCCTCTATGACATAAATGGAAAAGGGACTCATTTGGGGCTAAATATAATACTCTTAGCTGAGATCCCTCCCCACCTCCTCTCATTGAGGTGATTATTTTTGCGGTAGGAGTATCTCTACTCCCAACATACAATGCTATTTTTCTTTGTCAACCTTCTTTTTTGACACCTTTGTAATCATAACCTTTTGATCCTTTTGAGTGTCCCTATTCTTGCTTGATTTGGGAAGTTCTAGAAACCCTGTTCTACACCACTTGGCCTTATACCCAATATTATTGCACTTGTGACACCTTATGTTGTAGTTTTTGGAAGGTGTAAATATCTTGAAGTTCCTCTTGGTGAAAACATAATCATTTATGTCATCAACCCTACAGTGGATCACTTTATGACCAAAGTGATTACATTACCAACAATACCCTTAAAATAAATATCCATATTTGAATGATTTGAAATTCCTTTTAGTGAGGCCATACTCCTTCTTTCCATGAATCTTGCAATGCATAAATCTGTCACCAAAACAATTACATAAAAAAAATACCTTTGAAAAATATTCATCTTGTCTTGAAGCCTCTCTTCTCTTAGTCCTTTCTCTATGATGATATGTATTTCTTGTTTGTGCATTGTTTCTTTTCTTAGTAAAGCTTCTATTATTCAACTTATCTGCATAAGTATTAATTTATTATTCACTCTCTTCCTATTAAACTTCCTCTTATTTTGAGCTTTAGATTGACCCTTCTTGTTTTCCTTGTCCTTCTTCAAAACCAAGTCTTATTTTGATAGATAAAGATATTTATGCATTGATAATTTTATCCAATTTTTTTGAACTTTTCCCAAACCTGTGTAGCTTGTCCTTAGAATATTTCACTTTCATCCTTAGAGAAACTACCTCATGTTCTAATATTTCACATTATAACTCTTTTACCTCTAAATTTTCAACCATGACCTCTTTAAATATCCTTGCCTTAGATTTTGTATTTGTCAGGTCTTGTAGAAGATTTTATTTTTCTTCCTCATGTTCTTGAACTTGAGACTTTCATCTTAAATTCTACTTTCTAACTCTTTTCAACTATTTGAGAGCAACAATAAGTTCTTATTCTAGATAAATTTTGCCTTTATCTTGATTTTATAAATATTTCTCTACTTCTTGGTCTTCAAGAGCATATTCATACTTTTTGACTTTATATGCAATAGGAGCATTTTCTTCTTATTCTATTGCAAAAAATAGAATCTCTTATTCTTCATTATAAAAGAGTCTTTCATCATTGTCACTTGAAGCATTGCTTGCCTTGTTAACATAGAAACTCTTCTCGTGCCTTTGAAAGAACTCATTTTCATGCTTACCTTGACCATACCTATTTTTATTTTCATGCCTGAATTTTCTTTCTTCCTTTTCTTATGATCCTATTTCTCTTCACTGCTATCGCTTTCGACTTGTGGACATTTAGATGCATAGTGACTAAAATTAACACAATTAAAGCATTTCACAGTCTTAGTACCTTTGTTTTTTATTAATTCCTTCTTATTTATTCTCACATAGATAGATTCTTAATTAGTACTTGACTCACCACTTTATTATAGTTTATTATATTTTTTTCTTATTTGAAACATTGAAAGCTGCCCCTTTTTTGGAATTGTAGTCATTTTTTATTATCATATCATAAGCTATGATAATTCTATGTAACTAATCCATAGTCAACTTATCAATATCTCTCATATCTTCTATAGCTGAAACCTTTGCATCATACCATATAGGGAGTGATATTAATACTTTCTAAGCAACACTAGAGTATTCAATTTTAAATCCATGTCAATGCATGGTATTAACAACCCCATCCACATAAAGTAAATATTTAGCAATATATTACTCATCTTCCATATTTAAATCTTCAAATATTTTCTTATGCTTTTGTAGTTTTGCCAACTTGACCTTGTTATCTCATTCATATATTTGGTTTAATTCATCCCACATATCTTTTGCTGATTTACATTGCATAACTTTCACAAATTATGCTTCATGTAATCCACTTAAGATTTTATTCATAGTCTTGGCATTATTCACATGTAATTTCTTACCATCCTTATCTGTAGGAGGAGTAGTTGTATGTGCGAACCCATCCTCAATAGATTGCCATGTCTCCTAACCTTGTGCCATCAAGTCTTCATCCTTATACTCCAAAAATCATAATTGTTCCCATCGAACAATGGAGCATTTTTTGATAAATATCCATTATGATATGCCATTTTTGTTACTGTAATATCTTACTTTAAGATGTTAGATGTTTTTTAAGGAAACCGATCTGATTCAAATTGAAGAATACAAGATTATATCGAGAGGGGGGTAAATAGTATAAGATCAAATTTTACTTTTCTTTCCCAAAAAATATTATCCAATGTTATCATTTTGAAATATAAATAGCAATAATAAAAGCAATGCATAAATAATCACACACATGAGAGACAAAAATTTAATGTGGTTCACCCAATGTGGATTATGTCCATGGAGAAAATCTTTCTTCTAAATTTTCTCAACAAATATCTTGGGAATCAAATCCCTATATAATGTTTACGAACATTTTTTCAAAGGAGATATCAATCCCCAATGCTCTGATTTATGGATCTCTCTCCACAAGAGAACTCTATCCCATTTTCTCTAGTTTATGGATCTCTCTCTACAAGAGAACTCTATCCCCTCTACTCTATTTTATGTATCTCTCTCCATAGGAGAAATTTATTCCCTCTACTCTGGTTTTTGGATCTCTCTCCATAGGAGAAATCTATCCTCTTTAATCTAATTTTTGGATATCTTTCCACAAGAGAAATTTATCCCCTCCACTCTAGTTTATGGGTCTATTTTCATAGGAGAAATCTATCCCCTATGCTCTAGCTTGTGGATATCTTTCCATAGGATAACTCTATCCCCTCTACTCTAGTTTGTGGATATCTCTCCATAGTAGAAATATATCCCCTCCACTTTAGTTTGTGGATATATTTCCACATGATAACTCTATCCCCTCTGCTCTAGTCTACTCCAAAGCATACTCTCAACTCTATCTCAAATATGCACCAAACCTTGTCATAAAGTTAGCACAAATCCACTCTAGCTCTACTTAAAAATCTATCTCAATGCTATTTCAATTCTTCACAAGACTTTCTCAAATATACCTCAAATCTACTTCAAGTCTTATCATAAGATTACATCAAATCTACCTCACTTTTGCTTCAAGTCTTCTCATAAGACTTGCTCAAATCTTCCTGATTGCTTCTTCAAGTATTCTCATAAGACTTTCTCAAATCTACCTCATTGCTGTTTCAAGTCTTATCATAAGACTTTCTCAAATTTACCTCATTGTTGCTCACTAAACCTAATCAAATATTTCTAAATCTTGCATATAAAAAAAGCTTATATCCCTTTCAGCAATGCTTTCTTCAACTAGGAAATTCAAACATATTCTATTTAGAATTTTTTTAACCTCTGGAACATATAGAGAATGATATGCACTATCAAAAATCTAATATTTTCTTCACATTAATAAAATTTGCATTCAACTAATCCAAAACATATCTCTTACAAAATCCCTTTCAAATCAAATCAAACTAGTGTATAAATTGCTTCACAAAATTGGTCTATATTTCTTGCAAATTTCCTCTCAAGGACCAACCACACTAATGCATAAATTTCCTTCACTAGATTTATCTCAAACACTTCACAGTTAATTTTAATGTCTTTCAAAATACTACTAAAAATGTTTCATAATGATGTAGAAACTTGGTCTCAACCATAACACAAGGATTTAATATTTCTTTCAAAAATAGAGCACATGTAGGTCTCAAACCCTAATACAATTGTTTCCACTTTCATTCAACAATAATGCACATGTAGGTCTCAAAACCTAATACAATTGCTTCAAATTTCATCAATCAATAATACACAATTTTTTTACAAATTCTAGCTCATATATTTCCAACAATGTATACCAATAAACCCTTTTAACTCCACCTCAAAATATAACCACCTAGATAAAAAGTTGAACTACCATACCTCAAAATGCTTGATGAATATGAACCCTCAAATAACTATCTCAAAAATAATATATATTGCAACTTCAAAAGGATTAGCACAACACCTTTTCATATATTGGAAACCCTTCTCAAAATGTGTGCATAATTATGTTCCAAACCAATGCTCTATAACTCTCTTGGTTTCTCAAAATAACACATCAAATCATGAACCAAGCCCTTCAATATTAAAGAAAGTATTACAAGAAATAAAAATACATTATACACCTTTCATATCCCACTTCAATATTTCAACAATACAAACACAAATTGATTAACTAATTACACCTTATTACCTCATACAAAAATACTTCAAAAATTAATTGCAATTTCCCCCTTTTATTTCCTTCTAAAAAATGGCCAAAATAAAAAAAGTATTTCCCTTATAACTCCCTAAGTCCAATAGTGCGTTTAGTAATCAAGCACAACTTAGGTCCTTAATCAACCTTAATCACTAATAATAATAAAAATATTTTTCTTACCACAACTGCCATGGGTGGGAATCGACCACGACACCTTGTGCATGCTAGTGCACTAGCACCACTTGGGCTTACGCTAGGCCAACCACCCACATAGGACCAAAGATGCATGTTTTGTAATTTAAAACCTTTTCTTATCATCGTTGATAAAAAAAATAAAACTATCACCACTGAGTTTTGATCCCAAGACCTGCTGCCTACCATACACCTTAGCGATGCCAAGTCTACTGCTAGGCCAACTGAGAAAAAATCCCATGATGCTCTCTTTATTCAACTGTCCAGTGTATTTTTTTTAAATTCATCTTTTTTTTCTTCTTCTCACTATCACACACGAGGAAAATTGAATACCATTGTAATTTCAATAAACATTACCATAGTGTATAGTGTTAATTCATATATATATGGATTTTATCCCCCTTTCCTGATGTCAGTGCTTATTATAATATTTATTTGAAACCTTCAAAAATGTTGGAACCAAACCCATCTTGGGTTTAAATTATAATATAAAATATTATAATAAACTTTTTATTATTTAAACCTTTTGTTTCAAAATTTTGTCCTTAATATTATAATATTATTTCTTTTTAAGCCTTAGTCACTTGATTTATTCATGGTATTAAACTAGGGCCTTAAACATTTTAACCAAACACTTAGAGCTTTGTTCCAAACCTCTTTGGCTTATAATATTTAAAGTAAATATTATAACCTTTTCTTTTTATCAATTTCCTTGCATTGGGATGAACTTTGCCTTGCATAATTAACCAACTTATAAACCTTATATTTTTGTCATGCCAAGCTATATTTGAAATCAATGACAACCAATTTAATCAACCTATAACATCAATATTTTGACATAAATGACAAAAATACACTGAAAATAACTCTCTCTTTCAATATTGCAAAAATAATCCTTCTCACACTTAGACAATAATACATTTTTTTAATAAACTTATACACCATAAAACTCCTTAAAATAATATCCTCCTATAAAATACAATATTCAAAATAAACTAATATACCATACAACTCCCACTTTTATAAACCAGATAATACCTTCATATAAAAATTATTTTCAATTAAAACCAATGCACCATACAACTCCCAATTTGCTCATAGTAAAATTTAAATAAAACTCTATACTTTACTACCATAATGCATTCAAATTTAATTAATCTAAAGAATAATATTTGTATCTTATGCATTGGTGCAACTCAAACCCGTTACTTCCAAGAGACAGTGCCACCACTAGCACCTTTAACCAGTTGTGCTACCACAACAAGTAGAACCAAATATGGGGAACAAAAAATATAACTCTAACCTGAATTAGCCCAAACTTCAATGCACACAAAAAAATGACTTTAGTAGGTTTTGACCCTAAAATAATCTACCACAACAGCGCTCACACAACCCCCTAACCGTTGGGCCACCCCATTGTACGGAAAATCTCATGCATACTCAAGATATGTCACTGTCTCACATTAGCACCCTTTGAAATTCATTGTTCTTCTATCATTCACACTTGGAGAGATATCAACTTTAGCACAAAATATTAAATATTTTTCACATCAAAAATCATATCATAAAACATTAGTGCATCGGGTTCTAAGAAATAAAACCATTGCCTCCTTATTTATATGCACTTCAATGTTGCTTGGAGAGTCGGCTCATGTTTTCATATGGAGATTTAAACTTACTTTGCACACGACATTGGCGCCAAACATACACCCTTATGTTTATATTATAATATTTAAAAATATTATAATAATGACTCTTAATACCTTTGGCCCTCAAAGAAATATTAAACCTTGGTCTTCTTTTAAAACCCTTTTAAAAACTTTGCCTTCTTATTCAAATTTAAACCTTGCTCTTAAACCTTTGGCCTTCAAATAAATATTTAAACCTTGGTCTTCCTTTTTAGCTCGTTTTAAAACTTAACCCTGCATTGTCTTTTAAACGTTTTTCCCTTAATAAATAATAAGTAATCCTTTATTTTTATTTTTTTCAAACACTAGAAAATCTCTTGGACCTCCTTTATAATATTTAAAAATAAATATTATAAACCTTTTCTTTTCACCAATTTTTTTTGCTATGAGATAAACCTTGCCTTGCATAATTATCTTACCTTAGAAGAATATTTCTACCTTACCATGCTCTCTTTGACATCAACCTTTTGACATCAATGACCATGTGCCTTTGACATCAATGACAACTCAATATTCCCAACAAAGGAAAGCAGTACCATCTAGCATACTAAAATCATATATTTCATTGGGAAAATTATCACACCACACATGAAGGGACTCTTGAGAAAGGTCTAGGTTGAAAATAATACTCGTTGCATTATTTTCTTCCATGTATACATGTTGAATGACATTGCTACTGAGATTTGTTAATGATTTCCTTGACTCCATGATGAGATTTTAAATATTCCATGATGGGTTTTGAGATCCCTTAAGATAATTTATAGTGTTAAGTGAATCCTCCTCTATAATGAGTTTAGTACAAGGAATGCATGTGAGAAGGGATAAAACTTGATAGAAACTTTTATTTTTGCAACATAATTGGTTTAGATTCCTATTTTTTTTGCATAGGTGAGGATAATATTTCCATGATCATCTTTGAAGATACCACCAACTCTAGAAATCCCTAGATTTTCCTTAACAACACCATCAAAATTGAGCTTAATCCAACCAATTGGTAGAGGAATCTAGTGAATTGTAGACCTATCAATAGGGGTCAGGGAAGGAAGGGAGGGATACAAAGAAAGGTTCAATGAAGCAGTAATCCTAACCTTAAAGGGAAATTCAACAAACTCTTGAGAAGGGAATAGTTTGGAATTTTCAACAATAGCAACAAGCACTCAATTACTAACTAAGAGAGGATCCTTGGAAGCATTGGAAAAGGCTCAAGAATTTCTCTCAATCCAAATTTTCTAGAGATAGTGAGGAAGGTAGAAGGTCCAAAGAGACTTGATATGAAACCTATGGAAAGGATTGGGCCACTAGATACAAAGGTCTAAAATAGATTTGGTATGGGTCTAGGAAATACTAAAAACTTTGAAAATAGAATGTAGGACCTTTAAAGAAAAGGGACATTCAAGAAAGAGGTGGTGGGATTATTCCAAGTTGGAAAGATAGAGATAAAAGTGGTTGGGAATGACCATTCCTCTAGTCAACATGTAGTTAAAGACGATAATTTTATATTGAACAACAAGCCAAAATAAAAATCCAATCTTAGGGATAATATGTTTGAGCCAAATGATATTGATAGGAAACCATTTCTCTCTAAAGACCTCAACTAAGAAATAAGTAGACTTGATTGTGAATTGGCTATCCTTAGTGGATTTCTTGATGAGATCGTCACCGTAATTTGAACTAGAAATAACATAAGTTATAAGAATATTGAAGATGATTTTAACTGCTTCAGCCTATTCCTCATTCATATCTAGAATATTTTTTTTCCACACATTTATCTGGTTGGATGATGAAGCAGATTTGCATTAAAAAAACACATACAATCCACTAAAAACTAAGAAAATGCTAAAATGAGCCAAATATTTTCCTTACTTTCATGCCAAAATGAGGATACAAAAGAGAACCCCTTTTACAATTTTGAAATTTCCCTCTAATACCTTGTTTTCCCCTTTTCCCGCCTAAAACCATCTATTTCAAATTTGAAATTTGGGGGCAACTTGTGGAGGTCATAACTTTGCGCTCATTGACCCGATTGACTATTACAACATGTTTTAAAAAAGGGCACAAGATGAAATAAGCAAGACATTCCTTGGCTCTTTGTGCCAAGACCTACGTCTAACTGAAAATCCTCAAATTCAACCTCTAAGTCCTTCAAAAATATCATGCAAGTTAAACTAGTTTTACTAGTTTTACAAAATTAAACAATTACAAATTTTTTTTTGGTGATGCAAGATCACTATTACACCATTGGATGCTCCTGCATCATATGAATAAATTAAGTTGCATATCTTATCACAAAAAATATGGTATATAGTTGGGTTTTAAGGTGATTAGGGTGGGGTATTCCATTAGTGGATGATATTTTATCCAAGGGTTTCTCCAAAATTATATACTTATTCAATTTCCTAACTACCATCTAAGCCATTTCTTGATGATGGATATAGATTTAAAAATGGATTTATAGAATGCAGACCCTACTGGAAATGTATCTTCACTTAAGAAATCCTTATGCTAAAGGTATTTTATTTTGAATATTTCAACCTACATGGTAATAAAATTGAAAAGCCTTCAATATTGTGTTATCTAAGATGACCAATGCAAATTTTGAAGAACAAAAGCTTATACTAAGAGGGGGGTGAAAAATATAATAGCACTTTTTACTTTTCTTTATAAATAAATATTATGCAATTTATAGATAGAAATATCAACAACAGTAATCAAAGCAATGCACAAATCACCACACACAATAAAGACACTAATTTAACATAGTTTACCCAAATATGGCTACCTCCATGAAGAAAATATTTCTTATAATTTTTTTTCAAAAAATCTCTTGGAAATCATTTCCCTATAATGTTTATGGACCTATATCCAAAGGATATTTTGATCCCCTAAATCATGTTTGTGGATATTTATCCATAGGAGAACTCTTTCTCCTCTGCTCTGGTTGGTGATCCTTTAGAAGACTACTACCTCCACTACACTGGATTGTGGATCTCTCTCCACTAAAGACTCTTATACCCACATAGAAGACCTATCCTCATTGCCATGTCTGATGGATCTCTATCCACTATATACTACTATCCTATCTACTCTTTCACCTCCAAAGCTCTATCTCAAATCTTCTCAATAGGTCCAGTAATAACCTACTCAAATATGCTCAACAAGTCAACTCAAAACTTGCTCAAATATTCTCAACAAGTCCACTAAAAAATTGCTCAAATATGCTCAACAAGTCCACTCAGAACTTGCTCAAATATGCTCAAAAATATCACTCAAAACTTGCTCAAATATACTCAACAATCTCTGTCAAAACTTATTCACATCTGCTCAACAAGTCCGCTCAAAAATTGCTCAAATATGCTTAACAATCTCACTTAGATATTGCTCAAATTTGCTCAACAAGATCACTCAAAAATTGCTCAAATCTGCTCAAAAATCTCACTCAAAACTTGCTCAAATCTTCTCAATAAGCTCACTCATAACTTGCTCAAATATGCTCAACAAGCTCACTCAAAACTTTCTCAAATCTACTCAACAAGCTCACTCATAACTTGCTCAAATATGCTCAACAAGCTCACTCAGAACTTGCTCAAATCTACTCAACAAGCTCACTCATAACTTGCTCAAATTTACTCAATAAGCTCACTCAAAACTTGCTCAAATCTTCTCAACAAGCTCACTCAGAACATGTCCAAATATGCTCAACAAGTTCACTCAGAACATGTCCAAATATGATCAATAAGTCCACACATAACTTCTTCAAATCTATATTGTAAGCTTCCACAAAAATCTCACTCAAAATTAGTCCACAAGTCTATTCAAATACTTACCTCAAATCTGCTTAACAAGTCCACACAGAAATTGTTCAATCTCATATAAACATAAAGAGAATTGTTAAAGAATCAATATGTTCTACACTAAATGTGTAATCACTTTCTCAGCACAAATCATAATATAGAATAGTTTGTTTCATGGAACTTGAACAATCACTTCACACATCCACTTGACTAGGCTCAATCAACTCTACTCAACAATTCACTTAATGAAACAACCCTTTCTCACTAATCCTAGTCCAGGATTATAAGCACCAACTGAAAATGGTTCCAAAATGGTCAACAACAAATATTACATAACAATGATACTCATGTTCTTTTCAAACCCTAGTTCAAGTTCTTTGCACAAAAACTCACTTTCAAAAACTATTCTTGTAAAATAATCTTCACATAACAACGATACTCATGATATTTGCAAAACCCTTAACTCAAATTATTCACACAACCAATGGCTTCAACAACAATGCTTATTAGATAAGGTTTTAACAACAACTCTTTATTCCGAAAAACCTTGAAGCATTAACTCAACCACTCTCAAAAAAGAAACCCTGATCAAGTCCTTTTCACTCCAAACTTATTTTCCAGAAAACCAATCAATCAAATACACTTATGGAAGAATGTGCTCATACCTTTTTATTGATGATAATAATCTTCAATAATCTGCCACAATAACCCAATACTTCTTTTCCAAACTCAAGAAGGTTAGATTACAATGCAATGCATATATTAATTCATGAGTATACCTTATTACTCCAATATTTAAAACAATATCCAACACCACACTAGTTAGAATATTCACCTCTCAAGCATAAGCCATTTCACAATTTTATTTTTCAAAGCCCAATGCAATTTCTACTTATAACTCCCTAACTTATTATTGCATTCAAAGATAAAATAATGCAATAATTTGTCTTTCCTTTTTCTAAGGTAAAAGTATTTTACCCACAAGTAAATATTTTCACCTCAATACTATATAATAAAAACTCCCTTTTAATTTAGGCATTCATCAAATCAATTACCACCTTATTTCTCCTATGTACAACCTTAGCCTAAATTAAAATCAAATATCACAATAATAAAACATTACCAATTTTATTCCATGCATGAAGCACTTCTTCTCCCAAGCGCCTTTCTTCTTGGCTTCCACCAACTTGGAGCCATGTGCTCCCTTGGAGCCTCTAATGCTTGCACCTTCTCCTACTTCAACCATGCAACTTATATCTTGTCAAAGAATCACCATCCATTGACACTTCTATATCCAAAAAATATTTACTGAATATTTTTGGAAGAGTTCTTAAAACTTTATCACAAACATCTTATTCATAAATCTTCATTCCAAGTTCTTGCATATCATTAAAAACCCCATCAATTAGAATTAGATAAGAACTAATATTTTCCTCATCGTTCATTCTTAGCGCTTCAAATTATCCTTTGATATTTTGTATCTTTGCTTTATTGACACTTTTATCTCTTTCATAAATACCTTGCAATTTATCCCACATTTCTTTTGCAGATTTATAATACATAACTTTCATAGACTCTATTCTACACAAACCTCTCACAAAATGTATTCATTGCTTTTGAATTATAGTATTGTATAAACTTATCTCCATTATCTGTAGGAGGATTAACTATGAAATAATATCCAAATTCCACTACTTCCCAAACTTCATTTCCAAGTGCCATCAGGTAGATTATCATCATCATACTCCAATACATATAGTCACTTCCATCAAATATTGGTGCTGGATTATTGGAGGACACCTTCGTAGGATCCATTATGTTCTTGTTAGCTTTTCCTTCAAGTTGTTAAACTCTTATGAAAGAACCTTCTTTGATACCAATTGAAGAACACAAGCTTATACTAAGAGGGGGTGAATAATATAAGAGTACTTTTTACTTTTCTTTCTAAATAAATATTATGCAATGTATAGATATTAATATCAACAATAGTAATAAAAGCAATACACAAATCACCACACACAATAGAGACACCAATTTAATGTGGTTCACCCAAATATGGCTACCTTTACGAAGAAAATATTTCTTACAATTTTTTCTCAAATAATATCTTGGGAATCCTTTTCCTACAATATTTATGGACCTTTGTCCAAAGGATATGTTGATCCCCTAAATCAGGTTCATCGATCTCTATCCATAGTAGAACTCTTTCTCCTCTACTCTAGCTGGTGATCCTCTAGAAGACTATTGCCTCCACTACACTGTCTTGTGGATATCTCTCCAATAAAGACTCTTGTCCCCACTAAAAACACCTATCCTCATTGTTATGGCTTATGGATCTATATCCACTAGAGACTACTATCCTCTCTGATCTGTCGCCTCCAAATTTCTATCCCAAATTTTCTCAATAAGTCCACTCATAACCTGCTCAAATATGCTCAACCAGTCCATGCATAACTTGCTTAAATATGTTCAACAAGTCCACTCATAACTTACTCAAATATGATCAACAATATCACTCAGAACTTTCTCAAATATGTTCAACAAGCTCACTCAAAACTTGCTCAAATTTTCTCAACAAGTCCACTCAGAAATTTCTCAAATCTACTCAACAAGCTCACTAAGATATTACTCAAATCTTCTCAACAAGCTCACTAAGATATTACTCAAATATTCTCAACAAGCTCACTCAAAACTTTCTCAAATATTCTTAACAAGCTCACTCAAAACTTGCACAAATATGCTCAACAAGCTCAATCAGAACTTGCTCAAATATTCTCAAAAATATCACTCAGAAATTTCTCAAATCTGCTCAACAACCTTAATTAGAACTTGCTCAAATCTTCTCAACAACCTCACTCAAACCTTTCTCAAATCTGCTCAACAAGCTTACTCATAAATTTCTTAAATCTGCTCAACAAGCTCACTCAAAACTTGTCCAAATATGCTCAACAAGATCACTCAAAACTTGTCCAAATTTGCTCAATAATTCTACACAAAACTTATTCAAATCTGTATTGTAAGCTTCCACAAAAAGCTCACTCAAAATCAATCCACAAGTTTGTTCAAATACTTGCCTCAAATCTGCTTCACAATTCCACACTGAACTTGTTCAATCTCATAGAAATATAAAAAGAATTGTTACAGATTCAATATGTTCTACAATCAATGCTCAATTACTTTCTCAACACAAATCATAATATAGAATAGTTTGTTTCATGGAACTTGAAAAATCACTTCACACATCCACTTGAATAGGATCAATCAACTCTAATCAATAATTCACTTACTGAAACACCCCTTTCTCACTAATACTAGTCCAGGATTATAAGCACCAACTCAAAATGGTTCAAAAAATGCTCAATAATAAATCTCACATAACAATGATATTCATGTTATTTTCAAACCCTAGTTCAAGTTCTTTGCACAACAACTCACTTCAAAAAACATTCTTATAAAATAATCTTCACATAACAACGATACTCATGATCTTTGCAAAACCCTTAAGTTAAATTCTTCACATAACCAATGACTTCAACAACAATGCTTATCAAACAAGCTTTTAACAACATCTCTTTATTCCAAAAAACCTTGAAGCATTGACTCAACCACTCTCAAAAAGGAAGCCCTAATCAAGTAATTTTCACTCCAAACTTATTTTCTAGAAAACCAATCAATCAACTCAACTTATGGAAGAATGTGCTCATACCTTTTTATTGATGATAATGATCTTCAAGAATCTGCCACAATAACCCAATACTTCTTTGCCAAACTCAAGAAGGTTAGATGACAATACAATGCATATATTAATTCATGAGTATACCTTATTACTCCAATCTTTAAAACAATATCCAACACCACACTAGTTGGAATATTCAAATCTCAAGCATAAGCCAAAGCTCAATGGAATTTCTACTTATCACTCCCTAACTTATTATTGCATTCAAAGATAAAATAATGCAATAATTTATCTTTCCTTTTTCTAAGGTAAAAGTATTTTACCCACAAGTAAATCTTTTCACCTCAATACTATATAATAAAAAATCCCTTTAAATTTAGTCATTCATCAAATCAATTACCAACTTATTACTCCTATGTATAACCTTAACCTAAATTAAAATCAAATATCACAATAATAAAACGTTACCAATTTTATTCCATGCACAAAGCGCTTCTTCTTGCAGGCGTCTTTCTTCTTGGCTTCCACCAGCTTGGATCCACTTGCTCCCTTGGAGCCTCCAATGCTTGCGCATTCGTCTGCTTCAACTATACCTTGTTGCATTCGTTGTCTCAAGCCACGCCTTGGCTACGTTCACTACCTCAAGCCATGTATTGGCTATGTTTGTTGCCTCAAGCCACACCTTGTCTATGTTTGATACATTAAGCCACACCTTGGCTTCTTCTGCACACTGCCTTAAATACGCACGATCTGCTACTTCCATCAAACAATACTTCATAGGCTTTGAATGATTTATTTTTGTGGGTGATTTGATCATTTTACCTTAGCAAATGTTATGGTATTAATATGCAAAATACCCTTCATTTCATTTACGTTGGCTATGAAATGCAAATACATCAATGGATGAGGAGGGCACTCCTTGCCCTTGGTTTACTTGGCATCCATGCTTTAATTCATGTGCTTCAACCTTATACCATGCGCCTTGATTTTATTAAGCGCTTCAACCTTTAGCTCTTATTTAATTTATTAAATATAATAAATTAAGTTCTTTTGAGAATTTAATTATTATAATTTAAGAATTAAATAGCCCAAATTTTGGCCTTTTTTATTTTTAGAAAAACCTTATAAATTGCTCATATGGTTTTAATAAAAACCATCATTGGTTTTAACAGAAACCATTTAACTTGTCACCATTGGTTTTAATAAAAACCATTAATAGTGCCACCATTGGTTTTAACAAAAACCATTAACATCTGCCATTCAAACTATTGCATGGTGTAATTTGATGTATTTTCACTTGCACCTGGTATTAGTGATGGTTCATTATTTGTCTTCAAGACAACTTCATCAAACAACATTGTCATATTTCTATCTTGACATCAATGACAACTCTCATGGACTCAAAATATCCAACAAATTTGTCTGTGGCAAACAGATTCTCTATGGTTTAATCATTACACAAGAAGTCATGCATTCTTTTAATTTTAAGAAAATCCAAGTATGCTTATGAAATTAGATATGAAAAAAATATATGACAGGTTTTTCTAGAGGTTTGTATTTTATATTTTAAAAATAAAATTATTTTGATGAAGTTTATGTTGGAATTTATAATATTTTTCAAAAATGAGGAGAAGCAATACATACACTTAAATATTTTAGTAAAAGCTAAAAACAATAAAAGAAAATAAAAGAGACACAAATATTGGAAGGAATCCTTAGGCACAATAAAAAATTATTTTATCATCCATAGATAAGAATGGTAACACTCTAATGATAAATGATGGAGTCGTGGGGATATTTCTATCAATACCAAAATCCCAAATATGAAAATGAACATAATCTTAATCTAACATAGCAAGAAATAATTTAAGGTTAGTTAGAAGTGTATAAGATTTATTTAATCATAATAACACTAATTATATTCAATAGGGATTACATTATAAAATATTATAATAAATTTAATATATTATCTAATCAATTCCATTCGGACTGTTCAATATTACATCATACAATATCACCTTTGGTCATGAATCATATTACATATTCAACACCCCTTATAATTTAAACTAAAGGGTCAAGTAGAGAAAATATTAGTGACAATACTATCTCCCCTCATAATGGGTACCCTAGTCAGTCTCCCCAGTTGAAGTAGACTCATATGAATCCTCCCATCATCTAAATATTTTTGTGGTAAATATTCTTCCCACATAAAAGTCTCCTTAAATTGGACTATAGTCCTCAATGTCACTATTAGATAATTTTATACACATGTAAAATTTACTTTTTGCTAAGCCTTTAATTGAAGAAGATAAGCCAAACTCACCACCACCTCTAAATATAAGTAGCTTCAATATTTGAAAGTTACATAAACTATGACCTAAAGGTATAGCTTTTCCTTTTATAATATGAAGAACACAAGCTCATACTGAGAGGGGGGGTGAACAGTATAAGACTTAACCAATTAATAATTTTAACTTTAGATAGCAGTGGCATCAACACAACATTAATCAAGACAGAAAGCATCACACATTGAAGACCCATTTTAATGTGGTTCACCCAAAATGGTTGGGCTACATCCATAGATAAAATCTTTCACTAAATTTTATTAGTCCAAATTCTAGGAATACCTTTCCCGATTACAATTTTTATGGGTAC
This sequence comes from Wollemia nobilis, assembly GCA_028583015.1. Lineage (NCBI taxonomy): Eukaryota > Viridiplantae > Streptophyta > Pinopsida > Araucariales > Araucariaceae > Wollemia > Wollemia nobilis. The sequence continues at coordinate 3,328,711 of JAQPPZ010003109.1, read as the reverse complement.
CAACCCAAAGGAGACACCAATCCCCTAGTTCTACTCTGGTTGGTGATCCTCTAGAAGACCTTTACCTCCGCTGCCCTTAGCAAATGGAACTCTATCCATAGAAGACACCTATCCTCACTACTTAGGCTAGAGACCTCTGTCCTCAACTCTATCACCTCCAAAGCTGGTCCTCGAATTTGCACTAAACACAGTCCTTTGGTCTAGCACAAATGTCCTCGTTCATCTTTGCTTGTTTGCTCTCTATGCCCTCTGATTTCTCTATGCAAACACAATCGCACTTGGTCGAACTTCAACCTTTGCTCCTCTACGCAATCACGATAGCACCATCTTTATGCACTCTGCTTCCTTGCAATATCTCTCACTTAGAATATTCGACAAAATGCACTCTGTACACTGCTATCGAATTTTGCACTCTGCTCTCGACGATCGAACTTCTTCTCTGCGCACTATCTATGAATGTCACACTACGACCACACATTCAAAACAACACTCAACTCTCCAAACAACCCTCCTTTTATAACAAAGTTTTCATGATTAAAAACTTTGATCTTAGTCAGCTGTTATGCAAATGCAAACCCTAATCTTCGTTGGCTGCAAGCCCTAATCTTCGTCAGCTAATATTTGACTTTGTCACCCTTCTAAGATTCTACCGTGAAAATACATGTCGCGATATCGTGACACTTTTCACTTTCTTAACCTCTTCTCGGCTTGCACTCGTGAAAGTGGAACATGTCATGAAATCGTGACACTTTCGCTACATTGTGATTTTCTCTCCTTACGCTCACGAAACTGGAACATGTCACGAAATCACGACGCTTTCGCTGTCTTACGCTTTTCTCTGCCTTACGCCCAAGAAACTGGGACATGTCACGAAATCGTGACGCTTTCGCATTTGAGCTCTTCCTCAAATTTTTTGCAAAATCACGATGCTTCTTCTTCCATGCTCTTTTGATTTGCTTCTATCACGAAATCGTGACTCTTCTTTTGTTGAAGACTTACTAACTATTTTTGTCACGAAATCGTGACACTTTCTCCAACTATATGCAACCATCTCAATCTGTCATGAAATTGCGACACTTTCTACATCCATAAGCTTTCTCTTCAACCTGTCGTGAAATCGTGACACTTCCTACATCCGTATGATTTCTTTGCATCCTATCACGAAATCGTGATGCTTTCAGATTTCGTACGTCTTCTTTGCAATCTGTTGAGAAATTGCGATAGTTCTCATTTTAGACTCTTCCCTTTGCTACATGTTGTGAAATCATGATTGTTCTCACTTCGAGTTCTGCAGCATGTCACAAAATCGCGACAGTTTATCTTGCTACTTTCTCTCTCTTCGAACTTGTGAAATTGTGACAATTCACACTATGGACTCTCTCTTCAGCATTATGTCACAAAATTGTGACACTTTTTCTTTCAGACTCTCTCTTCTGCATTATGTCGCGAAATCACGACACTTTTCCTTTTGGACTCTCTCTCCTGCAACATGTCGCAAAATCGTGACACTTTTTATTTCAGACTCTCTCTCCTGCAACATGTCACGAAATAGCAACACTTTTTCATCTGTACAACCCTCCTTGTAATATGTCACAAAATCGCAACATTTCTAACTTCGTACATTCTCTCTCGTATTTAAGTCGTGAAACTGCGACATGTCGCGATATCACGACACTTTTCTCAAATGCTTTCTCTCTCCTGCTTAAGTCGTGAAACTGCGACATGTCGTGATATCATGATACTTTTCTCAAATGCTTTCTCTCTTCTGCTTAAGTCATGAAACTGTGACATGTCGCGATATCATGACACTTTTCCAACTTACTTTCTTTCAAACCTGTCAGCTTGGGGTTTTCAAAAGACCTTTGAAACTGTCATGTTGTAACCTTCATCAAAACAAATTATTTGACATCAAATCAAATTCCTTCGAAATCTTCTTGACATCAATGACAACTTATTCACTTGAGCAAATGCAATGTACCCAAAGTACCCAAAATTACCAACAATCTCCCCCTTTGTCATTGATGGTAAACCTTTAATGAAAACGCTTCTCAAGAGCCAAAACTGAAACAAACTGTGCTAACAACTGACCAACGTCCTTTGAAGTTTTGCTCCCCCTGACTTGAAGCTTTCCTCTTCACTTGAAGCTCTCCCCATTTGTCATCAATGGCAAAAAGGCCACCTTTGGGGCTCGGGACTAAGAATGAGCCTCTTGGCTTAGTCCCTCCCCCACCTCCTGATGAGGTGATTAATTCTGGGGTGAGAGTACAACTCCCAATTTCTCCCTTAGATACTCAAACATATCTCTTGGAAGATGTTTGGTGAAGATATCTGCAATATGCTCTTTAGTAGGCACATACTCTAGCTTGACCTGCTTGTATTGCACTTTCTCCCTTAGAAAGTTATACTTGATGGAAATATGCTTTGTCCTTGAGTGCATTACCAAATTTTTGGAAATACTTATGGCACTTGTATTATCACAAAATATGGATATGGGTTGTTCATGCCTGACTTTGAAATCCTCCAAGGTGGTTTTCATCCATAAAACCTGTGTACACCCAGCCACTGCTGCTATGTATTCAGCCTCTACTGTAGATAAGGAAACTAAAGGTTGTTTCTTACTTAACCAAGAAACCAAACTCTTTCCTAGAAAGAATGCTCCACCACTAGTGCTTTTTCTATCATTAATACTGCCTGCCCAATCTGCATCTGTATAAGCTGTGAGGGTGAAATCATCACCTTTGGGATACGAAAGCCCAAAGTCCATAGTGCCCTTCAGATATTCGAATATCATTTTAACTACTATAACATGAGAATATTTTGGAGCTACCTAAAATCTTGCTACTAACCCAACTGCCTACATGATATCTGGTTTGGTAGCCGTAACATATAATAAGCTGCCAATAATTGATCTATAAAATCTTTGATTTGTTGCTGGAGATTCATCATCTTTACTCATCTTGCACCCTGTAATCATTGCAGTACATACTGGTTTGTTGTCCATCATCCCAAAAATTTTCAACATTTCTTTGATATACTTTCCTTGAGAGAGAAATACACCGTCTTTTGATTGAGAAATCTGAAGACCTAAAAAGAATGACAGCTCTCCAATCATAGACATCTCAAATTCCTTTTGCATGGTGTTAGCAAAAACTTTGCACATCTGAGTATTATTTCCCCCAAAAATAATATCATCAACATAGACAACCATAATCAGCATATCATCATATTCATTCTTAATATACAAGTTGTTATCTGCCATGCCTTTCCTGAAGCCTTGCTCATGAAGATAACTGTCAAGTCTTGAGTACCAAGCCCTCGATGCTTGCTTTAACCCATACAAGGCCTTTTTTAGTTTACACACATAGTCTGACTATTCTGAGAGAGACACTCCTTCTGGCTGTTCGATGTAGACTTCTTCTACCAACACCCCATTTAGAAAAGCTGACTTTACATCCATTTTATATACCTTGAATGATTTGAAGCTTGAAAGGGCAAAAAACATTTTGATAGCTTTAAGACGAGCAACAGGAGCGAATGTCTCTTTGAAATCAACGCCTTCTACTTGAGCATAACCTTTGCAAACTAGCATAGCTTTGTTTCTGACAATCTTTCCATCCTCATTGAGTTTATTTCTGAATATCCATTTTGTGCCAATGACATTCTTGTCCTTAGGTCTTGGAACCAAATCCCAGGTTTCTCTTTTCTCTATTTGATTTAGCTCTTCATCCATCGCTTTTACCCAAAATTTATCTGCACATGCTTCACTAATTTTTTTTGGCTCAATCTAAGATAATAATGAAACATTTTTAGAATCGTGTGAATGAATGACTCTTCTTCTTTTTTTCCTACTGTTTGGATCACCAATGATCAAATCTTTGGGATGATGTTTTTGAACATATCGTGAAGGAGTTTTGGGAAGCAATTTTTGTCTTTCCTCTTCTTCATCTGAAACCTCTCTGAATTCTTCTTAACATATTTCATCACGTAGTTCCTTGACTTGTTCTCTTATCCCTATCTTTTCATCAACTGTTACATTTATGCTCTCTACAATTGTATGTGTTCTTTTGTTGAAGCATCTATAGCCCTTGCTTCTGCTGGAATAACCAAGAAAGATTCCCTCATCACACCTAGGATCAAACTTACCCAAATTCTAATCTTCCCTTCTGATGAAGCACTTAATCCCAAACACTTTGAAATATTTTACTATAGCTGGTCTTCCTTTCCACAACTCATAAGGATTTTTATGATGATTGACTCTAAGTTGTGCCCTGGTGATAATATAGACTGTTGTACTGACTGCCTCTTTCCAAAAACCATCTAAAATTTTTGACTCATTTAACATAGCTCTAGCCATATTTTCAATAGTTCTGTTTTTCCTTTCAACTACTCCATTTTGTTGAGGAGTTCTTGTTGCTGAATATTCTCTTTTGATTCATTGTTGCTCACAGTATTCCATAAATTCATTTGAAGTGAACTCTCCTCATCTATCCAATCTTAAGCATTTGATTCTCTTGCCAGTCTCATTTTCAATCATTTCTTTGAAAGCTTTAAATTTTTCAAAAGCTTTAGATTTTTCTTTGAGATAAGTAACCCAAGTCATTCTAGAATAATCATCTATAAACAGCATGAAGTAGCTTTCTCCCTGAAGACTCTGAGTTTTGGTGGGGCCACATAAATTAGTATGAATAAGATCCAAAGGTTTTGAAGAAGTATACCCTTTTTATTTGAAACTGGTTCTGGTCTATTTTCCATGTTGACAGGGATAGCAAATGATATTATGGGGCCTTTTTATTTTGGGCAAGTCTCTAATTGCTTCCTTGTTACTAATATTGACAAGATTATCAAAGCTCAAATGCCCCAATATTTTATGCCATAGCCAACTCTCATCTTCTTGAGTTAGAAAACACTTTTCCCTTTTTATCTCACTCAGCATGTAAAGATTGTTTGGAGTCCTTGTAGCACTCACAATGAGTTTTCCATTTTTTTCTTTACTTATCTCACATTTATTTGAAAAGAAAGATACTATGTGCCCTTGATCACAAAGTTGACTGACACTTAGAAGATTATGTCTTAGGCCTTCTACATAAAGCATATTTTCTATTTTGGATTTTCCATCCAAACTAAAAGTCCCTTTACCACAGATTTTAGCTGACCTATTATCTCCAAAATTGACTGTTCCTCTGTTTGTTTCTTTTAAGACCAAAAAATTTTCCTTTTCACCAGTCATATGTTTTGAACAACCACTATCAAGATATCATTTTTCTACTTTGTCTTAAGCATGAAAAGCAGTTTGAACTATCATTGACTTAGACTTGATCTCATTTTTATTTTTAGTGAACTCAAGGCTAGATCTATCCAAACTGCACATCCTTGCTATATGCCCAAAATTCTTGCACTTGTAACACATGAAATTTTTATTCATAAGAGGTGCAAAAGAGTTAACATTTTCCTTACTATGGCTATTCAAGGATTTATTGCAATGCATAGCTTTGTGACCAAAATTCTTGTAGGAAAAACAATAGCCATGGAAAGTATTATGTAACCTGTTTTGATGCCTTGGATGATTGTTCTTCTTGTGACCAATTGGAATCCACCACTCTTTAGGATGAATATTTGTCTTGCTCGAAGACCCTATTTCATGAAAAGTGATACCATCCTTCTTTTGCTTTTCACACAGAGTATTCTATCTAAGAGCCAACTATTCCGACTTCACTGTAAGAGACATAACCTCTTCTTCTAGTTTCTCGTAATCAGCTTCCTTTCCTTTTAAAACCTCTGTCAGAACCTATTCAATCTTCTTCCCTTCTTCAGCTAGAATTTTGAAATCTATAACACTTTGAAACAATTCTAATCTTGCTATCTCTTCTTCCTGACATTGATGCTTGAGAACAAAATTATCTTCCCTAAATTTCTCAAGCTTTCTCAAAGCCAAGAAGAATTCACCTTTGAGATCGAACTCAACCACTTCATCTATTTTTGAATCTGTATGTTCCTCTGATAGATCTTTCTCCAAGCTGTTAGGCTCTTTCTGGAGAGACCTGCTTTGATACCAATTGAAGAACACAAGCTTATACTGAGAGAGGGGGTGAACAGTATAAGACTTAACCAATTAATAATTTTAACTTTAGATAGCAGTGGCATCAACACAACATTAATCAAGACAGAAAGCATCAAACATTGACGACCCATTTTAATGTGGTTCACCCAAAATGGTTGGGCTACATCCACAGATAAAATATTTCACTAAATTTTATCAGTCCAAATTTTGGGAATACCTTTTACGATTACAATGTTTATGGGTACCAACCCAAAGGAGACACCAAACCCCTAGTTCTGCTCTGGCTGGTGATCCTCTAGAAGACCTCTGCCTTTGCTGTCCTTAGCAAATGGAACTCTATCCATAGAAAACACCTATCCTCCCTACTTTGGCTGGAGACCTCTGTCCTCAACTCTATCACCTCTAAAGCTGGTCCTCGAATTTGCACTAAAAATAGTCCTTTGGTCTAGCACAAATGTCCTCATTCGTATTTGCTTGTTTGATCTCTATGCCCTCTAATTTCTCTGCGCAAACACAGCTAAACTTGGTTGAACTTCAACCTTTGCTCCTCTGCGCAATCATGACAGCACCATCTTCGTGCACTCTGCTTCCTTGCAATCTCTCTCACTTAGAAGATTCGACGAAATGCACTCTGTACACTGCTATCAAATTTTGCACTCTGCTCTCGACGATCGAAATTCTTCTCTGCACACTGTCTATGAACATCGCACTATGACCACACATTCAAAACAACACTCAACTCTCCAAATAGCCCTCCTTTTATAACAGAGTTTTCATGATTAAAAACTTTGATCTTAGTCGGTTGTTATGCAAATGCAAACCCTAATCTCTGTCGACTATAAGCCCTAATCTTCGTCAGCTAATATTTGACTCTGTCACCCTTCTGAGCTTCTGCTGTGAAAATACAACATGTCATGATATCGCAACACTTTTCACTTTCTTAACCTCTTCTCAGCTTGCACCCATGAAAATGGAACATGTCACAAAATCGTGACACTTTCGTTGCCTTGTGATTTTCTCTCCCTACGCCCGTGAAACTGGAACATGTTGTAAAATCATGATGCTTTCGCTGTCTTATGCTTTTCTCTGCCTTACGCCCACAAAACTGGAACATGTCACGAAATCATGACACTTTTGCCTTTGAGCTCTTCCTCCTTGAATTTGTCATGAATTCACGATGCTTCTTCTTCCATGCTCTTTTGATTTGCTTCTGTCATGAAATCGTGACTCTTCTTCTGTTGAAGACCTGCTAATTGTTTCTATCATGAAATCATGACACTTTCTCCAACTATATGCAACCATCTCAATATGTCACGAAATCATGACACTTTTTGCATCCATAAGCTTTCTCTTCAACCTATCATGAAAACGTGACACTTCCTACATCCATACAATTTCTTTGCATCCTATCGCGAAATCGTGACGCTTTCAGATTTCATACGTCTTCTTTGCAATCTGTCATGAAATCATGATAGTTCTCATTTTAGACTCTTCCCTTTGCTGCATGTCGTGAAATCATGATAGTTCTCATTTTGAGTTCTGTAGCATGTCACAAAATTGTGACAGTTTATCTTGCTACTTTCTCTCTCTTTAAACTTGTCACGAAATTGCAATAATTCACACTACAGACTCTCTCTTCAGCATTATGTCGTGAAATCATGATAGTTCTAATTTCAGACTCTTCCCTTTGCTGCATGTCACAAAATCATGACAGTTCTCACTTCGAATTCTGCAGCATGTCGCAAAATCATGAAAGTTTATCTTGCTACTTTCTCTCTCTTCAAACTTGTCGTGAAATCGCAACAATTCACACTACAGACTCTCTCTTCAGCATTATGTCGTGAAATCGTGACACTTTTTCTTTTGGACTCTCTCTTCTACATTATGTCATGAAATCGCAACACTTTTCCTTTCGGACTCTCTCTCCTGCAACATGTCGTGAAATCGTGACACTTTTTCTTTCGGACTCTCTCTCCTACAACATGTTATGAAATCGTGACACTTTTTCATCTGTACAACCTTCCTTGCAATATGTCACAAAATCATGACATTTCTGACTCCGTACATTCTCTCTCCTATTTGAGTCGCGAAACTGCGACATGTCGCGATATCACGACACTTTTCTCAAATGCTTTCTCTCTCCTACTTAAGTTGCAAAACTATGACATGTCGCGATATCGTGACACTTTTCTCAAATGCTTTCTCTCTCTTGCTTAAGTTGTGAAACTGCGACATGTCGCGATATCGCGACACTTTTCCAACTTACTTTCTTTCAAACCTGTCAGCTTGGGGTTTTCAAAAAACCTTTGAAACTGTCATGTCGTAACCTTTATCAAAACAAATTATTTGACATCAAATCAAATTCCTTCAAAAGCTTCTTGACATCAATGACAACTTATTCACTTGAGCAAATGCAATGTACCCAAAGTACCCAAAATTGCCAACACAATATACACCACCTTGTTTGAAGACTACCACTTACCCTTGGGTCACCTAATTTATATCACCTAAAATCATTTTACATAATATTGCTTAAAATAAGAGTTATGATAGGCTTCAAAGAGCACATAGATAAGATATGGAAGGAGAAAGAGATAATGAATGATTTAACCACACTGCATAATATAAATTAGTAACCCAAAGAAATAAGATGGATTGAGTAAAGCATATCTTAAATTATTTTCTTGTATACCTCTAAAACACTCATAATTAGTTGGAACTATCACAAATCTGGCTACATTTTTGAAAAAATAAGGCTAAATATTTTTATTGTAAAAAATGATAAATCTTCCCCTTCAAAATAGGGTGATAGGATTTAAGGGCTATTGTAAACAATTTAGCCCATAACATTACAATAGACATATAATATAATGCCACTACTATATATGTTGGAGAATATTACATTATTTGGTACATGCTAATATACCCCCATGGTACCTTCATGGTATATTTGTAAATAGTAGATTAGGGTTGAGTCAATAGTTTAGTGTATGATTTATATTTTATTCTTTATGTAAGTGTGAATGTGCAAGAAATGCACAAGTGTCATGTGAATTAAAATGCAAGTGTAGGTTGATTAAATGTGCAAAATTTTATTTTATGTATACGAATAAATATGTTAGACAAATATGTGCACAAGTGTCCTAGAATAGGTGTGCAAGTAGAAGTGTGCAAGTATTATAGAGTCAAGTGTTCATCAAGTATGCAAGTGTCAAGTAGATAAGTCAAGAGTCAAGAGACTTGGCACGTGGAGAGCAATATTCAAGTATCCAAAAAGTCACATTACTATTGTTAATTTATGGAAACAATACTCCATATAATATATATAATTCATTCAAGTATCAAGCATTGCAAGTTGAAGTTGTAATAGAAAAGGAGCAATAAAGCTTGTATACATTTTGAGCAATTAATATTGTAAGTTATATTTCATGCATAGTACATGAATGATTTAGGCTATTTACATTCATATTTTGACATAAAAATAAATGTTATTTGATTTTTTATAAGGCTTTATACATATTAATTTCCTCACATTATTCTACTCATATAATTATTTTGACTTTTATTACATTTTGGTTATTTTATATTGGGTCTTGGGTAAAATAACCTATGATATATTGTGGTAGTATAAGGCTTATAAATCCATCAATGGTATTAGAGTTATCAAGTTTATTTTATTAACCATTTTATTGATTGATTTTATCTATATTTGATAAATTTTATTAAGATTCCATCCATTTTGAAGGAAATGAGAATCAAAATCTATTTTTGAAGGTCTTATTGAGTAGAGAGGCTAGGGTCAGTCCATGGTTGAAGAATAACTAATGAATACTAGGACTCAACTATATTGATTGATTGATATACCAACTCAATATTATTTGGTCATCGAGGGAAAAGCCAACCCTTAACATTTATTTGAATATGAACTCTATAAAATTGATCATTCAAGTAAAAGCCAATCCTTGACATTGATTTAAAGTTTTATAGATTAAAGATTGAAATGTGAATCAACTTTGAGAAATTTTATCATTTAGGGAAAATCAAACCCTTGATATTAAAATATTATGCAAAACCAACTCAGAGAAAGTTGATATTTTAGGGTTGAAGTCACCCTAATATTGAAGATTACCGAATAGAAAGAAAATCAGAGAAATATGATAGATACATCAATGATATATTAGTCTTGAAGAAGGATTAAATAGTCATACAAATCTTACTTTCTATAGCTTCAAGCATTTATTTGAAAATTATTAGTAGAAGAAGTTTTCAGAATATTTAGATATTGAAATAGGATAAATAAGCCAATATCATAGATAAATATTCAAGAAGGATATCATATTAGAAATTTGGCCTAAGATATAAATAAAGACCTAATATATTTTAGCATTCATTCGATCAACATATAGATAAAAATATTGGCCATTAGCTATCATAAGGGAAGAAGAGAATATTGGTCATTCATTTGGCCAACATAAGAAAAAAATATTGGTCATTCATTTGGCCAATATAAGAAGAGAATATTGGCCATTAATTTGGTCAATATAAGAATAGAATATTCACTATTCATTTAGCCATCGAAGAAAAATAGTCTTTTATTTGAACAACATAAAGGAATAGTAAAATTAGAGAGTGGCCATATGAGACAGTGTAGGCAAGTAAGTGGCTATCCATCCACCATAAGCTAAAGTGACTATCTATACCAACATAAGCTAGGGTGACTATTCAACCAGAGAAGAAAAATCATCTAGAGAAAAAGTGTATTCAATAAACCATGAAGAGAATATAGGGTAATTTGACCAACCATAGAAAGGATAGTGGCCATTCAACCTACCTAAGAAATAATAGTAATCATTTAGCCTATTAGAAGAGAAAAAAATAATAGTATACAGAGGAGAGCTTTGAGAAGACTATGAAAGGAAAAATGAGAAAAAGAGTAAAAATAATTCGAATATAGCAATATTGTCTTTGGAATTGCACTCATAGTCCACTAAGAATCTATTGATTCACTTGGATGATTGAGAAGTAAGCACATCTACAAGTAATATATTAGAGCTTTAGAGATATAATATATACAAGTGGATTATTTTTTAGCCAAAAGTATGAGTGTTCTATCAAAGAATGCATCAACCAAGAGAATCTATGTTATTTCAGAGAACAATATGACAACAAGGGGCATCAATATAATAGAAGATAATAAACCAATAAAAAATGTCATTGTTCTATCACCTAGGAAATGTCTATTGCACTTCATATAAGAATAAAAAGCTTCACTAAGAAAGGACAACACTTCACAAAGGAATATGAAATATCACATCATACATTAAGGAGCTAGTGGAAGAATTTAGTGTGAGAAAAGGTGTTGTTTGAGAATAGCAATACATTAAAAAAATGGATTCATATCAAACCATGCAAAAGTAACATTTAAAAATTACTCCAATGAAACATTTCAACAACTAGCATGAATTAGTCTAGGGAGTTAAAATATTTTCAACATCAAATGTTAAAAAATAAAAATTTGTAAAATTTTATATTTTATTTTTTAGTTTTGAGGAGTTATAAGGTTTAAATATTTAAAGTGTTTAAAGTTTTGTAGAAGTTGGTTGATTTAAAGTTATTTAGAGTTATTTAAAGATATTTTATTTTTATAAATTTAATTTAGTAGGGATACAAAGGGATTACTACTTCATAGGTTTAAAAATTTGTAAAATTATTAGTTTAAGCTTTTAAATTTTTAAAAATTTAATAAAGGAATGAGAAATAAGGTGTTCTACAATATATTTTTTTTATTATTGTAGCATGGAAATAAAAGGAAAAAAACAAATAAAAATAGTCAAAGATCCTTTACAATTTTTATATTAAGAAGCTACTAAAGATGAAAAATATATGTCAAGCAAAGTGAAGAAATATTTACAACCTATTATTGAAGAAGAGCAAAAAATACAATTTTTAAAACTTCAACAATGCAAGAAATTTTTTCTTAATGATTATAGTGATTGTTATGAAAATTTTGTTATTATACATTTTAATCTATGGAAAACAATATACAAGGGAATAATAAATCTAACTAAGAAAATAAGGGAAGGTTAAAGAATTAGATAATAAATCAATGATAAAAATATGTTTGTTGTGATAAATATGATTTAAAGCCTATGGTAGCAAATAAATATTATGAATTAAAATCAATGATGATTGATGTATATTGTGAAACTAGTCATCTTCATTAGAATACAAAAGAGAATTATGATGCAAGTTGTGATGCTTGTGATTTGGGCTTCATGACAAATATAGAAGAAATTATTTCGAGAGTAGATATTACATGTGATAAAAAGAGTTTAAATATGGTTTATGAAGACAAAGAGTATACAAGCAGTGTATGTGACAAAAAATATTGTAATATTGTAAGACGAAATATTGAAGAATTTAAACAATCAGAAAACAAATGTGAACATTGTGGTAGATATGGACACAAGATAGAAATATGTTAGACTATTCATTTATGTAAAATGTGTGGAGGTACTAATCACTCTCAAAGACATTGTTGGTACAAATAAAATGATAATATAAATCATAAGTGGATAAACATGCTCAAGCAGACTAGGATGGAAGAAATTATTGCAAGAATAACACTAAATAGATTTTTTTAGAAATTAATTTTATATATGGTCAAAGAAAGAGTATAAACTTCTGCAAGAATCAAATCAAAGGAAAATCAATAATAGCAACAATGTCAAATTTAGATCAAAGTCAAGCAAGAAGATGAATCTAATTAATATCAAATAGAGGTTTGTGAAAAATCATAATTGAAGACTAAAATATTCAATTATGATTGAAGACTAAAATACTTGAAGATTGAATATAAATATAAAGATCATGATTGAAGACTAAAATCTTCAATAACCAAAGAGTGTAATACAAGGGGATGTTGGAGGATATTATATTATTTTGTATGTGCTAATGTACCACCATGGTGCCTTCATGGTACATTTGTAAAAAATCAATAGTTTAGTGTATGATATATATTTCTTTCTCTCTGTAAGTGTGCATGTGTAGAGAATGCATAAGTGTCATGTAAATTTGTAATGTGTAAGAAATGCACAAGTGTCATGTTTGTTAGTGGGTAAGTGTAGGTAGAGTATATGTGAATAAGTGTATTGTACATAAAATAACATGTTATGTAAAGATGTGTGCAAGTGTCCTATATTAGTTGTGAAAGTATTATAGAGACAAGTGTCAAGAACATAAGCCAAGAGTCTTGATACTTGGCATATGGAGAGAAATAGTCAAGTATCCAAAGAGTCAGATTACTATTGCTATATTTTCAGGCAATTCAACACTTATCATTAATCAAGCAATGATTAAATAATACAATGAAAGCCTAAGTTAGCCCGTAACAACCGAAACTAACTAAGCCCACTTTAGGTGGCAGTTCGAACAATATCACTAATAATGTAATAATGACATACGGAATGAAATATACGCTAACATCCCCCCTTATTACATTATTTGGGTAATGTAATAACTATTAGCTAAACTAAAAACCCTCATACAACAATATTTGGGTAAAGTATATAACTACCCCAATACAGTGAAAAATAAGAACATAAATGAAATAATGGTGGCTCATGCTTTTTCTTCGAATTTGGCTCTGGCTCTAAGCATATCTCTAGATCTGTACATCTGGGTCTATCTCTAGATATGTCGGTGAATCTACCTCTGGATCAGTGCCTCTAGATCTTCCTGTAGATCTGCCTCTAGAATTTTATCTCTGGGTCTATCTTTAGGTCTGTCTCTAGGTCATTGTCTCTGGGACTGCTACTCGGTCTATCACTAGATTTTCCTTTGGGTCTACCATAGGTTTTACCTTTTTGATAGAAGCCATACAACATTGCTTTCATCATGGTCCATTGTGTGTGATCTATCCATCCACAATCAATATGAACCTTGTTGGCCATTTTCATTTTATACCAACAACTTGAAGAAGAGTGATTCGTACATCCACAAGAATCACAAGGATGTAATCTCCAACACTTAGCTACAACATGTCATGTATTTCCACAATGACTACAACAATGATTTTTAGGATATGTAGGAGATTTAGGTTTTACAAACATGGAATTACTAGTACTTGCATGTCTAGTATAGCCAAGGCCTTCATGCTTCGCCTTGACATTTAGCATTATTGGAGTTTTAATGCCTTGTTCCTACTTACCTAATATCTCACCATTGAATCCCATTTTCTTCATCATTTTGGATCCAAATCCTTTGGTGTGTTTTTCAAAACACACAATTTCATCATCTTCATCAATGATTTTAACAATATTGCATTTGTCGCTATTGATGAGATTATGGAGTTCATTTTTAGGAGGTTCAGTTTTTAAGTCACTAGTGTCACAAGAAAAATCTGCTACTATGATGAGATCACTTGTGCTACAACTGATATCTACCATAGAAGGTAGGAGGTCGCTTGTATCACAACAAGCATTGGCCATCATGGGCTCAAGGTCACATGTGTCACAACAAGCATTCGCCACCATGGGTTGAAGGTCACTTGTGTCACTACAAGCATCGACCATTAGGGGTTTGACCTTTGTTTCCTCACTAAAGTCCCTATACACTTTACGTTGGGAAATATCAAGAGAAATCAATGATATGTAGACTACCCTTATGACACCTATAGGGATTTGAACACCATTCTTCTGAAGGTCTTCAGAATCTTCAGAATATTTGAGAATGAATTTTACACCACTTTGTAGTGTAGAATATTTTTCATCCTCATAAAAATCCATTCCTTCCATCTCTGGTGGAAAGTAAGGACTTTTAACTGAAATTTCAACAACATCAGTTTGTTTAGGGGCTTGCTTTTTCTTTGATCTGCCCATTTTTAAGGTGGCGGTATCTGCCAAAAAATCATCTTTTACAATGAATTTTGCAAAAACAATAATTTGACTAAGGTGTCGATCACTACCAAAAATGCACCCTTATAAGTCTTCCCCCCTTGTTTTTGCAAAAATGATATCTCCCCCTATGTGGAGAAAATTTTTATCCCCCCTTAACACAAAAATGCTTGTCGTCTAGACAAATGGGGTGCAAAGGTATGTAAACTTTGAATTTAAAAAATAATATCTTAATGTAAAAAACTTTAAATTAATTAAATAGAATCATTCTTAATTAATTTCATAAAAGAAATTAAGAATTAAAAATATTTAATTAAAAAAAAATTGAAACATTAAAAAATTAAATTTAAATATAAATTCAAACCAAAGTTTTTTTTTTATTTAAATATTATACCTTGCCTTGCCCTCGGAGAGAATGGAACACACGCCCTCTGTCAGATCTGCATCTTAGCGCTTGGCCTGGCAACCAACCAAGTTGCCTGCTTCGACGGTGATAAAAGGGAAAGATCCCTTATTTGGAAGTCGGGTCACGCCCGAGCTTGCTCAAACCAGTGGTGACACTACCTCCACCTCGACATCATCACTGCGCATCGCTGCCTTAGCCACTAAGAAATGGCGTCTCTGCCTTAGCCTAACGTTAGAAGAAAATGAGTTTGCCTCCTATAAACAAGATTTTGTGATCACTCCGGCTCTAATGGGTGATACAGATATGTGAGGAGTGCAGATAAAATGAGCACACAACTCATACTTGGCAGATCTAAAGACTGGTATAGGACTACAGATTCGTATCACCTCCAACAATTTATAGGAATACGTTTGCAAATTCGTAACATCAATACAAAAATACCTGTAAATGTCCAACTGTGCTGCAAAACAAAATCGATTGACGGTGTTGATAACAATCTGGGCATAGATCCTCCTGTAACAACAAATCCTTCAGAGAATTGAAAAATACCTTTCAAATGCGATCTTGCTCTATAACATAAACTCATCATCTACGTATTTTTGATTGTTGGGGTGTTCATGGGAATAAATTATCCCACATTCAAGACATCAGGAGGCAATAAGGATTTTTAAAAGAAAATGACACATTTTTCTTTATGACCACCTTATGGTGGTCAGGTCTCTTTTGTCAGCACTCTGTCCACTGCATCAAATTTGATGTCATAATCCTCGAGTTAGATTAGGTCCACATATCTTTTTGTGCATAATGATCTATGTCATTTCCACTAGCTACTTAAAGCTGCTTAGTTGTCATCTAGATCATACCGTGTTATGTCAACCTTCATATAGCTCTCACTCAACAACTACGACTGCGTCCTGTCAAGAATTCATGTATAGGGGTTATCAATCAGATCTGGGGATCTTGTCCACTATCTGTGTCAGCTTCTCATCGTCTCCGATCTGGGTGTCTAGTCCACTTTGTAGAGTTTTGCACATCACCTCTAGGTCGGCTCATCCACTGTGTCCTAGGTAGAAATCATCACTTTGTAGATTTCTATGCATCACCTCTAGGTCGACTCGTCCATCGTGTCCTAGATAGGGTAGAAATCACCATAGAGTTTGATAGGGGTCTGGATCGTGTCCACTGATATGTCCAGTTATCCACTGGTCAGCTCTTGGGATCCTCGTGCACCACAGGATCATAGTCTAGGTTAGAGAACTCAAATAGTATCATGTGCACTTCGAGAACTAAGCTCTCGAGCTACGAATGAGCCCAAAGCATTAAGTGCTTTGATACCATGTCAGGCAATTTGACACTTATCATTAATCAAGCAATGATTAAATAATACAATGAAAGCCTAAGTTAGCCCATAACAACCGAAACTAACTAAGCCCACTTTAGGTGGCAGTTCAAACAATATCACTAATAATGTAATAACTAACATACGGAATGAAATATACGCTAACATATATTATGGAGATAATTCTCCATAAATTGTATGAAATTTGTTCAATTATCAAGCACTACAAGTTGAAGTTGTAACAAAAAAGGAGCAATAAAGCTTTAATATATTTGAGCTATTAATACTATAAGTTATATTTCATGCAGAGTACATGAATGATACATGCTATTTACATTAATATTCAACATATAAATGAATATTATTTGATTTATTATAGGCCTTGATATGCACATTAATTTTCTCATATTATTTTACTCCTATTATTATTTTGACATTTATTATATTATGACTATTTTATATTGTGTCCTATGTGAAATAATTCATGATATATTATGGCAGTATAAGGCTTATAAAGCCATCAATATAGAGCTAAAAAAATCAAGCTACTTAAATAAAATTATCTCGAACCTTGTCACATGTTATATTGTGATTTCATGAGGATAGGTTAATAGATAAAAGAGGTATAGGTGGCACTAAAAGGTGAAAAATGGGAAGCACAAAATTTCAAATATCAAATCCACTTCGTACTTATGAACCCATCAAGATTAAAATTGAGGTTGTAAATGCTTAAAACACTTTGAACTAACCAACTTGTCACAACTTTAAATGAGATGAGAATGTAAATTTGCTATAGAAGAATCCATTTATCATACCTATTAATAAAACGATAAAAGCATTAGCACCCTATAACTCAAACTTGAGATCCTCTACTAGTAAACAATTTTCCTTGAATGTCATAACTATCATCGCCATTTGCTTATTACTATTTATACCTTGGATGCCTCCATATATGAATATTAATCATCTCAATGAAGAAAAAATATGTGTTAATGCAAAAGGAAGGGATGAGGTACTGAACTTGATATCTCCCTACATACTCTTACTTAGCTATGTTGATAAATTTATAGGATGTAACAATAACAAAGCAAATCATTCTAAACCATTTATATTACATCTTGCTATACCAAAATTTTTGAAGTGGTTTTAAACATATGATAGATCAAATTAAACATCCTAAGTGATACTTATTTAGTCAATTCAACATCTTACATAGACACAAAACAACACATGACCCCTTTATAAAAATAACCACTATGCCATTTGCACTAAAGACATCACCCATTAAAATATAATATGACATAGAAAAAATTATATTCTACTCTATTTAAATTTACATTTTGGTTCCCTTTATTCAAGATTTCATAGCATATTTACAAAGAAAAATGAGTACACCAAATAGGAAAACAAGCATGCATACCTTGATGGATATGCAGTTTATGGATATAACACAATGTATTTAGAGTGAATGAAAAATATGGAAAATTATTTTTTTGCTTTTCATGTCATAGATGATGAATATGCTTTGAGAAATAATTTACCATAAACTTTAGATAAATAAGCAAAGTATTCAAATAATATTTCTACATGACCAAGATACCAAATTTGACACCATGTTGGAATTCATAATATTTTCTAGAAATACATATCAGCAATCCATTTACTCAAGTTTTATATAGAAAACATAAAATATGAAAGAAAATAAAATAGACACAAATATTAGAGAGCTCTCTTAGTCATCTTAAATAATCACTATATTATTTATATATAAGAATCACAACACTTGGATGATAAATTATGGAATGATGTAGGTATTTATATCAATACCAAAACCCTAAATGCATGAAAAAACTTAAGCTTAATATAAATTAAAGAATTTAAGGTGAGTTACAAGTTTATAACATTAGTTTAATCATAACAAGGTTAATTGTGGTTCATATAGCTTACATAATAAAATATTATAATAAACTAAATATATTGTAAATCCCTTAGGCCTATCAAGGATTACATCATACAATGTTAGCCTTACCTATGAATCGTCTTACACTTTAAATATATTTGTATGAATAGATTAGATGTTGTTATGAAACATGATAATATTCTATTTTGATCATAGGGCCATATATTTTATTTTTTGAATCACCTAATGAACTAATGAACTATACAAGGGTGACTAACTATCTCCTAATTTATTTATTATTCTCGCAAAGTCATTAAGTACATATTTTTCAAAGGAAAAAATGAAGAAAATATCAAATATAATTAGGATGTAAAAATGCTCTCCTTGAATCTCATATTTAATTTTTTGATGATAATTTTCTTTTAAATCATCCATTAGTTAAGGATTCTATGGAATTTAAATATATACTCTCATGTTGTGATAAGAATTCTAAATACTTGGTTAGTAGTATATAATCTAAGAACATATTAATTAACATCTCCAAATATTTACAATGGATTATTATGGAGATTTTAGGATTTGAATTTAAAATATTACCATCAACTTATTTAGGCATTCCTTTGTCTAACAATGTAAAGAACAAGAAACTTTAAGACTCAATTTTAAATAGAATGAAATCATGTTTGATAGATTAGAGAATTTAACCATATTTAGAAGGCCACATCTCATAAAGACTACTTTATAATCTATCACTATATATATGATGTCACTTTCAACATTGACAACAAATATAACATTAGAATTTATTAAAATTCAAAGAGAATTACTTTGAAAATAATGTGAGGCAAAATGAAGTTTCCTCAATGTATATGAGGTAGATTTGAAAATAAAATAATATTTGAGGGTTAAGCTTTGAAATTATAGACTTATGAGTTTGGAATCACAACACTTGAACGATAAATAATGGAGTTATGGAGATTTTTATATCAATACCAAAACCCTAAATGCATTAATAAACCTAAACTTAAGCCAAAGAAAATAATATAAGGTAACGTTAGTTTAATAATAACAAGGTTAATTGTGGTCCATAGAGCTTACATAATTAAATATTATAATAAACTAAATATATTATAAATCCCTTAGGCCTATCATGGATTACATCATATAATGCTAGATTTATCTATGAATTATCTTACACTTTCAATATATTGGTATGAATAAATTAGATATTGTTATGGAAATTGAGAATATTCTATTTTGATCACTCAGTCATATATTGGATTCTTTGAATCACCTCATGGACTATACAAAGACTATACAAGGGTGAATGGCTATCTTCTAATCTATTTATTGTTCTTACTAAGGTATTAGGTACATTTTTTCAAAGGAAAAAATAAAGAAAGTATCAAATATAATTAAGATGTAAAAAAGGTCCCCTTGAATCTCATATTCAATTTGTTAATGATAGTTTTATTTTAAATCATCCATTAGTTAAGAAGCCTATGGAATTTAAATAAATACTATCATGTTGTGATAAGGTTTCTAAATACTTGGTTAGTAGTATAAAATCTAAGAACATATTAATTAACATCTCCCAATATTTACAATGGCCTATTATACATATTGTAGGATTTAAAATTAAAAAGTTACCATCAACTTATTTGGGCATTCCTTTATCTAATAAAGTGAATAATAAGAAGCCTTGAGACTTGATTTTAAATAGAATTAAATCATATTTGATAGGTTAAAGAAGTTAACCATATCTAGAAGACCACATCTCATAAAGACTAATTTATAATCTATCATTATATATATGATGTCACTTTCAAGATTGCCAACAAGTATAACATTAGAATTTGATAAAATCTAAAGAGAATTGATTTGAAAAGAATGTGCGGAAAAATGAAGTTCCTCAATGTATGCAGGGTAGAGTTTGTAAAGAAAAGAATATTTGAGGGTCAAGTTTTGAAATTATAGACTTATGAGTTTAGAATTATGTGGTAAAATTGGTTAGAGATATTCAAAGATCAAGGAAAGAGTTGGACAAAAATGTTACTTTAAAAATATATAGGCTCTATTGATACCACAAATTTGTTTAGGAAAGAAACCCATCTTAGAGGCTCAACAATATGAAACTTCATATCAAATATTTTACAATTGATTAAGAAATATATTATATGGTTAGTCAATGAGAAAGACTGTACAAGTATTTGATTAGATGCTTGGTTGAAGCCTTGTCCTCTTATTTTCAATACAAAATGATAATATTGGATCAGACATGTTTAGCTTGTAAAGGCTCAAATGTTAAAAATTATAGTAATGTGAGCAACAACTCTAGATCATGAATTTCTATTAGCAACCTAGTTAAAAGATAAGACATCAAACAAAGAGCAAATGAGCTTCAAAGTATATTTTAAGAGTTTTATTCACCTATTTTTATGTGGAAGGAGGATTTAATTTAAAATCTATTAAATTATAGTACATACTCTATCAAATTGGGATATAAAAATTTAGAGTTAGAAATAGTACTTCCAAATATTTCCTTTGGAAGAATATTTGGTCAATTGAGGACCTCCCTAAGTCCATAGTATTTCTTTGGTTAGCAATCCAAAGTAAGATTCCTATAGGTGATAGTTTACAAATAAAATGATATCATGGACCTTTCATGTGTACCTTGTGTTAGAAGGATCTAGAAATATCATATTATTTACTTCTTCATTATCTTTTTTATTATACCATATGGGATCACTTTTTTAAAATATGAGAATATATTAGATGGCTCATATAACATTATAAAAGTTTATGAAATATTAGATTAATTGTTTCAAAGTTAAAATATTATGAATCATATTGAGAGTTGTCCTTATCATTATGAAGACTACTATAAGAAAATGTCAAGAGGAAGAATGTTGAATTCTGAAATATTTGTATTTATAAAAAAAATGAAAAAATGTTCAAAAAATAAAAACTATGAGGTGAAACCTTTCATGAAAAATATGAAGGTATCTAACCATAACAACTAAACTAATACGAAAATTGAATTTACTTATAAGCTCTCAAACTTTAAAAGAAATAATTTTAATTTGTCAGCCCAAATATAACTCTTTTTTCTCTAAGGAAAAAAATCTTTATCGTTAACCTAACTTTTAGGTTGATTTTAATATAAAATAATATCAATCTTTTTACTTTAAAAAATCATTTTAATTCCTTCTATCTTTGAAATCCTATATTAAAAAAATAAAAATAAAAATCCAAATTAGTGCTTGAATATACAATTTAAAAAACAAAAACTTTTCAAAGCAAGTATACCTATACCCTCGACCCTTTGCACAAATGCATTTTAATGAAATCAAACTACTCTTTATTCATCCTGGTCCATGCCTGCTTCTGCTTCTATTTGGGATATCGATAGACTCCAAAATATGGACGACGTGTCTTGGACTCCGAACCCAAAACTAAACGCCTTGCTCTGCCCCATCCGCTGATCACGGATATCGCTCCTCCAAATCCAATCCCAAATCCCAGACCCAATGCTATTACTGACACTTGTTCTTCCACTCTC
Organism: Wollemia nobilis; assembly: GCA_028583015.1. Taxonomy (NCBI): domain Eukaryota; kingdom Viridiplantae; phylum Streptophyta; class Pinopsida; order Araucariales; family Araucariaceae; genus Wollemia; species Wollemia nobilis. The sequence goes on along the minus strand of JAQPPZ010003109.1, from coordinate 3,306,552 downwards.
GTCCACACTGACTGAGATTTCATAGACTTCGCTGGAGATCCAAAACCTTAAAGAAGCTACAGTTGGACAAGGATACTGGTGTTAGAAAAATTAACCCAGATTTCACGCCTGTGCCCAATTGCGCTCCCAACCTTGGGCGAAACCGGATTGCGCTCCAAACATGGGCGATGTCGGACTGCGCTGCCGCAGTCCGGGATCCCGGCAAAGGGCTGACATGACGCCGCACCTACCCTCTGACAGATGTGACGCTTGTGCGGCGATTGGTCAGAAACCCTAGTTGAGGGCTTGTCAGAACCTGTCAGAGGACAAACCCCAATCCTCCTCTTCCCGCGGCTATATAAGGCGTCTCGGGTATTTCAGATTTAAGAAAGAAAGAAAAAAAAAGAAGCGTAAGAGGAAGAAAAAGAGAAGGAGCAAGAAGGAGAAGAGGCAAAGAAAAGTATCTCAGCGAGCAGTTTGACTCAGCTGATTAATGTCTGAGCAGCCGACTCGACATTTTGTCTGTTTAGCTTATCCTGCAGCACAGCCTGCAGATGATTGTAATTTCCTCGGTTGAGGAACTCTGTAACCCCCGTTTAATATAAATAAAGTTTGCTGTTTGTTTCCGGCATCTTTTAGGGTTTGCAGTTTGTTGTTCTCTGTTCCGGCGTTTCTCTCCTATCTCTCGGGTCTTGCCAAGCCAAGCAAACCCAACGGAAGCCGCGGAAGACGAAGAACTTGAAGGCCAGAGTTGGCCAAGTCTGAAGCTTACCGGTTGTCGGCGTGTGAAGTTGGTCACCGAGCTAAGTTCGTCAGCACGCTGCAAAAGCCGTGCTTCGGCAGCTGAAGGTGCGAAGTCCGCACCTCGTAGCGACTGTCGCACTTCGGCAGAGTGAAACTGCGAAGTTCGCACTTCGGGCGAAGTGCGCACTTCGGCAGCTTTGCCCCGCGCAGTTTGCACTACGCGTGAAGTGCACACTTCGGCCTTGCGCAGTCCGCACTCGCGCGAAGTGCGCACTTCGACAGTTCTGCCTTGCGCAGTCCGCACTGCGCGCGAAGTGCGTACTTCGGGCTTGCGCAGTCCGCATTGCGCGTGAAGTGCGTACTTCGGCCTTGCGGAGTCCGCACTGCACGCGAAGTGCGTACTTCGGGCTTGTGCGGACGAGTGACGGGCTTCGCCCAAGGGTGGGCGTCGTCCGAACTTCGCTCCCGAGCGGGAGGCGGCGGTGCACCTTGCGCAGCCTGGAGCAGTCGGACTTCGGCGACTGGCTGCCCTTTCCCTGCGCAGCTCGAACCGTCTGCCTACGGCGGCGATTTAAAAAAAAAAAATAAATAAATAAAATTCGATCTTTCAAATTGGTATCAGAGCTGATAGTGCCGTGACACGGAGATAGAAGCATGGCTTCCGAGAGAAACTCGCTGCAGTTGCAGATCCCGCGATTTAACGGCAAGAACTACGATTACTGGAGCATCCAGATGAAGATCCTGTTCGGATCTCAGGAGCTATGGGAGTTAGTCGAGAACGGCTACCCAGAACCGGCAGATGCAACGAAGATTGGCCGCCCTCTCTCGGGTAGACAAGGATCTGTTGAAAGAGCACAAGAAGAAGGACCAGAAGGCCCTCTTCTACATCATGCAAGCGGTTGAGGAGACCATCTTCCCGCGGATTGCATCAGCCACCAAGGCCAAGCAGGCCTGGGAAACCCTAGCAAGTTCGTATCAGGGCACCGACAAAGTGAAGTTGGTGAAACTGCAGATGCTCAGGAGACAGTTTGAGAACCTGCAGATGAGCGAGTCCGAGTCGATGAGCGACTTCTTCACCCGGACAATTGACATTATCAACCAGATGCGGTTGAATGGAGAAAATGTCCGGAGCCGGAGAATCGTGGAGAATATTCTCAGAATTCTGCCTGCGAAGTTCGACTCGATTGTGATTGCAATCGAAGAGTCGAGGGATTTGACAACCCTCTCGACAGACGAACTCATGGGTTCATTGCAGACCCATGAACAGAGGCTGAGCCGTTCATCTCAGACCTCTCTGGAGCAAGCGTTTCGGGCTCAAGCCTCAGTCCGAGACAACGGCAGACAAGACTCCCACCACAGCGCTTCTAGTTCTCAAGGAGGGAGAGGCAGAAGGGCGTGGGAGAAGTAACAAGCAAGGAGGGAGATCAAACCCTCATGACGCTGAGCCAAGTTGCAACTTTCATCAGCAAGGAGGAAGAGGCACTGGCAGAAATCAGCAAGGAAGCTCTCAGCAAGAAGGACATGTCAAAGGTCCAATGCTACTACTGCAGCAAGTTCGGCCATTATGCCTCACAGTGCAAGAAGAAGATGGCGAACGAGAATCAGCAGCAAGCCCATTATACGGAGGAACCCGAAAATGCGGCAGGAGGAAATGTATTGTTGACTTGCAGTATTGAAGAGGAGAGCAAGAAAAACATCTGGTATCTTGACAGTGGTTGCAGCAACCACATGACTGGGAACAAGGAGATGTTCTCACAATTGGATGAAACAATCCAGTCCGAAGTCAAGATGGGGAACAACAACAAAGTTCCTGTGATGGGGAAAGGAAAGATCCTCATCCGCACCCGACACGGTGAAAGAAAAACAATTCAAGATGTTTTTTATGTGCCTGGGTTGAAGCACAATCTGCTAAGTGTTGGACAACTTGTGCGTAAGGGGCACACTGCATCGTTCAAAGACGGTGTCCTGCTCCATCAGAGACAAAGTGCATGGACAAATTGCAACTGTGTCCATGACAAAAAACAAAATTTTTCCACTGCAGATTCAGAATGAATCTTTGATGTCTCTGAGTGCAGTTGAGAAAGATGCTACCTGGCTGTGGCATCTCAGATTCGGTCACCTAAGCTTCAGTGGCCTGAATCAACTGCACAGGATGCGAATGGTGAAGGGTCTACCCCTTATAGAGCAACCGAACCAAGTGTGTGAAGGTTGCCTAGTCGGCAAGCAGCATAGGGATGCATTCCCTGTAGGACAGTCTTGGAGAGCATCACGGCCATTGGAGCTGGTGCACTCAGACATTTGTGGTCCGATGCAGACCACCACATTTGCCGGCAACAAATACTTCTTGACGTTCATTGATGACTTCAGCCGGAAGACTTGGATTTATGCCATCAAGCTGAAGTCAGAGGCATTTGCCAGATTCAAGGAGTTCAAGGCTCTGGTGGAGAAACAGAGCGGTTATTATGTGAAGACTCTCAAAACTGATGGAGGTGGAGAGTACATCTCCAACGAATTCCATAACTTTTGCAAGCAGCACGGAATTCGAAGGCAGTTCACTGCCAGATACACGCCACAGCAGAATGGCGTAGCTGAGAGGAAGAACCGAACCATCATGGAAATGGCACGAAGCATGATGAAGGCGAAGGGATTGTCGCATGAATTTTGGGCGGAGGTCGTAACATGTGCGGCCTACTTGCTGAACAGATGTCCCACCAAAAGCGTGAAGGACAAAATCCCTCAGGAGGCCTGGAGCGGAGTGAAGCCAAGTGTGGCTCACTTGCGTGTGTTCGGGTGCATAGCATATGCACATGTTCCAGAAGAGAAGCGACAAAAGTTGGATGATCGAGCGGAGAAGTGCATTTTCATAGGGTACAGTGAGCGAGCGAAGGCATATAGGTCGTACAACCCTGTGACAAAGAAGCTCATCATCAGCCGTGATGTGAAATTTCTTGAAGATCAATCCTGGAACGGGAAGTCAGAGACTGGCCAGTTAAAGCCAGCAGAAGTTCAGTCTATTGACTTGGAAGAAGGAAGTGTGCAGCCACCTGCAACTTCCAACATCAACAGCGGTGCCAGCAGTAGCACAGCCACTCCATCCCGGTCACCTCCACTTGCAAGCAGAATTCAAAATCTGAGGACTCCTGCGAAGACTCGGAGCTTGCAAGACATTTATGAGGCAACCCAAACCCACATAGATGAAGAGCACTCTGACTTTGCATTCTTTACTGAAGTTGATCCAGTAGAGTTCGAAGATGCAAGTCAGAATCAGAAGTGGGTGCAGGCGATGGATGAAGAGATAGCAGCCATTGAAAAGAATGCAACATGGCAGCTGACTGATCTTCCAGCAAGGAAGAAGACCATTGGGGTCAAGTGGGTGTATAAGACAAAGTTCAACGCCCAAGGAGACGTTGACAAGCATAAATCCAGATTGGTGGTGAAGGGTTACAAGCAGAAGTCATGCATCGATTACCATGAGGTATATGTGCCTGTAGCCCGACTTGACACAATCAGGATGATCTTGGCATTGGCATCCCAACAAGGTTGGAAGATGTACCAGATGGATGTCAAGTCAGCCTTCCTCAACGGAGTGTTAGAGGAAGAGGTCTACATAGACCAGCCACCAGGTTACGAAATTGAAGGCCAAGAGGGCAAAGTCCTGAAGCTGAAGAAGGCCCTATACGGTTTGAAGCAGGCGCCCCGAGCTTGGTACAGCCGGATTGACAGCTATTTTCAGGAGAATGGGTTTCAGAAATGCCCATATGAGCACACCCTATACATGAAGACAAATGCAGCAGGTGAGCTCATTATCGTCTGCCTGTATGTGGACGATCTGATTTATACTGGCAACAGCAATGTCCTGTTCGACTCGCTTAGAACAACCATGAAGAAGGAGTTCGAGATGACGGACTTAGGGTCGATGAAGTATTTTCTCGGCATTGAAGTTGACCAATCGGCAGATGGCATCTTCATTTCTCGGGGCAAGTATGCGAAGGATGTCCCGAAGCGCTTCAAGATGGAGGACAAGAACCTCGCCATCACACCCGCAGCCCACAGGTTTGAAGTCGAGCAAGTTGGATACAGGGAGGAATGTCGACCCAACCCTGTTCAAGAGGCTAGTTGGCAGTCTGATGTATTTGATTGCAACTCGGCCAGATCTGATGTTCGGAGTCAGTATGATCAGCCATTTCATGGAGACTCCGAAGGACATGCACTGGCAAGCAGGCAAGAGGATCTTGCGCTATGTCAATGGGACACGAAACCATGGCCTATTTTACGCCAGACAAGACCAGTTGGAGCTAGTGGGCTTCACGGACAGTGACTGGGCTGGCAGTACCGACGATCGAAAGAGCACCTCCGGTATGCTTTCCATCTCGAATCAGGGGCAGTATCATGGGCGTCCAAGAAACAACCCATCGTTGCGTTGTCCACAGCTGAAGCAGAATATGTTGCCGCCATGTCAACCGCATGCCGAGCGGTTTGGCTGCGAAGAGTTCTGAGTGAACTGAACTTTCCTCCGGATGGTGCGACAACAATTTTTTGTGATAACAATTCGGCCATTGCACTCTCAAAGGATCCCGTGTTCCATGGCCGGACGAAGCACATAGACATCCGGTATCATTTCATCAGAGAGCTGGTGAAATTTGGCGAAGTACAACTACAGTTTTGCAGGTCCAAGGAGCAGTTGGCTGACATCTTCACGAAGCCTTTGAAGGAGGAAGACTTCAGCAGATTGCGAGAGCAGCTTGGAGTCAAAGCGCTCGTGAAATCAGGCTTAAAGGAGGGTGTTAGAAAAATTAACCCAGATTTCATGCCTGTGCCCAATTGCGCTCCCAACCTTGGGCGAAACCGGATTGCGCTCCAAACATAGGCGATGTCGGACTGCGCTGCCGCAGTCCGGGATCCCGGCAAAGGGCTGACATGACGCCGCACCTAACCTCTGACAGATGTGACGCTTGTGCGGCGATTGGTCAGAAACCCTAGTTGAGGGCTTGTCAGAACCTGTCAGAGGACAAACCCCAATCCTCCTCTTCCCGCGGCTATATAAGGCGTCTCGGGTATTTCAGATTTAAGAAAGAAAGAAAAAAAGAAGCGTAAGAGGAAGAAAAAGAGAAGGAGCAAGAAGGAGCAGAGGCAAAGAAAAGTATCTCAGCGAGCAGTTTGACTCAGCTGTTTAATGTCTGAGCAGCCGACTCGACATTTTGTCTGTTTAGCTTATCCTGCAGCACAGCCTGCAGATGATTGTAATTTCCTCGGTTGAGGAACTTGTAAACCCCCGTTTAATATAAATAAAGTTTGTTGTTTGTTTCCGGCATCTTTTAGGGTTTGCAGTTTGTTGTTCTCTGTTCCGGCGTTTCTCTCCTATCTCTCGGGTCTTGCCAAGCCAAGCAAACCCAACGGCAGCCGCGGAAGACGAAGAACTTGAAGGCCAGAGTTGGCCAAGTCTGAAGCTTACCGGTTGTCGGCGTGTGAAGTTGGTCGCCGAGCTAAGTTCGACAGCACGCTGCAAAAGCCGCGCTTCGGCAGCTGAAGGTGCGAAGTCCGCACCTCGCTGCGACTGTCGCACTTCGGCAGAGTGAAACTGCGAAGTTCGCACTTCGGGCGAAGTGCGCACTTCGGCAGCTTTGCCCCGCGCAGTTCGCACTGCGCGCGAAGTGCACACTTCGGCCTTGCGCAGTCCGCACTGCGCGCGAAGTGCACACTTCGGCCTTGCGCAGTCCGCACTCGCGCGAAGTGCGCACTTCGGCAGTTCTGCCTTGCGCAGTCCGCACTGCGCGCGAAGTGCGTACTTCGGCCTTGCGGAGTCCGCACTGCGCGCGAAGTGCGTACTTCGGGCTTGTGCGGACGAGTGACGGACTTCGCCCAAGGGGTGGGCGTCGTCCGCACTTCGCTCCCGAAGCAGGGAGCTGGCGGTGCACCTTGCGCAGCCTGGAGCAGTCGGACTTCGGCGACTGGCCGCCCTTTCCCTGCGCAGCTCGAACCGTCTGCCTACGGCGGCGATTGAAAAAAAATAAATAAATAAATAAAATTCGATCTTTCAACTGGCAGGGGCCCAAAGAAGTTATTAGAATGGGCAGACAAGATTTCCATCGAAAAAGAAAATTTCATATCTATATTTCCGTTGAATGAATTGCGAGAAAGCCCCAACCACACTAAGGCTGTGCAGTTGCCGAGTGCTGTTACAGGTCCACTTAAATTGTTTGATTTTAAATACAAACGTACCAGATTTTGGAGTCTTCCTATACCCTCCGGAAGCCGACCTATCAAATTGTTACCCCATAGTGAAAGTGTTTCAACCTTGGTCAAATGGCTAATTTCTTCAGGAATACTACCAAACAAGAAGTTTTGACTTAAAAATAATACTTCAAGTGAAGAACAATTACCTACGGCTGGAGGAATGCTACCCGACAATAAATTTTTGCTCAGATATAATCGCAGAAGTGAAGAACAATTACCCAGAGAAAGAGGGATGCCCCCCTCCAACATGTTAAAGTTCAACTCAAGCCACTGTAGTCTGCGAAGTCTTCCTATGCCCTCGTTGACCCTGCCTGTCAATTGATTAGCCCGGAATGAAAGTGTTTCAATCTTGCTCAAATGGGTAATTGATTCAGGAATGGTTCCTTTATTGATTCAGGAATGGTTCCTTTAAAATAGTTTTCAGCAATCACCAAATAGAGCAGAGACGAGCAGTTTCCCAAACTATTTGGAATGCCTCCAACTAGACTATTGTGGCTTAAGCGGAGGTGCTCTAGCTTTCCCAGAAGACCAAATTCGGGTGGTATGTTTCCTGTCAAGTTGTTCTCTGAAAGTCTGATCCACTGGAGCTGCGAGCAATTGGCCAGCGAATTGGGAATAGAACCCAGCAAAAAATTAGAGAAGAGGTCGAGAAGTTTCAAAGCTCTGAGATGGCCAAGTTGTGAAGGAATCCTTCCCGTGAAATAATTAAAAGAGAGATTCAAAGTGTGCAGTAAAGAAACGTTCCCTATGGATGGAGAAATTGTACCTTCCAATCCCATTTGTGGAAGGATAATGGCAACCACTCTCTTTGACTGCTTTCTGCAGCTAACACCATTCTAAGTGCACACCTTCTCTGAGTTGTTGGCTCTCCAACTGAAAAGAGCTTTCGTTGGGTCAGATGTGATGGCGTCTTTGAAGGACAAAAGAGCTTCAACGTCTCTATTACAGCCATCATCACCCAACCTCCTAGGGAATGCCGAGACAGAGGCGAGTACCACAGCCAACTCCAGCAATATCAAGAGCAACGTTATTTGCTTCGACCCAACGCCAATCATTTGCCGTGCACCCATTTCTTACTAGTTATTCAACTAAAAAAAAAAAACACACAAAGTATTCTACATAAAATTATCTATGTGACACCCGTATTTAAATTTATAGCGAGGGGAAAAGTCAGTGAAAATAGGAGGGAATAAGCAAATGTCTGGGGGCATGTTTTCATCCTCATTTTAACTGAAAATGTAGATGCGGTAAAAATGGGACGGATTTCTTTGTTAGACATTGAAGTTTCAAGTTGATCGGCAAAATTTGGAGGCATGTGTTCGTCGTCATTTTTAATTAAAAAATGCAGGCAGAATATTATGGCCATGTTTACCAGGAAAAAATGGGACGGATGTCTCTGTTAGACATTGAGGTTACAAGTTGATAGGCAATATTTGGGACCATGTGTTCGTCGTCATTTTAACTGAAAATGCGGGCAGAACCTTATCGCCATGTTGACTCGGTAAAAATGGGATGGATGTCTCTGTTAGATATTGAGGTTAAGGGTTTTTTATTAAAAAGATTCAAATTCGAAATACACAAAGATAATTTTCACCAAATTATGCTTTATATTTCATTTAAAAATCAAAAATCTGTATAGAGTCGAGCTTCAATAGAATGTTTTCAGGGGTTAAATAAATTGACAAGTGTTAGTATGGTTGGATATTTATTAAAAAGAGATTTACATTCAAATCACGGGGTATCATTTAGTAAAGGAAGTAGTTTGATTTGAATCCTCTGTCATGGGTACGAACCTTAAGTGACCGTGGTCTCCATCTCAACAGGGGTCAACAATAACAAGGTGGTCTCCATCTCATGCCAGATATAAAACAACAAGATAACTAAACTTGTTAAGAGCAGTCCATATAATTTGATCCCTTCGCTTACCAATTACTAAAAATAGTAACTATAACTAACTCTTTAAACTTAAACCAGACGCCACTCGAAATCAAATAATCACCGTTGCCGAGGATTTCGGTCAGTGGAATTTGGGAATTTGCCTCTTTACTAACCCAGTCGTCAATCGCATTTGAAATCCTGCTGCAGTTTGGGACTTCCAGGTTATAAAGCATGACAGAAACACTAAGGCACATGCCTCCTCATGCAGGCGTGTCTTCATATTCATTTATAGGACAATGTAGAATGTTAAAACTGATTAAATATGTATAAACATTATTTATAGGGTAGTTTATATGTAGTTATTAAAATTAATGAAAATTAGAAATTTTAGTTGTAATAGTGTAAATTATTATTCTCTAATTTTTATTTTAAATTTTTTATTTAAATAAGTAAAAATTATAATTTAAATAATTATAATTTAAAAATAAAAATAAAAATTTTGATTTTTGTTAAAATAAATATTTACCCAAAAGTTTATTTGAGAGGTATTATTTATTACAATAATTTTGACTTGCTTGCACACATCACTTAAGAATTATGCCCACTTACATTCGCAGGATTATGTGAAATGTTTTCATACATAGATTATTTCTATTCAATGTTCATAAGATTTGTAGGACTCTCTAAGGGCCAATGTTTTTAGTTTTATTGTCATGGTTCCTAGATTTAGATTGTCTCTTGAACATTAGTGTTAGGATTTATGTTAATATAATTTATAAATAAAAAGAGTTATATAATATTTGGAATCAGTTTTCAAATTTGAATATGAGTTATCTTTGTTTTTTATATGTGATTTTTTCCTTTTCAAGTGGTTATGAGATTTTGTCGTCTTTTAAGTGTTTATGGATTTGTATTGATTTGAATCTGGAATATGATTATTTTATATTTGTTTTTTAATTGAATTTAAACTATTGTCATTATTCAAAATGATTATTAATGAACAAGAAGAAATTGATAAGGATGCAGTCAATTATTTTTTTGTTGAAAAGTGTCTTATATTATCAAAAGAATAATAAAATTACACTAATCATCAAAAAAAGATATTTTTCATAAAAATATACAACTCCTCTGATAGTATTGCCGCACAAAAACATTAGAAAAATCTACAATATGATTATTTTATATTTTTTTTTTTGGTAATTGAGTTTAAACTATTGTCATTATTAGAAATTATTATTAAGAAAGAAGAAGAAATTGAGAAGGATGCAGTCAATTTTTTTTTTGTTGAAAAGTGTCTTATATTATCAAAAGAATAATAAAATTACACTGATCACCAAAAAAGGATGGGTGGTATGGAAGCACATCCTAAAATATCTATGACAAATATCCTTCACAAAGTTGCATAGGATTCTAGTGATTACAAAAATAAAAGTTTATAAACCATAAAAAGAATAGGGGAAACCACTTAGAGATTATGGAGCAACAAGAATACCACCAAAAAAAGTGGGAGATATTTGTTTGAGGGATTTCTACACTTCACTTATGGATTGGGTTCTTTAATACTGGGCTCCCATTTGGACTATTCATCTACATGTTAACACTTTACTTGCTATCCCAGAGTTTTGTCTACCATTGGAGCAATCGTTGTGTCCCATCTAGACGAATAAGGAGGTCAATCTATAGATATCCACCCCTAAAATTAAGGGGAACAAGGTGGCAAGAAGGTCCAACCTTTAGTTCCATGATCATATAGATCATGTTTACGTGAAGAGCTAACACAACCTATGGCTCCATAGTCTTAGGGCTAGCAACTACAAGGGGTTTGAGTTCCTCAATTGTCACTCAACATTTGACCTCTTAAATGAGGATTGATCCTTTAAGAAGGTAGGGAGGGTAAGAATCTAGCAACCAAGAAAGGCAAATTCACCAAACAAGCAATGAGTTTCACCTTGAGATCCACCTTGGTGACCTAGGATTGAACCTATAATAAAATATTTGAGCAAATAATAGCTTTTGCATAAGTAGAGAAAGTTGTAGAAACATTATAGTTAGCAAAAATAACATTATTTTAAGCTTTCCAAACATCAAATAGAATATTTATTCTAAAAAGATTTAATATTTCTTCAATTAGTTTAGGTATGCTAGTCCAATCCAAGAGGATCATATACCAAGATAATGGTATAGGCCTCAAGGGTTTAAGGAAACCATGAATCCAAATCTAAGTTGCTTAGGATTTGGGATAGAATAAAACAATTTGAATTATGGATTCCCAATGTTTAAAGAAGGGATATTTAAGGTTCTCACCCCCAAGTGTACTAGTAATTTTCCAACAAGTAAACCATGAAAATTAAGATACCAAGGAACATAATCCATTTAAGTTCCAAAGTGGCATCACACATAGAGTGGAATTGGTGTTTTAGTCCTTGTTGGAAGTTTGAAAAATCAATTATCATTGAGTGTGGGTACCATGGGCAACTACAAGGAAAGCCATGAGTATCCTTTATTAAGCATATAAGTTTTAAAAGGTGTGTTGGACTTCCATTTGTAATCTTTCCACCATGGATGAGTACTCTTAGCCCTAATTATGTGAAGCACATCATGGAAGAATACATCCTTGACCACCTAGAAGGTCTCTTTATCCTAACCGAAGAGGCTGAATTTAGATTTGGATTTAGGGCTTGAGAGTTGATTTTTTGTGTCTAGGAATAAGCTCTGCAACAACCTTTATTTTTTTGTGAAAAAATTAGGGCCCTAATCTAGGCAACTTTGGCCAGAGCCTAGTCCTAATGTCTAAAATGGAGGACCACCAAACTAACCCAGGATTGATGGACAACTCAATGTGTAGCTAGTTTCCAGTCACATAATCCATGATGTTATAGCCTCATAATCCTTCTAGATGCTTTTAGCTACAAGGGTACCCTAAATTGCAAAAGCACCTTCATAACTATAAGTGATGGCAACCCAATCCCTTTCAATTTTGTTTGACCATGGGGAGTGCCAAAAGCAATATAGTCATAGATAAGGAATTTCCAAGCCTAATTGTCCTAAATAGCTCTAATAGTCCACTTTGCATAGAGATATATCCCTTGTTTTTGGGTGTACAAAACATCCAATCCCTCGAATTCCCTTGGGAGACAATAAAACCCCTAGGCTACTCTATGAAAACCTTTCTTGTCCTCAAAATAAGTCCATATAAAATCACAAAGAACTTTCTCTAGGTTATAGCAGTAGGATTTGGAGGGGGCTCAACATGATAATTAATAGACATGAGTGACACCTAGAATATTAGAATAGACTTGACATATTTTAGCTTGAGATATAGGCTTGTAAGCCACCTATTTAACTTATTTTTCACTCTATAAAGAACATATTTCCATAGTATCAAAGACAATGATTGAAAGATGAGGAGAATACCCAAGAACCTAAAAAAGCAATCAATTATTTAAAATGTACTATGTGAAATGTTAGATATGATAATGATGATTAGGATAAGATTTCACAAAATCTTTGAGAAGTTATAAGATAAAAATAGAATGAACAATAAATAAAAAATATTTTAATTAAGGAGTTACAAGAGAATTGTTTCTCTTTTAGGATGACAAGGCACATAGCCCTAATGGCATTTTTGCATTTTTCCTTCAAAAATTTGAGGATACATTAAAAAGGAGATATTATAAGTGAAATTAGTATCTTATTTATTGTGTATGTTTTTTATACTAGTGAGGTAAAATATATTGATTCCTTTTCTTAAAAAAATCTTTGTAACAAGATTTAATAAGATAATTAAAATATTTATTAACAATAAATTGAAAAACAATAGATAAAATTCATCTTTTAGTTGGTGAACCTATGAAATTTAAATTGAAACAATCATGTTATGAGAAGCCTATTATATAGTTGGCTCATAAAAGAAAAATCATGATAGTATTTTTCAACAATGCTTTGATTTATAATGATAATTGCAAATATTTTAGGGTTTGGAGTTGTAAATTTACCATCAATATGTCTAGGTATTGAATGTTTTATAAAATAAACATGGAGACCTATTTTTGGATAGAAAAAAGTCTTGTGTACATGGTTGAAAAAATATTTTCCAAATAAATTATAAAGAATATAATGTAATTTATCACCACATTATATATATATTCAAATATTACAAATTGTTGTTAGCATCCAGATTTGAAAATTTTCAGAGAGACTTTCTATGGAAATATGTCAAAAGAAATTGAGATTTCCTCTTTGCAAATAGACAATATTTGTATTGGATTAATAAGCCTACAAAATTTTAATTTTATAAGTTTGAAACTAGGGAAAAAATTGAAAAAATATTATTCAAAGATCAAGCAAAGACTTGAGTAAAAATGTTACTTTAAAATCTATAGTTTTTATAGAGTTCCAATAACATAAAACATCATATTAAAGAGTTTACAATTGATTTAAAAATAATATAAGATATCAATTTAATAAGAAGGATTTTACAATTTTTTGGTTTAATGCTTTTTCCTCTTATTGTTATTCCAAAATAGTAACCATTATATTTAATCCAAAATTTATAACAAAGCTTTGTTAAAGCGTTTTCCTCTTATTTGTTTGGTTTATTTACATTCAAAAATTAAAAATTATATTGGTCTAACAATATAAGATCTTGGATATTTATCTTGATTGAGGGAAAGTACCTCAAACAAGTAGGAGATAAACTCCAAAAGGTGATTTAAATTTTTATTTAAATTTTATTTTTATAATTTATAAAAAAATAATTTAATTATAGACTTTATGATGAATACTTTAGAATATAAAACCTTCAAACAATCAAAATTCTCTACTTTCAAGTAGTAAAGGATATCAATGTTTTAGGTGTCTCATGTATAAGGAGGAACTGGAAACATTATATCCTTTTTATTCCATTGCTTCCAGCATTTGAAAACACTTTTGCAAAAACTATTAAATATTTGGTTGCTCCATTACTTCTAGCATTTGAAAACACTTTTGAAAGAACCATCTGTTAGGTTTTTAATAGTCAAAGCACCCGCAATAAACACAATTCTGGGTCTTTCTTTCACGAACCTTACCTACGCTTGACTCTGATGTGCAAGACATTTTCACAAATTCTTGAATTGCCTGGCGAAATTTTATCACCCGGAACGTTTTTTATTCTAGTCCCTGTACATACATTTATGTTATAAATCCATAGTTTAGATTATTAACACTGACAATTCTCTTTACCAGTCAAAGTAGCCACAAGCATATTGAAACGTTGGATCTATATGTAATGCCGCATTCCTACACTACGAAAATATAATCACTTCTTTTCTGGGCTCACACTAGTCAATCATATGATAAATAGCAATGTGCAATTTGCCGTTGCCGTCTTGTGTTAATTTCTTGGAACCGAGTGACAATCAAATGAACTTATCGCTTTAAATCTAAGTTTTTTTTAATGCTGCGTTTGCTAGAAGATTTTAATAGTGACAAAGTTTAAAGGTTAAAAGCTAAGTTTATTAATAAGGGATTAATACATCTGTTTAGGATTGATCATTCTCATTTTAAAATTATGATCCTTTTTAAGGTCGAATACTAAGCTTATCAATAAGATATTAACAGATGAAAACTAAGATTATCAAAATTAACATACAAAAACTAAATTTATCAATAAAAAATTAACACATACACAACAATTTAAATCTTAAACTTTAAAAAAAAAATCAAAACCATTATCCTTACACGATCCTAAACACTTCTATTCTGGACTCATACTAATCAATGATACTATAAATAGCAAAGTAAAATTTCTAATTGGCGTCTTGTGCTAATTTCTTCCATCCGAGTGACAATCAAATGCACTTGTTACTATTAATCTGTGTTTTTTTTTTTTTTAATGCTGCGTACCTACACCCCCAAAAAAAATCACGTCTTTGCGTGACTCAGACTAGTCAATGATATTATAAATAACAAAGTGCAATTTCCCGTTGGCGTCTTGTGCTAATTTCTTCGATCCTAGAGACAATCAAAAGCACCTATGACTGTTAATCCTGAGTTTTTTTAATACTGCGTTCCTACACCCAAAAAAAATAATCAGTTCTTTTCTTGACTCAAACTAGTCAATGATATTATAAATAGCAAAGTGCAATTTCCCATTGGCGTCTTGTGTTAATTTCTTCGATCCGAGTGACAATCAAATGCACTTATGACTGTTAATCTGTGTTTTTTTCTTAAAGCTGCGTTCCTACACCCAAAAAAATAATCAATTATTTTCTTCTCAGGCTATCCAATGATATTATAAACAGCAAAGTGCAGTTTCCTGTTGGCGTCATGTGTTAATTTCTTCGGTCCGGGTGACAATCAAATGCCCTTATCGCTGTTAATCTGTGTTTTCTTTAATGCTGCGTTCCTAATCCCAAAAAAAAAAATAATCATGTATGAGAATCAAATGTACTTTTCGCTGTTAATCTGTGTTTTCTTTAATGCTGAGTTCATAATCAGTTATTTTCTTGACTCATACTATTCAATGACTTTATAAATAGCAAAGTACAATTTTCCATTGGCGTCTTGTATTAATTTCTACTATCCGAGTTACAATCAAATGCACTTGTCACTGGTAATCTGTGTTTTTTTCTTAATGCTGCGTTCCTACACCCCCAAAAAACAATCAGTTCTTTTGTTCACTCAGTCGAGTCGATGTTATTATAAATAAAAAACTGCAATTTCCCATTGGCGTCTTGTGTTAATTTCATCGATGCCAGTGACAATCAAATACAATTATCACCTGTTAATCTCTGTTATTTGTCTTCCTCTTTGTTAATCTCTGTTCTTTTTTCCTCTCCGTTTGAACCAGTTTGTATATATATTAAAAAGAGGTAGGGTAGAAAAATATGTTCTAACAAAACTTTAATTCTACCATCATTCATTTAATCTATAATTTAAAATACTTTAAAAAACGCTTTCCAAAACAATCTCTTTCCGTGTTTTCCTTTGGGAGAGGCAATAGCATTGAAAAAGGGTTTGCGTGTGTTTACATTGGCCCCATCTCGTTGGTAGATGATACCTCCTCTTCGTCAAGGGTGTCCATTTAAACATTACCTTCATTTTATCAATTGAAGTAAGATGATTATAATTTTCTGTACGAGATTATTATAATAGGTTGTAATAGTTTATATTTCAAGAACTTTAAAATAAGATAGAATTTAGTATAAATTATTTTTTATTTTTGAATTTATATCTTAGGTTTTTTATTTAGATTTTTAAAGATATAATAATATTTAATTTTAAAATTATTCAACAAAATTTTAAAACAGTATAATTGGTTCATGTGGATTCAGGAGTTGTAGCTGAGTTGGATAGGAGAGGGCAATCCTCCAAGGGAGGTCCTAGGTTCAAATCTCCACCCTACCAAAAAGCTGAATTGGATATCTAAAATCCAATTGATAATGTTGGTGCAAGCAAGGTCGGGTGTGACCCTCGGGTGACTTTGACGGTGTAGAACCCCTGTTCATGGTCTCTCAAACCAAGGCGGCTCCGCAAGGGATTTTTCGCTTAAAATAATAATAATAATAATTGGTTCATGTGTAGATACCCATTAGACTCTCTTCTAGCATACCTAAGGGAGGGTGGCCCTATGGAGAACCCTAGTTGTGCTCTTTATTTGTACGTTGCATTACTATAAAAAATTGTATAATTATTTACAAATTTTATTTAAATATTTATTCAATCTAAAAATAAAAAACACCTTCCTCTTATCATCTTGGAGTGTATTTTTTAGTTATTGATTTTTATAAGAAGATCCTTTATTTTTTCTATTCTCAAATTTTCAAAGGGTTTCATTAATGAGTTTATTATTAAAGTGTCGTCGTATGCATTGTTAATCACTTCATAAGATTTGCATGGTTTTTGGTCTTCATTGTTAATTTTTAGTCTCCATTGTTTCTATTGTGCAAAAGACATATACGTTCCCGTGTATCTTAAGGTCTTTTCTATTTTCCAAGTTTGAATTTGTCATAGTTGAAATTGTCATAGTTTGGATTGAATCTCATTGATATAATATTGTTTTTATTCATAATCATAAATGTTTAGTCCATATGATAAGTATGATTTTTTCCTTCATATAGTATTTAAATGTTTTGTTGGAGTTTGGAACCTCATGAAATTTAATGTTCAATTATTTCCAACCATTTGTTTTTTAAAATATTATTGTTTTGTTTCTTTCATATGCACTTTTTTCTATTCAATGTTTCTTTGATTACTTGCTTTGGCAACCTGCTATCTTTCATTTTTAGTATTATTTAAGGTATCATAGTAGTCTTAGAAGAGCTTTTTCTTATACTAGACAAGTATCTATTTAGCCAAGTCCATGTGGGACTATTGCTTTAATTTGAATATTATTTGTAATCAATCACTTTTGAATTATTTCTGATTGTCTTCATTTAAAAGTTTATGTACTACTAACCCACATATCACCCTTATATAGCACCACTATAATAACTAATAATCCGAAAAGGGCCCTAATATTTTTTCAATCCTACAACTCTTTTTTTTTACTTCTATTTTGTAAAGACAAGAGTCCCCTCTATATTATCTGTATCTATTTCATCCTACATATTTTCCATTTGAGTTTGTATTAAAAATCTAACCAAATATATTTGTATTTTGTTACTACCTTTAAAGGAAGACCTTCAAACAAAATATGTGGTTACTTGTGCTCTCTTTGAGTCAAGAAGACCACAATTCTAGTTTTTCTAGTAGTTTTTGCTTCCATTCTAACTTCTTTATAGAAATGGTCTAAATCCTTTAGATGCTCTTTTAAACTTTCAAGTATCTTTCCAATCAAGACGATGTCATCAACATAGAGATATTTTACTACATAACTAGTTAATTGTATTCTTCCATCATATTCAACCATTCCTCTAATTTTTCCATAAAAAGGCTAAGTAAAGTAGGTGATACTAGATAACCTTATTTGACTCGAATATCAATTGTAAAATATTTTAATAATTCTTTTAAATTTTCGATGTATGCTTGCACCTACTTATAATGTCTAAGTAAACTATTGTATAGTTGGTTGGAATGTCAAGTTTTTCAATTATTTTTTATAATTTATCTCTAAGTGCCAATTCAAAAGCCCTTTTAAAGTCCATAATAATATAATAAACTCCTCATTTTTCATTTCATACACTTTCTAATAGATGCCATAAAGTAATGTAGTGATTTTCTTGTCTTATTGTCATCTTTTCTTGATTTTTTGCCTATTTTTTGACTTCGATTTCTAGTATGTTGTCAAATAATTTTGTAAAAAGGGGATTAATTATGATGGTGCTGTAATTTAAATTATTTCTAGTGTCTCAATTCTTATGCAATGGTTTGACTAGACTCATTGTCCATTCTAATAGAAATCCTTCTTGAGTGATACCACTATTATTATTTTTAATTCTCAATAATAGCTATGGCTAAAGCCAAACTCTATCCTCTACTATATAGGATTATGTCTTTGTCCTCCAAGTTTATTAAATAATTAATTATTCATTAATTAATTAAGAGTGTTCTTCTTAATCCTTGTTATGGTAAAATTGCCATGATGATTTATTAAGACATGACACTCAATGTTAAGATAGTTTTCAATAGTAATAAATTAGTTCCTAATGCTGAGTTCCTAATGTAAGTGCCCTAGATTAGTTGTGCAAGTATTATAGATATAAGTGTCAAGTACATAAGCCAAGAGTCATGAGACTTGGCATATGCAGAGCAATAGTCAAGTATCCAAAGAGTCGCATTACTATTGCTATATTATGGAGATAATGCTCCATAGAATATATGTAATTCGTTCAAGTATCAAGCACTACAAGTTGCAGTTGTAACAAAAAATGAGCAATAAAGCTTTAATATATTTTGAGCTATTAATATTGTAAGTTATATTTCATGCGTAGTACATGAATGATTCATGCTATTTACATTGATATTTAGCATATAAATAAATGTTATTTGATTTATTATAGGACTTGATATGCACATTAATTTGCTCATATTATTCTACACATATTATTATTTTGACCTTTATTTTATTATGGATTTTTTATATTGGGTCCTATGTGAAATAAGTCATGATATATTATGGTAGTATAAGTCTTATAAATCCATCAATATAGAGCTCAAAAAATCAAGGTACTTGAACCTTGTCACATGTTATATTGTGATTGGAAGAGGATAGGTTAATAGGTAAAAGAGGTATAGGTGGCACTAAAAGGTGCAAAATGGGAAGCCCAAAATTTTAAATATCAAATCCACTTCATACTTGTGAACCCATCAAGATTAAAATTGAGGTTGTAAATACTCAAAACACTTTGAACTAACCAGTATGCCACAACTTTAAATGAGATGTAGATGTAAATTTTCTATATAAGAATCCATATCATACCTCTGAACAAAATGGTAAAAACATTAGCATCTAATAACTCAACTTTGATATTCTCTACTAGTAAAGAAATTTTCTTAAATGGCATAACTATCATCGCAATTTGCTTCTTATTATTTGTACCTTGGATGCCTCCATATATGAATATTAATCATCTCAATGAAGATGAAATATGTGTTAATGCAAAAGGAAGGGATGATAGCTTGAACTTGATATCTCCCAACATACTTTTACTTAGCTATGTTGATAAATTTATAGGATGTAATGATAACAAAGCAAATTATTCTTAACTATTTCTATTACATCTTGCTATGTCAAAATGTTTGAAGTGGTTTTAAACCTATGATAGATAAAATTCAATAAATTAAGTGATATTTATTTAATAAATTCAACATCTTCCATAGACACATAACAACACATGATCCCTCTATAAAAGTAACCACTATGTCATTTACACTAAAGACATAACCCATTAAAATAGAACATGAAATAGAAAAAGAGAATATTCTACTATATTTAAATTTAAATTTTGATTCCCTTTATTCAAGGTTTCATAGCATATTTGCAAAGAAAAATGAATACACCAAATAGTAAAACAAGCATGCATACCTTGATGGATATGAAGTTTATGGATACGACACAATGTCTTTAGAGTGAATGAAAAATATGGAAAATTATTTTTTGCTTTTTATGTTAAGGATGATAAATAATTTACCATAAAATTTAGAGAAAGAAGCAAAGTCTTCAAATAATATTTCTACATGACCAAGCTACCAACTTTGATACCATGTTGGAATTCACAATATATTCTAGAAACAAATATAAGCAATCCATTTGCTCAAGTTTTATATAAAAAGCATAAAATATGAAAGAAAATAAAATAGACACAAATATTAGAGAGCTCTCTTAGACACTATAAGTAATCACTATATTATTCATATATAAGAATTACAACACTTGATGATAAATTATTGAGTGATGTAGGTATTTATATCAACACCAAAACCCTAAATGCATGAACAAACTTAAACTTAATTCAAAGGAAAGAATTTAATCTGAGTTACAAGTTTATAACATTAGTTTAATCATAAAAAGGTTAATTGTGGCTCATAGAGCTTACATAATAAAACATTATAATAAATTAAATATATTGTAAATTCCTTAGGCCTATCAGGGATTACATCATACAATGATAGCATTACCTATGAATCATATTACACTTTCAACATATTTTTAAGAATATATTAGATGTTGTTATGGAACTTGAGAATATTCTATTTTGATCACTCGATCATATATTGGATTCTTTTAATCACCTAATGGACTATACAAGGGTGACTAACTATCTCCTAATATATTTATTATTCTTGCTAAGGTATTAGGTACATATTTTTCAAATAAAAAATGAAGGAAATATCAAATATAATTAGGATATAAAAATTTTCCCCTTGAATCTCATATTCAATTTGTTGATGATAATTTTCTTTTAAATTATCCATTTGGTAAGGAGTCCATGGAATTTAAATAAATACTATCATGTTGTGAGAAGGTTTTTGAATACTTGGTTAGTAGTATAAAATCTAAGAACATATTAATTAACATCTCCCAACAATGGATTATTATGCAGATTTTAGGATTTAAAACTAAAAAATTACCGTCAACTTATTTAGGCATTCCCTTGTCTAAAAAATTATATAACAAGAAACTTTGAGACTCAATTTTAAATAGAATAAAATCATGTTTGATGGGTTAGATATGTCAACCATATTTAGAAGGCCACATCTCATAAATACTACTTTATAATCTATCACTATATATATGATATCACTTTCAAGATTACCAAAGTATAACATTAGAATTTGATAAATTCTAAAGAGAATTACTTTGAAAATAATGTGAGGTAAAATGAAGTTTCCTCAATGTATGCAGGGTAGATTTTGCAAAGAGATGAATATTTGAGGGTCAAGATTTGAAATTATAGACTTATGAGTTTGGAATCACAACACTTGATGATAAATTATGGAGTTAATGGAGGTATTTATATCAATACCAAAACTCTAAATGCATGAATAAACCTAAACTTAAGCCAAAGGAAAGAATTTAAGGTGAGTTACAAGTTTATAATGTTAGTTTAATCATAACAAGGTTAATTGTGGTTCATAGAGCTTACATAATAAAATATTAAAATAAACTCAATATATGGTAAATCCCTTAGGCCTATAAAAGATTACATCATACAATGTTAGCCTTGTCTATGAATCCTATTACACTTTCAATAGATTGGTATGAATAAATTAGATATTGTTATGAAACTTGAAAATATTCTATTTTGATCACTCGGTCATATATTGGATTCTTTGAATCACCTCATGGACTATACAAGGGTAACTGAATCACCTCATGGACTATACAAGGGTGACTGACTATATCGTAATCTGTTTATTATTCTTAATAAGGGTCATAGGATGTGAGAACCAAGTCTTAGGAATTATTCTAGTTTAAATAATTTGTGTATGAATGAAGGTTTGTTAGCAAATCAGTAGACCACACTTCCACTTGTCCACAAAATAAACCTTATGAAACACATTTGTTCTAAGAAAATTTATAAATTTAACCAAATTATAAATAAAATAAATGCTACCCATATCATGGGACCAAATCTTCTAAATAAAATGAGATCATTGACATAGTATTTTAACATGATCAAGATAACTTTCTTGTTGTCTTCATCCTAATTATTTGGTATTATGATTTTGGTGGGATCCATCTTTGTTTCCAATGCCTTATTGGTTCTTATAAACTAAGAAAGAATCGTATAATCGTTTAGCCCTATCATTGAAGTCAATACAATTTGATAGCTATAGAAAACACCATCAACATGGAAGATGTAAGTAAAGGTGATCTTCATTATTGCACTTAAGACAAAGGACCTGCATAATGGTAAAATTTATATATTTACGATCTGGGTTTATTAAATATAAATTTTTTTGTATTATAAAGAAAACACTAAAAAAATCTATTGAAAGGGCACTTCTTACAAAGAATAGGATAACCGTAGAAATATTTTGAAGATGGGATTCACATATTTTATTAATCTTATAAAAAACTATAAGACAATGATATTATTTTATATATTCATTAATAGTATTGAAAATATGATGACGAATAATTAAACTAATCATTCTTGACACATCATGTTTCTTTGAATGCAAGATCTTGACACCAGAGTGGCAATAAGGAACTACAGATGCATTCATGCAAGCGGTGATGACGTTTGGCCCGCCCATTTCAAATGTGGGCATGCGGAAGATCCCAAAGGGAAGTGTACCATCCATGGTGTAACAAAGCTATATCTAACACTCCTAGCTCCTAAAAATGAAGGAGATGTATTGTAACCTGGTATCAAAGAAAAATTAATAAAAAGAAGGGCTACACTTTACATTTTCTTTATATCTGATTTCAGTTCATTTGTTTTCCCCTTTTTATGCACTTTAGTCCTTTGTTCATTTGTAGGACTTAGCATTTCGTATGCTTTTGTTTGCACCGCACCCGGTAAGCCTATGGTCTTCCGTATCCTTGTGCTTTTAGTGGCGATCACGGTGGGACCCTGTCCCTTGATTTTGGGATCAAATTTCTGATGAAAATTATGTATTTTTGCTTTCAAGTGTTAATCCTTCAAGCGTTGGACTACTTCTCATGCCACCTGTAGACACCAAAATAGCACCAATCTGATTATGTGACAAAAAGCATCGACCGCATTGACAAACACAGCCCTCAGGGTAGCCCCTAGAGGTTAAACAGTGGTCCTAACCACTCCCAACAACAGTTTGGAAGGTCAAGGGTCAATTTGGCACCTTTTGGCACTTTTCTCTCTACTCGTCCCACCTTGGGATGATTACAAACTGGGATTCATCCCACCCAAGGACGAATAGCAGCATTCACCCCAGGGTGAGGCGAATAGCAGGTTTGATTGGCAAAAAGTCAAACCTCGATAGGTCCGCCAGTTAACTGCAACTTTAGGACATGCAATTAGGAGGAACAGATTCAAATCAAGAAGAGAGACTTCAGTCATGCATGTATTTATTTTAGAAACCTCATGCAAGGAGACTCTAAATCAGGGAATAATATTTTCTCTCAAAATAGGACAATCAACTCAAGTGGCGACCTCGCATGCGCATTCAAACAAAGAGACCCTAGGTCTATAAATTGGTGAGTCTTCTCACCCAAAAAAAGGGATAGAGAGGATATTTTGGAGCAACGAAGTGCTGCTAAAATATATCCTCACCCATTGTTTGTGCTTTCACATCCTTGATCTCTATTTTAGAGGGAGGTTATTGGTTGATCATTGGAGGCACATTCTAGACCCAGACACAAACATTTGGCCACAATATTCCACCAAATTTGTTGAAAACACCCCATAAGAGGTTTTGGACCTATCCCAAGTGGATTGGTGCTGAAACAGAGTCCCAAACAGTTGGCATCCTGCCCCCAGGCACTCCCCAAGCGGTCATAGTTCTAAACACCCCACCCCGGAAGGAATGATTAGAAATATGTGGTAGATTTCCTTTATTTTATTTTTTCATCTTATTCTAGGTCATTTAAATAGGCTGTATTTTAAATTTCACTTCATTCTGAGCATTTTTTACCATGTTTTTATCATTTCCTGCCTTTACTAACTTGCATATGGCACCATCAAAATCTGGGTGATAGAGGCCAAATTGGAGAAATATGACCTTTTGGGTCTTTCCAAAATACCCCCAATTAGCTAACCCCAACTTTTTAGGTCATTTGGAGCTTCCTGGATAGGACATTGAAGAGGGTGCTTTCTAATAATTCATTACAGGTTTTTTCGTCCCGTCACATAGCGAATACAAATCTGTGAATAATTTCCTAACTATTACACTTGTAGTACCCTCCCGGTAACATATTCATTCTTATGTTAATTTTTTAGGTCGTTCTGATGTTATTTGGTTATCGTTTTAATATTTTCATGCATACACTAAGAGTAGGCCTTGGGAAACACATGTTCTATTCTATCTGCAGGTGCTACTGATCTTTTCTGTTTCCTTGAACATAGGTCTTAGGCACCAGAGGAGTATTAAGGAGTCAATACTTATATACACAAGCGATGGTGAAATTTTGGTCCGCCCATCTTACATGTGGGCACGCGGAAGAAGGATTGTTATCCATGGATGTGATAAGAAACATATTTAACGCTCCTATCCCCTAAAAGGGAAGGAGACATATTGTAACATGAATTTAAAAGCATATCAATAAATAGGGCCCTATTCCATATTGATTTTATCTTGTGTCAATTCGCTTATGTTCTTTCCCTTCATGCATTTTTCAATATATAGGTTTTTTGCGTTAAGTTTTGTTTTATACGCACCGTACTTGGCATTTTTCTTTTTGTTTCTGTATCCTCGTGCTTTCAGTTGCGATCATGGTGGTACCTCTATCCCTTGATTTTAATATTAACTTTCTGATCAAAGTTGCTTATTTTTTCTTATAGGTACCAAGTTTTCAAACACTGGACTGTTGTTCGTTTCAGTCTATGATGAGTACAGAGCTGGAATTCATCTTATCCAGGGACGAATGAGCATTCCTCTCACCTTGGAATGAACATAGATATGTTATTCATCTCACCCTAAGACGAATATCTCTCTGTGCAATTTTAGGGCAAAAATTCAGAGACATCCGATTTGGGTAGAGAAGAGGTAGGGGTCCTAAACACCTTCTGTAAATTTTTGCTTTTTGTTCTCTGGTTATTTGCTTGCATAGGAGATTTTGAATGCTTGTTTGCTTCATTTATGCAAATTAAAAGGAACCCCACACACGACATGGTAATTTAAAAACAACAAGGATTTGTTCGTAAAACCCCAACCCTTGAGCAAGACCAACGGTGGATTTCATCACCACCTTGGCTTGAGATACTGCATACATAACCCCAATCATGACTGTTGCTAGATGTAAATCCTGACAAAAGCTGACCAAGTGTAGATGGGGTGATTCCAAACACATAAGGATAAGTTTTCTATGGTAGGTGTCATAAATAGAGTGATTCCCCTTCCGTACCACCTATGTTCCATGTACCATCTGCTCTCACGTACCAATAGTTTCCCTCACGTAAGGGCGGGTATATAGAGAGGTTGGTATATCGGCATGGCAATGGTATATCGAAGGGGCGACCAATTTTGGGAGTCATAAGAGCCATCATACTACATTTAAACATTCTTTACCAAAGCTTTCAAAACAAACATCAAAACACACTAAATCAGGTTTAGGGCACACTTTTAATCTTTAAATGAGATAATCATTGTTTTGTGTGTGTGATATTTCCTATTTAGGTAAAAGAAATCCTAAAAGAAGATAAAAATGTACACATATTTAGGTAAGCATCACCATGGTGTACACCCATATCCAAGCCCAATCATGGGCAAGTGTTGCAGAAAGTGTACAAAGGGGGACAAGTCACCTCCGATATAGTCCTGAGGACTTGGTCATCCTACCTTGGTGCCCTGACACACAAGATAGTCCACATCATGCCATCACAGAACAAGACTATAGAGGCACCTCTTTGAGAGGCACCCCCACTTAGCATAGATCCTTTCAAGAGGAGAACCTACACGTGGCACTCAACATAGACAGGAGGCCTCCCTTAGATGCTCATTATGAGTGGCCTAGTGATGAAGTGCTAGAGCAACATAGGGTCCATAAGGAGGGGCCACATGATTTTGTCATCCCTCCTCTACCTCGTATTACTGTTAGAAACACTAGACCAAATCCAAAGCACGAGGCTCTCCAGACAGGGCAAGACAATTTTTCCCGCACCTTTCATGCATATGAAGGGCAGTACGAGGAAGAACACTATGTTCCTCAAGAGCAGTACACATCATGGTAGAGATGCACCTCCACACATGCTATGTATCAGGATCACCCATCGTGGCCATATCCTTAGGTGAATGCAGCTAACATCGACATAGGAAAGCAACCCATAGGGGTCTCAGATCATCACAACTGAGATAGACATGTAGGAGAGGCATCTAGGCTTCCTAAACATGAGACGGTGGATCAAATTGACTTTGCAGTTGCCAGACATGTTGCCCGCCAAGTGCAAATCACACAGCTTAGGCAAGATCAACAATAGTTAGAGCATCTGTATCGCATTAAAAAAGAGCGCATTCAGCATCAGACAGCTGAATTACTTCATAAAAATGTGCCTGAGAAGATCCCAACCCCTCGTGTGCATAAAGTAGAAGTGTATGAGAGGCATAACCCCTTGGTGTGAGACAAGTCCTCGTGACCTTACCAAGTGTTGCCTCCAAGACCTCCTAGACCTGAGTGGGAGGCCACTCCCAGAAACAATGATGGGCACCCTCCACGGGCACCCACCCATGTTTATAGGTCTTGACCAGGCACTCCTCAAGAATCCTATGAGGAGTATGAACAAGAAGAAGAGCAAGCTAAAACGCCCTACCAAGGCAGAGGGGGTGCTATCTAGCCACCCCTCCATAGGCCTCAAGTTCCCCACAACCCACAACGGGAGCAAACTAAGGAGGAAGAAATTAAATCCTTTGATGCATATAAAGCACTGTTAGAGCACTTAGAGTCTGTGGAGACCAAGAATTCTGGGCCCCAAAAGCCTACATTATTCCAAATCCGTAGTCATCCTGTGCATCCGTCAGTGCTGGCACCTCCATACCCTGAACACTTTAAACTGCCCCAGTTGGCACTCTTTAAAGGGGAGGAGGATGCCCAGGAGCATGTGACTAGATTCTTGAGCTAGTGCTTTGGCATTTAGGATAACGATGCTTTGTTGCTAAGAAAATTTATAACCACATTCGTAGGCCCTACCTCGGATTGGTTCACTCAGTTGCCAAAACATAGCATCAGTAACTTGGATCAGCTAGTGGACGCATTCCTCGAACGCTTCACCTTCAACACCAAGAAAAAGGTGTCACTAAGTGACCTAGCTAGCCTCAAGCAGTATGAGGAAGAAACCATGGTGGCATATGGGAACCGATGGAGGATGTTGCTTTTAAAGCTGCCCTACCTCCCTCCCATGTCAGACCTGACCCAAATGTTCTCAAAAATCTATTTGAGATCGATCTCCGTGCTATTGTAGCTGCAGCAATATGCCACTCTTGAGGAAGCTCTAGCGCAAGCCAGAATCATTGAGGAGATCAAGATACAAGATGGCAATATTTCCAAGCCAAAGAAGAAAGAATGGCTGAAGAACACCAAAATAGGGACCACGCAATAGAAACCCGCTGCGGTCAATTAGGTTGCTATAAATGTCCCTAAGCCTGCATAAGCAACACAACCTCAAAAGTCTAACTATCAGGCAATGCCTCCTAACAATTATGACAAAGAAACCTAGAGGCAAGAACAAAATTAGCAGAGTTGCCATAGGCGACAATTTACACCTTACATAGAGTCCAGGGACTCCCTGTTTGACTACTTGTCAGCAGTGAACTTGATCAACCTGCTAGAGATTCAAATTATAGACCCCAATACACCAAAGCCTAAGGGGTATCGAGAGGAATTGTACTATAGGTTCCACAGGCGAAAGGTACATGACCTTAATGCATGTTGGAAGTTTAAATTCTTGGTGCAAGACCTCATCGACAACAAGACATTAGCGGTGGACAACCTCGTAGTGCCAAACAACCAACATATGGGAGTCTTTAGAGACCCCCTACCTACCCATGATGCGCAGGAAAAACCCCTTCAAGTCAATGAGGTGCAACAGAATTGCCCTATGTAGGGGTATGTAGGGATGATAAGTATAGTGACTAGGAACAAGAGGTATCCAGGAGCTACCCCCGCGGCGGCCACAATAGAGGTTCCATTGACGTCACAACCTCAATAGAACCCTACGCAACCTCCCCTGCCTAGACCGATGGACACAATTCATACTAGACTTACCCAAAGTCTAAGGACCACGTTGGCTAGGCTCTCCATATATGATCTCATTCAACAATCAGTGCCCCATCGAGAAGCTCTAATGGAGATATTAAAAGCCATCGAGCTACAGCCCCACGAAGCAAACTCTTTCAACAACTTTGTGGGACATGTAAAAAAATGTACAAAACCAGTCATCACCTTTAGAGAAGATGAATTGAAATCGATGACTGGTGATGTCGTGGATCCACCCCTACACGTTATTGCGTGGGTCAAAGGGATTTCGTATAAGAGGGTGTTGGTGGACACTGCCTCATCCAGTAACATCATTACAACCACAAAATTGAAACATCTAAAGTTGTCGGCATCTCACATCGTGGCCTCCACCTATACTCTTCAAGCATTCAATGATGTGATATGCTCGATGGTTGGCACAATTGTCCTACCCATCCAAGTGGGACAAAAGATGATTCATACATTGTGCCACATCTTGGAATGTGAGATGGCCTATAATATCTTGTTGGGGTGGCCTTGGATCATGGACATGAAGTGTGTCCCTTCAATAGCTCATCAGTGCATAAAGTATACATTTGAAGGACAGGTGCATGTAGTCCCAGCAGACTTAGAGCCCTTCAAGTACTACAATACAGTGCAATTCATGCCGTAATCAATCCTCTCATCAACACATTTGGATTTTTAGTTGAATCCATCTAAACAGGGGCAAATTCCGTAGGCATCCCCATTGACAAGTCCATCAAGTCCCCAGTCGGGTCCATCTTCCTCATCTGGTCCTTCAACAATGATGCCACCTATGGTGGCCACACCAAAGGACAAGGGAAAGAAACCCCTAAAAGAGGAACCACCCCTAGTCTCAACCATCTCTATCGAAGATATGCATAGCTGAATGGCAGTCGAGATGCCTAGTTCACCCCACATGGAGTGGACTCAGGAAGGACTCCCATTCGCTCCCCCTCAACCACCAACGATCACCGTTGAGATGGCCAACATGGGCCTGTGGGAGTATCTAGTGTGGAACATTGTAGCAACACCCACATTTTAGTCCATGTAGGACATGGGGAGACCTCGCCTCCCCATCGGCTTTGTGGTTCCTCTAGGATACCCACCCAATCGAACAAACTTTGTTTGTGGAGGCCTGGATAATGGCTTGAACCTTACATGCAAGAAGACGATGATGAAGAGCCCTTTGCTGAGGATGTCAACTATTTTTCCAACCCAAATTTCACTTTGAGATATCTTGGCCAATATAATTGGCATGGATATGGGTTGGGAAGGTATGAGCAAGGAGTGCGTGTTCTTTTCCAATCGAGATATCAAATGCCATATGATAGGTCTGAAGTAGGGTTCAACCACCCCTTGCACCTAGACATCTTGGTAGAGAACATGCAAGGCCTAGGTATAGGCAACAAGGATGGGTTGGCATTAGATCCATATGCCAATCCTAACACAACATATACATTGGGGGATTATCTCCCTTTGCTAACAACCAACCTTGTTGACCGTAACAACCCTTTCCCTTCAGTCAAAAATGGAGAAAATTTGAGGACTCACCTACAAGAGGGATATGGACAAGACTAAGAAGGGTCTTCAAAAGATGATTTGGAATATGAGGTAGCACCTTGGGATCCTTTCGAGTCTGATATAAATCATTCACAGGTAACTCCCATGGATGATGATCAGGAGAGCTTCCTGACAATGTTCCCTTTGGATGCTCCAATTGAGCATATGCCACCTCAAGAGAATCAGGTCCCCTCGTAGAGAGCGAAACAACCTCGATGGGACCACATTAATTTTCTCAAGCAAGATGAGCCTCATATGTCGCAACCAGCTATTGGAGCCAACGGAGGCCTTTGGATCTCTGACAGTGATTATGAAGATGAAACTGATATGGATTATCTCAATCATATGCGACAATAGCAGTATACCTTGGACATAGATTACATGTTAGAACAAATACACATCAGGATGAGACATAGGTGGCATCTCAACTTGATGCAGTTGTACCAATTACTGCACCCGCAACTCCAGGTATATAGAGAGCACCTTTCGCCTAGAGACCCTATAGAGCCATCAGTGCCTATGGCAGACCCTATCATTTTATCCACACATAGGGCCGATCCATTTGTGCCAGTACCCACAAAGCCAGATCTAGAGCACAAAGATCATCTAGGATGTTCAAGTAACAACACCCATGGTAATG
This sequence comes from Wollemia nobilis, assembly GCA_028583015.1. Classification (NCBI taxonomy): domain Eukaryota; kingdom Viridiplantae; phylum Streptophyta; class Pinopsida; order Araucariales; family Araucariaceae; genus Wollemia; species Wollemia nobilis. The sequence continues at coordinate 3,276,196 of JAQPPZ010003109.1, read as the reverse complement.
GCACCAAAGGTATCCATAAACCCTTTGGTCAACCCAAAAGCTCCAAGGATTCCCAAAATCACTTGGTCAACCCCAAAAATCCCCCAAAGGTATCCATAAACCCTTTGGTCAACCCAAAAGCTCCAAGGATTCCCACAATTGCTTGGTCAACCCCAAAAAATGCCCCAAAGGTATCCATAAACCCTTTGGTCAACCCAAAAGCTCCAAGGATTCTCGTAATCGCTTGGTCAACCCAAAACGTCCCAAAGGTCCCCATAAACCCTTTGGTCAAACCAAAATCTCCAAGGATACCCACAATTGCTTGGTCAACCCCAAAAATGCCCCAAAGGTATCCATAAACTCTTTGGTCACACCAAAAGCTCCAAGGGTTATCATAACCGCTTGGTCAAAATAAATATTAAAAAACAAACAAAAACAATAAAATCATCAAAAATAAACAAAAAAATTGCATCTCCATTCCATGCATACTCGTAAAAATAAAAATACAAAAAAATATAAGTTGCATTAGGCATCGCATCCACACATTGCATATTTGTTGGTCATACATGTCACAAGCACCATAGACTGTAATTGCTCAGGAATTCCTTCATTTTCCACATTCCATCCATTTTATAAACACATACATCCAGAATAACACCATCTCCATTTTTAGCATACTCAGTTGTCTCCTAATGTATATAGGCTTTTCGTCATTTAGCTATCTTTAAATTGCTAGCCAAAAATTGTACAAAGTTAAAATAGATTTTACATGGGAAAGTTTTACTTGGATCACTCCTCGTTATGTAAAATCCCTACACAAGTTAAAACACATAAAATAATTCCTAAGTTGTGTGAACGCAATAAAAATCGACAAAACAGTCTAGGATACCATAGGTGAAATATTAGCCTTTTCATCCCCCTATACGAATGGTTCAAGAGTGCTAAGAATTGACAAAAGGACAAACTCTTCCCCATATATTCCCCCTAATCAACAGTGGTTTTCACCACTTGCAAAAATCCCAATCACCATTGGTCTCCAAAGTCGTAAGGATTCGTACTACACGTCCCTGCCAAGGATGGGTAGTCATCCCCAAGGCCTAAAAGGATCAATGCCATTCCAAAGAAAAATCCCAACAAGCCATCATCACAATCATCTTTGGTCTCCAAAGTCATAAGGATTTGTACTACACATCCCTGAACAGGATGGGTAGTCATCCCCAAGGCCTAAAATATCAATGCCCTTACTTCATCATATCCCTAATCCCCTTTGGTTCCCAAAGTCGTAAGGATTCATACTACACGTCCCTGAATAGGATGGGTAGTCATCCTCAAGGCCTAAAAGGACCAAGGCCATTCATAATCCACAAACCTACAAGCTCAACCTTACAAAACTCAAAATCCAAAATCAAATAACAGTGGTTATCACCACTATTCACAATCCTTGCTCAAAAAGAAAAATAAACAGTGATTTTTATCACTATATAAACGAGCAAGTATCCTAAATCGTTGCGCAAATACAAAACCTGAACTTGAATCCCTGGAATTCTCAACATTCGAAAACCATCTTGGTGATCCTCATTACGGGATTGGTGGATAGTCTACCTAGCAATGGTGGTATCCTAACCGCATGACGATATGTCTGTCACATTAGCTTTGCATGTGAGAAGACCAATGTTTGCATGTGGATGAGCTAGCTTATGGTACCTTAGATTTTCCCATGGATTAATCTTACTAAATACAACAATAGAGTTAGTGGAGCTAATTAGGTGATCCTCAGTACAGGTTTGGTTGACAGCCTATCTGGCACTAGCGGTATCCTAACAAATAACACATAAATGAAATCAATCACACACACAGGGATGTGAAATACCTTGGTTAAACTCAAGTCAGATTTATACCCTGTTCAAAATTTGTGTGAGATAAATGTACAGTCTTGGCTAGTTAATTAAAATATTTGAATCTCAAAAAAGCTTAACTACATTTAAAAAAAAAAAAACCAATAAAGAGGAAGAGCACTCACTGGTCTCGCTTCAGCTCCACCACTAGATGGTCCTATCCATGAACTCATGGTAGCAGGAAAATTTTGGTAGCACTTCGCTTCACAGAATTGACCTCCTCCTCCTCAGAGCTCCAAATCGCCAAGAAAAACAAATGCAAATGAGCCCAAAACCCAATTTTGGCCTTTAAATAGGCTTTTTGAGCCTATAATAGTTCCTCCCTGGGATGAGTGCTCTATTTAGTGCTCGTACTACCCTGGTACGATTACTAAACTGATATTTGTCAACCCAGGGATGAATACAGAGCAAAAATTTCAAAAACAACAAAAACTGCACAAACTACACCAAAAACATGCAAAAAAACTATCCAATGGGAGTTCTTTTGCACTTGACATTCCGGGCATGCAAAATAGATGTCGGGGTCACAAATACTCACTATCCTACTCCCTAATAAGGCTACCATAGTCAGACCGCTCCATGGGAGCACATATTTTGAGTATTTCATCCCCAAATGGCGTCACCAAATGGGTCAAAACCCAACCAAAAATAACAATAACATTATCGAACGAAAGCGCCTTTGCGCCTGACATTCTTGGAATCAAAAACTAATGTTGAGATTACAAATTGTCACTATCCTACTCCCTAATAAGGCTACCATAGCCGGACCGCTCCACGGGAGGACGGATTCTTGACAATTTTAGCTCCAAAATGTGTCACAAAAAGGGTTAAAACCCACCAAAAATAGGTCATAATGTTCAAGAACTGCTTAAGCCTTCAATGGTAAACAACTGAAGGCACCCTTACCTAAGTCATCTTGGTTCAAGCAACTTGTCGCTTTTCTCATGTCGGTCATTCCCTCATCGATTCGTCGCTTGAGGGGGTAGTCACACTTAGTCACCAATCAACAAAGATATACCCAATCAAGGAAATAACATGCATTCAAAGGATCATTGACAAAGATAATCATGCTCCCGCTTGGGGCAGCAAACAAGCAATAATCACAAGTTGATCAAACACTTGGCATTCATGAATCATGAACTCAAGGTTCCCACAGACAAAAGTTTGCACCCTTTGCCTATTCATGATTGATCAATGTCCAAGATCAAGTAACACCTGCTCATCAAAAGCAAAGATTCAAGAATGCGTGCCATTTCCATACTTGGGGCATCAAGAGTTGGTTAGGTTACTGAGAAACCCTAATCATTAGTGCTTTGGTTATCTATTTTTTCTCAGCGTTGCACCTTGCATAGCGCTTCCCAAAAAGGGGCATCTGTAGACACCAAAATAGCACCAATCTGATTATGTGACAACAAGCATCGATTGCATTGAAAAAAATAGCCCCCAAGGCAGCCCCCAGAGGTTAAACAATGGTCCTAACCACTCCCAATAGCATTTTGGAAGGTCAAGGGTCAATTTGGCACCTTTTGGCACTTTGCTCTCTACTCGTCCCACCCTGGGACGATTACAAACTAGGATTCATCCCACCCAGGGATGAATAGCAGCATTCACCCCAGGGTGAGGCGAATAGTAGGTTTGACTGGAAAAAAGTCAAACCTCGACAGGTCTTCCAGTTAACTGCAACTTTAGGACATGCAATTGCGAGGAACGACTTCAAATCAAGAAGAGAGACTTCAGTCATGCATGTCTTTATTTTAGATACCTCATGCAAGGAGACTCTAAATCAGGGAATAATCTTTTCTCTCAAAATAGGACAATCAACTCAAGTGGTGCCCTCGCATGCGCATTCAAACAAAGAGACCCTAGGTCTATAAATTGGTGAGTCTTCTCACCCAAAAAAAAGTTACAGAGAGGAGCTTTTGGAGCAATGAAGTGCTGCTAAAATATATCCTCACCCATTGTTTCACATCCTTGATCTCTCTTTTGGAGGGAGGTTATTGGGTGATCATTGAAGGCGCATTCTAGACCCAAACCCAAAAATTTGGACACAATATTCCACCAAATTTGTTTACAACACCCCATAAGAGTTTTTAGGCCCATCCCAAGTAGATTGGTGCTGAAACAGAGTCCCAAATAGTGGGTGTCCTGCCCCCGGGCATCCCCCAAGCTGTCGCAGTTCTAAACGCCCCACCCTAGAGCGATTAGAAATATATGGCAGATTTCCTTTATTTTATTTTTGCATCTTACTCTAGGTCATTTAAATAGGCTGTAGTTTAAATTTCACTTCATTATAAGCATTTTTGACCATATTTTTATCATTTACTGCCTTTACTAAATTGCATATGGCACCATAAAAATTTGGGTGATAGGGGAAAAATTGGAGAAATCTGACCTTCTGGGTCTTCCCAAAATACCCCCAATTAGCTAAACCCAACTTTGCAGGTCATTTGGAGCTTCTTGGATAGGACATTGAAGAGGGTGCTTTCTAACAATTCATTGCAGGTTTATTCGTCCCACCCCAGAGCGAATACAAATCTGTGAAGAATTTCTTGACTGTTCCACTTGTAGTACCCTCCTGGTAACATATTCATGCTTCTTTTAATTTTTTAGCTCATTCTGATGTTATTTGGTTACCGTTTTAATATTTTCATGCATACACTAACAGTAGGCCTTGGGAAACACATGTTCTATTCTATCTGCAGGTGCTACTGATCTTGTCTGTTTCCTTGAATGCAGGTCTTCAACACTAGAGGATCAGTAAGGAGTCAACACTTATATACACAAGTGACGGTGACATTTTGGTCCGCCCATCTTACATGTGGGCACGCGGAAGAAGGATTGCTATCCATGGATGTGATAAGAAACATATTTAACGCTCCTATCCCCTAAAAGGGAAGGAGACGTATTGTAACATGACTTTAAAAGCATATCAACAAAGAGGACCGTATTCCATATTGCTTTTATTTTGTGTCGATTCGTTTATGTTCTTTCCTTTCATGCATTTTTCAATATATAGGCTTTTGGCGTTATGTTTGATTTTACATGCATCATACTTGACATTTTCCTTTTTTGTTTCTGTATCCTCATGCTTCCACCACCCTGTGACAAATACATACTAGGCTAAATGGCAAGTCATCCACTAGATGAAGTATCCTGGAAAATTTTCCTTCTGACAACAAATCGCCAAACTGAGGCCCTCCTTTCTCAAATCATGAGTAGTCTTCATTCAATAAGATCCACGTTTAACCTAGGATATTGTCTCTCCATTCCTCTCTCCCTGAGTGCCAAACTCCCTAGTTAGCCAGGAAATCGACCACCTTGTTTTCTTCCTACCAGGTGTAAATGTATTGAACTTCTCTCAACAAACTCACAATCCTTCTAATTTTTTATACTTCATTGAACACCCACTAGTTAGGGTTCTTTCCTAAAATAAGCAGATTAATAAGACTTAATGATTCACATTCTCTTATAACGTTATTGAAGCCTAGCACGGGAGCTAGAGAAACATCGATAAAATCCATCTTTATTTTTGTAAAGAAGAATGATTGGGTGGACAAGTGATCAACAAAGGCAATTAAAACACTTCCTCTTTGGTCTCTAATGACCCCACCTACCCTGGCTAGCCTCAGGTTCCTGCTTGAAGCTTCGTTAAATTTTAGCTTTACCCACTCCCCAAGAGGAGGCCTCCATTTGCACGATAATCTCAATTTTTGTACTGGATCCATTACTCTGGCACAAGAGAAACCTAGATCCCATTCAAGTATGATTTTTTTTGGCGAGGATCTAAGAGCCCTATTCCCTTTGTCCGTGTCCAGAACACAAACATTCTCCTTTGCATTCCACAAAGCCCTAGCTGTCGTCTGAAAGACTGAATTTTTTTAATTTTTGAGTGCCCAAGCATTGCGTTCTTTCCAAAGGTTCCAAAGAATATGAGGTAGGATGAAGTTCTAGAGACATTTTAATCTGGGAGAGATAAAAAGAGCATACCACTGAGCAATAATCTCTAGCATTGACTTTGAAAAACCTCAACTAACCAAAAACTACCTCAAAATATATTGACAAGCATTCTTGAAGAAAGTGCAATTACTGAACAAGTGGTTAGTGGTTTCACCTTCGACTTCACACATATAACACCTGTTGATGATTAACATACCACACTTTCTAAGATTCTCAATCGATAAGATTTTATTTTGTGCAGCCAACCATAGAAAAATATTCACCTTGGGAAGAAGATTCGGCACCCAAATCTTATTATTTGGTGTCCACTTCAGTCAACACCTAGTCAGACCTAATTGTGAACTGCCCTTCAGAATTGCCACCCCAAATACATTTATTAGCTCTTTCCAAGGTGAGAATAATATTGCGGCTGATGATGGCATAAAGCTTCTGATAAGCAATGGTCTCTTCCCTATTAAAACAGTTCAAATTTGGTAGGTCCTAGATATTGCTACCATTTACCTGAATCATAAATTCGGACACCTTATGGCGCCTAAGGGATCTTTAGTGTAACTCTAAAATGTTGACAGTTGAATCTAAATATAATAGAAGATCACTTATTCACAGATTCTTCCAGAAATTAATCGATAAGCCATTCCCAAAAATCCATCTTCTACTCTACCAAAACAAATTCCAGGACTTAACAATACTTTTCCTTAAAAAAAAAACGCAAACCTTGAGAACAGGTCCTCTAAAATATTTTCAACATACTTAGCCTTTATAATCTTGACCTGTCCACCTCCACAAGCTCTACTTTAAAAATCGAAAATGACTTAAGTGAAGCCAAAGGCTAAGTCTATGGAATTAAAAAGCAGGAAGAATAGACGTGTTGATGTCGGTTACGGCATGCTCCATAAACTTTTGTGTCAAGTTCATGGTTTCCGTTAAGAAGATTAGCCGTTCCTTCCTCTTACATATTATCATGCTTTCCCGTGAGATGCGAAAACACATTGATGGTTCAGTGATTCAAACTTAGTAGGCTATGTCTATGAAATTAAGAAGCAGGAACAAGAGACGTGTCGACGTCGGTTAGGGCATGCTCCATAAACTTTTGTGTCAAGTCCATGGTTTCCGTTACGAAGATTAGCCGTTCCTTCCTCTTGCATATTATCATGCTTTTCCGTGAGATGCAAAAACACAATTGATGGTTCAGTGATTCAAATGTAGTCCTTAATATAGAAATGATTGTAGGAGTCTTCCAGATTACATTAAAATATTTGTGCTCGTTCTTTTTTCCTTTATTTTTTAAATAAATTAAAAGAATTATGTGCTTGTCCGAACAATAACAATCTAATAGGACAAAATCCGCACATAAAAAAATTATATTAGCGTGTACTTTTATTTAATTTAATTTATATTTTTTTATATATAGAGGAATTGACAACTGCCTTTCCTTTTTGAACCAGGGTCAAATCGCATTGTTTCCTATCTTAGCCTCAAATTATGGTGCTATAACTATAACCCCTACTTTGCCTCAATAAACACGACGTGGCTCAGGGTTGATACTTTCCTTTTTGAACAACTGATCACAGGGTCAAATCGCATTGCTTCCTATCTTAGCCTCAAATTATGGTGCTACAAGTATGACCCCTACTTTGCCTCAATAAACACGATGTGGCTCAGGGTTGATACCATTCTTATCAAGCTAGCGCACACTCAGTGAATTTAGTTCTACTACCTTTGCCCTAGATTGAGCATGCCTATGAAATTTAAACCTAAATAATCCAATTTATAATTACAAATATTTATTAATAAATTTTATGATTTTCATAAATATTTAAATTTATTATAATAATTATATTAAAATTTTAAAATTTATAAAAATAAAACATTATAAAATTAACATAAAGTACATATATTTTGATTTATAGTTGAAATTAAGTATACAAATATTAAAATAAAAATATATAAAATAAAAAATAAAAACATATTATCTACCCAGATAAAAATTTTATATGCAATGGAGGATAAAATCTTTTTAAATTTATCATAATTATCCATTTAATTTAGGGCTCCAAGGTTAGGTAGATTGGTAGTTGTTTTTTTTGTCTAAGAATGTACCAAGAAGATGCCAAGGGACTTTGAGCTTTTTTTTTGGGAAACCCATGTTCATACCATCGTGGGGTGTGTTAATTAGTTTGTGTAAAAAATAATCTTTGGGTGTAGTCTATTAGTAGTGACCAACGAGGATAGTATGAGTCTCGAGTGATCGACTGGTGGTCATATTCATGTTGGGTTGTTGTGTTGGATCAACAATAATGAGGTGGAATATGTTTGGTGGGAGTAGTCCTTGTAGTTTGCAATTGTATGTTGGGTCAGCAATAATAAGGTCGAATAAGTTTGGTGGGAGTAGCCCTTATGGTTTGAACCATTCACCCGCTTGACAATTACTAAAAATAGTGTGGTTGAAACCAACTCTCCTGTTAATAAATAAATAAATGAAATTTTTTTAAATGAATATATCTAAATAAAATGTTAATCATTAAGTTTTTAGTTAAATTATATTGTGCATGAAGTATATTAAACATATTAGATGTTTTTTTTGGTTACATAGGATAATTGGTCAAAACCATACTATTTTTACTAACTGACAAATGTAGGGTTCAAACCATAGGAGCTGCTCCCACCAAACCTATTTCACCTCATTATTATCAACCCACCAAACATATTTCACCTCGTTATTGTTGACCTGATGTAAATGGACCACCAAACCTATTTCACCTCATTATTGTTGACCCGATGTAAAGAGAATCGTCCGTTGCTCAAGATTTGTACCATCATCAACAATCTAGTTCACACTCAGAAGAGATCAGTTCAAATAAGATACTCCCAAGGTTTGAATCTGCATGTTTTTTTTGACAAGTGCCTAACCAAACAAGCACTTACCAATCCACCTAACCATAAGTGACCAACATATTAGATGTTTTATCAATATAAGATTTAAAATATATAGAGTGACTAGAAAACCTTACTTTTATCATACTGATACTACAATAATGTTATAAACAAACTCATAATACATAATTATAAAATCATACATAAAACATAAAGTTAGATTAATAGAAAAATATATGCATTATTAAAAATTTATGTTTTTACACGTAAAAATAATATTCATTATTATTAAATAACATGGATTCAAATGTAACCATATTTCATCGTCGATGATATTGTAGTACTTGATATATGTCATAAAATTGCTTTTATTTGATCATGAATGTTGTATGGGTTGAATTTGTTTCAAAAATTATGCTACCCTTTTGCTTAATATTTTCATGAGGTGAGTACTCCATGCATTTCACAAGGAGAGCTACATTAAGGAGTGTTAATAGTTAAAACCTAAAATATACATGAAATATGATATGTTTGATAGAGTTATGCACACTTCAATTATATGGAGGCTCTAATATTATGTGCATGGATGCTTGGAATGGTATATTAAAATAATATATACAATTAATTGATTCATAATTTTTATCTATTCATCAGTTTAAGGATCAAAGGCTATGGATGTAGTCAAATTGGTGTCCATCATTTTCCATAGGGTTGATCAAAAAATACTTAAAATCTACCATGCCTATTAGATATAGTGGACTTTGGTAATCTAAAATTGAGCAATTGATGACTAAAATAGAGCTTAGTAGTTTTTTCAATTGAAATGGATTTCTTACATAGAATCATGATGACCATTTTAAAAATGATCAACATCTACAAAAATGCAAGCATTACCATTCTTAGATATGTAAAAACCTAAGAGGAAATCCATGGATATAAAGTTCTAAGCAATGGCATAGGCAATGGTGTAGATTCCTTGGTTCTTGTTGGTTAGTTTAGTAATAGCAAGGGGTACATAACTTGGTGTACCTCTTGAAATCACTCCTTAACTTGGACATATAAAAGTACTTTAAAGTACTTCTCATATTTTTTCCATCATAAACTGACTTATTATGTTGATAAAATATGTTTTAAAAATCATTTTTGAACACTCACTAAATGGTACATAAATATGTGCCACATGTCAAAGGAGGTTGTCTTGCAAGTAAAAATTGGAAGCATGCTTACCCCCATAAAAATCTTGGCATGAATATGTAAAACTAGAGTACACTTTATACAATGTGGATCAATTGTAAGCATCATGCCCACAGGAATCAAGAATGTTGGTGAGTGCTATGATTAGAGGTTAGCTCAAACAATATGTTGCTAAATTGATATTTTCTTTCTTATGTTTGAAAACTATTTTAAATATGTGGTCCACTTTTGATGTCTTTATTACATGGCTTAATCTACACTAGAATGAAATTTAGAGATATATGGTATATATAGATCATAGTTTTCTTTTCCAAAATATAGTGCTTCCATTATTTACATGTTTGGACACCAAAATAGTGTGTGTTTTTTCATATGTGGTGCCAAACTATTTCATTCAATGTTTCACTATGCTAGGCAATTAGATGTCCATGTTGGGTGTGAGAATAGCTCCCAATGTGTACTTTGATGCATTAGTCATTACCTTAAAAGGTTGATGTAGATTAGGTAGGGAAAATGTAGGGGCTAAACACAACTCTTCCTTCAACCTCTCAAATACCCTTTGTTGTGTATCTTCCTGATACAACTTGAATTTGGCACCTCCTTTGATCACATGATATAGTTGCCAAGAACTATGTGATAACACCAATAAAAATATTCAATAGAAATTGGAAGGATTCAAAATATCCAAAAATGGATCTTACCCGAAAGTGGCACCCTTCTGGGATGTTTTCCACACAAATATATATATATATATATAAGTGGCACCCTTCTGGGATGTTTTCCACACAAATATATATATATATATATATATATATATATATATATATGTATGTATGTATGTATGTATGTATGTATGTATGTATGTATGTATGTATGTATGTATCCAAACCTCTATTGCATTCTTTGGAGATAATCTGTAATTACATTAATCTTCTTAGGATCAATATGGAATCCCTCTTTGTTAATAATATATCCCAAGATAATGAATCTTCATCATGCCAAATGTGCACTTATCCAAATTAACATCTTTATTTTATCTTAAAATATTCTAGAATACTTTTTGAACATTTGGTGTAGGAATGTAACATGTCATTCATCATACTCATGACTAAGTTAGGTACATTTTTTTAACCAATACGTATAACTAACCACTCAAATAAATCCTTATTGAATTTGAATAAAATATTGCATACATTGGTAGGCTCTATGGACATTTGATATTTAGATCTGATATCAATTTTGATGAACAACTTTCCACCATAAGGTTGTTGTAGTAAGTCATCCATCTAAAGGAGTGGATTGTAGTTCGTCATAGTGAATTTATTCAATATATTTGTAGTTTATATAGAATTTTCACATTCCTCCTTTCTTTGAATCCAATACAATTTCAACTCCCACATGGTGAAGCACTTAGTCTAATATACCCCCTTTGAATCAATTCTTGGATCTATATTCTAATTTAATTAATTTAAAGGATTGATCTATGGTAAATAGGTGCATTAGAAAAAGGATAAAAGCAAAATCAATGGAATTATTTAGCTCATAATAAGTGGAAATCTTATTGGTGACTTATATAAGTCTTTATATTCTAATATAATCTAGTCCATATACCTATGTTGTGTAGGGTCTACAATTTATGTAATAGTGATATTCCTTTTGATTTGTGGTTTGATCATCAGAAGAATAAGTTTTCTTATTTTTTATTTCATCTTCCTACATTGTTTAACACTGATTAAGGAAATAAAAGTAAGATTAGATATACTTGGTATCCTATAATACTATACTTTTATAGTGATGATGACACTTTGGGACCTAAAATCATAAACACAATGTTTTTTTACATAAATGGTTAGCCCAATATCACATCATAAACATGTAAGGATACAACATTGCACAAAATGTTATCTTTGAAGGGTTTAATGGCATAGGATAGGATACAATATTGGGTGACATGAATGTCTCTTCCATATTGCAACCATACAATATTATATGACCATGGGTGTGTTTTTATAGATAGATTCAATTCATTCACTATTTGACCATAATCATATTCTTGACTCCCACTATCAACAATAAAATATAGGACTCATTAGATAAGTTGGAGTTCCTCATATTTTCATGACTCTAGTTTAGCAAATGTGATGGCAATATTCATGTTTGTTTGGATTCCATAATTGTTTTCCCTCTATCCTTAGCCTATGGATTTTAAGGTGATGATTCAATGGATTTTTAGGTTTATGAATTAACAAACAACTATTTAATTGCTCAACACTCATCTCTCAAATTGTTGTTTCTCATGTGATAATCACACCAATATCTACTATTGGATTTCAAGGGATTATTTTCTTGGGAGTCTTTATTTTGGTTCTAATTTTGACTTTTCGACCAACCTCCTTTATATTGATTCCTTGTAGAGCAACTCTTGCCTTTATTTAGTTGGTACATAGTGTTCTAGTTTTTTTTTTTGCTTCTTTTCTTTTTCTATTTTTGTTTTTGTTCTTTTACTTTAATTTGACAACAAGTTTATATGCCTCTACCAATATCTTTAATTCAAAGAGGTCTATGCCCTCTTGAATATGCCATTGCAACCCACAATGGTACTTGAGGATTCAATGCTTGTAGTATGTTTAATACTTATTTTTACTAGCATTAAGTGGAAAGAATTAGTATAATTTTTAACAAATTGATCTTTACCTTGATGTAATTATTGATATTGCATATAGTGATCTTCATAGGCTTCCATTGGATAGTATTTTTCCTTGATGACCAAAACTAAATAATCCCATTTGAACATTATGTCATGTTCATTCTCTTTCATAACCATGTTACATTATGTTCCCATTGAAAGCACGAGATTCCGGTCAAAGGAAACACCAAGTGCGATTGCATTCAAAATTAAGTACGCTTAAGTCCTAGAAATGTAAATTGCATGAAACGGAAAAGAGACACATTGGAAGAGACACAATCAGATAGAGAAAACACAGCCCTTTCATTAATTTCCCTTGATCTCTGTTACAATGATGCCTCCTCCCTTTTCAGGGGCTAGGAGCGCAAATAGGGTTTGATTACAATCGCTGAATGATTCCTCCTTCCGCGTGCCCACGATTGCAATGGGCGGGCCAAGATGATGCCGCCGCTGATGTCGATGAGTTCTTCGCCTCTGCTTGCTTCTCCTACGAACAAAGAAATGATCAAGACGTCAGTAGCACCTACTGCAAATGAAAAGCATTTTCTCTCTAAAACTAACGAAATATGCATACAAATATTTGCCTGAAACAGTGAATACAGTGAAACCAAATTGCTTCAAAACTTGACAGAAGGTAAGAAAAGTTACCAGAAGGCCATTGCCACTGAGGCAGCTGGCCAATCCACCTTCAACTGAAATTCATCCCTGGGCAGGACGAATTCTGACTGTAATTCGTCCCTGGGTGGGACGAATTCTTCTGAGTTGGAGAAACCGACCTGCTGCTGCTCCAATGTCGGATCCCGGGACCTGCAAAACGCATGCAAATAGGGGGTTAGGTAATTGGGGCCATTTTGGGACGACCCAGATGGTCGGATTTTCCCAATTTGGCCTCCACCCTCGGGAATTTGACCTTGACACCTGCAAGTTAGCGAAACGACAAAGCAATACAAAACATCCTAAAATCGACCAAAAGCTACAAAATTGCAATTATGGACTAATCGAGACCTAGTAACACGGAATGCAATCTAAAAAATAATCTAAAGTGCTCAAAAACTAAAATTAGGACTTGGGAGGTGCGGGGGTGCCCAAGTGGGCCTCCCACCGTTGGCCCTCGATTTTGGAGCCAATCCACCGGGGATGGGCCCAAAACCTTTTAGGATTGGGGGGTTGGCGAATTGGTAGGTTCGGATGTCCATGCATCGGATTTGAGTAAGGTTCGAGCTTCCAAAGGCCACCCAACAACCTCCCTTGCAAAAGAGATTGGTGGATGTAGGAAGGTGAACCAAGGGGGATGCAAGTGAGTCTTCAATTCGGCGGCACTTCGTTGCTTGAACACTCCTTCAACTTTGTATGTTTTGGGTGAGAAAAGTCCCACCTTTTATAGACCCAAGGGGTCTCTTTTGGGAGGGAAGCACAAATGCCAAGTGTTGGCCATAGGCGCCATGTGGCAGTCTTGTCTTCCCATGAGGGAGGGGAGTCCTCCATTGACTTGAACTTTGATAAATGCTTTTTGTAACAGTCCTCTAACGGCCCCTCTGTCCACTTACACATGCGTGCAAGGTAGGAGCCCTTAACTGACTGTTATGGGCTGCCACTTGGCACCATTTGCCTTTTTGCCCGTTAAGCTTGGAATTCGTCCCACCCAGGGACGGATTCAGAATTCGTCCTGGGGTGGGACGGATTCTATTTTGAATTCTTCCCGGGGTGAGCCGAATGCTGGGCAAAGTGTCCAAGTGTGCCAAATTGCTTCTTGACCTTACAAAATTGCTATGACAGTGGTTAAGACCATTGTTTAACCTCTAAGGGCTGCCCTGGGGGCTATGTTTGTCAAAGCGATCGGTGTTTGCGGTCACATAATCGGATTGGTGCTTGTTTTGGTGTCTACGGATGCCCCTTTTTGGGAAGCGCTGCGGGTGACGCGGTCTTGAGCAAAAATAGATAACCAAAGCACTAATGATTAGGGTTTCTTGGTAACCTAACCAACTTTTGATGCCCCAAGTATGGAAAGGGCATGCATTCTTGAATCCTTGCTTCGACGAGCTAAGGAATTTGATTTCAAGTATTAACTTTGTTTTGGTGAGGTGTGACTTGAACTTAGACATTGATCGATCATGAACAAGTGAAGGGCGTTTTTATCCTCAGGGGGAACCTTGTGTTCATGATTCACGAAATGCCAAGTGTTTGATTGATTTGATTGTTGCTTGTTTCTTGCCCCAAGCAGGAGCGTGATTGTCTTTGTCAATGATTCTTTGAATGCATGTCGTTTTCCTTAATTGGGTGTGTGATTGTTGATTGGTGACTAAGTGTGACTACCCCCTCAAGCGACGAATCGATGAGGGAATGACCTTCGTGAGAGAAGCGGCGAGTCGCTTGACCCAAGATGACTTGTGCAAGGTTGCCTTTAGAGGGTTTACCGTTAAGCGTGTGCAATTTTTCCAACATATGGACCTATTTTTGGTGGGTGTTAACCCTTTTGGTGATGTCATAATGAGGTGAAATCGTCGAAAACCTATTTCCCGTGGAGCGGTCCGGCTATGATAGCCTTCTTGGGGAATTAGGAGAGCGATAATTTGGACCTCGACATCGATTTTCTTTGCCTAGAGGTTAAGTGCATGAGCACTTATGCCCGACAATGTTTTTGTTGTGTTTTTGTTGAATTTTGTATTGTTTTTGTTGTTTTTGTGACACCATTTGGTGATTGAATTGTCGGCAATCCGTCCTCCCGTGGAGCGGTCCGGCTATGGTAGCCTTCTTCGGGAGTAGGATAGTGACAATGCAAACCCCGACATCAATTTTGCTATGCCAAGAGGTTAAGTGCAAGAGCACTTGTGTGGCAATGTTTATTGCTTGTTTTGTGTTGCATTTTTGTTGTTTTGTTGTTTTTTGTGACATCATTTTGGGATTAAATTGTCAAAATCTGTCTTCCCCTGGAGCGGTCCGGCTATGGTAGCCTTCTTAGGGAGTAGGATAGTGATAATTTGTGACCCCGATGTCGATTTTGTATGCCCATGTTGTCAGTTGCATTTGCAATCCTGTCAAGCAGTTTTATTGTCTGTTTTTAGTGCATTTTTAGTCATTTTTCTTGATTTTTTTTGTGTTGGCCTGAATTCGTCCCTGGGTGGGACGAATTCCAGCTGGAGAATTTGTCCCTGGGTGGGACGAGCGCTGATCAGAGCGCTCGTCCCAGTCAAGGACGAATTCCAGTGCAAAGGGCCTATTTAAGGGCCAAAACTTGATTTTGGGCTCATTTGTGTCATTTTTTCTTGCGATTTTGGAGCTCTGGGAGGAGGAGGTAATTCTGCGAAGCGAAGCGCTATTTGGAATTCTCTCTGCCATCATGAGTGCACAAACTGGTTCGAGCGGCGGAGCCGAGGCGAGACTTGTAAGTGACCCTAGGGTTTATTTTGCTTTAACTTAATGCATTGTTTTTGTGTTACGCTTTTCAAAACTTTAAGATTTTTTTGTGATGTTTTTGTTTAACAACTAAGGTTAGAAACCCTAGAATTGAAAATTTTATCTTTTTCATTTATTTATTTATTATTTTTTTTTTGTTTGCTTGCAGGTTGTTAGGAGCCGGTACCGTGTACCCGCTGCCTTTACTGAGGCGCGGTTGGCCTTGACTGATGATGACTGGGAATGGCTTGATGCCCTTGGGCTCAAGCAGGTGGCTCGACTGGAGCTTGTGGTTTCGGATCAGGCCTATCTGATGGCCCTGATCAAGCTTTGGGATCCGCGGACCAATACTTTCCATCTCCCGACAGGGAGATGATCGTGACTCTTGAGGACGTCTATCGGTTGCTTCGGATTCCGATAGATGGTCTGCCTATTAGGACATCTCCGTTTGATCAGCGGACTGCTATACTCACGAGATGTTTTGGGCATGGGGGGGAGCTGGGTGTAGCAGACCCAGTGGAGACAGTCAAGGCGGATTGCCAGGCTGGCGGGATTTTGGTTGGCTGGTGGAAGGAGAGGGGGGTGTTAGGAGTGAGGCACGCATTCTTGATGGGCCTCATTTCTAACATTCTTCTCCCTGATTCGTCGAGCGCGAGGTTCCCGTGGAACCTGCTTGGATTTGGTGTGGCAGTTGGCGAGTGCCCGATAGAGGCACCGTTGATCCTGAGATGGGGACAGACTTTGTTGGCGCAGCTTTACGGGGAGGCGTACGGGGTCCGTTGTCGACAGCGGAAGGGTGTCGATTGCGGCTTTTGTTGCGGTCTTGGGGTTGGCGGCACATAGCTGTTGAGAGGCCTACCGGGTTACCGTGGATGACTCGGGCGGCGATGGAGGATGATGAGATTGGTTATGCGGCTTTGTGGCGACGGTCTACGGAGCGAGGCGGAGTCGGCGATGGGCAGGTGCAGTTGAGCACTACATTGATGCCTTTTCGTGGCTCACTCCAGGGGAGGTGTTTTGGCATCCCTATCGAGACTGTCCAGCTTGGCCTGAGGCTGGAGAGTGGCTCCGACGGGTACGGAGGGAGCGATGGTTGACTAGGCGGCACGGGACGGAGCATGAGTTCTTTTCGTACCGCCGGGTTACACGACAGTTTGGGGTGCGCCAGGGGTTGCCTGGTGAGCCCGTAGGCTATCGACGTCGGGGAGATGAGAGGGATCTGGAGCCACCGGTCCTCGTGCCATTGGGCGAGGAGTCGGATGCGGTGATTGAGGTGTTGGATGTGGATGACGTAGGTACTACCACTGAGTATGACTCGTGGTGGGTTTTGCGGTGCTGGAGAGGTGAGGGTCCTCTAGGAGGTGCGGAGGCGGCAGTGGAGGATGCTGAGGCGGCGGGGGTGATTGGGGAGGGCCGTTGGATGATGCAGACATGGTGGATGCGGGAGATGAGGATGTGGACTTGGGTGTTCCGGAGCAGCCGGACATGCAGGATGTGGAGGAGCAGTTGGAGCCTGAGCAGGCTACTGTCCCCGCGAGTCCTATGCGTCCAGCAGATACGAAGGGGGTGGGGTCGGATGTAGGCGATGAGGTTGCACGGCTTACAGAGCTGCTACGGATGCGGGATCTGGAGAGGGATCTTCTGCGGGCTCAGTTGGCAGAGCGGGATAGAGTTTTGGCGCAGCGCGATGATGCATTGTCTATCTATCATCGACGGGAGGCAGAGTGGTGTCTGTACCGGATAGACTTGGAGAGGGAGGTCATCCGCCTTGGCGGGCGGCTCCCTGAGCCTTCGATCAACAGATCTTCTCGACGGACGAGGGATAGTCTGACTGAGCAGTCAGCATCATCTCGCCGCAGGCGGTTAGATGAGGGGGGTGGTAGTAGGCATGATGCGGGGGCTAGCGGTAGCCGCCCTGCAGGGTCCCGTAGGACCCACACCACGGGGGGTAGTTCCCGTCGCACCGATCCTGCGTGATCATGGTGGCCGACGCCTTAGGTTGGGTTTTGGATATGATTGCGGGGTCTGAGGACCTGTTTTGTAGCCTGCGGGCATCTTTTTGATGATATATATATATATATACCGGTTTTATTTTTGGATTTGTACATGTGATGATGTGATTGATTTTTGTTATGCATGTTTATTTATTTTGATGAATGCGGATGTTATGATGAATTGAATTGTTTTAGATGTCTATGTGATATGCAAATTGAAATGGATGAATGATATTTTTATTTATCTGGTTTTTCTTTGTTGTTTTTGTATTTTTTGATGGTATCATAAGGATGATAAGTAGCGCAGATGGTTTTGGGATGAATGTAAGATTTTCTGAGATTCAGACAGTTTTAACTCACTATCCATGACTGTACTTTATCTTACAAGACTTTTGAACAAGGTATGAATCGGACTTGTTTTTGACCGAGTTATTTAACATCCCTGTGTGTGCAATTGAGTTCATTTAGTGGTATTTGTTAGGATACCGCCAGTGCCAAATGGGCTTTCAACCGAACCTGTACTGAGGATCACCTAATTAGCTCCACGAATTCCTTTGTTGTATGTACTAAGATTAATCTGCGTTGTAATCCGGGGATGCCATAAGCTAGCTCATCCACATGCAAACATTGATCCGTACGCAAGTTAATGTGACAGATATATCGTCATGCGGGAGGTTTACTACTGTTACCAAATTGGTATTGAAGCTTGCCTTATGACCTACAGAATGCTGAGAGTTCCAAGGATTCAAGGTCAACTCCCTTCTTTTTTTCAATTGTATTGGGATACTTGCTCTTTTGTAGTGATAAGATCATTGTTTATTTTGATTTGTTTTTCTTTTGAGCAAGGGATTGGGGATATGGAGTGATGAAAATCACTGTTGTTTGTGCCTTTTGATGTGTGCACTATAGTTTGTCAAATTTGGAGTTTTGACATTTTGCAAATTTTTGTGTTTTGCAACTATTGAGAACTTTAGGGATTCTTAGGGAATTGGGTAGGGAGGATGCTTGTCCTTTTGCCAACTCTCGGCATTCTAGGGGTCATTCGCACGGGGGATGAGCAAGATAACCGTTTCGCTTGTGGTGACCTAGATTATTTTGCAGGTTTCGTCTTTCGTTCACACAATTTTGGGAATTTTAGTGTTTTGATTTGTGTTGGGATGTTACGTAACAAGGTGTATTTCAAGTATGACTCTACCTTTGTAAAATCCGTTCGACTTGGTACACTACATGGCTAAAGAGGAAAATGATGACTGAATCACTGAAACTCTTGGTACATTCCCGGACCACTGACTGTAGTGTGGTAAAATTTATGCATGGTGTTTTTGTTGATTTTGATGAATTTGAGTATGCCTAGAATTGAGATGCAAATCTTTGTTGTTTTTGATGATTTTTGTTGTTTTGTTTTTGTTGAATTTCTTGATTTGTTTGACCAAGAGATTGCGATAATCCTTGGAGCTTTTTGGGTTGACCAAGAGATTGCGATAATCCTTGGAGCTTTTTGGTGACCAAGAGATTGCGATAATCCTTGGAGCTTTTTGGGTTGACCAAGAGATTGCGATAATCCTTGGAGCTTTTTGTATTGACCAAGAGATTGCGATAATCCTTGGAGCTTTTGGGTTGACCAAGAGATTGCGATAATCCTTGGAGCTTTTGGGTGACCAAGAGATTGCGATAATCCTTGGAGCTTTTGGGTTGACCAAGAGATTGCGATAATCCTTGGAGCTTTTTGGGGTGACCAAGAGATTGCGATAATCCTTGGAGCTTTTGGGTTGACCAAGAGATTGCGATAATCCTTGGAGCTTTTGGTTGACCAAGAGATTGCGATAATCCTTGGAGCTTTTTTGGTTGACCAAGAGATTGCGATAATCCTTGGAGCTTTTTGGGTTGACCAAGAGATTGCGATAATCCTTGGAGCTTTTTGGTTGACCAAGAGATTGCGATAATCCTTGGAGCTTTTGGAGTGACCAAGAGATTGCGATAATCCTTGGAGCTTTTGGGTGACCAAGAGATTGCGATAATCCTTGGAGCTTTTGGGTTGACCAAGTGATTGCGATAATCCTTGGAGCTTTTGGGTGACCAAGAGATTGCGATAATCCTTGGAGCTTTTGGGTGTGACCAAGTGATTGCGATAATCCTTGGAGCTTTTGGGTGACCAAGTGATTGCGATAATCCTTGGAGCTTTTTGGGTTTGGATTATGGTTCTTCGAGGGGATAGAGGTACCCACCTTGATGGTCTTTGCACTCCGGATCTGGCTCTAGAGGTATGGGCATGAATGGATCAGCCCTATGCACGGAGATGAGGACGAGGTCCGCCACGGCATCGATGTTGCTATGATGTCTCTTGGTGGAAGTTGCTCTTTGTGTGCCCAAAGTTGTGGATGTAATGCTTGGTCCCATTGTGGTGGGTTAACACGCCACTCATGCCCTAGTATTATGTTTATCTGTTGACATGCTTCTTCAAATTTTATGGGATGCCGATGTTGTCGCATGTGATTGTTGTGGGCTATCTCTGTTTCATCTTCACTTTCAGACAATGTGTATAGCTCATCAGAATCTGGAGATTTTGAGACATGGAGGACTGCATCATCAGGTAGCCCTATGGTTAAAGGTTGATCCTCTTCGAAAGGAGCCTTATGTAAGTTGGGCCTTGGGAGCTCCAAAATCTTGGTCTCTACCAACTCTAAGTGCTCTAGTGCTTTGCATGTATTGGGAGATTTGAACTCCTCCTCTTTGGTTGGTTCTTGTTGAGGAACTTGGGGCTTATGGAGGGGTGGCCGGATGGCACCCCCCATGCCTTGGTAGGGCGGTTCATCCCACTCTTCTTCGCGCTCTGATTCCTTAAAGGATTCTTGATGAATTTCTAAGGGTGGCTCATAAGCCTGGGTGGATGTCTGAGGAAGGCACCCGTCATTGGTTATAGGAGCGGCCTCCCATTCATGTCTAGGAGGCGTCGGGGGTGGTTCTTCGGGAATCGGGAGAGTAGCTTCCCGCTCCTGTCTAGGAGGTGTTGGGGGTAGCTTTTGATGAGGTCGCGATGACCTATCTTCCCCCCATGGGTTGTGCCACTCAAAATATTTTGTCTTATGCATGTGAGGGGTTGGAGTCTTCTCTTGCATAGTGTGTTGGAACAGCTCATCCTTCTGGCGCTGAAGGTGCTCTTCGTTAATATGGTACGGTTCCTCTAACGGTAGTCGTTCGAGCTCAAGTTGCGTGAGTTGCTTGAGATGTGTGATATATTCGACAGATTCTACGATAGTTGGTCCCACCGCCTCATGTCTAGAAGGCCTAGACGCCTCTCTTAGATAAAAATCTTGGTCGTAGTGATCCAAGATCTCTATAGGACACATCCCTCTGTTAGGGGTAGCAGCATTCTCTCGGGGCTTTGGCCTCAGTGATTGGTCTTGATAGATAGCAGGTGCGAAGGCATATTGCTCTCGCACTGTATATTGCTCTCGAGGAAGGTAGAGGTCTTCCTCGTGCTCTCTTTCATAAGTGAAAAAGGGATGGACGGAGCTATCTCGCCCTGCCCAAAGAGCCTTGTGCTCTGGATTTGTCTTTGTAGTTATGGCAACTAGAGGGGGTGAAGGAGGGATAATGTAATCATGTGGTTCCTCCCATCGAACCCTATGTTGACTTAGCACTTCATCGCGCGATGACCGCTCATAGCGAGCATCTAAGGGAGCTCTCATTGCTTCATGTCTAGAAGGCCTAGATGCCTCTTCTAGATATCTATCTCGGTCGTAGTGATCCAAGATCTCTATAGGCGACCTCCCTCTATTGGGGGTAACGAGCATTCCCTCGAGGCTTTGGCCTCGGTGAGTGTTCTCGATAGATAGCAGGTGCGGAGGCATATTGCTCTCGCATTGTATATTGCTCTCGAGGAAGGTAGAGGTCTTCCTCGTGCTCTCTTTCATAAATGAAAAAGGAACGGGTGGAGTTGGCCCGCCCCTCCTGAGGAGCCTTGTGCTCTGGATTTGTCTTTGTAGTCCTGACAACTAGAGGGGGTGAAGGACGGGTAGTGTAATGATGTGGTTCCTCCCGTCGAACCCTATGTTGACCTAGCGCTTCATCGCGCGGTGACCGCTCATAGCGATCATCTAAGGGAGCTCTCCTATGACTGTACCCCTCATGGAAGGGTGTGTGATGAGTGCTATGTTGAACAGGAGTGCTCCTCGAAGAGGTGTCCCTGTAGTCTCTTTCCTTTAAGGTGTGGAGGGGACTGCCTTGTGTGTTAGGTCGCCAAGGTGGTATGACCAAATCCTTGGGATTGTAATGGAGGTGACTCGTGCCTCCTTGGATATTCCCCATAGCCTCCGCCCGTGATTGGGCTTGGCTACGGGTGAGCACCATGACGATGTCTCTCTAAAAAGCCCTAAAATTGAAAATGAGTCAGATGGGGCCCAAAATTGGTGTGCGCATCCCTCTTATAATAGATAAGACAAAAATGAAGTTTCAAGTCCTAACTCTAAATACATTAGGAGATATTGACATCCGAACGGCTCAAAAAGTGCAAAAAATTGGGCACGCAATTTTAGAACCTAATTTCGGGGCACTAGATGATGGAATTTGGCCCCGAAAATTCTCCCAACCAACTCCCTGTAAAATTTCGTGTCAAACGGAGCTACGGTTGAGAAGTTATGGCCGACGCAAGATGCACTAAAATTTAGAGAAAAATACAAGATTTCCCATTTTTTGTTGGATGGTCCTGCATCACTTATGGGCACATTTGGGGTGATTTTGGGTTGACCAAAGGGTTCATGGACACCTTTGGGGCATTTTGGAGTGACCAAGCGATTACGGGAATCCTTGGAGCTTTTTGGAGAAAATGACAAAATGCGTAGATTTTTTTATCTTTGTTTTTAATGATTTTTTTTTGTCTACACTAAACGAGAATTAAACACACACATTCACAAAACCGTGATTATCTCTTTTAAGGATTCTTGGTGTGCCCTAGACTGGTTTAGTGCATTTTGATGTTTTGTTTTGTTTTTGTAGGTTTTGTAGAACGTTTAAATGCATCATGTAGGCTCTTATAACTCCAAAAAGGTCGCCCCTTCAATATACCGACCATGCCGATATACCAACCTCTCTATATACCCGCCCTTACGAGAGGGAGACTATAGGTACGTGAGAGCAGAAGGTACATGGTACGTAGGCGGTACGGAAGGGGGATTGTCCTGTTAATGGCACCTACCATAGAAAACTTATCCTCGCGCGCATGGGAATCACCCCAACTACGCTCGGTCTGTCTTCATCAGGATTTACGCCTAACAAGAGTTGACAATCGGGAAATGGATGCAAATCAAGCCAAGGTGGTGATTAAATCCACCAATGGTCTTGATCAAGGGCTGGGGTCTTACGACCGGCTCCTTGGTTTAAAATTGTTTCGTGATGTGTGTGGGATTCGTTTTATTCAACAAAAATGAAACTAGCATACATGACTTTTCCTAATGCAATGCAGGATTAAATGAAAACAATTAAAGAAACAGAAACAAAAATAGAAAATTTAACAGAGATCATGAAAATCCCTACCTCTTCTCTGCCTTCTCTGATTGCTTCTCGAATTTCTGCTCTGAAAATCCATGAGACGAGAATTCGTCCCTACGGGAGGCAGATTGCGAACGAATTCGTCCCTCCCAGAGACGAATTTGAATTCGTCTCAGGGTCAGACGAATTGCAGAAAAGAATTCGTCCTTGTCAGAGACGAATAGCAGTCTGCAACAAAAAAAATGTACCTGTCAAGCACAAACACAAAACTTTGATCAGTTTCTATGATTTCAAAAACCAGGGAACAGAGTCCCACCGTGATCGCCACTGAAAGCACGAGATTCCGGTCAAAGGAAACACCAAGTGCGATTGCATTCAAAATTAAGTACGCTTAAGTCCTAGAAATGTAAATTGCATGAAACGGAAAAGAGACACATTGGAAGAGACACAATCGAATAGAGAAAACACAGCCCTTTCATTAATTTCCCTTGATCTACTGTTACAATGATGCCTCCTCCCTTTTCAGGGGCTAGGAGCGCAAATAGGGTTTGATTACAATCGTTGAATGATTCCTCTTTCCGCGTGCCCACGATTGCAATGG
Source organism: Wollemia nobilis (assembly GCA_028583015.1). Classification (NCBI taxonomy): domain Eukaryota; kingdom Viridiplantae; phylum Streptophyta; class Pinopsida; order Araucariales; family Araucariaceae; genus Wollemia; species Wollemia nobilis. The sequence continues at coordinate 3,252,136 of JAQPPZ010003109.1, read as the reverse complement.
GCGGGCCAAGATGATGCCGCCACTGATGTCGATGAGTTCTTCGCCTCTGCTGCTTCTCCTGCGAACAAAGAAATGACCAAGACGTCAGTAGCACCTACTGCAAATGAAAAGCATTCTCTCTCTAAAACCAACAAAATATGCATATGAATATTTGCCTAAAACAGTGAAAACGAGTGAATCCAAATTGCTTCAAAACCTGACGGAAGGTAAGAAAAGTTACCGAGAAGGCCACTTGCCATCTGAGGCGGCTGGCCAATCCACCTTCAAGCTGGAATTCGTCCCCAGGCGGGACGAATTCGACCATAGTTCGTCCCTGGGTGGGACGAATTCTTCGAGTTGGAGAAACCGACCTCATCTGCTGCTCCAATGTCGGATCCCGGGACCTACAAAACGCCTGCAAATAGGGGGGTTAGGTAATTGGGGCCATTTTGGGACGACCCAGATGGTCGGATTTTCCCAATTTGGCCTCCACCCTCGGGAATTTGACCTTGACACCTGCAAGTTAGCGAAACGACAAAGCAATACAAAACATCCTAAACTCTGACCAAAAGCTACAAAATTGCAATTATAGACTAATCGGACCTAGTAACACAGAATGCAATCTAAAAAATAATCTAAAGTGCTCAAAAACTAAAATTAGGACTTGGGAGGTGCGGGGGTGCCCAAGTGGGCCTCCCACCGTTGGCCCTCGATTTTGGAGCCAATCCACCGAGGATGGGCCCAAAACCTTTTAGGATTGGGGGGTCGGCGAATTGGTAGGTTCAGATGTCCATGCGTCGGATTTGAGTAAGGTTCGAGCTTCCAAAGGCCACCCAACAACCTCCCTTGCAAAAGAGATTGGTGGATGTAGGAAGGTGAACCAAGGGGGATGCAAGTGAGTCTTCAATTCGGCAGCACTTCGTTGCTTGAACACTCCTTCAACTTGTCTATTTTGGGTGAGAAAAGTCCCACCTTTTATAGACCCAAGGGGTCTCTTTTGGGAGGGAAGCACAAATGCCAAGTGTTGGCCATAGGCGCCATGTGGCAGTCTTGTCTTCCCATGAGGGAGGGGAGTCCTCCATTGACTTGAACTTTGATAAATGCTTTTTGTAACAGTCCTCTAACGGCCCCTCTGTCCACTTACACATGCGTGCAAGGCGGGAGCCCTTAGCCGACTGTTGCGGGCTGCCACTTGGCACCATTTGCCTTTTTGCCCGTTAAGCTTGGAATTCGTCCCACCCGGGGACGGATTCAGAATTCGTCTGGGGTGGGACGGATTCTATTTTGAATTCGTCCCGGGGTGAGGCGAGTATCGGGCAAAGTGTCCAAGTGTGCCAAATTGCTTCTTGACCTTACAAAATTGCTATGAAAGTGGTTAAGACCACTGTTTAACCTCTGAGGGCTGCCCTGGGGGCTGTGTTTGTCAAAGCGATCAGTGTTTGCAGTCACATAATCGGATTGGTGCTGTTTTGGTGTCTACACCCACCAATTTTGAATAGGTAATAAAGCTTCAAAAGTGTAAAAGTAATTTTCTAATTTTTAGTGAATATATTTATAAAGGACAAATATAACTAATCCAATAAATTTTCTAAGCATCAACATTATTTTTTTCATTTAAAAATAGGAATATCAAAATTCATTTACATTTTAAAAGTTTTGTAAGTGTTGAATGAAGCTAAGGTAGTGAGGGGTTGCATGAGGAGGTTGTAGAATTTTCAACAAAGAGCCCATTGATGAATAGCAAATTTATTAGTCATTTCATTCCTTGGTTTCACAATAGCTTCATTCAACATCTTCTTGAAAAAATCGACTTAGTGTTGTCCATTTCCGTTCACATCTGATATTTTTTGGAATAACAAGTAATGTAATTAGAGGGATCTCATATGAGATACCTAATTTTTTACTATCTTGATCTCATATTTATGGAATACTCAAAAAATAGACTACTCTAGTATTGGTGATCTAAAAAATTGAATTTTGAATTGAAGAATATCATAAAAAAGTATAATTAAAAAATAATAGAGCATAAAAAATCAAAACATTGTCATATAAGCAAAATAACATAATGATTTTATTAATTAAAAATAGAGTATAATGCAAGCAACCTTTGAAAAAAGATAATTGGCTATAACATTGCATACAATACTCATATTTTTTCTTAGTCAGGATTGCATCTTTGCATCTCTCTTTATATAAGAATTGAATTATTGAAATCCAACATATTGAATATGGAAGGTCATCCATATGAAAATGTGATGGTTCATCTTCTTTGAGTTAGAAGGCCATCCATATGAAAATATGGTGATTCACCTTATGTAAATTACAAAGTGAAAGTTAAATGAAAATTACATACATATGACTTGTTCTTTTATGTGTTGTTTTTACTAACATATCAACATAACTATAAATACATTTTTTAAATAAAAGTTTAATTAATATTTTATTTAACATTTTTTATAGTCTTCAAATATTATTAAAACTATTATTTTCTAATAATTTAAACACTTTTAAACTGAATCAAAATAAAGTCTTAAACATAAAATTATACCCTTAACAATATATTTAAGATAAATAAATTAATTAATTTTCGAAGTGTCTTCGAGCACAAGAGGTCACAAGAGGTCATGTAACTAGACCACAAAACTTCATTGTTTTCGCATATTTTTGGGGTGACCACACACACTTCTATACGTCTAGAAAGTATCATGTGTCCCTTTTGGTCACATGCCCCAAAGGCACACTAAGCAAGACACAAACCTCCATTGGTGAAGAAAAAATTGCTAGCAAAAGAAAAATCCTTAGGAAAAAAAAAAAAAAAACCAAGTACCACTATAATGAGGTTCGAATCACCAGCTAATCGCCACTCACCCTTATTATTCCTAACACAAAAATAAGTTCTTATTTAAGTTTTAATTTTTAATTTACGTAGTCATCGTCAGGATCGGGAGCGCAAGTCGAAGGGAGGGCCTGAAGTCGGGCTGCACTCCCGACTATTGTGCAATTGGGTTGCGCTCCCAAAATTTATGCAATCGGGTTGTGCTCTCGAAATTTGTGCAATCAGGTTGCACAAGTAAAACTTGTGCAGTCGGGTTACGCACGGAGCAAAGTGCGCAGTTGGGTTGCACATGAAAAATGTGTGCAATCGGGCTACGCACAGAAAAATTTCTAATTCAAGGAGCGACTGGTCAACACCCGACTACACTGGTCAAAGGCAACGAAGTCCGACTTCGCTACGCAGTCGGGTGGACAACTCCAGACTTAGGCAATTTTTTTCCTTGCAAATATTTTGCTATTCATAGGCTTGCATCGCTGCCGTGATGGTTTCCTTGGCTTGGCAAGAACTGTATGGGAGGAGAGAAACACCGAATCTGAATGCAATGTTTCAGATCTAAGCTCAAACCTATAGAACGTGAAATAAAATGCTCTAAGGTGATTTGTACAAACAACAACTGATTTTGTGCTAACAAAGATAACCGCAAACCCTACAGATGCCTTAAACAATAGCAAATTTTATTCATATAAGACGAGGGTTACAAAAGTCCTCAATTGAGGAAAAACTAACATCTACAGACTAAAGCTACAAGATAAACTAAAAGGGAAAACAAATGTCGAGTCTGTTGCTCGGACATTAAATAGATGAGCTACACTGCTCACTAAAAAAATAGTCTCGTTTGCTACTCTGCGAATGATTGCTTTTCTCTTATCTGTTTCCCCAAATTTCCCCCACTCTCCTCTGCTTGTCTGAAGACCTAAACTGCCTTATATAGCCACGGGGAGAGGAAGATAGAGGTTATCCTCTGATGGGTTCTGATAGACCCTAAACTAGGGTTTTTGACCAATCACCGAATTGGCATTAACTTCTGCGGTGATTGGATCTATTAGACATCACATCTATTAGAAGGCACGTGCGATGTCAAGTCAAAAATTTTACTAGGATCCCCAATTGTGCAAGCGCAGTCCGACTTCACCCAAGTTCGGAGTGCAGTTGGTGGAGGCATGAAATCGGGATTAATATTTCTAACACCCTCCTTTAAGCTTGATTTCATGAGCGCTTTGACTCCAAGCTACTCTCGCAATCTGCTGAAGTCTTCCTCCTTCAAAGGCTTCATGAAAATATATGCCAACTGCTCCTTGGATCTACAAAACTATAGTTGAATTTCTCTAGACTTCACCAACTCTCTGATGAAGTGAAAATGAATATCAATGTGCTTCGTTCAACCATGGAACATGGGATCATTTGATAATGCAATGGCCAAATTTTTATCATAGAAAATTGTTGTCGCACCTTCCAGAGGATAGTTCAGTTCACTTAGAACTCTTCGTAGCCAAACTGCTTGGCATGCGGCTGACGTGGCAACGACATATTCTGCTTCAGCTGTGGACAATGCAATGATGGGTTGCTTCTTGGACACCCATGATACTGCCCCTAATTTGAGATGGAAAGCATACCCGGAGGTGCTCTTCCGATCATCGGTTCTTCCAGCCTAGTCACTGTCTGTGAATCCCACCAGTTCCAATTGGTCATGTCTGGCATAAAATAGACCATTGTTTCACGTCCCATTGACATAGCACAAGATCCTTTTACCTGCTTGCAAGTGCATGTCCTTCGAAGTCTTCATAAAATGGCTAATTAGACTGACTCGAACATTAGATTTGGTCGAGTTGTAGTTAAATACATCAGACTGCCAACTAGCCTCTTGAACAACATTGGATCTACATTCCTCCCTAAATCTAGTTTGCTTAACTTCAAACCTATGGCTACAGGTGTGATGGCAGGTTTTTGTCCTCCATATTGAACCGCTTTAGGACATCCTTCGCATACTTGCCCTGAGAAATAAAGATGTCATCTACCAATTGGTCAACTTCAATGTCGAGAAAATACTTCATCAGCCCTAAGTCCGTCATCTTGAACTCCTTCTTCATGGTTGTTCTGAACTGGGAAAACAGTCATGTTATTGCCAGTGTAAATAAAATCATCCACATACAAGCAGACGATTATGAGCTCACCTACATAATTTGTCTTCATGTATAGGGTGTGCTCATATTGGCATTTTACAAACCCATTTTGCTAGAAATAACTGTCAATCCGGCTATACCAAGCCCAGGGCGCCTGCTTCAAATCATACAAGGCCTTCTTTAGCTTCAATACTTTGCCCTCCTAGCCTTTAATTTCATAACATGGTGGTTGGTCTATGTAGACCTCCTCCTCCAACACTCCATTGAGGAAGGCTGACTTGACATCCATCTGGTACATCTTCCAACACTATTGGGCTACAAATGCCAAGATCATCCTGATTGTGTCAAGTTGGGCTACAGGTGCATAAACCTCATGGTAATCGATGCCTAACTTTTTCTTGTAGCCCTTTTCCACCAGTCTGGCCTTATGCTTGTCAACGTCTCCTTGGGTGTTGAACTTTGTCTTATACACCCACTTGACCCCAATGGTCTTCTTCCCTACTGGAAGATCTATAAGTTGCCATGTATCATTCTTTTCAATGGCCTTAATCTCCTCATCCATCACCTGCACCCACTTCTAATTCTAACTTACATCTTCGAACTCTATTGGATCAACTTCAGTAAAGAATGCAAAGTTAGAGTACTCTTCATCTACATGAATTTGGGTTGCATCACAGATTTCTTGCAAGTGAAAATGAATATCAATGTGCTTCGTTCGACCATGGAACATGGGATCATTTGATAGTGCAATGGCCAAATTTTTATCACAGAAAATTGTTGTCGCGCCTTCTGGAGGATAGTTCAGTTCACTTAGAACTCTTCATAGCCAAACTGCCTGGCATGCGACTGACGTGGCAATGACATATTCTGCTTTAGCTGTGGACAACGCAATGATGGGTTGCTTCTTGGACACCCTTGAGACTGCCCTTGATTCAAGATGGAAAGCATACCCGGAGGTGCTCTTCCAATTGTCAGTTTTTCCAGCCTAGTCACTATTTGTGAATCCCACCAGTTCCAACTGGTCATGTCTGGCATAAAATAGACAATTTTTTCACATCCCGTTGACATAGCACAAGATCCTTTTACCTGCTTGTAAGCGCGTGTCCTTCAAAGTCTCCATAAAATGGCTGATCAGACTGACTCTGAACATTAGATATGGCTGAGTTGTAGTTAAATACATCAGACTGCCAACTAGCCTCTTGAACAGCATTGGATCTACATTCCTCCCTAAATCTAGCTTGCTCAACTTCAAACCTATGGCTATAGGTGTGATGGCAGGTTTGTTGTCCTCCATATTGAACCGCTTTAGGACATCCTTCGCATACTTGCCCTGAGAAATGAAGATGCCATCTACCAATTGGTCAACTTCAATGTCGAGAAAATACTTCATCGACCCTAAGTCCGTCATCTCGAACTCCTTCTTCATGGTTGTTCTAAACTGGGCAAACAATGTCGTGTTATTGTTAGTGTAAGTAAAATCATCCACATACAGGCAGACGATTATGAGCTCACCTACATAATTTGTCTTCATGTATAGGGTGTGCTCATATGGGCATTTTACAAACCCATTTTGCTAAAAATAACTGTCAATCCGGTTGTACCAAGCCTAGGGCGCCTGCTTCAAACCGTACAAGGCCTTCTTCAGCTTCAGGACTTTGCCCTCCTAGCCTTTAATTTCATAACATGGTGGTTGGTTTATGTAGACCTCCTCCTCCAACACTCCATTGAAGAAGGCTGACTTGACATCCATCTGGTACATCTTCCAACACTATTGGGCTACAAATGCCAGGATCATCCTGACCGTGTTAAGTTGGGCTATAGGTGCATAAACCTCATGGTAATTGATGCCTAAATTTTTCTTGTAGCCCTTTGCCACCAGTCTGGCCTTATGCTTGTCAACGTCTCCTTGGGCATTGAACTTTGTCTTATACACCCACTTGACCCCAATGGTCTTCTTCCCTACTGGAAGATCTATAAGTTGCCATGTATCATTCTTTTCAATGGCCTTAATCTCCTCATCCATCACCTGCACCCACTTCTAATTCTAACTTACATCTTCGAACTCTACTGGATCAACTTCAGTAAAGAATGCAAAGTCAAAGTACTCTTCATCTACATGAATTTGGGTTGCATCACAGATTTCTTGCAAGCTCCTTGACTTCGTTGGGGTCACCAGGTTCTGGATTCTACTTGCACATGGAGGTGACCAAGATGGAGTGGCTGTACTACTGCTTGCATCGCTGCTACTGTTGGAGGTTGCAGGTGGCTATAGACTTCCTTCTTCTAAGTCAACAGACTCTACTATTGTTGGCTCTGACTTGCCAGTCTTTGACTTCCAGTTCCAAGCTTCATCTTCTAGAAACTTCACATCACGGTTGATGATGAGATTCTTCGTAACAGGGTTGTATAGCCTATATGCCTTCGCCTACTCACTATACCCTATGAAAATGTACTTCTCAGCTCTATCATCCAACTTCTACTGCTTCTCTTCTGTAACATGTGCATATGCAATGCACCCGAACACACGTAAGTGAGCCACACTTGGCTTCACATCGCTCCAAGCCTCCTAAGGGATTTTGTCCTTCGTGCTTTTTATGAGACATATGTTCAGTAGGTAGACTGCACATGTTACAACCTCTACCCAAAATTCGTGCGACAATCCCTTCGCCCTTCATCATGCTTTGTGCCATCTCCATGATGGTTCGGTTCTTCCTCTCAGCTATGTTGTTCTACTGTGGCATGTATCTGGCAGTGAACTACCTTTGAATTATGTGATGCTTGTAGTAGTTATGGAATTCATTGGAGATGTATTCACCTTCGCCATCTGTCCTAAGAGTCTTGATCTGATATCCGCTCTATTTCTCCACCAGAGCCTTGAAATCCTTGAACTTGGCAAATGCTTTCAAATTTAGCTTGATGGCATAGATCCACGTCTTTTGGCTGAAGTCATCTATGAATGTTAAGAAGTATTTGTTATCGGCAAACGTGTTGGTCTACATTAGACTGCAAATGTCTGAGTGCACCAGCTCCAGTGGTTGTGATGCTCTCCAAGATTGATTAGAAGAGAACGAATCCCTATGTTGTTTGTCGACTAATAAGCCCTCACAAACTTTATTTTTCTGCTCTATCAGGGGTAAACCCTTCACCATATGCTTCTTGTGCAGTTTATTTAGGCCACTAAAGTTCAGGTGATCAAACCTGAGATGCTACAGCCAGGTAGCATCTTTCACAACTGCACTTAGAGACATCAATGATTCATTTTGAATCTATAATAGAAACATTTTATTCTTTGTCATGGACACTATAGCAATCTGCCCATGCGACTTGTCTTTGATGGTGCAAGCTTCGTCTTTGAACTGGACCGTATGTCCCTTCTACACGAGTTGTCCAACGCTCAACAAGTTATGCTTCAGGCTAGGCACATAGTAGATGTCACAGATCTACTTTCGTTCACTGTGCTTGGTGCGGATGAGGATTTTTTCTTTACCCATTATGGGAACCTTGTTGTTGTTCCCCATCTTCACCTCAGACTGGACTATTTCATCCATTTGGGAGAACATCTCCTTGTTCCCCATCATGTGGTTGTTGCACCCACTATCTAAATACCAGACATTCTTTTGGCACTCCTCAATGTTGCAAGTCAACAACACGTTTCCTCCTACCGCATTTTTGGTTTCATCCATGTAATGGGCTTGCTACTGGTTCTCCTTGGCCATCCATTTTCTGCACTATGAGATGTAATGGCTTAACTTCTTACAGAAATAGCACTGGACATTTGACATGTCCTTCTTCTAACTAGATCCAGCTTGCTAATTTTTTGAACTGCCTCTTCCACATTGCTGATGGAAATTACAGTTGGTCTCTCCTTCGCTAGGGTTTGACCGTCCTTCTTGCTTGTTTTCTTTTCCATGCCTACCTCTGCCTCTTCCTCTGTGAGAACTAGAGGTGCCATGGTGAGAATCTTGTCTGCCGCTATCTCAGAATGAGACCTGATCCTTGAATGCTTACTCGAGAGAGGTCTGAGATGAACGAATCAACATCTCTGTTCATGTGTTTGCAATGAACCCATGAGCTCATCTGTCAAGAGGGTTGTCATATCCTTCAACTCTTTGATTGCTATCACAACCAAGTCAAATTTGGGAGGTAGACTTCTGAGAATCTTCTCCATGATTCTTTGGCTCTGCACGAATTCTTTGTTTAACCGCATCTGGTTGATAATGTCTGTCATTTGGGTGAAAAAATCACTCGTGGACTCAGACTCATTCATCTACAGATTTTCAAACTCCCTCCTCACCATCTACAGCTTCACCAACTTTACCTTATTGGTGCCCTGGTACGAGATGGCTAAAATCTCCTAGGCCTGCTTTGCCGTGGTGGTTGATGTGATCCGTGGGAAGATGTACTCCTCGACCTCTTGCATGATGTAGAAGAGGGAATTCTGGTCATTCTTCGTGTTCTCTTTCAATAGGTCTTTGTCTACTTGAGAGAGGGCGATCAGTGCTGCTACATCTGCCGATTCTAGGTAGCCGTTCTTGACTAACTCCCACAACTCTTGAGATCCAAATAGGATCTTCATCTAGATGCTCCAGTAATCGTAATTCTTCTCATTGAAGCACGGGATCTGCAACTACAAGTTGTTGCTACTGGAAGTCATTCTGCTTTGGTCTTCGCATCAAGGGATTAGTAGCTCTGATACCAATTTGAAGTTTTAATTTTTAATTTATGCAATCATCGTCGGGATCGGGAGTGCAAGTCAAAGGGAGGGCCTGAAGTTGGGCTATGCTCCTAACTATTATGCAATCGAGTTGCGCTCCCAAAATTTGCGCAATCGGGCTACGCTCCCAAATTTACGCATTTGGGTTGTGCAAATAAAACTTGCATAGTCAAGTTCCCCACGGAGTAATGTGCGTAGTCGGGTTACGCACGAAAAATGTGTGCAATCAGGCTACGCACGAAAAAAGTGCTAAGTCAAGGAGCGGCTGGTCAACACCCGACTACGCTGGTCAAAGGCAGTGAAGTCCGACTTCGCTGCACAGTCGGGTGGACAGCTCCAGACTTAGGCAAATTTTTGCCTTGCAAATCTTTTGCTATTCGAAGGCTTGCGTCATTGCCGCGACGGTTTCCTTGGATTGGCAAGAACTGTATGGGAGGAGAGAAACACCGAATCTTAATGCAATGTTTCAAATCTGAGCTCAAACCTATAGAACGTGAAATAAAATGCTCTGAGACGATTTGTACAAATGACAACTGATTTTGTGCTAAAAAAGATAACCGCAAACCCTACAGATGCCTTAAACAACAACAAATTTTATTCATATAAGACGAGGGTTACAAAAGTCCTCAACTAAGGAAAAACTAACATCTGCAGACTAAAGCTATAGGATAAACTGAAAGGGAAAACAAATGTCGAGTCTGCTGCTCGGACATTAAACAGATGAGCTACACTGCTCACTGAAAAAACAGTCTCATCTACTACTCTACGAATGACTGCTTTTCTCTTGCCTGTTTCCTCAAATTTCCCCCTCTTCTGCTTGTCTGAAGACCCGAACTACCTTATATAGCCACGGGGAGAGGAAGATAGAGGTTATCCTCTGATAGGTTCTGATAGACCCTGAACTAGGCTTTCTGACCAATCACCAAATTGCCATTAACTTCTGCGGCGATCGCAGTCTGGCTTCGCCCAAGTTCGAAGCGCAGTTGGCGGAGGCGGGAAATCAGAATTAATATTTCTAACACTTATTACAACTCAACTGAATAACAATTCAAATATTACTATTAATTTTTGTTAATATTTTTGATTGATTGGTGTATAAAATTTTGAAACGGATCCCAAACTTTTAACAAAGAAGAGGTATTAAAGAGAAGAGGACTGTAACTAAAAACAGAACAAGGAGTCTCATGAGCAAGACACACAAAGAGAACGAACCCTCAGTCAATTAAAATATCAATATTAATTGACTGATTAATTACATTTTAATTAATCATTAAAGAAACTAAAGCCGTAATCCGGCATGGGTAATGGCCACAATTTACTTGCATCACATCACTGTCATGGAGAGTACATAGATCAACGTATTATTTTAATTTTGTTAAAATCTTGGTATCCATTACTATTACAACAAGGCTCTCATTATATGACTGGGATAGTCTGAACAACCATTGAACTTCATCCTCTACGGCCATAGTGAGGAGGCGTCTCTACCGGAGGCAGACTTGGCGTCTCTACCGGAGGCGGACTTGAGTGGCAACAACGAGGGTCCGATGTATCTGCCAAAAAACCAAGCAAAATAACGAGTAAAAAAATAGGAGGGCAAAAAATATGTAGATTATCAATAGCTTTATAAATTTATCATCTCACTACACAAAATCAGTATCAGAATTTACTTCCACTGCAATCTGGAAGGAAGCGACATCGAGAGACACGTGACTCCGAAGCTGCAGGGAAGAACAATTTCGAATCAGATTTGATGAGAGTAGACTAGAAATACACGCAAAAGTAAACAAACTGAAATATAATTTACCTACTCATATGTACAAACGTAAGCAACGCACATATATACAACAAAATTATGGAATATTTAAAATATTTTATAAATAACATTGCAAGACCAGGAAACTAAGATGAATCACCTAAAAGATCTCGACCCTCTCCACAATTGCAGGAGAAAAGCAGGACAAGTACGAATATAGACACAAGGCAACCCTTTCGCAGCGCCATTCCTCTTCTCTAACAAGAGATCGAATTAATAGCCAAAGAAGAGTGTTGCAAATAATATATAGATATGTTCGCCGTTAATAAAAGGGAAAAATTAATAGCAAATTGAAGTATAACTTGTAGAACACGTTTTTTAATACTTAAATATGGTCAAGCGGGTAAAGAATTGAATATTGTAGTTGTTGAAATGTTGAATTTGGCAAAAAAAAAAAAATTAATTCTCATGTGGTAAACAGGATGGATCAAGATTCAAAGTGATAATCAATTCGATCCAACAAATTAGCAACAGGTTATTAAGGGAAATTTTTACTTTGCCGTGGGTGGACCACTTTGTGGATGACAATTTGATTAATTTTAAAGGTTGTATTGTCAAAATAAAAAATTAAATGTTTGATTTAACATCCCTGTAGAATATTTCAGAGAAACGACGAACTTAAAAATAAATTTATATCCACGAAAGTCAAGCTAAGACGGTTATAGGGAGAAATTTGTGTGTAGATAAACTCATAGTTCAATGTCATTGGAAAGGTCATAGGGAGAAATTTGTGTAGATAAACTCATAGTTCAATGTCATTGGAAAACGATTAATTATATCAGAAAAATAAGATTTTAGGCTTTTGAGCAAGTGGTGTGTAAGCTAACTTGTATATAATGATGTAAGTCAACTCAAAGTCTATAGAAGTTTCGACGCCGACGCAGATAACACAAGTCGTGTTTTGTTTGAATTCCATGGTCTCCGTTCAGAAGATTCGGTAGAAAACAGGTGCCCGCTGACTATTCATTGAAGATGGCTATTCAGATTTTTGTTTGAATTCAAGGGTTAAAAGAACCGTGATTGTAACTAATTCTTTTTCATCTCATTTACAACATAGCTTCCTTTCTTTATTTTTAATTGTAACGAATTCCTCTAATTCGCTAGTCTTCCTTTCAACTTCCTTTCTTTATTTCTACTATATAATTGTTACCAATTCCCTTCTTTGTAACCAATTTTCCTAATTCCCTTCTTTTCTTTATTTCTGTTATAGGATTATAAACAATTCCCCTAATTGGCTTCCTCTCTTTATTTCCGCTAAGAATTGCGTGGTCTATTTTTGGTCAATAAGAAAATAGTGTTGTAAAATGTTTTACCTAATATTTTTTCTACATATTTATTATGGAAATTAAATTTAAATCACATCACTGATAATATAAATAGTATCTTTACAAAAAAAAATACAACAATCTACAATGCTGTGGAAAACGAAGATATTCCAACCAACTTAAATTAGCGTTGTACTTTTAACCACGAAATATATTTGACTAAGGTAAAGAGAAATCTATTTAGAAGTAACACTTTATCAAGGTTTTGAGAAAGACCACGGGGTGTCAATGTGAACGCAGCTAACTTTTGAAAACTTTACCGGGCACGGGATAGCGTAAGCTTGGTTCGGAGCACGAAAGAACAAGGAAAGATGTCAGCATGCGTTCACATTGACACGGACATATGAGTGCCGCGAGTTACAACTCGAAAGAAATGGAGCGGCCTTGAACACCAGGAAAAATTTCCGTTGACCGCGTCGAAAAAAGATATGTTGTATGCCGTAAATTTCAGCAGCTTTCATGTCCGCGGGTTCCAGCGATCTGTTTTTGAGCCGCTGGAGATAATAGACAAACACGCCTTTCGATGCAAGAAAGGAAGCGGACGAGAGCACGAATTATATGCCCCGATTTATAACAAAGAGAATGGTGGGGGAAAGAACAAGGTAGATATCCCACAGATTGAAGCAAAGATAATGTTGTGGGCGGAAAAAAATAATAAATTACGCATCCTATAGTAAAATTAAAAGATAACTGTGTTCTATGCAGCTTGTTTCAAGTCGCAGCATACTATACGATGCACACTAGAGAGCGGACTTGTATATGCTTGTTCTATCTGCTTAAAAATACAAAGGATGTAAGTGGAATAGAACACGTTCTTCCTGTTAGAAATATTAATCCAGATTTCACGCCTTCGCCAGACTGTGCTCAAAACATGGGCGAAGCCGGACTGCGCTCGCGCAGTTGGGGATCCCGGCAAAAAGTTTGACATGACGTCGCACCTACCTTCTGAAAGATGTGACGTCTGATAGATCCGATCGCCGCAGAAGTTAATGCCAGTTCGGCAATTTAATGTCAGTTCGGCGATTGGTCAAAAACCCTAGTTGAGGATCTGTCAGAACCTGTCAGAGGACAAACCCTATCTTCCTCTCCCCGCGGCTATATAAGGCAGTTCGGGTTTTCAGATACATAAGAGAAAGTGGAGAAAGTGCGGAGAATAGAGCAGAGAAAGAAAGGAGAGTGTTTCAGTGAGCAGTGTGGCTCATCTGATTAATGTCCGAGTAGTCGACTCAACATTTTTCCTTTTTAGTTTATCTTGCAGCTTAGTCTGCAGATGTTATTTCCTCAGTTGAGGACTTCTGTAACCCTCGTTTCATATGAAAAAAATTTGTTGTTGTTTAAGGCATCTTTAGGGTTTGCAATTATTTTTATGTGCTAAAGTATGTTGTTCTCTATACAAATCACCTCAGAGCGATTTCGTTCAAGTTCTATAAGTTAGAGCTCAGATCTGAAACATTGCATTCAGATCCGGCGTTTCTCTCTTCCCGTACGGTTCTTGCCAAGCCAGGCAAACCAAGCGGCAGCCGCACAAGCCTTCAGACAGGAAAAGATTGCAAGGCCAAATTTGGCCAAGTCTGGAGCTGTCTTCCAACTTCGCTACCGCAACCCGATTGTGCCCGAGATCCGAGTGCAGCCTAAGTGCGCAAGCGTTGCCCGAGTGCGCAATACATTATAGCGCAACTCGAGTGCACAAGCGCAACCCGGTTGCACAATACGTGTGAGTGCACTTTGAGTGCGCAAGAGAAGCTCGAGTTAGGCCCCGTCTGCACTTCATTGTGCGTCGTCTGCACTCCATTGTGCGTCGTCTGCACTCCACTGTGCGCCATCCAAAGTTCACACTTCACTCCCGATGTCAGACTTCGGCAAACCTCCCCTCCTATGCCCTGCGCCTTACGCACTCCGCTCTCGCTCGTCTAGACTTCAACGAAAATAGAAATTTAAAATTTCTCAAATTGGTATCAGAGCTACTAATCCCTTGACACGGAGATCGAAGCAAAATGGCTTCCACTAGCAACAACTTGTAGTTGCAGATCTCATTCTTCAATGAGAAAAATTACGATTACTGGAGCATCCGGATGAAGATCCTGTTCGAATCTCAGAAGCTGTGGAAGTTAGTCGAGAACGGCTACCCAGAATCGGCAGATGTAGCAGCACTGGCCTCCCTCTCTCAAGCAAACAAGGAACTGTTCAAAGAGAACACAAAGAAGCACCAGAAGGCCCTCTTCTACATCATACAAGCGGTCGAGGAGTCCATCTTCACGCGGATCGCATCAACCACCAAGGCAAAGCAGGCCTGGGAGATTCTGTCCAGCTCGTACCAGGGCACTAATAAAGTAAAGTTGGTGAAACTACAGATGCTCAGGAGGGAGTTTGAAAATTTGTAGATGAGTGAGTCTGAGTCCATGAGTGATTTCTTCACCCGAAAGACGGACATTATCAACTAGATGTGGTTGAATGGAGAAAATATGTAGAGCCAGAGAATCATGGAGAAGATTCTTAGAAGTCTGCCTGCCAATTTTGACTCGGTTGTGATAGCAAACAAAGAGTTAAGGGATCTAAAAACCCTCTCGATAGACGAACTCATGGGTTCATTGTAGACACATGAACAGAGGTTGATCCATTTGTCTCAGACCTCTCTAGAGCAAGCATTCAAGGCTCAGGTCTCATTTCGAGACAGTGGCAGACAAGATTTCCACCATGGCGCCTCTAGTTCTCATGGAGGAAGAGGCAAAGGCAGACATGGGAAATGCAAAAAGCAAGGAGGAAGTTCAAACCCTAGCGAAGGGGAGACCAACTATAATTTCCATCAACAAGGTGGAAGAGGCAGTTCAAAAAATCAGCAACCTAAATCTGGTCAGAAGAAGGACATGTCAAAGTTCCAGTGTTATTTCTGCAAGAAGTTTGGCCATTACATATCATAATGTAGAAAACAGATGGCCACGGAGAACCAACAGCAGGCCCATTACACGGATGAAACCGAAAATGCGGTAGGAGGAAATGTGTTGTTGACTTGCAACATTGAGGAAGAGTGCCAGAAGAATGTCTGGTATTTAGACAGTGGGTGCAGCAACCACATGATGGGGAACAAGGATATGTTCTCCCAACTGGATGAAACATTCCAGTCTGAGGTGAATATGGGGAACAACAACAAGGTTCCCATAATGGGTAAAGGAAAAATCCTCATCCGCACTAGGCACGGCAAATGAAAGCAGATCTATGACATCTACTATGTGTCTGGCCTAAAGCACAACCTGTTGAGCATTGGACAACTTGTGCAGAAGGGACATACGGTCTAGTTCAAATACGGAGCTTGCACCATCAGAGACAAGTCGCATGGGTAGATTGCTACAGTGTCCATGACGAAGAACAAAATGTTTTTGCTACAGATTCAGAATGAATCATTGATGTCTCTGAGTGTAGTTGTGAAAGATGCTACCTAGCTGTGGCATCTCAAATTTGGTCACCTAAATTTTAGTGGCCTAAATCAACTGCACAAGATGCAAATGGTGAAGGGTTTACCCTTGATAGAGCAACAAAATCAAGTTTGTGAGGGCTGCTTAGTCGACAAAAAACACAAGGATTCATTCCCTTTTGGTCAGTCTTGGAGAGCATCACAGCCACTGGAGCTGGTGCACTCAAAAATTTATGGTCCGATGTAGACCAAAGACGTTTGTCGGTAACAAATACTTCTTAACATTCATAGATGACTTCAATCGAAAGACTTGGATCTATGCCATCAAGCTGAAGTCAGAAGCATTTGTCAGATTCAAGGAGTTCAAGGCTCTGGTGGAGAAACAGAGCAAATATCATATCAAGACTCTTAGGACAGATGGTGGAGGTGAATACATCTCCAACGAATTCCATAACTACTACAAGCAGAACGAAATTCAAATGCAATTCACTACCAGATACACGCCATAGCAGAACGACGTAGCTAAGAGGAAGAACCGAACCATCATGGAGATGGCATGAAGCATGATGAAGGCGAAGGGATTGTTGCACGAATTTTGGGTAGAGGCTATAACTTGTGCAGTTTACCTACTGAACAGATGTCCCACCAAAAGCATGAAGGACAAAATCCCTCAAGAGGCCTGGAGCAGTGTGAATCCAAGTGTGGCTCACTTGCATGTGTTCGGGTGCATTGCATATGCACATGTTCCAGAAGAGAAGCGGCAGAAGTTGGATGATAGAGCTGAGAAGTGCATTTTCATAGGGTATAGTGAGCAGGCGAAGGCATATAGGCTATACAACCCTGTGACGAAGAAGCTCATCATCAACCGTGATGTGAAATTTCTTGAAGATGAAGCCTAGAACTAGAAGTCGGAGATTGGCCAGTCAGAGCCAGCAGTAGTATAGTCTATTGACTTGGAAGAAGGAAGTGTGCAGCCACCTGCAACCTCCAGCAACAGCAACGGTGCTAGTAGTAGCACAGCCACTCCATCTTGGTCGCCTCCATGTGCAAGTAGAATCCAAAACCTGGTGATGCCAGTGAAGACAAGGAGATTACAAGAAATTTAAGAGGCAACCCAAACCCACATAGATGAAGAGTACTTTGACTTTGCATTCTTTACTGAAGTTGATCCAGTAGAGTTCGAAGATGCAAGTCAGAATCAGAAGTGGGTGCAGGCGATGGACGAGGAGATTAAAGCCATTGAAAAGAATGATACATGGCAACTGACAAATCTTCCAGTAGAGAATAAGACCATTGGGGTCAAGTGGGTGTATAAGACAAAGTTCAACGCCCAAGGAGATGTTGATAAGCATAAAGCCAAACTGGTGGCAAAAGGCTACAAACAAAAGTCAAGCATCGATTACCATGAGGTTTACGCGCCTGTAGCCCGACTTGACACAGTCAGGATGATCCTGGCATTAGTAGCCCAACAGGGTTGGAAGATGTACGAGATGGATATCAAGTCAACCTTCCTCAATAGAGTGTTAGAAGAATAGGTCTACATAGACCAGCCACCAGGTTACGAAATTGAAGGCCAGGAGGGCAAAGTCCTGAAGCTGAAAAAGGCCCTGTACGGTTTGAAGCAGGTGCCTTGGGCTTGGTACAGCCGAATTGATAGTTATTTTTAGAAAAATGGGTTTGTCAAATGCCCATATGAACACACCTTGTACATGAAGACAAATGAAACAGGTGAGCTCATTATCGTCTGCCTGTATGTGGATGATTTTATTTATACTGGAAACAACAATGTCCTGTTCGACCAGTTCAGAACAACCATGAAGAAGGAGTTCGAGATGATGAACTTAGGGCTGATGAAGTACATTCTAGGCATTGAAGTTGACCAATCGGTAGATGGCATCTTCATTTCTTAGGGTAAGTATGCAAAGGATGTCCTAAAGCGGTTCAAAATGGAGGACAACAAATATGCCATCACACCTGTAGCCACAGGTTTGAAGCTAAGCAAGCTGGATTCAGGGAGGAATGTAGATCCAACCCTGTTCAAGAGGCTAGTTGGCAGTCTGATGTATTTGACTGCAATTCGGCCAGATCTGATGTTCAAATTCATTCTGATTAGTCATTTTATGGAGACTCTGAAGGACACGCACTGGAAAGCAGGTAAGAGGATCTTGCGCTATGTCAACGAGACATAGAACAATGGCATCTTTTATGCCAAACAAGACCAGTTGGAACTGGTCGACTTCACAGATAGTGACTAGGCTGGTAGCATCAATGATAGGAAGAGCACCTCCAGGTATGCTTTCCATATTGGATCAGGGGTAGTCTCATGGGCATCCAAGAAGCAACCCATCATTGCGTTGTCCACAGCCAAAGCAGAATATGTCATCGCCACATCAGTCGCATGCCAGGAAGTTTGGCTACAAAGAGTTCTGAGTGAACTGAACTATCCTCTGGAAGGTGCAACAACAATTTTTTGTGATAACAATTCAGCCATTGCACTGTCAAAGGATCCCATGTTCCATGGCCGGACGAAGCACATCAATATTCGTTATCACTTCATCATAGAGTTGGTGAAGTTTGAAGAAATTCAACTACAGTTTTGCAGATCCAAGGAGTAGTTGGCAGATATCTTCACGAAGCCTTTGAAGGAGGAAGACTTCAGCAAATTACGAGAGCAGCTTGGAGTCAAAGCGCTCGTGAAATCAGGTTTAAAGGAGGGTTTTAGAAATATTAATCCAGATTTCACGCCTCTGCCAGACTGTGCTCAAAACATGGGCAAGGATGGACTACGCTCGCGTAGTTGGGGATCCCAAAAAAAAGTTTGACATGATGTCGCACCTACCCTCTGATAGATGTGACGTCTGATAGATCTGATCACCGTATAAGTTAATTCTAGTTTGGAAATTTAATGCCAGTTCGATGATTGGTCAGAAACCCTAGTTGAGGGTCTATTAGAACTTGTCAGAGGACAAACCCTATCTTCCTCTTCCTACGGCTATATAAGGTAGTTCAGTTTTTCAGATACATAAGAGAAAGTGGAGAAAGTATAGAGAATAGAGCAGAGAAAGAAAGGATAGCGTTTCAGTGAGCAGTGTAGCTCATCTTATTAATGTTTGAGCAGCCGACTCGACATTTTTCCTTTTTAGTTTACCCTATAGCTTAGTCTGTAGATGTTATTTCCTCAGTTGAGGACTTCTGTAACCCTCGTTTCATATGAATAAAGTTTGCTATTGTTTAAGGCATCTTTAGGGTTTGCAGTTATTTTTATGTGCTAAAGTCTGTTGTTCTCTATACAAATTGCCTCAGAGCGATTTCGTTCAGGTTCTATAAGTTAGAGCTCAGATCTGAAACATTGCATTCAGATCCGACGTTTCTCTCTTCTCGTACGGTTCTTGCCAAGCCAGGCAAACCAAGCGGCAGCCGTGCAAGCCTTCGGATAGGAAAATATTGCAAGGCCAAATTTGGCCAAGTCTGGAGCTGTCTTCCAACTTCGCTACCGCAACCCGACTGCGCCCGAGATCCGAGTGCAGCCCAAGTGCGTAAGTGCTGCCTAAGTGTGCAATACATTATAACACAACACGAGTGCGCAAGCACAACCTGATTTTGCAATACGTGTGAGCGCACTCCGAGTGCGCAAGTGAATCTCGAGTCGGGCCTTGTCCACACTTCGTTGTGCATCGTTCACACTCCGCTATGCACCGTCCAAATTTTTCACTTCACTCCCAACGTCGGACTTCGGCAAACCCCCCCTCCTGCGCCCTGAGCCCTACGCACTCCGCTCTCGCTCGTCCAGACTTCGATGAAAATAGAAATTTAAAATTCCTCACTTCCACTACCATATTTAACAAGGGATCTCTACGGAAAGGCAAAATATATTATTTATTGCTCAAAAACAAAAATACATTCACATTCATCTACAATTGAACCGGTTTGTAAGATATATTCTATGCTTCTACTATGTTGTTATGTTTTCCTCTGCTATGTTCTCTTTTACTCTACCTTCTTCTACTCTAAGCTGCTACGTTCTTCTCTTATCTATTTCTCCTCACGCCTTTTCATATATTTATAGTTGAGACGAAGAAAGGCATACCGGAATTTTGACATGCATTAAAGTCAAAACTAGGGTTTCTATTCAAATGCCAAAAAAATTGACAACTGCCACTATCGGTAATAATTTTTGCACACTATAAAATAAGATCTATCAGAGATCTATCAGGTGTAAAATCAAGTTTAATTTCTAGCATCCTCTTTTAAACAAGATTTTACAAATACTTTGACACCTAGATTTTTCCTTAATCTATTGAAATCTTCCTCCTTGAAAGTTTTTGTGAAGATATATGTAGCTTGATCTTTGGACCTGCAAAACAATAACACAACTTTATTAAATTTTACCAGCTCTCCGATGAAGTGGTAGTATATATCAATGTGATTGCTTTTGCCATGGAACACTAGATCCTTTGACAGTGCTATGGCCAAATTTTTGTCATAGTAAATTATTTTTGCCCCTTCTTGGTGATGATTCAGCTCACCCAATATTTTTTTTAGTCATACTGCCTAGCATGTGGTTGAAGTGGCAGTAACATACTCTTCCTTAGAAGTAGATACTCTCCCTCAATAGTAGATAATGCAACAATTGATTGCTTCTTTGATGACCATGAAACTGCACTTGATTCAATATGGAATGCAAAACCAAAATTATTCTTCTTGTCATCTATGCCACCAGCCCAATCTCTATCTATGTAGCCAAAAAGATCAAGCTAGTCTTTCCTTGAATAAAAAATTTCATGGTTCCTAGTCCCATTGATATAACATAAAATTCTCTTCCCTACCTGCAAGTGAGTGTTCTTCAGTGCTTCCATAAATCTGCTAATCAAACTCACTGTAAACATTAGGTTTGGTCTAGTTGTTGTCAAATACATCAAACTTCCAACTAACCTTTTGTAGAAAGTCGAATCAGTATTGTTGTTGCAATCTATCTTGCACAATTTTAAGCCTATTATAACTGATGTGATTGTTGGTTTACTGTCCTCCATTCTCAATCTCTTCAAGACATCTACTGCATGATTTCCTTGAGAGATGAAGATTTCATTCACATATTGGTTAACTTTAATACCAAGAAAATACTTCATGAGGCCCAAGTTTGTCATCTTGAACTCATTCTTCATGGCATATCTAAACTAGTCAAATAACATATTGTTGTTGTTAGTATATATTAGATCATCTACATATAAGTAGACAATAATAATCTTCCCCTCTGCATTTGTCTTCATATACAGAGTGTGCTCATATGGGCATTTGATAAACCTATTCTCTTGAAAGTAAGCATTAATACGACTATAACAAGTCTTGGGTGCTTGCTTCAACCCATACAAAGACTTCTTCAGTTTTAGGATCTTGCCTTCTTGCCCTTCCAGGTCATAGCTGGGTGGCTAGTCTATGTAGACCTCTTCTTCCAACACTCCATTTAGGAAGGCAGACTTGACATCCATTCGGTAAAAATTCCAACCCTTATGGGCTTCCAATTCCAAGATCATTCTATGTCATGTCTTGCTATAGGTGCATAAACTTCATGATAGTCAATCCCTAACTTTTGTGTGTAGCATTTTACCACCAATATGGCTTTATGCCTATCAAATTTTCCTTGGGCATTAAACTTAGTCGTATATAGCCATTTTACTCCAATGGTCTTCCTACCTACTAGAAGATCCATTAACTGCCAGGCCTAATTTTTCTCTATTGATTCTTTCTCATCATCCATAAATTTCACCCATTTTCTCTTCTTAACAACATCTTCAAATGAAATTGTATCACACTCAAAAAATAAAGCAAAATCAGAATGTTCTGCTTCTTCAATTTGATTTCTAGTTACCTCATATATATCTTGCAAGCTCCTTATCTTTGATGGTGTCTTCAAGTTGGAGATCCTTATTGCAAGTGGAGGTGATTGTGATGATGAGGTAGTGTTGTTGTTGGAACCACTGTTACTTCTTGAAGCTACAGGTGGATGCACTCTACTTTCTTACAAGTCCTCAAACTCAATGATTGTTGGTTCTTGTCGACCAGTCTTGTATTTCCAATTCTATGCTTCATCCTCCAGGAACTTCACATCTCGGTTGATGATCAACTTCTTTGTTACAATATTATATAGCCTGTAAGCCTTTTATTCTTCACTATAACCAATGAAGATGCATTTCTCTACTTTTTCATACAGTTTCTTTCTCTTCTCATCCAGGATATGTGTATATGCTATGCACCCAAAAAATCTTAAGTGAGCAATGCTTGGCTCCTGGTTTCTCCATACCTCTTGAGTAATCTTGTCCTTCACACTCTTTGTCGAACACCTATTCAGTAGATAAAATGTACAAGATACAAATTATACCCATAAATCATGTGGTAAACCTTTTGCCTTCAAAATACTTCATGCCATCTCCATTATGGTTTTGTTCTTCCTATCTGTAACACCATTCAGTTGTGGTGTGTATCTGTAAGTGAACTGCCTTCGAATTCCATTTTTTTTGCCAAAATTATGGAATTCATTGGTGATGTATTCACCTCATACATATGTTCTAAGAGTCTTCACATAATATCCGCTCTGTTTCTCAACCAAAGCTTTGGAATCCATGAATTTATTAAAATCTTTTGACTTTTTCTTGATGGGATATACCCATGTCCTCTAACTAAATCATTTATGAAAGTTAGGAAGTACTTATTATCGAAAAATATGTTGTCTTGCATTGGACCATAAATATTTGAATGCACCAGCTCCAATGGTTGTGATCCTCTCCATGATTTTCCTATAGGGAATGCATCCCTATGCTGCTTACCAACAAAACAAAATTCACATTCTTGATTGGGTTGCTCTATAAGGGGTAAACCCTTCACCATTTGTTTCTTGTGCAATAGCTTCAGGACATTGAGACTTAGGTTATTGAATCTAAGATGCCACAGCCAGGTAGCATCATTCACCATTGTACTAAATAAAAGAAGCAATTAATTTTGAATCTACAATGGAAACATCTTGCTCTTTGTCATGGACACAGTTTCTACAATCCCATTTTCCTTGTCCCGAATGACACAAGATTTGTTTTTAAATTGAAAAATATACCCCTTCTACATAAGTTGTCCAATGCTCAACAAGTTATGTTTCAACCCAGACACATAATACACATCAGTGATTTGGTTCCTTTCACCTTACCTGGTGTAGATAATTATTTTCCCTTTACCCATGACAGGTAATTTGCTATTGTTACCCATATTCACCTCAGACATGATTGTTTCATCAAGTTGTGAGAACATTTCTCTATTACTAGACATGTGGTTGTTGCAACCACTATCGAAATACCACGTATTCTTCTGGCTCTCCTCCACAAGTTAACAATAGATTCCCATAAGCATGTCTACACTATGCATTTTCATTTTCATTTGTGTAGTTGGCTTGCTACTTATTATCCTTGGCCATATTATTTATACACTCATAGATGTAATGATCAAACTTCTTGCAATTAAAATATTGGATCTTTGACTTATCATACCTTTTATTAGATCCTCCTTGCTGATTTTTTCCATTGCCTCTTCCTCCTGCTTGATGGAAGTTGTAGTTGGTCTCTCCTTCACTCAAGTTTGAACTTCCTCCTCACTTGTTAACTTTTCTATGCTTACCTCTATTGCTCTATCATTTTCCTCCTTGATAACTAGAGGTATTCTGGTGGGATTCTTCTCTTCTACTATTGTCTTAGAATGAGACTTGCATATTAAACACTTGCTCTAAAGAGGATTGAGATGATTGGATCAACCTCTTCTTATGTGTTTGTAGATAACCCATGAGCTCATCCACTAAGAGGGTTTTCAAATACCTCAATTATTCAATTGCATTCACCACTGATTCAAACCTTGTTGGTAGGCTCCTTAGTATCTTCTCCATAATTCTTAGTTTTTTCACATTCTCAAAATTCAACCTCATCTGGTTCATGACACCAATTTTTCGGGTAAAGAAGTTGCTCATGGACTCTGACTCACTCATCAACAAGTTTTCAAACTCTCTTCTCAGCATCTGCAACCTCACCAACTTCACCTTTTTGGTGCCCTAGAAGTAGTTGTCTAGAATTTTCCATACCTCCTTCGATTTGGGTGCGGCTACAATTCTTGAGAAAATTATTTCTTCAACTACCTACACTATATAGAATAATGACTTTTGGCCCTTCTTCTAATTCTCCTTCAACAAGTCTAACTCTGCTTGGGGGAGAGTGCAACGGGTTGTCACTGGAAGCCATTGCTTCTTATCTTCCACAATTTTAATGCTAGATTTGATACCAATTTCAAATCTTTACCATGCGTGATGTGGCACATGCTTCAGGGATTACAAAAGAACAAGGAAATATGTGAGCGAGCTACTGACATATGAGTGTCTCCAGTTATAACTCAAAAGAAACGGAGTTGCCTTGAACACAAAGAAAAAATTTTGTTGACCTTGTCAAAAGAATATATGTTGTATGCCATGGATTTTAGTAAATTTCAAGTTCATAGGCTGCAACGATCTTTTCTAAGATGCCAAATATAATAGACAAATATGCCTTTCGATGCAAGAAAGGGAGCGGATGAGTGTACGAATGATATGCCACAATTTATAACAAAGAGAATGGTGCAGGAAGGAACAAGGGAGATAGCCCATGAAATTTAAAATGAGATAAGTCTACGGATTGAAGAAAGATAATATTGTGGGCCACAACAAATAATAAATTTTATACTATAGTAATATTAATAAGTAACTATGTTATATGTCGCTAGAACATGGTTGTTCTAAGCCACTCAAAAAATACAAAGGATGTAAGTGGAATAGAGCACGTTCTTCTTCCACTGCAAGATTTAACAAGGGATATCCAACAACATAGAACATATAACAAGATAAAAACTAACTTTGATAAGTTATTTTTATTTTCAACCAAATAATACAAAATAGGTAAAATACTTGCAAATATTATTTATTTCTCAAAAACGGAAAGACATCCACATACATCTATTTTTTGTGTCAAGTTCATTGGTTCCATTAAGAATATTTATTGTTCCTTCCTCTTACAAATTAACATGCCTTTTCATGAGATGCGAAAACACAATTGATGGTTCAATGATTCAAACTTAGTCTTTAATGATTGTAAAAGTCTTCCAAATTTAAACTTAAATCCTTGACATAAAAATATTTGTAACAATTATTTTTTAATTGTTTAATTTTTTCTTTTAAATAAATTAAAATAATTTTGTGCTAGTTCCAACAATAACAATCTAAAAGGTCCAAGGTGTAGACCAACTGGGTCATCAAAACCTCATAAGGGAGGTAGAGGTCCAAGGTTCAAATCTCGGGCCTTGCAGGATTGAACGCTTGTCCCTTTCATGGTGCTTTCAGTAGCGTAAAAGGTTTAAAATGATTGTGGCATGCCAGTTATAGGGGTGAACTATGCAAAGGTCTGTGTGGCGGCTTTCGGGGTGGACAACGTAGAATACTATGGCAGCCATTAAAGCTAGACAGCCTTCCCAGATTCTTGGCGGCTACCGATTCCACCATGTTAAAAAAAAACAATAACAATCTAATATGACAAAATCCATAGATGAAAAATTATATTAGTTTGTACTTTCATCTAATATAATTTATAATTAATACAAGTATATTATTGAAATATTTATTAATAAAATTTATGATTTTCACACAATATTAGATATTTAAATTTATTATAATAATTATATTAAAATTTAAAATTTGTAAAAAATTAAAATATTATAAAATTAAGATAAAGGTATATATTTTGATTTATAGTTGAAATTAAATACACAAATATTAATATTTAAAATAAAAATATATGAAATAAAAAATAAAATCATGTAATCTAAGTAAATAAAAATTGTATATGTAAAGGATGATAAAAGATTTTTTAAATTTATCACAATGCTAGTTTAATTTAGGATCCCAGTGGCTAGGTGGATTGGTAGTTGCTTGTCTGGCTAGGCATTTACCAAGAAGACACCAAGGTTCAAACCTTTAGGGCAGCATGTTCGCAAAGGTAGTAGTTTGATATGAATCCTCTAAGTGCACGCCATACTAACGATGACAATATGAATATCAAGTGTCCAGTGCTCCCCTTTACATCAGGTCAATAACAACGAGGTGGAATAGGTTTAGTGAGAGAAACTAGGTATTTACCAAGAAGACACCAAGGTTCAGACCTTGGGAGCAACCTGTTCGCAAAGGTAGTAGTTTGATTTAAATCCTCTAAGTGTGTGTCATACTAACGATGACAATATGAATCTCAAGTGGTCAGTGCTCTCCTTCACATCAGGTCAACAACAATGATATGGAATAGGTATGGTGGGATCAACCCTTGTGGTTTGAACCTTGCACTTGATAGTTACTAAAAGTAGTGTAGTTGTAACCAACTCTCCTATGAATAATAATAATAATAAAAGATAAAAGTTTTTTTAAATGAATCATTTATTTATGTAAATAAATGTTTAGAAATAAAATGCTAATAATTTTTTTAATAATAAGGGGTTGTACTCAGGTCCTCCACCCTGACAAATTATAACTCTCTTCTTTAGAGCTTGATAATTTATAAATAAATACACTTATTATCTTAATTGAGATGCTATAGCTAGAAACTTGTAACATTTTACATAAAATGTTTTTCTTGATTTTCATTTTCTGTATGAATACAATTATTCTAGAATTTAACGTATTTCTTGACATTTTCCTATAGTAGACTTCTAAATGCCAAAATTCACCTCTATTATCTATTAGTAGAGTAATATTTCTAAAATATCACACTATCATAGTATGCATTACCAAATATGAATTGCTAGTTTCTTTCCTCACTGAAGTCCTAGCTCTTCATTGTTTTTTCCATCATTCGAACCCTAGCTTAAAAATATTTGCAATTTCATTTTTTGCAACTTGAAAAATCATCATTGCCCTTATTATGAATGATTGACTTCACAAGGTGGAATCTCCCTCAATATTGCTCATATTCTTGCATATGACCACTCATTTTAAAGCTATTCAAATTCTACACAAGTTGGTCCAAGAATCAGTTGAATTAGATATTTTTTTACAAAGATATGGCTCCTCAAAGATAAGATATTTTTTAGAAAAAAAACCTAATCTTTCACACATTTTTCTATTGTAAAGAGGGGAAAAAACCATCCCAATACCTGTGGGTTCCAAACCCGCAAGCACAGGAAATATAAAAATAGGGGGTTTTGTTGATCCAACATTCCACCCAACAACCTGATTTGTTGTTGCACTACACTCAACAACCTAGCGTATTGTTGTGGTTCCCTTAGTTGATATGGTCTCAAACGAGACTTCCACCCAACAAAGACCAGTCTTACATGCTTCTTCAACCTAATCAGCCTTCCTAGTCTTCCACTCAATATCACAGGCTTCTGTTGAACCTCCTTCAACCAATACAACCTTCCATGCTCCTTCAGCCTTATCAGCCTTCCATGTTTCATCAACTATCCTAACTTTCCACCCAATATATTAGCCTTTCATTTTTGTTCCTTCAATCAGCCCAGCCTTATAGGCTCCTTCAGCCAACCTAGCCTTCTATGCTTCTTCAACCTTGATACTACAAATATTAACTCATTATTCATCTTTCCATGCTCGTTGAGCCTTAAGCCTTACATGTTCCTTCAAACTTCAGATTTGTTATACTCACAGTGACACTGAGAGGGGGGGTGAATCAGTGTGTTCTTTTAAAACTTTAAATTTGCAACTCTTAATGCTAAAATAAAGGAAACTCAGAACATATATAGCAAGTTAACAAGAGAGCATCACACAACACAAGATTTAACGAGGTTCACCAATGTGGCTACTCCTCAAAAATGACTGCTTGGACTACCATCCAAATCCAGCCTTTGTAAAGCAACAACTTTACAATCTATTTACCAGCACCAACTAGAAGGAGCACCAACCCCTCAATTTTTTTGTACCAACAGAAAGGAGCAACAACCCCTAATTCACTAGCACCTATTGGAAGGAGCACCAACCCCTAATGCCAAGCTACAACTTGGACTTCAAATGAATCTATGAAATTTACAGAAAAATACCTTCACCCTTTTCGCACACAGTCTGCTGATTCTATGCACTCTGCTTCTTCTATGCAATTGCTTTACATAATCTATTTTAGAATAGTCTACTTCTGTGCAAATGCCTCGCACACTTTGCTTTGATACAATCGAATGATTGCTTCTGCCCCTTTGCACTTTTTTGCTCTCTGTGCGCTCTTGCTTCGCACTTAGCTCGATTCGACACAACTCGCTCTCTGCGCACTGCAGGCTTAATTCATAGAAATTCGATACTTCTAAAAATCCAAACAACCCTCCTTTTATAACAGAATTTTCAAGATAAAATTCTAACTTTAGTTGACTGATTATGCAAGTGCAAAGCCTAAACATCATCGGCTATAAACCCTAGCTTTCGTTGGCTATAAACCCTATTTTTTGTCGGTTGTCATCGATCTTCGTTAGCTTCAACTTTCCCTATAACTCTTCTGTAGTTGTTGTCACGAAAACACAACATGTCATGATATCCTGACACTTTTGCCTCTATACACTTTATTTTGGCTTTTGTCGCGATATCACAACACTTCTGCCTTTGTCGACTTCAACTAAGATCTTGTCACGATATCGCGACACTTTTGCCTTCGTCAGCATCAATTTTTCTTTTGTCGCGATATCGTGACACTTCTCCCTTTGTCGACCTCCTTTCTATTTTTGTCGCAAAATCATGACACTTCTACTTTCATACTTCACATCTTAGCTTTTGTCATGAAATCGCGACACTTTTCCTATTGAAGACCTGCTTTCTATTTCTGTCGTGAAATCATGACACTTTTTGCAACTGTATGCTGCCATCTCAATCTATCGTGAAATTGTGACACATTCTACATCTGTATGCTTTCTTTTCTGCCTGTCATGAAATTGCAACACTTTCTGTATTCGTACGCTTTCTCTTCAACTTGTCATGAAATCGTGACACTTTCTGCATCCATACACTTTCTCTTCAACCTGTCACGAAATCATGACACTTTCTGCATCCGTACGCTTTCTCTTCAACCTATCACAAAATCATGACACTTTCTGCATCCGTACGCTTTCTCTTCAACCTATCGCGAAATCATGACACTTTCTGCATCCGTACGCTTTCTCTTTAACCTGTCGTGAAATCGTGACATTTCATACTTTGAACACTTTCATCTGTAGCATGTCACGAAATCACGACAGTTCTCACTTCGAATTCTTTCCTTTACAACATGTCACGAAATCGTGACAGTTTCTCACTTCAAACTCTTTCCTCTACTACATGTTGCGAAATCATGACAGTTCTTACTTCGAACTCTTTCCTCTATTGCATGTCACAAAATCGTGATAGTTCTCACTTTGAACTCTTTCCTTTGCTGCATGTCATGAAATCGCGATAGTTCTCACTTCAAACTCTTTCCTCTGCTGCATGTCGTGAAATCATGACAGTTCTCACTTTGAACTCTTTCCTTTGCTGCATGTCATGAAATTGTGACACTTTTATCCTGCTTTCATTTTATCTTCTGACTTGTCATGAAATCGTGACAGTTATTCCTGCTTGAGCTTCTGCTTCGAACATGTCGCAAAATTGTGACAATTTTTCAACTTGCCTTCTTCTCTTCCAACATGTCGCAAAATCATGATAGTTTAACTTGCTTGCGCCTCTGCTTCGAACATGTCCTGAAATCATGACAGTTTTTCAATTTGCCTTCTTTTCTTCCAACATGTCACGAAATCGTGACAGTTTTCCTTGCTTGTGCCTCTACTTCGAACATGTCATGAAATCGCAACAGTTTTTCAACTTGCCTTCTTCTCTTCCAACATGTCACGAAATCATGACAGTTTTCCCTGCTCTTTCTCTCTCCTCCAATATGTCATGAAATCATGACATTTTTCTTTGCACTTTCTCTCTCCTCCAATATGTCGTGAAATCGTGACATTTTTCCTGTTTTCTAAATATGTCGCGATATCATGACACTTTCCTTGTATTTTTCTTTGAATTTTTGCATGTGGGCCACTTAGGTCTTTTTGTAAAAACACTGTACATATTTTGAGAGATCTCTGAACTTCTTGTTTGCTACATCTGAATAGCTTCTGAGCATCTGAACTTCCTGTGCACTGAATCAAATGATCTAGCTAATTATGTTGACAACAATGACAATCCTGTTGCTACACTTTGCTCAACAATCTCCCCCTTTGGAATTGTTGGCAACACATGTGCAGCTTCCTATAGCTCTTCTCCCCCTTTGACAATAATACCAAAGGGCTACTGCAGACTCCCCCTGAGTCCAAGCACAAAATTCTCAGGCAAAATTTATTACACTTAGTAATAAACAAGAACATGAGCAAGAAGGTAAACAAATACTTCAATGCTCCCCTTGAGAATGTGATACCTGTAGCTAGTCACTTCTTGGGAAGGGTCACCACTACTAATTTATTACGAAGATATTCAAAAACATCCTTGGGTAATGGTTTTGTGAAGATATATGCTACTTGCTCTATAGTTGGAACAAAATCCAGCTTAACCTCACCTTCAACAACTTTCTCTTTCAAAAAATGATATTTGATAGCAATGTGTTTTGTCCGTGAATGCATTATCGGATTCTTGGAGATGTTAATTGCACTGATGTTATCACACTTGACTGATATTGGCTTGCTAAAATTAATACCAAGATCTTTCAGAGTTTGTTTCATCCATAAAACTTGTGTACAACATGTTGTTGCTGCAATATATTCTGCCTCAGCTGTTGATAAAGAAACTGACTCTTGTTTTTTGCTCTGCCAAGCAACCAACCTATCACCAAGATAGAATGCACCTCCACTGGTACTCTTCCTGTCATCAACACATCCTACGCAATCTACATCTGAATATGAAATAAGGGTGAAGTCTTTACATTTCGGATACCATAACCCATACTCCATAGTACCCTTGAGATACCTAAGAATCCTTTTCTTGTTGTCACATGAGTCTCTTTGGGACTGGCCTGAAATCTTGCTACCATGTAGACTGCCTACAGAATATCTGGTCTGGTAGCTATTAAATATAGTAAGCTTCCAATTATTGATCTATACATGCTTTGATCAACAGGTGGAGATTTGTCATCTTTTCTCAACTTGCAGCCTGTCATCATTGGAGTGCTAACTGGCTTACAGTCCTCCATTGTGAACCTTTTTAGCATCTCTTTCACATATTTGACTTGGAAAATAAAAATGCCTTTCTCATTTTGATTAACTTGTAACCCAAGAAAGTAAGATAGTTCACCGATCATAGACATTTCAAATTCTTTTTGCATCTTATTTGCTAAGTCTTTACATGATTCATCTTTGTTGCTGCCAAATATGATGTCATCTACATATACAACAAGAACAATGAGATGCCTACCTTCTGTTTTGACATACATATTACTATCCACCATACCTTTCTTAAACCCCTGTTGAGAGAGATAGTTGTCTAGCCTTGCATACCATGCTCGGGGTGCCTGTTTTAAGTCATATAAAGCTTTCTTTAATTTGCAAACAAGGTTGGGATCTTCACCAATTTGGAAACCATCTTGTTGTTCAATATAAACCTCTTCTTCAAGTTTTCCATTTAAAAAAGCTGATTTTACATCCATTTGATAAACTCTGAAATTCTTATAGATTACTAAGGCTAGAAACATTCTAATTGCTTCTAGTCTAGCCACTGGTGCAAAAGTCTCCTCAAAATCAATGCCTTCAACTTGTGCATAACCTTTACAAACTAGTCTTGCTTTATTCCTAACGACCTATCCGTATTCATTCAATTTCTTTTGAAATATCCATTTGGTGCCGATTACATTCTTATTTGTAGGTCTAGGTACTAATTCCCAAGTTTTGTTCTTTTCAATATGATCTAATTCTTCATTTATTGCCTTCATCCAGCTATCATCTTTGCTTGCCTCAGCTATATTTTTGGGCTTAATGCAATGCTGGATAAAAGAGAGTAATTACTTACTACTTTCCTTCTTGTCTAAACACCAGTTGTGGGATCTCCAATTATTTGATCTCTAGGAT
The DNA here is from genome assembly GCA_028583015.1 of Wollemia nobilis. Taxonomy (NCBI): domain Eukaryota; kingdom Viridiplantae; phylum Streptophyta; class Pinopsida; order Araucariales; family Araucariaceae; genus Wollemia; species Wollemia nobilis. The sequence goes on along the minus strand of JAQPPZ010003109.1, from coordinate 3,219,842 downwards.
GTTTTTTCTGCCAGCTGCCTGTTTTGAATTTCTTATTTTCTTCCACCTCTGAGTCATCAATTAAGTCATCTGAGTCAAGTTTTGGTTTTCTTTTTGTTTCATTTTCCTCATCTCCTTTAATGACTTCTTCATAAATTGGGTAGTTTTCTTCAAAGTTAACTATTTGTTCCCTACCTTCATCAAATTTAACATCGGCACTATCCACAATTTTCTTGAGTCTCTTGTTGTAGCATTTGTAAGCTTTACTTTTTGACGAATAGCCAACGAAGACACCTTCATCTGCTCTATTTTCAAACTTCCCAAGATTATCTTTAGTTTTTTTGATGTAACACTTATAGCCAAAAAATTTGAGGTGTTTTGCTGTACAACTCATAAGGAGTTTTGCTTTCATGAGTTCTCAGCATGTACCTGTTTTGGATGTACACTACGGTGTGGACTGCTTCTTTCCAAAATTTGTCTACTATTTTGTTCTCAGCCAGCATAGTGTGTGCCATTTCCTGTACTCTTATGTTCTTTCTTTCTACCACACCATTCTGCTGGGGTCTTCTAGCTGTTGAATATTGTCTCCTGATACCATGTTTTTCATAGTATTCTATAAACTCATCTAAAATGAATTCTCCTCCTCTATCTGATCTTAAACATTTGATCCATTTTCCTGTTTCATTTTCAACTAGATGTTTGAAAGATCTGAACATTTCAAAAGCTTTTGTTTTATTCTTTAAAAAAAATATCCATGTCATTCTGGAATAATCATCAATACACAACATAAAGTATTTGTCACCATTTATGCTTTGTGTTCTTATGGGTCCACATAAATCTGTATGTATAAGTTCCAAATGTTTGCTAGTGTGGTACTCTTTTGTTTTGAATGAGACTCTAGTTTTCTTTCCCTTTTGACATGAATCACAAATGCTATTTGAAGGTTTTCTAATGGTTGGAATATATCTCACTGCCTGTTTCGAGCTAATTTTCACCAGATTATCGAAACTGATGTGTCCAAGCCTCTTTTGCCATAGCCAATTTTCTTCTTCCTGTCTAATGAAACAAGTACCTTCAAAATTTTTTGAGAGTGTGTACAGGTTTCCAGACATCCTTGATCCAGTTGCTATCAATTTTCCACTGTTTATTTTTCTGACTTCACAACCCTACTTATTGAATACTACTTCATGTCCTTTATCACAGATCTGACTGACACTTAACAGGTTGTGTTTCAAACCATCCACAAACAAAACTTCTTCTAACTTGATTTTCCCATCACTAATTTTAACTGATCCTTTTTTGATTATCTTAGCTCCATCATTATTCCTAAAATTTACAGAACCACCCTCATATTTTTGTAATTTTTCAAATTTTTGTTTATCACCTATCATATGACTTGAGCATCCACTATCAAGTATCCATGGTACACATTTATTCTGTGCCTTGAAATTTGTTTGTACTATTAGGGATTCCTTTTCTTCCTTAAGCTACTCTTTCTGTTTCCACTCTATTTTGACTACCGTATTGGGCTCTAGTTTGAACTTTCCCTTTTCAGTATCTTATGCATATCTTTCAGGAAGTTTTCTATTTTGTCTTGTCTTATTTGGTTGAAATTTTCTTTTCTGTGGTTGATTTGAAACAAAATTACTACGATTGTTTCTTGCAATATGCCCAAAGTTATGATAGTTAAAACATTCTACTGCATAATTTATTAGTGGTGAAAAAGCATTTCTACTAGTGAAATTTCTTGGTCCTACATTATACTTGTAGTCTACAATTTTATGCCCATAACCATTACATTTGAAACAAAAACCAGAAAAGAAATGATTGAACCTGAAAGATGGTCTTTGCCAGGTTGTCGTAGGATCCATAGGTCTTCTTCTCATTTGATGTGTGACCTTGGTAAATCCATCATTGTCAGTTCTCCTTTCGGGCCTGGCATTACTGCTTTCTTTTATATGAGTTGTTTTTCTTTCATCAACCTGTTTCTTATCTTCATTCCTTATAGTTTCTACATTTTTGGCTTTTGATCCATTTGATGATTCTCCTTCAACGAAGCCCAGACCAAATTTGATGTCTACAGGTCTTTGATCACTTAAAATTTTATCTAGCTTCATCGAACTTTCTTCACGTTTGTGATGGCAACTAATTTTTTGATCCAACTCTTGTATCTGCATTCATAGACCAACATTCTCTTCTTCTAGTTTACAACAGTAATCTATCTTCATGGTTATCTGAACTTTGAGATCTTTAGACATTTTCTTGTATTCTTCTGTCTGTATTTTTAAGCTGGTTATGATGTCATTCACATCCTCAAGCTTTCTTAAAAGTTTATTGTTCTTTCTTTTCTTAGATTTCCATTCTACAAGTGCAGAGACTAGCTCACCTTCTAGATCTACTTCAGCCTCAGGTTTTTCAATAGATACTTTAGATTTCATTCCTTCCCTCTTTTCTAATTTTTCTACCTCTTCTGATTTTTCTACTTCAAATGCCATGAATAGAGCTTCACCTGTTTCTTCTTCAAAATCCTCACTAGAGCTGTCCTCTGAAGAATTTGCATTCCTGGAGATGAAACTTTTCTTTTTGAAGTTGCCTTTTTTTGAAGTTTTATTTCTTCTTCCAGTCACTTATTTCTTGGTGTGATGCTTCCTCACCCTTGTTCTTCTCATTGAGTGGACATTTGGTTACAAAGTTCCCAATTCCTCCACAGTTGAAACATTTAAATGGTAGCTTTCCTCTGTATTTTCCTTTTCCCTTTCTCAATTTTTTGACAAAATTTGCTTTCATTTCATTTGATGTCTCTTCTTCTTCAGACTCTTGTTTTGTGTCTTTACCTTTTAGGGCTTTAAACACTGCTTCTCTATCTGTGGGATTATACCTTTCTATTCTCATTTCATAAGCAGTCAAAGAACCATGCATCTCATCCATACTAAAGTGATTTAGATCTTTAGCTTCTTCTATGGCTAAGACTTTAGAATCAAACCTTTGAGGAAGCGATCTTAATACCTTTTTCACGATAGTAGAATCATCCATATCTTTTTTGAGACCTCTGATTGAATTAGTGATTCCATTAACTCTCAACATAAAAGCCTCTATGTTCTCATCGTTGGTTATCTTTAATGATTTGAATTGAGCTCGATGTGTTTGAATCTTGGCTTCCTTGATCTTGTCGTCTCCCTCATGAATATTCTCTAGTTTGTCCCATACATCTTTTGTTGATTCATAACTTATGATCTTGACCAGCTCACTGTCCACTAATCCACACATGATGGCATTTTTTGCTTTTAAGTCATTTTCAAATGCCTTTTTATCGGTGTTGTCGATTGGAGCAGTGGCGGGAGCTGTGTAACCATTAACTACTGCATTCCAGATATCAAATACCAAGGCACAGAGATATGTCTGCATCCTTATTTTTTAGAACGCATAATTAGTTTCTTCAAACAATGGTGCTTTGTTTGAGGAGAAACCTTCACCACCTGTCATTGCGTCACTTCCAAGATCACCCTAGCTGATTGAGCCTATTCAGGAACCTTGCTCTGATACCAAATGTTATACTCACAGTGACACTAAGAGGGGGGTGAATCAGTGTGTTCTTTTAAAACTTTAAATTTGCAACTCTTAATGCTGAAATAAAGAAAACTCAGAACATATACAGCAAGTTAACAAGAGAGCATCACACAACACAAGATTTAACGAGGTTCACCAATGTGGCTACTCCTCAAAAATGACTACTTGGACTACCATCCAAATATAGCCTTTGTAAAGCAACAACTTTACAATCTATTTACCAGCACTAACTGGAAGGAGCACCAACCCCTCAATTTTTATGTACCAACAGAAAGGAGCAACAACCCCTAATTCACCAGCACCTACTAGAAGGAGCACCAACCCCTAATGCCAAGCTGCAACTTGGACTTCAAATGAATCTATGAAATTTACAAAAAAATACCTTCACCCTTTTCACACACAATCTGTTGATTCTATGCACTCTGCTTCTTTTGTGCAATCGCTTTGCACAATCTATTTTAGAACAGTCTGCTTCTGCGTAAATGCCTCGCACACTTTGCTTCGATACAATCGAATGATCACTTTTGCCCCTTTGCACTTTTTTGCTCTCTGTACGCTCTTGCTTCACACTTAGATCGATTTGACATGACTTGCTCTCTACGCACTGCGGGCTTATTTCGCACAAATTCGATACTTCTCAAAAATCCAAACAACCCTCCTTTTATAATAGAATTTTCAAGATAAAATTCTAACTTTAGTCGGCTGATTATACAAGTGCAAAGCCTAAACATCATCGGCTGTAAACCCTAGCTTTCATTGGTTGTAAACCCTAATTCTCCTTGACTGTCATCGGTCTTCGTCGGCTTCAACTTTCCCTATAAATCTTCTGTAGCTGTTGCCGCAAAAACACATGTCACGATATCGTGACACTTTTTCCTCCCTACACTTTCTTTTGGATTTTGTCACGATATCGTGAAACTTTTACCTTTATCAACTTCAACTAAGCTCTTGTCATGATATCGTGACACTTCTACCTTCGTCAGCATCAATTTTGCTTTTGTCGCGATATCGTGACACTTCTCCCTTCGTCAACCTCCTTTCTATTTTTATCATGAAATTATGACACTTCTGCTTCCGTACTTCACATCTTAGCTTTGTCATGAAATCGTGACACTTCTCTCGTTGAAGACCTGCTTTCTGTTTCTATTGTGAAATCATGACACTTTCTGCAACCGTACGCTGCCATCTCAATCTGTCGTGAAATCATGACACTTTCTACATTCGTATGCTTTCTTTTTTGCCTGTTGCAAAATCATGACACTCTTTATATCCGTACGCTTTCTCTTCAACCTGTCGTGAAATCATGACACTTTCTGCATCTGTATGCTTTCTCTTCAACCTATCACAAAATCATGACACTTTCTACATCCGTACGCTTTCTCTTCAACTTGTCATGAAATCGTGACACTTTCTGCATCCGTACGCTTTCTCTTTAGCCTGTCACAAAATCGTGACACTTTCTACATCTGTACGCTTTCTCTTCAGCCTATCACGAAATCATGACATTTCATACTCTGAACACTTTTGTCTACAGCATGTCATGAAATCGCAACAGTTCTCACTTCAAATTCTTTCCTTTGCAGCATGTCGCAAAATTGTGATAGTTTCTCACTTCAAATTCTTTCCTCTGCTACATGTCATGAAATCATGACAATTCTTACTTCGAACTCTTTCCTCTACTGCATGTCACAAAATCATGACATTTCTCACTTTGAACTCTTTCCTTTGCTACATGTCGTAAAATCATGACAATTCTCACTTCGAACTCTTTCCTCTGCTGCATGTCACAAAATCGTGACAGTTCTCACTTTAAACTCTTTCCTTTGCTACATGTCGTGAAATCATGAAACTTTTATCCTGCTTTCATTTTATCTTCTGACTTGTCACGAAATCGCGACAGTTATTCCTGCTTGAGCTTATGCTTCGAACATGTCGTGAAATCACGATAGTTTTTCAACTTGCCTTCTTCTCTTCCAACATGTCGCAAAATCATGACAGTTTAACCTGCTTGTGCCTTTGCTTCGAAGATGTCACGAAATCGTGACAGTTTTTCAATTTGCCTTCTTCTCTTCCAACATGTTGCGAAATCGCGATAGTTTTCCTGTTTTTTGAATATGTCGCGATATCATGACACTTTCCTTGTCTTTTTCTTTGAATTTTTGCATGTGAGCCACTTAGGTATTTTTGAAAAAACACTGTACATATTCTGAGAGATCTATAAACTTCCTGTTTGTTGCATCTGAATAGCTTATGAGCATCTGAACTTCCTGTGCACTGAATCAAATGATCTAGATGATTGTGTTGACAACAATGACAATCCTATTGCTGCACTTTGCTCAACACTTCAATCAGCCCAGCCTTACAGGCTCCTTCAACCAACCTAGCCTTCTACGCTCCTTCAACCTTGATACTACAAATATTAACTCATTATTCATCCTTCCATGCTCATTGAGCCTTGAGCCTTCCATGTTCCTTCAACCTTCAGATTTGTTGATCGTTAAAGCACCAAATCATTTTCTAGGCCCCTTAGGGGGTAGCCTCAATCGATGCCCTCTTCCACTAATAATTAAGTTATTGATTAATTCATATTATGCACAAAGGATATTAAACATATTAGATATATATATTTCCTTTGATTACATAAGAGAGTTGGTCACAACCACACTATTTTTAGTAACTAACAAGTGTAGGGTTCAAACCATAGGGGTTTCTCCCACAAAACCTATTCCACTTTGTTATTATTGACCCAACGTGAAGGGGACCATCAACCACTCAGAATTCATACCATCATCGTTGTTGTAGCACACACTCAAAGGATTCAAATCAAAATACTACCTTTGTAATAGGCTACCTCCAAGGTTTGAACTTGGGTGTTTTCTTGGTAAGTGTCTAGCCATACAAGCACTTACCAATCCACCTAACCCTTGGGGCTAATATATTAGATATTTTTTTATCAATATAAGATTTAAAATATATAAATTAAATAAAAATTATTACAGACAACCTTATTTCTATCATATTCATACTACAATAATGTTGGATTCTCTGATTGGTTCAAAGGAAAAACACATGTGTATCATTTGTTTGGTGTTGTTAGTGTAGCGTGATCTTCATCAAGTAGTTTTGAGGGGTATTGCAAAATTTAGTGGTGAGTTTGTTATGTTGGATTCTCCTACTAAAGTAAGATTTCTAATGGTTTTGGCTCATATGTGTGTGATTGTAGATCTAAATATTAACTTACCTGAGTCTATAGAACTTTTATCAAGGTGGGTAATAGGAATCAAGCCATCTTGTATGAGATAAATCCTCGGTTCTATGCTTAGTGTAATTCTTATGGTCATATCTTTGGGAGATACCCTTAGAAGCCTACAACTAGAGCCTTGTAAAAGGCCCCTGCTAAGGAACCTGTAAATTTTTCTAACATAATTTTAGATGAAAACACTAATATTGATCCAAGATCAGCATTGAGAGAACAAAATCACATTAATATTTTGGAAAGCAATAGCTACAAAGCCTCAACCCCTCCTTAGATATAAATTTCAAAGAATCCCTTTGTTTGTTTGGTTGTCGAGTTAGCTCCTAAAATTATGGAATATCCTATGATGGATTTGGATTTGATTAAGCTAAAGTATCTCATTCTACCTTCATAAAAACAAGGTTTCTTGAAAAAAATTGAGTCCCCAAGCCTTGTAACTTGTGGATAAACTAAATCTAATACCAAAAAATCCTCGTTGGATGCTCATTCAAATTCAATTTATAAAGTGGGAGTAGGGAAACGTTAGAAGTGATTTTTAGTGTCCCTTTTCGATAAATGGTTTTGGTGGAAAGTTTTTATTCAAATTCAAATTTTTGGTTTATCCCCTGGGAGGGATAGTGGTCTTTCTGACCAAGTTTTAATGTTCTTTGTAAATTTAATTTTTGGTTGGTTGGATTTTGGTAGTAGTCATTCTAATTCAAGTTAAATTTTTTATATATATCTCCACTTTTTGGTAGCTAATTGGGAAGTGTGGTTGGTGTTCCTCTTTGGGATATGTGTCAAGTCCCCAAGAGATCCTATGCCTCCTAGGGTGATTGTATTTTTAACTGGGTCTTGTACCTCTTTTCTTGTGATGGGCTATCTTTTTCCTTTCTTCAATCCCATCATTTATTTCCTTTTCATTAAAGGGAAGTACTCGAGTTAATGAGTGGTTGAGTTGTAGGGATGTGTTGTCTATTCTGGGATATTGTCTCTTTTAGTTTTTTGGGTTGTTATGGGTTATTGAAGGCTGTGTCTAGGTGAGATAACTTTATGAGTAATTTTTGTATTCTAATGTAAAAGGTTATGGGACCCTTTTCAAAATCATCTTCTCAATATAATCAAAAACAAAAAATCTAGTTATTAACATAGAGACCTATGTTCAAAACTTATCATATGTTACATGCATACTTTAGTGGTTATCAAACATAAATGGATGGATGTATGATTTACTCTCTTATAAAAAATATATTATGATTATCATATAGTATATTAATATTTATTTAATATATAACATGTCATTGTTATCACATATATTTCTCATTCAAATTTGTAAAACATCGCTTTAAAATATTTTTCAAATTTATATTATTATTTTTTAATTTGTATTTTATTATTGAAAGCTTCAACATATTTTTTTAAGTTTGTAGTAGAATATAGTGAAACATTCATTAGTCACACACACACAGAGATATATATATATATATATATATATATATATATAGATATCATTATTGATATGAGAAAAGTAGAGGTTGCCCAAAATTCTTTAAGTCATGATGTCAATGTTGCTTCATAGAATATGTATCGGTTCACATCTAGAATCCTCACTAGATGTGGTGGTAGCAACTCCTACATCAGCATCAAAATATTTAATGGTATTAAGTTTATGTTAATACCAAATTTTTACTTTGATTCCAAAATCATTTTAGAACCAAACCACTTTGGTGTTATGGCTACTTTTATGCAAAGCCTTTGGGACACATTCAAATATAGTGAAACCTATTAGGACCAATGAATGTAGGATAAATAAGCAACATTCATGTCATATGTCATCAATAGAAAATCGTTTGAGCCATGCACACCAATTCAACCATTTGGTAACCTCAAGAATTAGCAAATAGTTTTCCAAGACACAAGAAGTAGATTTTTAGCTATAAATTTATACTATCAAAACACATTTACATTGGATTTTGGAATAACTCCCAAAGACCCTCTAGAGCATAACATTCACCACTGTCAAATACAAAATAATAGAAGAGAAAAAAAAAAGAGGAAATAAATAAATAAAATAATATAGATAAATGAAATAGGAAGAAGAGATATGTTACTATAGACATCCCAACAATATCATATTATTGGGCATTAACATAATAGATTTGTGGTTGGAGGAATTTATAATATATACATAATATTCAATTATTACAAAATATAAATTGTCATAACTTAAAGGTTAAACTATAATATATTAAGTTTATTAAAGCCTTAGTTAAGGTTATCCATGCAAGTAGCGCAATTGATATCATTAAGGGTGAATACATAAAAAATTCCCATCAACTTAGACATAGAATGCACACATGCTTACATAAATGATTTTTGAAGGATTGCATTGTACATGACCATAGGATTATATCAAGAGTGTCGATATACTTGCATCACCATTATTGACCTTAGCCACTAATACCAATTTTCTAATGATTTAACACTCCCTATAACATAATATGAGGGGGCAAGGGGAGGAGACATTAGAGATGGTAACATATGCCCTCATAATGAATGCTCAAATGGGCTTGAAACTCTTTGTTATGTAAAATTAATGACCTCTCAAATTATAGGTATTTTAGCATTAAAAATATAAAAAAAATTAATATGTCCTAACATTAGAAAATTATTGGGAAACTAGAAACCACAATGTATCACATGTTTATTGGGTATCCTTTGTCACTTGTTTACTAGTATGGTTGTATAATGAGTGAGATAATGACACTTAGAATGATTTGGGTAGTCACCAATATCTTTATATATAAAATGATGTTATCAAATATACTCATCGACAACACATCAACATCTAACTCAATAATAAAATAACAACAAGGCCATGTAAAGGTGAATAATTGGGGATTTCAACTCAAGAACTCCTAGGGAAATAAATTTTTATTGACCTCTCTATTTGTAACCAATCCATCAAGGGTATTGAGAATAAAAATACCACCCTCATATAAAATATGGTTGACCAAACCAATACACCACAAATAAGCTTTCTTAATTATCAAAACTAGGAAGTTAATAGTTTCAAACTACTAACATGGGTCAAAGATACACATTACATTGCCTAGGCTATCCATCCATATAAAAAAGAGGTTTTGAACCAAATCCACATACTCAAACCTTGTCATGAACAAAAATTGGTTGTGTTTCAATTAAACCTTATTGTAATAAAAACATTGAACCTTCTACCTACTAATATCCTTGGACTATGCAAAATTCCCTATGAACTCCTTAACTTGAGCATAGTATAAACCACTCTAAGTAACATTATGAATTATGCAAAAAAAATGATGAATACCATATTGTATTGATAGACTTAAACTTATGAAAATCTTAGGAAGGCTTTAAAAGTATTAAACTAACCATAATATCATTCATTCCAATAAATATTAATTGTTAATACATGAACATAGCATAATTTGAAGGTCAAAATTAAAAAATTACAATCAATCATTCTAAAGAGTAAACATAGTAAAATTAAACCCACCAACTCAAATCTATAAAACATTGTTCAAACTACTATGTTAAAAATTACTACTAAATAAGATTGGTTAACATTTCTTGAAGTTGTGAACTTGTTCTATAAAAATTAACATTGAGGAGATAGAATTAGACATTAAGACATTCTAATTAAAAATATTTAAAATTGTTGCCCTAGTCAAACTGTCCAAGCTATGAGATGGATGTGAAGTTGCAATAACTTAGTCAAGAATATTCCCTCCAACTAAAAAAAAGAGTTCTAATTGTGTAGTTGCAATTAAAATATTGAGATTAGAAATCAATCTCATGATTTAATTTTTTAAAAACATCAAGAATATTGTTGTTCCAAAACTAGAAAGGAATGTGGATGAGTCAAAAGAATGTAATGGATCATAAGGATGTTTTCTTTTTCTATCAAAAAATAAGCACAAAAATTAAATGTGAACTAAATCACAATATATATTTGGTAATGACAAAAGAAACTAGATGCCATAATTTGAATTTTTAAATAATTTTCATCAATGAAAAACATAAAATATTCTTTCAATTTTATTCCATAGGTAACCAAAGAAAATAAACCATTTTTCATAATTAGATGGTTTGCTTCATACTGGATTTAATACAATGTTTGATACCTAAAAAAGTCTAGAAAAACTCAAAAGCATAACATTTATGACATCAGATAAATAGTAATAAAAGAGTGAAATAAAATATCAAATATATGAAAGAAGTAATATAGATAAATTATATAATAATAAGAGGTTTTTATCCACAACCACCCATATGATATCACATTATCACACACTAATAAATGGATTAATGGTTGGGGGTATCTATAGGAGATATCTAGTTATTATTTATTATAAACCTTAACCTAACATATCTAGTAAATGTTAAATCATATTACACTAAATATATATTTAGAATCCCACTTAAGGCAAACTCTCTAACTCCAATAAGCTCTTACATGTGAAAAAATATGACCTTGGATATAACTTTAATCAAAATATGCATTGCCTACTTTAATGAAGGTAGAAATATTAGATAAACCATCCCTTGTGCATGCAACCATCTCAAAAATTGCATCTATATATCTATGTACTTTGAACACTAATGGAACACTAGATTATAGACAAGCTTGATAGTGCTCTGACTTTCACATTGAAGGATGACTAGAATACTCTAAGGAAAGCTATTTTTCTCCAAAATACTAAACATCCGCAAGATATACTAAGCTTTCTAATTTTTGGTATAGTATTCAACATCTATGGAGGACTAATAAATTATGGATTGACATCTAAAATATGAAGAAACAAGGTTAGATTTTAAATATAACACAAATCCTATGGTGGACCATCGCTCATCCAAGTCTTCTACCCAATCAACATCTTAAATATTGTTGGATATATTACATCATTTGGTACATGCTAATGTACCATATTGGGCACATCTTTACAATAGGATATTATCTTAGTTTAAGACTTGAGTATTTGCTTTATGTAATGTAATGTTAGTTTTTGATTTTGTATGCAATGGGAGATAACGATCACAAGATGCAAAATTAATAATATGAAAGAAATTAAATATGCGAGATGACTGAAATATGCTATAAATAGAAATGAAAATTGAATACAATGTAGCTATGGAGGAAATGAACACTCCATGAATAATGCTATCGGAGTATATTGCACCATCTCCAATATGGGTGATTTTATCTAAGCTATGCTCTATCTGATGTTGTATCTGATTCTATATTTGATGTTCTTTGATACTCTATGTTCTATGAAAATAAGACCATTACATAGGAAGATAAGTTCCTTGGACAACACTCTATATAGTTGTGCAAGGGACAACTTGCACATATACAACTTGCACATTGACACTTGTGCATTTATTACATTGCATGAAGAAACTAGGTAACTTCTCCCTAAATTAATCCAATGTCCTAAGAATGTACCTTCGTAGGTATATTTACATGATCTAAATGATGTAATATAATATATTTCTAACACCCCCTATATTACATTATTTGGGTATTGAAGACTTTAGCATTTAATGTGGTTCTTCAATTGGATAGTAGAATATATATTCTCCTTCATTACTTATTGTGTTCAGGTTAAACAGGTAATCTATGTCTTCATGTGATGTGAATTAAGCAGTGATTGTAGATATGGACTCTTCTATATTTTGTATGTTATCTAGTGGTTCAGTCCTCATGATGCCATGTTTATTTCTAGCAAGTTTTCCCTTCTTTTTTCTCCTTCTTCTCCTATGATTCTGCATTGGTGTTGGTGGGATTTTTGCTTCATAACAAGTTATTCTATCATCACAATAATATTGTTACTTGTTGCTAACTCATTTCTTGTGTTACGTACAAACACAATTAATGATAGATAAACCATCAGAAACTCTTTTGGTGAAAATATAACCAATCTTTATGAGAACCACCATGTTGTGAAGAGGATTTCATGAAGATAGTTAATCATTGTTGTAAAGTTACGTTCTTTAGATTCTCTAAGAAACAAGGAGAATTTTTCTTGATCATTAGTAGATAGATACTCATATCCTTCTAAAGTATCTATTAATTTTTTAGAGTAAAATTCTACTTCATGGAACAGTTCTTCATTGTTGAAATATTTTCTCAAAATTTCATCCATGATAGATCTTGTTATTTTTTAGGTTTGAATTTGATTGAATCTTAGTAATTGTAGGCTCAAAATGGCCACATACTTAGTAAAATTTTATATAATTTTGACTAAGTGATAAAATCATCATTCCACAAATCTTGCAGTATGCTTTGAAGTGGAATCGGGTCAGAAGATATGAATCCGCTCAACAGTTAGTGAAGTTTTCATGTTTGGAGTGATTCTAGGTGATTTCACTCCAGCTTCGAAATGATGGCTAATCTCAAATCCATAAAAGTTCCTAAGATATGATGATGTCAATGACAGAAGAGTACGGAATGGCATCTTTATATATTGAATATCCAATTTTGGGAAAGTCCTTTTGTTTTCAGCTTCGGATTGATGCTACCTTCAAATCCATAAAAGTTTCAAGGAGATGGTGACATCACTGGTAGAAAAGTGCGAATTGGTGATTCAGGGAATGAACAATTCTTTCCTTTTTGGAATGAATATAAGACATGGTGACAGAATAATGAAAGTGTAGATTCGTGATGGAACAAGTATGTGACTAGCTCTGGATCCGGATTGAAGAATATAATGCTAAATATGATAGATCCCAGAGTGGATCCAGTGTTTAGATATTAGAGATCCATATTGGATATTTCGTTGCTTCTAATTAAAATATGATATCATAAATCTTAAAGCAGGATGGTGTTTAGCTTATGCCGGATTGAATATGAATCATGTGATGAATAGAATCAATGGTGGAGGTTACGCTACCAAATATTGGTGGTTTAAAAGATATTTCTACATCAAAATTTGTAATAGATGACTGGAAGATGAAGCATCGAGGTTTTTCCAAGAAGATCAAACCAAAGGCGGTTACAGATCGATGATGGTAATTCACTCCCAAGAAGGATTGACGGAGATGCATGATCTTTAACAGACTGAACTTTAGTTCCATTGAGTAATCAACAAGTTGTAGAGACCCTGAGATGCCATGGCAGACTTTCCTTTAGCAGAATTCTCAGAGGACAGACCAATGAGCTAATGCCAGCTAAATATCTTTGTTGTGTTGTGACAAGATCTTTGGTATTATTTCTTGTTTATTGTAATGAGAAAACTATAAGTACAGGTTGAACCCTTGTTTTTAAGGGTCGGATCTAGCGTGTTTGCCTGTACCATTGTAAATATTCCTTAAGAGCTAAATGAAAGGAGCAATACATTAATTTTCACCTCAAATTTGCATTCTCATGCTTGATGTAAAAGGTTCGTATTTCTTAGTTGCATTTTTGTAAATACTTTTATGGTTAGTTTGTGACGAATTTTGGATTACTAGTTGTTATAAGTAATTGAAATCTGCTTTTGAATTTGTTCTATGTGGTTAGGAAGTACATTCTATGAAATCTAGATGTTTGGTTAATTCTATTATTTGGATTATCATTCCCTGAATATTGAAATTGCTTGCTACAACATTTCTCTGTTGTACTTTAATATATGAAATAGTATTTTTTTGGGATAAATGTTGGTCTGATTATATATCCTTAACATGGTTTTTTAGGAGCTTTTTATGGTAGTGCAATGTTGTTAACCTACCCATCAACTATTATCCACATCTATCTATCCCTAACCTTATCTTACCCTAAAATCCAAACCCTAAGTGAGCATAATTGTGTCAACAACTTGCTAAGTTGATAAGGAACCAGCCTACTTTGGAGGTTGGATCGAAAAACCCTTTTTTGGTCCATACAATATTGAGTGTTGAGTTGTAGCTATCGGGTGAAAGATTGGACAGAAATTAGGAAGATAGACAGCTGTAGTATCTAGTGAAAACTTGGTGTAATTCAGTGCCCAACATTTTTTGGCATGACCGGTGGGACCGTTCACAAGGAACACAAAACCCATCTAAAGATTTATTGTTATCGCAACCCAAAGGAATCAAGATTTGGTGAATTATCTTAACCTTATTAGCAAAGAAAATAAAATTCACCTGGTGACTCTCTGGTTAGAAGACCTCAAAAAATTATTGTAGACTAGTATCCTTTCATGTATACCAAGTCTTTCAAGAGGAATAACCCTAATTATTTCTTTCATTGTGAGTTACCTCAAATAGGGGATGCTATTATCAGAAGTTTAGATCAAGATTTATTGAATAAGAAGAGCTTCTAGAAGAAAACCCAATAGTTCCCCCAAGAAGACCTATAGCCAAAAATATGGCCTAAAATGTGGTTCCTAATCAACCACTACAAAAGTACCCTAACTGGGATTCAACTGGGCCCCTTAGATTAGCCCAAATGGATGCCATTCCTAGGCTATATCTAAGGCAACCCCCACATATGTGGATTTGGGAAAATATATTATGAGCACTGCCAAGATATCTTGAATCTGGCAGTAATCCACAACATAAAAGAGGAAAATATTATTGTCATAATTCTAGTCCTATCCTTTCATGGAAATATATTGCATTGGTTTAGAACTTTGGAAGATAATTATATCACTTCATGGCAATCATTGGCTGAGCCTTTCATAGAAGAATTTAATGAATCTATTGATCCCTTTTCTCTGCTAAATCAGTTTACAACCATGTAAAAAACCCAGCAAAAAATTGTCTCAAATTTTAATTTGAGATTTAGCAGAACATGGAAGAGAATTCCTTCCACTGCTAGACCAACTATATTTTTGGATTACATGTATTATATTCGATCCCTGGGATCAGATCTAAGTTTGAAAACATAACAATATGAAGTATAAACCTTCCCACAAGTTTATAATGTAGTCGTCCATGCTGAAAATATCTTGATCAATGTGGGAAGAATTCTCCCTAAAACTATGTTGCCCTATAACTTAGAAACCAATAATATCCATGAGAAATCCACAAAGACCTCCTACATGGACTCTCTTTCTTTACCATATCCATATCTACAAATGAATCTTATTCCTCGGTCTAAACCTATATCCTCCACACCTCTTTTTCCTTCCCTTCCTTCTCAACCTTCTCAAGAATTTTCTACTATTCTGGATATACAAAATACCATGAAAAATCTGAGTAACAGAATGAATTTGATGTAAAAGAGAGATCATGAAATGTCACAATAGAGGATATTCCCATATGTAAACAAATATCAAATGCTTGGTCCTAGTAATAGTACTGGGGTTAGGGTGAATGCAGCACATGAGGAGCTGAGGTGTTCTAAAGATACCACTCTTGCAAATGTTTAGTTTTTGGTATGCAATGACCCCCATGACTCACAATCTTGTGTGATGTATCAACACCATATTCAACAAGCTATGGAACAAGCTGAAAGGAATCATAAGGGGAGGGTTAATATGTTATGGCACTTTGATTAGATTATGGTCAAAAAAGAGTTAGAGGAAGAAAGTCTGATTGGTGTTATGACAATGTCTAGAAAGAAAGCTTTACAAGTAGACCCCTAGAATATGGGACAATTCCATGTCCCTTATCAAAAGAAAGTTGACTGCCCCCCTCAAAGCAGTGACACTTTTCCTATTCCTCGAGCTAAATTGAAGGAGAAGACATACAGTCTCCCTAAAAATCTTGAAGGAGAAACAAAGGGATACAGGGTGAGATCCAAGGGTGATGATCAATAAAGGCTCAGTTTCCCCTCTATTACCAAAAGATAAATATTAGAGGTAACCCAAAAATACAAAAGGAAATATGGTGAGCCAGACAGAGGACTGGAAATACTATCCTTGACCAAGTCTGAGTATAACATTATTGAGGATATGAAAAGGATTCCATCAAAAGCTAGCATGTATGACACTCTTTTCATTCCGGGCCAGATTGACCTGCGTAAAGCTTCCCTCAGCAAAAATCCCTAGAATAGACCAACAACCACCATCCTCAATATACCACCAGAAGAGAAAGAAATGACTCCTACTGTTCTAAAAAACAAACCTTCCCCTTTCTACATATCCTTAAGAATGGAAGGATGGGTAGTCTAAAATTGTATGATTGATTTAGAAGCATCAACCATAGTTATGCCTAAGGCTATCTATGAATAAATAGGTATGGAATATACCCGGTCTTGTCCTGGAGTATTGCAACTATATGGGACACATGTCAAGACATTTGGGGTTATTAAATATGTACTGATGAGGTTGCACAAAGCTCCCAAGGTAACAATGGTGCAAGAAATAGTGGTGGTGGACTTAGAACCCTATTTCAGGTTATGCCTCTCAAGATAATTTACTACAAAGCTATGGGGATGTATGTACATGCATTATTCTAGCATGGTAATCCCTTTCAAAGGAAAAAAGATAATGATAACACCTAAGAAACCAATTTCTTATCACGTTGAAAATATTGAAGAAGATATGTGCAATATTAATCCTTTGGAGGAATTTGAGCTAGTGGAAAACATTGAGGAGCTATACATTGAATATTAGTTACCTTTCAGAGAAGACTATAGTCGATTTGGAACTGGTATGTGTACATACATCATCACAACTAAACTGGAGAAGAAGCTCCTTTCTATTTCTAATCAATCGTTAAGAAACAAGGAAACAAAGGTTATGCATTTTGATGGTGCTAAATGTATAAATGGTGCAGGGGCTGGTATGGTTCTACAATCACAGTAAAAAGGGATAAAGAATTTTTCTTACATACTGACATTGTCATGTACTAATAATGTTGTAGAGTACGAGGCTTTGTGCCTTAGATTGATGCAAGCAGAAAGCATGGGCATCAATATTTTGAACATATATGGTGATTCTGAGTTGATAGTACATCAGGTAAGGAATAAGTACAACAGTAAGCACCATTACTTAAAAACTTACAAGAATAGGGTATGGGACCTAATGGATTCATTTGATGCCTTGAATATAATTTTTGTGCCTAGAGAAGAGAATCACATAGCAGATACATTGGCAATGAAGGGAGATAATTTCAATCCTCCTGTGTATTTTAGAACTAAGAATACCAAGGGAATTAAAATGGTTTTCAGACCTGTAGTACCGAAAAAGCAGATATTCTGGAAGGTTTTTGAAATTTATGAAAAAAAATTGGATTTTATGATAAGAGAAGCATGCCTATCAACTATCCAAGAGGAAGAATTGGAGGAAATATATCAACAAGACTTTATCCAACTAATAAATAATCATATTCCAAGGGGATTTGTCACCCTTTAAAGTCTATTTGATAATGAAGATAGAAAGAAGGTTGGAGCCATGAAGGTCGATGAAAAGATCTATAAAGAAGTGGAGGTTGGAATAGGAAAGAAGATCAATATTGGGAACCAATGTTCACCTAAGGAAGTAGAAGAAATTAAAACTTTATGCTTAAAATACCAATACACTATGGTTTGGTCATATGAAGACCTTAAGTTGTATGACAAAAGGATTATCCAGCATACTATTGAGTTAGAACCCGATGCTAAACCATTCCAACAAAAATAGAGGCCTGTCAATCCGAGGATAGAAGCCATTATGAGAGAGGAACTCTTAAAGCTACTAAAGGCTAAGATAATATATCCAATAAAATATTCCACTTGGGTAACCAATTTTGTACCCGTAAGAAAGAAGAATGGGGATATATGTCTATGCATAGATTTTAGAAATCTGGATTAAGCACCCATTAAAGATCACTACCCCATCCCTTAGATTGACCAAATCTTACAAGTGGTAGATGAAGCAAAAATATTATCACTATTGTATGGTTACTCTGGATATAACCAAATTTGGGTAAAAGGCGAAGACCAATACAAAAAAACATTCACCACAAAATGGGGTACATTTGCCTATCATAGAATACCCTTTGGGTTGTCTAATGTTAGAGCTATGTTTCAAAGGAACATGGACTATTCATTTGGTACACCTATAAACAAAGTTATTCTGATTTACCTAGACGACATGACAATGTTTTCTCATGATAAAAATGATCATCTATCTCATTTGGAACACGTTTTTCAAAAATATAGAGAATTTGGTATCTCACTAAATCCTAAGAAGTCATTTTTTGTAGTACATGAGGGAAAACTATTAGGCCATGTGGTCTCAAAGGAAGGTATGGCCATATATCTAGAAATAATTAGAGCAATTATAACTATTCCTTTTCCTACTACTCAGAAGACCTTGCAGTCCTTCCTAGGTCAAATCAATTTCATCAAGAAATTCATTTGTAATTTTGTATAGAAAGTGAGGCCTATATCTGAACTACTCAATAAGAAGGTAGAGTTCAAGTGGAATGAGGTTAGGAAGTAAGCTTTTGAGGTCATCAAGCAATCCATTGCAATAGCCCCAGTCTTGATAAATATTGATTTCACTAAATATTTTATTATCTATGCTTATGGAGCTAAAGAGAGTTATGCCTCGGTACTCACCTAGAGAGATAGTCAAGGGGATGAACATCCTGTGTTCTTTTGGAGTCAAAATTTACATTATTATCAAGTAAAATATAATTTTATTAAAATACAAGTGTTTGTTGTGATGAAGTTGCTAAAGAAGTTTAGACAATATCTGGTACAAATCAAAACCCTGGTATATGTGGTTCATACAGATGTAAGAAGTTTTATTTTACAAGGTGAACTAGGTGATAAAAGGTCTGGTTGGATTAAAAATATCCAAGAATATGATGTATAAATACGTCCCACCAATCTGGTAAGAGGTAGATCCTTGTGCCAAGGATTGATGGATGCTTTAGCATTGGCAAAAATGATAGCTTGTCAGATAACAAAAGAGGATCAAATAGAAATTGTACACACTCCAAATTTTGATTGGATCGAGCAAATAACTAGGTATTTCTAAACTAGGATATGGCCACCTAATATTAATCCTTCTCAAATAATGAGGTATGGAATTCATGATCTAAAATATGTATTACTACCTGAAGGGTTGTTCAAAAGAAACTTGGATGGTATTCTCATAAAATTTTTGAAGGAGGATAAAAAAAAGAGTCAATAGAAAAATTTCATGGATGGTCAACAGGTGGTCATAGCTCGGGCAGAGTTACAGCTTTGAATACAATAAGAGTAGGCTATTATTGGCCTTCTATGTTCAATTATGCTTTTAAAGTTACCCAGGCTTGTGACAAATGTCAGAGGTACATTGGAAGAACTAGAAATGCTTCATCTCCTCTAAAACCTATTCAAGTTGAGGAGCCTTTTCAACAATGGGGATTAGATTTCATAGGAGTTATAATTCCTAATTCTTCAGTAGAGCATAAGTTTATCTTGAAAACTACAAACTATCTTACTAGATGGGTGGAGGCAATTCCTACAAAGAGGGCAGACCAGGAAGTTGTGATCAAATTTATGGAGAATTTGATTTCCATATTTGGAGTCCTGAAAGCTTTGGTGAGTGATAATGGCACTGCTTTCATAGGATCCAAGTACATTGAGTTTACCAGCAAGTATGACATCTCTCTTAAAAATACTTCAAATCATTACCCACAAGGTAATAGACTTGCAGAATCTACCAAAAAAAACCTATTAAGGATTTTGAGAAAATATTTGGAAGGTAACAAAATGAGTTGACACCTCTTGCTCAACCATGCTCTATGGGAAGATAGGATTAATATTAAAAATTCCATCAAAACTTCTCCTTGTGTACTTGTATATGGAAAAGAAACAGTATTGTCGATTCACTTAGAGATCCCAGCACTTAAGCTTGTCAACACAGAGGAAGAATTAGAGGATGATCCAATAAAAACTAGGTTGACACACTTGCTGTAATTGGAAGAGAGTAGAACTCAAGCATATGATCATTTTCAAAAGCATTCATCAAACATTAAAGCATGGTTTGATAAAAATTCCAGGTTAAGAAAAATCCAATTTGGAGACTTAGTTCTCATATGGAATGTTGACAGGGCAAAACCAAGAAAGCAAGAAAAGTTTGATTCTTTTTGGGATGGTCCTTTCGAAATAGTAGAAGCTAAAGAGTCTAATGTATTTCAATTGAAGGATCCAGAGGGAAACATACAACCAATTTTGGTGAATTTTTTCCACCTCGAGCTCTACTATATGTAATAAGTGAGCTCATTGTAACATATGTATATACATTGTACAAATATTTCCCCTTCCTTTCTGCACTTTGTATTTTTTTTCTTTTTTACACTTTGTAATTAGTTATTTTCAAAGAAATTCTAAAAAAAAAAAGAGAATAAAGTTTGCAATAAATGACCAAGTGTTGTCCAAATGCATGGTAATGTTCATTCTGCACACGGTGCTATGTAAAAATCTTCGAAATGGAATTCTGCCTTCAAGTCTGCATGATTAAATCCAAATTTCCATGGAGTGGTCTATCATTTTCTATCTCGCATAGAGAAGGACACAGAGTAGTGCTAATACTAAAACCTCTCAAAGTTGGATATAGCCAGAGCGGAATCGAGGTAGAGTGCCATGCGTGCACGCTTCAAGTACCAAAGCGGACTCAAAAGGTTCCTAAGACACCAAAGTGAAATCAAGCCAAAGCCAAACAACAAGTTCCAATATGACACATGGAAGTTAAAAAGTGCTCCTACATTTAATTCTAACTAACTCATGCATAGAAAAAAGAGTAGATATAAGGATATGATAAGCTGGAAGTGCAATTTCAAAATTTGATCAATAAGAAGATAGGACGCCACCTTTGAGCCACCAAATAAATAATGAAAAGGATTGGAAAGTGTACCAACAAATATATCGTGCAGCAACTGCATTAATGGTGAAAGATACGTGGGCTCTAGAGGAGAGAAGTAATGAAAAGCATAAAAAAAATCCATTTGGAAACCCCTTGCATCTATAGGAAGGTAGAAGTACAGTGATATCTTAGAGAAATAACTACAAATCGGGAGGACAAAGTTTGCTATTGTTAGGATGGTGCCCAAAAATTCATCCAATGAATCATTGAAGATAGCAAAAAGATTACAGGTTCATGTACATCGGACCAGTTGAGTCATAGATACAGTGATGACAAGAGTGAGAAGGACCCGCCTCAAGACAAAGATATTAATTGGAAGAAGAAGGATAATAGTTTTGGGTTCAGACCCATTTTTTGTTTGCTCTTGCAGCATCAACTAAACCACAATAAATTACTGAAAAATCATTACTTCTTGGGGAAGTGCAAGGAGATTTATCATAGGAAGATTCAAAGACAAGATGGATGTTTTTTGACTAGTTCATAATAGGGGTACTAAGAGGACCCTGAAAATAGAGGAGAGAGAGGTTTCCAAGAAGCAAAAAATGAGTATGGAAGAAATTGTTGAAGATATGGCTATTTTTAATACATAAGGGTTAGTTGAAAAATAACAATAGCTGGAGATAAAAGTTGAACAATAACACCCTACATCTGTAGGTGAAGGTATGGTTTCTGATCCCTCTTCTCCTTTTAATATCCATGAGTCCCCAAAAGGATTTCCCTCCCTTTCTAGTTGTTGTGGCTGATCCACAACACACCCCAAAATTGGGGACCCATTTTTTTGCATTGCTTTAAAAAGGAATCTCAGTAACCCAGATGCTAAAATTCAAGAAAAAGGGGCAAAAATGCACAAGTTTAGAAAGTGTCGCGAAATCGCGACATGTCGCGCCATCGCTGCCGAAAAATAGAAGGGTGTCACAAAATCGCAACATGTAGCTCCGTCACGGCCCAAAGAGGAGAGAGAAAGACAAAATGAAAAAGTGTCGTGAAATCACGACATGTAGCTCCGTCGCAGCCGAAAGAGGAGAGAGAAGGACAAAAGGAAAATTGTCACGATATCGCGACATGTCGTGCCATCGCTGCCAAAAATCGGAAGTTGTCGCGATTTCGTGATGTATTGAGCTTCCACTGCAGGGGATAGAAAATGGTCGCGATTTCACGACGTATTACTGTAGAAGTTGTACGGACCGAAAAACTATAGCGATTTTGCGACAGGTAGAGTTTTCACGGCTTAGACGAAGTAGAATGCCTTGGGAAGAGAAATTGTCGCGATATCACGACATGTCACATTTTCGCGGTTCTGGGCAGCTGAAGGTGTACGAAATGAAAATGGTAGCGATTTCGTGACATGTCACAAAATCGTGGGTCAAACTAGTCCAACAGGGCAAGACACTAAAAGCGTCACGATTTCACGATAGGTTATAGCCAAAGAGGTGCCAAGTGAAAAACATCGCGAAATCGCGACAGATTGTAGATGGAAGGCAGAAATGAAAAAACGTCATGAAATCGTGACAAAAACGAGCTGAGGCATATGGAGGGAAAATATGTCGTGAAATCGTGACATGTCGTGTTTTCGCGGCAAGAAGCAGCTAGACAGTACGGACTGGAAAAATGTCACGATTTCGTGACAGAAAGCCGTAAGACAGCTTCGAACGAAAAATCATCGCGATTTCGTGATAGGTTGCGGCCCAGTTGTACAGAACGGAAAGGGCGTAGCGATATCGCGACAAAAAAATCAGCAAAGGTGTATGAAGCACAAAAATGGTCACAAAATCGCGACAGAAAGCAGCAACGCAATACGGAACGAAAAAGCATCATGATTTCGCGACGGAGAGCTGGCCGATGGCACGAAGCGAGAAAATGTCACGATTTCACGACAGCATGCAACGAAGGTGCCCGAAATGAAAAAACATCACAATTTCATGATAGGCTGCGGGCAAATGGTACAAAACGAAAAGGTGTAGCGATTTCGCAACAGAAAACAGCGAGATAGCTAGAAACAAAAAAGCATCATGATTTCGCGATAGGTTGCAGTGAAAGGGTATGGAGTGGAAAGATGTCACAATTTTGCAACAGGTAGTGGCGAGATGGCCCGAAGCAAAAAATGGTCACGATTTCACGACATGTCTAATTTTCGTTGCGAAAGAGGAGAAAGAAGGCTGTTGGTCAAAAAACGTCATGATATCGCGACATGTCTCATTTTCACTGCGAAAGAGGAGAAAGAAGGTTGTTGATCAGAAAACATCACGATATCGTGACATGTCTCATTTTCGTTGCGCAAAAGGAGAAAGAAAGTTGTTGGTAGGAAATGTCGCGATATCGTGACATGTCGCATTTTCACGGTGACTGTAGGGGAGTAGCACTGCATGCTATTTTTTGTCATGATTTTCATGGAGCCATTACAGAAGAGGTAGAAAGGTGCAGAACATGTGGCATACATGCATGGGGTTGTAGAAACGTTACTTTCATGGAATATTATCAAACATTTTAGCATTAATCATGAATTCAAAGGCAATTCGAAAGGCAGGAAGGTGAAGCGAAGCAATCAAGAAGGTGAAACGAAGGGATCGGGAAGATGAAACGAAGCGTCACAGGGCGAAGCAGAAAGCATTGTCAAGCATTTAAAATTAGAAGCACAGGACAGGTACAGAGGTTGGAAATTGTTGCTTGCAGAGTTGTAGAGACTAGGGCTGCATGCCATTCTGGACCTACACTTGGAGCAATTTCCTTCATTTGTTCTAGATTTGTTTATCCTGGAACATTCTGTTATTGTAATTGATATATCATTTAATACAGAAATACAGAGAGTTGGCATCTCATTGATGAGAAAGAAGGAGTCATTTTTGCATGCATGATTTAATGTTTATCTTCTTCTTTTTAGATTTTAAGGTTTATAGATGGAGTTTAATGCGATTTCTCTCGGTTGCTTCATGCGAAGGCCTAAAATTTGAAATTATAGTAAAACCCTAGAAACCCGCACCTAGCTTATTAGAATTGTGTGAATGTGTAGATTCTATAGGTTAGGTTGCATGTATGAAACCTCATTATCTTTGGTTTCATCGAGTGGAGATGGCAACATTCTGAGTGTAGTTTAATTTGCTATTCTTTGCACTTTCTTTTATTCACAATTCTTCATTTTTCTGCATTTTAATTATTGTAATTTAAATAAATAACTAAAAATCCATCAGAGCCAAGAGTCCATTGCAAATTCAGATTGAAATAAACCACAGTGCCCCTTGTTAATATCCACTTGTAACCCTAAGATATTCTCAGCATTTAAGTTAAAACAGCATCATTTATATACAAAGAGTTAACACAACAGGAACCTTGGAGAAATTTTCTGCTGTAATTTCTTTGCAAGCAGAGGATTTTAGGACTCGGATCCTACCGAAGAGTGTGCTTTCACAATTGGGTGAAAATGACACTCAATAGATTGGTGCTAGAAGGAGGGCACGAATTGGTTTATTTCATTTTGATTTTCATACCTGAGTAATATCTTTTTGATCTAATTTTGAAATCATTCGTTAAATCTCACAGACAGCTAAACTACAACATTTGTTTTTTTTTGTTGCAGGTTTTCTTTAAAAAAGTAGCCGAGGGTTTCATCAGGCAGGCTGGACCCACCGCGTCATATTGCGACCAGGTCCCAAACAACCGTGGAAACCATTTTTCATGA
The DNA here is from genome assembly GCA_028583015.1 of Wollemia nobilis. NCBI lineage: Eukaryota > Viridiplantae > Streptophyta > Pinopsida > Araucariales > Araucariaceae > Wollemia > Wollemia nobilis. The sequence goes on along the minus strand of JAQPPZ010003109.1, from coordinate 3,194,602 downwards.
CCTTACTGGTACTCCCAAGAATAAAACCAAGCAAGTCGTAAGCTCACCAGTCACAAAAGACCTGTTTTCTCCAGGAACATCGAGTGGACATACGCCAGTAATATCAGTTGCCCCTAGTGTGCCTATTGTCAGTAATATTTCTACTGCTCTTGTAGGGTTGTCCTCGTCGATTGTGAGTCAAATGGCTCAAGCTCCAGCAGCTCCTTGGTATGGAGCTAACAATACTCCTTTGAACATTGCTAGGGATATCCATGAAATCCCCAAGAACATTGAAATATTTCTGCCTAAATACAAACTAGATGGCCCAAGAATAGCAGAAGAACATATCCAAGCCTATAGGGATGTTTTAATTAGGTTGCAAGTCCAATATGAAGATGTGTCTTGCAGACTTTTCCCCATGATCTTAGATCCAATAGCATATGAATGGTATATATGCTTACCAACTGGTTCAATCACTTCTTGGACACAAATGGAAAATGCCTCTGTTAATAAATTTAGGTCACCCTTGGATCCTGCAACTATTTACAATCAGTTTATTACATGCAAAATGGGCCAAGGGGAATCGATCAGAATGTTTAATCAAAAATTCCAAAAGTTCTATAATAGAGTCGTTCGGCATTTTGCCATCAATCCCGTAGTGGATTTGCAGATATATTTTGGGGCATTGGACCCCATGACAACCATGTTTGTAAGAAGAAATCCTCAAGTCACCACGCTTGCTCTAGCCTATAACGAAGCTATGACTATCGAGCAGCAAATGACACCACAAGGCTACGGGTTTACCCAGGTGCCTATGATGGGACAGTATGCTCCATACGGTCAATCTCCCTTGGCAAATCAAATCATGGCACATCAAGTGCCAAGCATGAGTGCCTTCCCATATCAGCAGCCGTATCCACCAACACCTATGTATGCACCCATTCCAGTCCAACCAATCACATCCATTCCACCTGTTCCTGCATTTTTATAGAATAGTTAATTGACTAAGCCAGGAACCAGCCAAGTTAATCCTCAGGATATAGTTCCTTTTCCAAATACAACTCTGATTCAAAGTGTCAACCCATACGGGAATCAAATTCCTTAAAACCCGACCCAAATGTTGAATCCATACCCCACCAATTATGCAAATCCAATGAGGGTTAACAACAATGTGATACCACTGAAAGAAATTTATTCAGAGGTTGAAGAGCTCAAGAAATTAGTTCATAAACTGAGCAATGATAGGGTTCAACAGCAAAAGTATGAAGCCCATGCCCCTCACTCTAATCGAAATTTTAACAATAGAGGGAGACACTGGAACACCAAGCCAAACAATGGGGGAGTTCCCGCTCCCATTGCTAATCAACTAGATACTTCTGCAGGACCTAGCCAGTCCAATTCCATTTTAAATCTTTCAGATTTGGCATGGGAAATGGGGTGTAGGTTACACAACACAAAGGAACACAATGAGAGGAATTGTCCTGAAATTGCTAGATACACTCATTGTCTTCAGGCACAAGTTGATGATTTGGAACTGGTATCAAATGAGGGTCCATCGCAACATCAATATGATAATATTATGGTGATGGATATTGTATATCATCAAGAAGGTGAGAGTGAGGAAGAAGACGATGAAATTTTAGAACAGGAGGTGCAAGCTTTTCGAGATTTCAGAAAGGGGAATCATGGATACCAACTGAGAAGTAAATTTAAAGCCCCTAAGACCTCATCAACACCTCCAAAAAACTCTATTCTTCCTCCTGATACTAAGGTAGATAATAATCCTCCTCCTCCACTCAGAAGAGAAAGGTCTAATGACGTGCAGAAGATAGTCAAATTCGAAAAACCAAACTATGATATAGTGGAGGATCTAAAGAAGTCCAAATCTAGCCTTTCATTCTTGGACGCGGCTAGACTGCCTGGCAAAAAGGAGGCATTGATCAAAGCTCTGAACTCACCTGATAAAATGTGGAAGGGAAAAGGAGTTGAGTCCCATATGATTTTGCGAAAGGAGAGAAGGGATGTCCCGCCATTCTTATTGACTCTGAGAATTGCGGGTAAGAATTTGCATAACTGTTTGGTGGACACGGGTGCCACGAGCAACATCATGCCTATGAAGATATGTCAAATGCTAGGTCTACAACCTGTTTCATCCAAATGCAAGGTCTTGCAATTGGACCGATCAGAGGTGAATGTGGTAAGGACTCTATACGATGTTAAAATTCAATTAAATTTTGAACCCAGGGTCCAGCAGGTTGTTGATATTTTGGTTGTTAATATCCCAAGTAGATATGGAATGCTACTTGCAAGAGATTGAATGAAAACTCTGAATGGCTATTTTTCAACAGACTACTCACATATGTGGCTACCTTGGAAAGGAATTGCAAACCAAATCAGAGTGGAAAATGAACCGAGGCTTAAGGAGATCATAACCGAATTTAACAAGCCGAATGAATTTTAGTTTTCTGAGCCAAAACTGGGAGTTTATGCACTTGATGTTGAGGAAGCTACTGAAGAGCCTAAAGAGGAAGCGTGTCATGGTGGCTCTTCTAAAAATGATTGCACGTGGTTTCTCAGGTTCGATGGATCAAAATCTAGACAGGGAGCAGGAGCTGGAGTCGAGCTCACTGGCCCAAGAGGTAAACCATTATTGGCTGCCTATAGATTGCAATTTCCTTGCATGAACAATGTGGCAGAATACGAAGCATTGATCTTTGGTTTACGCCTAGCACTGAGCAAGCAAGTTAAATTCTTGAAGGTTTTGGGAGATTCTGAGATGGTAGTCAAGCAAATCAAAGGACAGTATACATGTCGTGACAGGATACTAAGCCTTTATAGAACTAGGGTTATGGACCTCATTGAGGAGTTTGATGCGTTCAATATAGCCATTATTTCTAGAAAGGGAAATCGAATAGCAGACTCTCTTGCAGTCGCCGCGGGCATGTTAAACCCGATCGATATAAAAAGGTGTAAAAAGTTCTCCATTGAATTGGTTCTTTGTCCATCAATACCTGATAATGTCAAGAACTTTTAGGTTTTTTAAAGTGACAGACACATTTTTAAATTTGTCACGAACTCGGGTATTTTTGAAAATCAAGTGATTGATGAGGAACAAAGGTGGCAGGATGAAACAGAAAATGAAATTTAAACTGCGTATCAATCTAACAAAATTCCTAGAGACGTGGTTTCATTGGAAAAAATGTTCGACATGGGATGCAAGACCAAGAAAGGAAAAAGAGTCCCACTCCCTAAAGATGCATGTGATTCAATTAATCTAGGGAGTGCAGACAATCCAAGGGAGGTGTACATTGCAAAGGCATGTACAGATGAAGAAAGGAGCAACATAATATAGGCATTGAAGTATTACATAGATTGCATTGCTTGGAATTACAATGAGTTGAAAACATACAACCAAGACATCATCACACATACCATTCCTCTGAAGCCAGATTCCAAGCCTTTTAGGCAAAGACAGCGAGTTGTTAACCCGCTATTGGAGCCTTTGATCAAAAAAGAAGTTAAAATATTATTGGAAGCGAAAATCATTTTTCCTGTTAGGCACTCGACTTGGGTTGCTAACCTCGTTCCAGTAAGAAAAAAGAGTGGAGAGATAAGGCTGTGCATAGATTTTCGAAATCTTAATAAAGCCTCTCAAAAGGATAATTATCCATTGCCTTCAATTGATGAAATTCTACAAATGGTAAATGGATCTGAAATGATGTCATTTCTTGATGGGTATTCTGGATACAACCAAATTCTTATACATCTAAACGATAGGATGAAAACAACCTTCACTACCAAGTGGGGGACATTTGCATATAATAGAATGCCATTTGGACTGTTGAAAACTGGTGCAACATTTCAACGCGCCATGGACTATGCGTTCAAAGGGCTCATAGGCAAATGTATCATCGTGTACGTGGATGATATCCCAGTATTCTTGAAGAAGAGAGAGGACCATAAAGATTTAAAGAAAGTGCTTCAAAGATGCAGAGAACATGGAATTTCCTTAAATCCAAAAAAGTGCATTTTTGGAGTAACAAAAGGAAAACTGCTTGGACACATCATTTCAAAAGAGGGCATATCCATCGACCTGAAAAGGATTCAAGCTATCCAGAGCTTACCTCTCTCGGGTAGTAAAAAAGAATTGAGATCTTTATTTGGGCAGGTTAATTTTGTGAGAAAGTTTATCTCTAGCTTTGCTGAGATAGCCAAGCCTCTGAACAAGATGCTCAAGAAAGATGTAGAGGTCAAGTGGAACGAGGAAAGTAGGGTGGCCTTCCAGAACATCAAAGATGCCATTTCTAGAGCCCCTGTCCTAATAAGTCTAGACTACTCCAAGCCTTTCTATATTTATTCTTTTGCATCAGAACACTCCTTTGCGAGTGTCTTAACCCAAAAAATGCGAGGATAGTGTCGAAAAACCCATAGCATTTTTAAGTGCTCCCCTAAAAGATGCTTAATTAAGGTATTCAATCCTTGATAAGAAAATGTACGCACTTTTTAAAACGATGAAAAAATTTAGGCATTACATTGTACATAGTAGAGTTATTGCTATCATGCCTGACCCTGCTGTTAAGACCATGTTTTTACAGAATGAACTAGGTGAGAAAAGAGGGAAATGGATTTCCACCATCCAAGAATTTGATCTCGAAATCCAACCTATGAAACTAGTTCGAGGACAAGGATTGGCGAAGGCGATGGCAGAAAATAATCCGCAAATAACATGCCAAAACTCGAACACATAATTCATTGCTAAGGATGACTGGTATGTTGATATTGTGCAATTTTTATTGACTGGTAAGTGTCCTTCTAATCTGAATTCAACCCAGAGAAGAGCTTTAAGGATTAAATCTATTAATTATCTGATGAAATCTGGTGTTCTTTATAGGAAGAATCATGAAGGGATCTACCTGAGGTTCCTGAACAAAGAAGAAGCTGCCAGGGTGTTGCAGGAATTTCACGAGAAACATGGAACGGGTCATGGTGTGGCAAATGCTACAGCGCATCAAATCTTGAGAGCAGGATACTACTGGCCCCACATTTTCAAAGATGCACATGCCCATGTATGATCTTGTCATATCTATAAAGTGGCTGCCAATAGAGAAAGAAATGCAGCCATGTTGTTGCAACCTGTAGTTGAAATGAGACCATTTGCACAGTGGGGACTAGATTTCATCGGGGTTATTAACCCAAATTCTTCTGATTCTCATAAATTCATATTGATAGCTACAGACTACTGTACAAGGTGGACAGAAGCGATTCCTACTGAACATGCCACCTCAGACGTTGTAATAAAATTCCTTAAGGACCATATTATAACAAGATTCAGAATTCCTGATTCTATTGTCAGTGACAATGGTAAAGCTTTTATTTCTACACAATTTGTAGATTGGGCATATGACAACAAAGTAAGCTTAAAGTTTGCATCTAATTACTATCCTCAAGGAAATGGTTTGGCCGAATCTTCAAATAAGAATTTGTTGAACACTATTAAGAAATTGCTGGAAAAGAACCCTCGGGATTGGCACAGCCAATTGAAATTTGCCCTTTGGGCAGATAGGACCAGAGTGAAGGAATCCATAGGGCACACTCCATATCATTTGGTCTATTGGAAAGACCCGATATTTCTTACAAATTTGAAGTTGCAGACCTTACATTTCATACAAGAGTACTTGGAGATAGATGATCAAGTTGAAGCCAGGTTAAGTCATTTGTTGCACCTTGATGAAAAGAGAGAAGAAGCCATGAATCACATGAATAAACACCAGGAAGTTATCAAGATATGGTTTGACAGAAGGGCCAAAGTTAAGTCATTCAGAATTTCAGATTTGGTATTACTATGGGACAAAAGACATGAAGAAAAAGGGAATCATCAAAAGTTTGATTGTCTTTGGTTAGGCCCATATCAGATTTCAGAAATTCTTGGGAAGAATACCTTCAGGCTAAAAACTTTAGAAGGGAAAGATTTTGTGCTACCGGTTAATGGGAAGATTTTAAAGTATTATTTTAGCCCTTAGGTTGTGGGATTTTGATATTATTCTTTTGGTTTTGGTGGAGATTTTCATATTTTGTTTTCATTGTTTAGGATTGTTAGTCTAGCTAGGATTTTGGTTTTGGTGGAGATTTTTAGATTCTGTTTTCATTGTTTAGGATTGTTAGTCTAGCTAGGATTTTGGTGGTGGATTTGATTTCAATTGACATTTTTTGTTTCTTTTGATAAAAAAATAAAAAAAGAGTAAAAAAATTGAGATGTCAACTTATGCTTAAGATTAGGAGAATATGAAATATTGGAAGTGTCTTGTAAAAGCTCCACAAGTCACACAAACATTTTAAGTTATATCGTTTGATTTTGTGATGCATGAAGTAGTCAGTTTTGCATGACAAATATTTCACTTGCAATTCAAGAGATAATGCATTCATGTTACATCTCATTTTACATATACATTCCATCTTAGTTGCATATGCATCTTAGGTACAAATCATTAAAGTATGCCAATCCCTCTTAGGGTTGTGTTATAACATAAATGTAAGAAAAAATCCTAAGGTTGGAAACTGAGTCTTAAGGTATCTAGAACCAAGCACGTCTCATACATTAAAAAGGATCTTGAGAAAAATGATCAAAACCTAACTTGGAAGAAAGGGTTGGGCGAAAGAGGTTTTTCATGTCTATCCTATTTATGCAACATGATCCTTAAAACAGTGGTTTTGACCACTTCCATAGAGCTTAAAGCCTAAAATCAAAGTAGTAAGGATAGGGTTAAATCCTCATCGAACTTAGGTTGAGGATCCAATTCCCCAAAGCTTTGATTTGACCTACATGGATTAGTAAGGATAGGGTGTAAATTCTCATCTCTCTTAGGTTGAGAATATGATTCCCCAAAGCTCTTATATCTCATTTCATAATAAGTCTTGGATTGTAAGGATCGTACTACTTGTCCTTTGCAAAGGATAGGTAGTCATCCCCAAGGTCTAAGCAATAAAATTAATATTTTCCATTTACATCTAAAAGTTTGGATTGGAAGGATCGTACTACATGTCCCTAGCAAGGATGGGTAGTCATCCCCAAGGTCCAAGAAGTAAAAAATATTTTTTTCCCATCTCATATTTATATTGGATTGGAAGGATCGTACTACTTGTCCTCTGCAAAGGATGGGTAGTCATCCCCAAGGTCCAAAGAAATGAAGATAAGTTTTGGATTGTGGAATTAGATATGCCCATGCATGGCAACATGTCTTGTCTAAAAGCAAGACCACTGATTGTCCAAAGGGTTAGACTAGCATGACCATTTTTTCCATAATTGGTTAAATTATTTTGCTCAAAGTGAGGTAATGAATTCTAAATCAGAATAGTAAGGATAGGGTTAAATTCTCATCTCGGTTTTTTGGGAGTCTGATTCCCCAAAGTTCTGATTTCACATTCACTTGCACATAGGTTCAAGATAGTAGGGACTCATAACCAATTTTGGGATATAATAAAATAATTCATTAGTGGATCCTAAGAGGGTTTGGCAATCTTGAATGTTTGTACATGATACTAGAAGAAAGACTATGCCCTGTATAAAAGCAAAATCCCCTAGCATATTCATTAGGTTACACAAATCATTCACAATCTCATATGCATTCATGCAAAACTGGCAATGGAATGTGGATCAATTTCAAATGATAGGGAAAGAAATTCATTGCACACACTGAGCTAATACTTGATGATTTTGATGATTCATGTACTTATGATCTTTGGGCATTTGTCATTGCTTATGTGCTAACACATGTTTTAGAGTTTGTATATGTTTCAGGTTGGGTTCTCACTAAAATGCTCAAGAGCATTTGACAGTAGAGTCGCCATTTGTTGTGGCTGATCCATAACACACCCCAAAATTGGGGACCCATTTTTTTGCATTACTTTCAAAAGGAATATCAGTAACCCAGATGCTAAAATTCAAGAAAAAGGGGCAAAAATGCACAAGTTTAGAAAGTGTCACGGAATCGCGACATGTCGCAAAATCGTGACTTGTCGCGCCATCGCTGCCAAAAAATATAAGGGTGTCACGAAATCGTGACATGTAGCTTCGTCACGGCCCAGAGAGGAGAGAGAAAGACAAAATGAAAAAGCGTTGCGAAATCACGACATGTAGCTCCGTCGCGGCCAAAAGAGGAGAGAGAAGGGCAAAAGGAAAATTGTCGCGATATCGCGACATGTCGCGCCATCGCTGCCAGAAATCAGAAGTTGTCACGATTTCGTGACGTATTGAGCTGCCATTGCAGGGGATAGAAAATGGTCACGATTTCGTGATGTATTACTGTAGAAGTTGTACGGACCGAAAAAATTGTAGCGATTTCGTGACAGGTAGAGTTTTCATGGCTTAGACGAAGCAGAATGCCTTGGGAAGAGAAATTGTCGCGATATCGCGACATGTCACATTTTTGCGGTTCTGGGCAACCAAAGGTGTACAGAATGAAAAAAGTAGCGATTTTGCAACATGTCACAAAATCACGGGTCAAACTAGTCCAACAGGGCAAGACACTAAAAGCATCAGGATTTCGCGACAGATTGGATCCAAAGAGGTGCCGAGTGAAAAACATCACGAAATCACGATAGATTGCAGATGGAAGGCAGAAATGAAAAAATGTCATGAAATCACGACAGAAACGAGCCGAGGCGTACAGAGGGAAAATATGTCATGAAATCGTGACATGTCATGTTTTCGCGGCCAAAAGCAGCTAGATAGTACGGACTGGAAAAATGTCACGATTTTGTGACAGAAAGCCGCAAGACAGCTCCAAATGAAAAATCGTCATGATTTTGCGACAGGTTGCGGCCCAGTTGTAAGGAACGGAAAGGGCATAGCGATATCACGACAAAAAAATCAGCAAAGGTGTATGAAGCACGAAAATGGTCATGAAGTCACGACAGAAAGCAGCAACGCAGTACGGAATGAAAAAGCATCACGATTTCGTGACAGAAAGCTGGCCGATGGCACGAAGCGAGAAAATGTCGCGATTTCACGACAGCATATAGCGAAGGTGCCCAAAATGGAAAAACATCGCGATTTCACGATAGGCTGCAGGAAAATGGTACGAAATGAAAAGGCATAGCGATTTTGCGACAAAAAATAGCGAGACAGCCAGAAATGAAAAAGCATCACGATTTCGCGATAGGTTGCAGTGAAAGGGTATGGAGTGGAAAGATGTCGTGATTTTGCAACAGGTAGTGGCGAGATGGCCAGAAGCAAAAAATGGTCGTGATTTCGTGACATATCTCATTTTTGCTGTGAAAGAGGAGAAAGAAGGTTGTTGGTCAGAAAACGTCGCGATATCACATGTCTCATTTTCGCTTCGAAAGAGGAGAAAGAAGGCTGTTGGTCAGAAAACATCATGATATCATGACATGTCTCATTTTCGCTATGCAAAAGGAGAAAGAAAGTTGTTGGCAGGAAATGTCGCGATATCGCGACATGTCACGTTTTCGCGGTGACTGTAGGGGAGCAGCACTGCATGCTATTTTTGGTCACGATTTTCATGGAGCCATTATAGAAGAGGCAGAAAGGTGTAGAACACGTGGCATACATGCATGGGGTTGCAGAAACGTTACTTTCATGGAATATTATCAAATGTTTTAGCATTAATCATGAATTCAAAGGCAATTCGAAAGGCGAGAAGGTGAAGCGAAGCAATCAAGAAGGTGAAACGAAGGGATCGGGAAGATGAAACGAAGCATCATAGGGCGAAGCAGAGAGCATTGTCAAGCTTTAAAAGTAGAAGCATAGGATAGGTACAGAGGTTGGAAATTGCTGCTTGCAGAGTTGCAGAGACTAGGGTTGCATGCCATTCTAGACCTGCACTTAGAGCAATTTCCTTCATTTGTTCTAGATTTTTTTAGCCTAGAACATTTTGTTATTGTAATTGATATATCATTTAATACAGAAATACAGAGAGTTGGCATCTCATTTATGAGAAAGAAGGAGTCATTTCTGCATGCATGATTTAATGTTATCTTCTTTTTTTTAGATTTTAAGGTTTATAGATGGAGTTTAATGCGATTTCTCTCGGTTGCTTCATGCGAAGGCCTAAAATCTAAAATTATAGTAAAACCCTAGAAACCCGCACCTAGCTTATCAGGATTGTGTGAATGTGCAGATTCTATAGGTTAGGTTGCATGTATGAAACATCATTATCTTCGGTTTCATCGAGTGGAGATGGCAGCATTATGAGTGTAGTTTAATTTGCTATTCTTTGCACTTTATTTTATTCACAATTCTTCATTTTTTTGCATTTTAATTACTGTAATTTAAATAAATAACTAAAAATCCATCAGAGCTAAGAGTCCATTGCAAATTCAGATTGAAATAAACCATAGTGCCCCTTGTTAATATCCACTTGTAACCCTAAGATATTCCCAGCATTTAAGTTAAAACATCATTTATATACAAAGAGTTAACACAACAGGAACCTTGGAGAAATTATCTGCTATAATTTCTTTGCAAGCAGAGGATTCTAGGACTCGGATCCTACCGGAGAGTGTGATTTCACAATTGGGTGAAAACGACACTCAACACTAGTCAATAAAATGTGGCAAATTTACCTCCTCCACCTTACAGTTCTTCCCTCATCTCATCAGTAGCTATGGAGGTACCAGTCAGTTCTGTTATGTCACCACCTCCTCAAGACCCACCTTCCACTTTGGATATGTCCACTTTAATGTCCACCAGTATTACACCCTTATATATTTCATTACCACCATCCATGGGACACTGCATTCTGACTTCATCCACCCCTTCTACTATTATCTATGTTCCAATTTCTCTAAATTTACCTATATCCACGATAGTATTAATCACATAGTCTAACATTGTAACAGAGGCTACTGTCAATATATCTTCACCCCCACCAACAGCAAGTTAGCCTGCACTCATGTTTTTGATGCCCTTATCTCCTTTGGCTGCTGATTTTTCAAATTCTATTACTGTATCAAAATAATAGGCAACCACTCAGATCATAAATGACTATTGGACAGATAATCTTACCTGGCCTTCCAACAGGATGGTCGTGACAACAAAAAGTATGAACGTTAACCCTATAACTAGGCAAAGGTTTTCAAGGTCTATGATTCTGCAAGTGAGCAAATCTGAAAATTAAATGACTGCTCAGGATTATAGAGCAGAGGAAATCATAGAAGATATTGACAAGATTCCTGTTGAGGATGAGTTAGGGATTGCCAAGGCTAATTTAGATAAATTTTATGTGAAAAATTATATAGGTAAAAATAAGGTAGATAAGTTGAAACAACAGGTTGAAAATATTAAGAGGAGCCTCAATGATAAAAAATAAATAGATAAAGCTCTGAGAAAAGAGGCTAAGAGTTGGGAGGAAAGGTTTTAAAAGACTAATGAGTCGAAAGACCAGTTAGAAGAACAAAAGAAGCTAAATGAGGATCAAGGAAAATAAATTAAAAATTTAAAGCATCAACTTCAGATTGAGAAATCCAAGTCCTCACATTTTTCCAAAGATTATTTGAAAAGGATAAAGCATGATTTGCTTTCTAAAGTTCAATAAAAAATTTTAGGTCTTCAACTCATAATCGACTACCTGAAAGATGTCAGCCAGTTTCTCTCTACTATTTAGAAGAATTTAGATCAAATCACTGGCGATTTATAGCCTATGGTGATTTCGAAATAATAAATGTACAGGTTGGTTGGAAGTATGCTTAGTGATCCTGCTAAACCAATTTCCAATAGGGAATGGAATTTGGTCGAGGTAGCTGCAAAAATAGTGGTGAAGAAGCATAGGGTAGTTCAGAGAGCCTGACTATTGTTTGACATAATGAAAAGAGAAATTAAAGACATCATTGAAATAAATAAGAAAATGATTCATGTTGGTTTCAAAGGACTCTAGAAGGAGGATCACAACTTGTTATTTTTGGAAGAAGCCCAAGAAAGCATCAAAGATAACTTACAGGATGAGGCTAGAATTGATTCACTGGAAGAGCCACTATCCGAAGAACAAGCTGCCAAACTGATTCTGGATTACACCTGATTAAGAGATCCCATGGAGGATCTAGTGACTATAGGGAATGCCTCTAATTATGAGGATTTTGGGAAACTACAATATCTTTATAAGAAACTTAAAGAAATATTAAATCCCTCTGAGGAAGCATGGAAATAGGCTCTTCAGTATTTGGAATCAATGGTCTAGTTTTTTGGAGACACGTTCGGTAAGAATAACTAGATATTACATGCTCTAGAAGAGCAGGGAGAAGAGGAAAGAGAATATGAGGATGAAAAGTTTGTAGAAGAATGAGGATAATATTGAGCAGCTACAGGCCCAAAAGGGGTTGTCGCTTCAATCATTTCATTTTTTTTTGTACATACATAAGTTTTTTTTTTCTATACATCAATATTGTATTTCTATTTTTACTCTGATAATTGTCATAAATAAGCAATAAATGCATGAAGCTTACAATGCAACATTTTTGGTGTGAAGGCATTTTTTGAAATGAAGCCTTATAAAGGAGGTAGAGTTATGTATAGTTTTTGAAGGTAGTAGTAATACTAATATTATGGATACAGTCTCTAGTTAAACAAGTGAGTTCTATGATGTTTTTGGCATGGTTTATATATGAACCTTTACCCTCTAGGAAAAATTTGAGCTTTCATAGGGTAGTGTTTGTATGGAAATTATTCCTTAAAACATATCTTCAAATATAAGTATTGTTTTGACTCCTAAGGCCCAATGGATAAGACTCTAGATTCGATTGGCTTTGTAAGCAAATCCATTCGGGAGACACCAGAATGGAGGCCCAAAATGACCACATACTTAGTATAATTTTGTATAATTTTGACTAAGTGATAAAATTATCATTCCGTAAACCTTGCAGTATGCTTTGAAGTGGAACCGGGTCAAAAGATATGAATCCGCTCAACAATTAGTGAAGTTTTCATGTTTGGAGCAATTCTAGGTGATTTCACTTCGGCTTTGAAATGATAGCAAATCTCAAATCCACAAAATTTCCTAAGAGATGATGACATCAATGATGAAAGAGTGTGGAATGACATCTTTGTATATTGAATATCTGATTCTGGGAAAATCCTTTTGTTTTTGGCTCTGGATTGATGCTACCTTCAAATCCACAAAAGTTTCAAGGAGATGATGACATCACTTGAAAAAAAGTGTGGATTGGTGATTAGGGGAATGAACAAGTCTTTCCTTTTCAGAATAAATATAAAAGGGGCGACGAAATAAAAACAGTGCATATTTGCGATGGAAGAAGTATGTGACTAGCTCCGAACCCGGATTGAAGAATATAATGTTGAATATGATAGATCTTGGAGCGAATCTGATGTTCAGATACCAGAGATCTATATTGGAGATTCTTCTCCTAATTAAAATATGATGTCATCAATTTTAAAGTGTAATGGCATTTAGCTTATGTCGGATTGAATTTGAATCATGTGATGAAAAGAATCAATGATGGAGGTTAAGCTGCCAAATATTGGTGGTTTAAAAGATATTGTTGCGTTAGAATTTGTAACAGATGGCTGGAAGATGAATCATCGAGGGTTTTCCAAGAATATCGAACCAAAGGCGGTTACAGATCAATGGTGGTAATTCAATCCTAAGAAGGATCAATGAAGATGCATGCTCTTTAACGGTTTTAACTTTAGTTCCACTAAGCGATCAACAATCTGCAAAGACCCCAAGATGCCATGGTGGAATTTCCTTTAGAAAAATTCCTAGAGGATGGACCAATGAGCTAATTCCAGTTAAATATCTTTGTTGTGCTATTGTAACAAGATCTTTGGTATTATTTCTTGTTTATTGTAATGAGAAAACTATAAGTAGTGGTCGAACCCTTATTTTTAAGGGTCAGATCTAGCGTGTTTGTCTATACCGTTGTAAATATTCCTGAAGAGCTAAATGAAAGGAGCAATACATTGATCTTCGCCTCAAATTCATGTTCTCATGCTTGATGTTAGAGGTTTAGATTTCTTAGTTGCATTTATATAAATACTTTGATGGTTTGTTTGTACCAAATTTTGGATTACTAGCTATTATAAGTAATTGAAATATGCTTTTGAATTCGTTCTATTTGGTTAGGAAATACAGTTTTGTGAAATTTAGATGTTTGGTTAATTCTGTTATTTGGATTATCATTCCCTAGATATTGAAATTGCTTGCTACAACATTTATCTATTTTTCTATAATATATTAAACAGTCTATTTTTGGGATAAATTTTGGTCTAAGTATATGTCCTTAACATGGTTTTTTGGGAGATTTTTATGGTAGTGCAATGTTGTTAACCTACCCATCGACTATTATCAACATATCTCTAGCCCTAACCTTCTCTTACCCTAAACTCCAAATCCTAAGTGAGAATAATTGTGTCAACAACTTGCTAAGTTGACAAGGAACCATCCTACTCTGGAGGTTGATCAGAAACCCCTATTTTGGTCCATCCCATGTTGAGTGCTGAGCTGCAGCTATTAGGTGTAAGCCTGGACAGAAAGTAGGAAGATAGATAGCCGCAGTATTGAGTAAAATCTTAGTGCAATTCAGTGCCCAACAATGATCTCTCCTTCAACTTTGAAGTATATAATCTTTATTTTTATCAAACCTTTATTGATCCTTAGGTTTGTAGGCTTCCTTAGGTCTCCCTAGTAATGAGAGTGTATACACATAATGGAATTTTGGGTTTTGTAAAAGCTTATATTTTCCCAATGGATTTGCAACTTGATAATTTATGATAGATAATGATATTATCAAGTTTTGTAGAATTTCTTATGACTCCCTAGGGATTTAATATAGTGCTTTTGAAAGTATAGTTCAAATTTTGGTTGATTTTGTAAGGTTTTGTAAATATGAAAAATAAACTTTTATTATCCCTTATTGCTCCTATTGAACTAATAACTTTTCAATATATAGGTTTTGATGTTGGATTTATTTTGTCCTCTTTTGATGTGTTTGAGATAAGTATATATATATATATATATATATATATATATATATATATATATATATATATATATATATATATATATGTGTATGTATGTATAAAAATTTTCAACCTTAGCCTAAATATTTTAATAACCTATTTTAAATATCCCTTTAGGTTTTTTATTATAGTGTATCTAATTTACAATAAGTCAATTTTATTTAGTAACCCTTGTAACTAATTTTTTGAAATTTATACCACAATAATATTTGCAAATATTTTATAAATAAATTCTAGTAGAAATCCTTATTGCTTCTATGTTAATATTGCAAATATTATATTGATATGATATATTATTTCCCTTTAAGATATAGCTTTCAATGCAGTTGTATTCCTCTAAGTTTAACCTTATAACTCCCAAGAAAATGAAAGCATATTATAGTGGGAATAAAGCTTACCTTATATCATTCAATAATTGATATTGTATTTTGTGTGCATGGTCTACAATATAGATGTTGCTTCTTTGGATCTCCCTTCAATTATTTTCTTGGAACCTTTATGAATTTAGACATTCCAACTATGGCATTGTTTCTATATGCCTTTGACATTCCCTATTCAGAGCATTGAAGGATCTTTCACACATTGCTTCCATGTTGTCACTATACCGTGTGTTTGCTGGCTATGGAGGTAAATGCTTCGTTGAATGCCTTAGTCTTTAATGCTCTTAAATTGAAGGAGAATCATGGTTTGAATTCCAAGTGGCACATCCATTTCTTCATGAGCGCTTATGGAGTACATGATGCTTAAGAACACTTAATTATTTATTTGTGTAACGTATGAATATTATTTCCTTTTAGTGAAGCACTTGACTTGCTTTTGGAAAAGTGTTCCTCATAAGATTATTGCACCAACATATAGCTTGTAACTCCCTTGTTGAAGATGAGCACTCAAGGGAGAGGAACGTTAGAGTCTTTTTTCAAGTGACAAGTGTCACTTCCTCCTTGTGCATGGGCGTATTCTATAACACTCTCTCAAACTATCCTTCTTGGAGGTTCTTTAAATCCTATGATATACATAGCTCCTTTTTTTATTAGTTGCACTTTCTTATAGATTGTTTCAGTCTGAATTGAGATGCATCGATTTTAAGTCTTGAGCATCAATTTTATACTTTGAATATGTGGATATTTTAACTCTCTAATGGTGCTTTATATTCCTCTTTTATCACCTGTTATACATCCTCCTTGTAGACAATGTTCCTCTTGATTATAACGTCATTTTATCCCTTTGATTTTTAGTCTTGTCTATTGCAGGTTCGACCATCCAATGTGAGAGAGTAAGAGCCTTTAGAGTGACTCCTTTGATATGATTGGAAGGATATTTATGAATGACCACATTCAAATGGTTTTTTCCAGTGAAATTTGTGCCATCAAGACACCTTCGAATCTGCCTGCTTTTTCTGTATACACCAAATTATAATTGTATAATCCAATGTAACATATTCATGTACAAAATAGTTCTTATTGCACCTTCTTTTGCACCTCTTTTTAAGGTCTTATTTTCTGGTTTTGTGGCAAAAATTTAAATGTAATATGAAGGGTTTTTGAGGTTTTCTCTTTTATTAGACACCTTCCCTTTTTTATTGGATATTTTATAAATGGTTCCAAGCTCTCATTTTTGTTGTATTTTTCTGCACTATTTATTTTGTAGAAAACTTATTGTGCTTTGAACTTGAGACTCACCAAGTCTCTTTCGAGGCTTCCTTTACTGCTCTTTTGGTGGTTACTTTCTTCTCCAATGCTTGGAGGATTGAGCTGATTTTTGTGTCTTTCTTAGACTACTCAAAGTTTTAGATCTTTGTGAACTAATAGTGTCTTTAGACACTTTGACAAACTTTGTTTTTGTGCCTTTCTCAAGAACACAAATAACAATATTTTGAGAGAAATATGATAGTGCAAATAAATCTAATGAAATTTCATTTTAAATGCACTAACATTTTCAACTTATCAATCCAATTAACTTTCAAAACTAATGCACTTAATCAATTTACTACAACTAGTCAAGAATAATCTAAAATAAATCTTCGAGAATTATTCTACAATTTCTTATAAGCAAAGGTAGTAGGAGCTAGTCTTCTTTTGCTTTCCAAAGTATATTATAGGTAGTTGATATATAGAAGAAATATGTAATCTAATAAATTCCAAAATTTCAAATTAACCTTAAGGAAACCTTTCTCTTTTTTCACTTTTGAAGACTGTAATTCAATTCTCCTATTTGCAACTTTAATCCAAATTAAGGTGCTTAAAATTTTTGATAAGTAATCCAATTAACGAATCTACTTACACAAATAGTTGCATACCTTTTTTCTGAAAGCTCCTTTTTTTTTCTTCTATAGAGGATGTAGATCTTGGTGTCTAAGATCACCAAGTTGTTACCTTGATTAATATGTTGCATCTCTTTGTAGGCTGCACTAAACAACTTCATCTTCACCAAAAGATCATCTTGAACTTTATTTCATGAGCCTAGGATTTGGTGACTTGTTTTATTCTCTTGTAGTCTCCTTTTTTTGCTATATATTTGAAGATATTTTTATTTCTATAGTTGTCCCTTCTTGCTATGTGACACAATCTCCAAATATTCTAGATTTGGTGGGCTTCTTCTATCTAAATATTTCTTCAAGCTTCTTATCAAATTATGACTTCAAACAGGATCTTCTTCTTAATATTATGAGTATCTTGAGGTCTTCACTAGATTCTTCATCTAGGATTTGGCATTACTTGCCAAATTATTTTCCTCATGGAATTATTGTTGGATGGTGATAATTGTCCCAAGTCCTTCACTACTAGGGGCTTCTCCTTGGTAGTGAATTTCTCCAATGAGTTCTTCTTTGATGATTTCTTTAGTAAGACTCTCTAAGCCTTTTATTGGATGCTCGTTGAGACCTACCAAAGGTATTTGATCTTATAGCTTCTTCTGGTCTTCTTTGAGATCTTTTATTTAAAATTTTACTCCTAGAAGTTTTGGTGGTGAGATCTTCCTCTCAATATTTGCTTTTGCTACTTATGTATTTGAGAAGGACTCTCCTAGTCCTTCTTATTCCAAGACTAGAAGTTCTTCAATGAGATCTTCTCTTGATATCTTTGTATTCATGTGTTGGATTTATTTTGAATAAGATACTCTTCCTATATTTCTTGTAGAAAACTTTTGCAACTCACTAAATCTCCTTTCCTTACAACAAAGTATTAGTACTGAAATATTAATCTTATTTTGAATCAGATACTCACTTCTAGATTCTTATTCAAGATCAAATATTCTATGGCATTATTTTAGTATCAAGGCTTCTATGACCTTTTTTTCTTGTGTGGAATTCTAAATTTATCAATGGAGATCTCTTGTCTCCTAACTTCACCACAAATCTTCTTCATAAGTCTTCTTTTGTAGTATTCTTTTCTTGGACAAGAAACTAACCTCTACACTACAAAGATATGTTGAACTTCGGGTAACGAAGTTGAAGTATCCTAGATTTATATTTTAGTAGGAATCCCAATATTTTGATAATTATATTTCTACAACAAAAGAAACTTTGGGTAATAGTTAAGAAATTCTAGATATCCTGAATTATCTTCACTAGTTAATTTTTCAATCTAGTGGATTGAATGTTGAGTCCTAGTCTTCATGAGTTTTTTTGCAAATCTACAAAAATAATTTAGCCAAATGCAATATCAGTATTTCTAAAACTAAGATTTCTTTCAGTCCACTTTTGGCTCTCTCTACTTCTACCACCTAAACCCTTCTAAGAGTTTTTGATTGTGACTAGTCCAAAGGCATGTTAGGTTATCAAGAACCTTAGGCTCATTGATAATGGTGGTTTTCCTATGGATAGATATAACCATAGCTCTGATACCACTACCAGATTTTAATTTTGTATGAAATGGGAGATAGCAATCACAAGATACAAAAATAATAATATGAAATAAAGTAAATTTATGAGATGACTAAAATATGCTATAAATAGAAATGACAAAAATGAATACAATGTAGTTATGGAGGAAATGAACACTCCATGAATAATGCTACTGGACTACATTGTACCCATATCCAATATGGGTGACTTTATCTAAGCTATGCTCTATTTGATGTTGCATCTGATTCTATATTTGATGCTCTATGATGCTCTATGTTCTATGATAATAAGGCCAATATATATGAATATAGGTTCCTTGGCCAACACTCTATCTAGTTGTGCAAGGGATAACTTGCACACGTACAACTTACACATTGACACTTGTGCATTTATTACATTACATGAAGAAACTAGGTAACTTACCCCTAAATTAATCTAATGTCCTAAGTATTTACCTTTCTAGGTACATTTACATGAACCAAATGAAGTAATAAAATATATTTCTAACTTGTAATAAATGCACAAAGTATTACTATAATGTGCAATGATGTACATGTGCATGTTGTCCACATGTACATGCATCCTTAGAATAGGAATATGGAAGACCAAGATTCATATCTCATTATATATATGCATTTGATATATGAGATAGGGGAGAGTGATAGAAAGAAGCACAACATAGACTAGAAACAACGTAGAACTTGTATGAAGCATCGACCATTTGATATCTTCATTTTGTATCAAGTTCCTATTATCGTGAGATTTTATTAATGGATATTTCATGAGTTATTTCATATTTGTCTCATGCTATTTACTTGCTTATTATATTATCATTATCATAGATATAACATTGCATGGTTATTTTACTTACTTTGGTTACATTTTCTTTAATATATACCATCAAAAGCTAACAATGGTATTAGAGCACAAGGTATATTGATAGGAGATAGAGAGATCCACAAGAGATATTGAGAGGAGATAGGAAATATTATTTTCAAAAAAAATTGAAATTGTTATTTGGCTAGATTCTTTCCACAGAGTTGCAAAAAAACTTGTGAAGACTAGGACTCATCATTGATTCCACTAGATTGACAAATCAACTAGTGAAGTTCATTTTATTTATATTTAAAGAAATTCCTATTATCATTTTCTAATAATTTGTTACAGAGAAAAGTTTATTCAAAGAGAGCGGAGAAGATTCCTACAATTGCTAGGAAAAATATTTTCTTTGGAATTTATCCACTTCTTGAAGCAACAAGTTGAATATTTATGTTTTTTGGAGGTCTAAGGAAAATGTTTGATGGAGAACAGAACTAACACAGGAAAAAAGACCAAGAAAACAAGATCCAATTTCTCATTCAATAGCTTCAGAAGAATTTACAAAAAATATACAGGCAATCTGCCATTTGCCAGCCCCTTCTCATTACAATTCTTGGGTTTTTATCGAGGCCCTGACCCTCTACGTTTTCAAACTTTCCATGATTTGCAACTGCCACCTGGTTCAATACTAGAGTTGCATTGATGGGACTCTGGGTGAGGTGCGCGACTAGCCGCCATAACCATCGAAATCTTCTTTTGGAACTATTGCTTCATTGCTAGTTGCCATAATTGCGTCTCTAGATATAATGCATGAGTGGCCGACATGCTTGCTGGAATCTTCCTCTGAGACTGCTGCTTCACTATCGCTAGCTTACCGTGCATGAAGGAATGCATTTATGAAAGCTTGGAGTGCATGTTTTTCTTTTGGTCATGATATCATGACATGTCATGATATCGTGACATTCTTTTCTTCTGCCTTCCTGCTTCTGCCTTGGTCATGATATCGCGATATGTCACGATATCACGACGTATTTCTATCGCATCCCTATTCTTTCGCTTTGGTCATGATATCATGACCTGTCATGATATCACGACATTTCTCTATCGTGCCTCCGTTTTTCAGTTTCGGTCGCGAAATCGTGACATGTCATGATTTCATTACCTTTCATCCTCCGCACCTTCTGCTCCTTGCTTTGGTCACGATTTCATGACATTATGTCCTTCGTGCCTTCGTTCCCTGCTTTGGTCATGATTTTGTGACATTTTGTTCCTCGTGCCTTCGCTCCCTACTTTGGTCATAATTTTGCGACATGTCACGAAATCGCGACATGTCGCAATTTCGTGACATTCTGTCCTTCGTGCCTTCGCTCCCTGCTTTGGTCATGATTTCACGACATGTCATGAAATCGTGACATGTCATGATTTCATGACATTCTATCCTTCGTGCCTTCTGCTCCCTGCTTTGGTCACAATTTCGTGACATGTCATGAAATCATGACATGTCACAATTTTGTGACATTCTGTCTGTCGCATCTTCTCTCTCCTATTTTGGTCGTGATATCGTGACACTTTTTCTATCGTGATATCGTGACACATATTTTTCTTTGCAAAACACTTAGAAAAATTTGGTTGATGCAAGATTGCTCTGCTGCCATCGGATGCTCCTGCATCAGACACCCGGGGTGGATTGAGAAGTGATCATCACTTCTGATCTGTGAGAGGAAGACTCAGGCGGTCAACCTTTGTTTTCGACAACCAAGTTGCATCTTCTACAGGTTTGCCCTTCCACTTGATCAAATATTCAGAATATTGTTTGTTCCTAGTGCTTCTGCCTTCACGAGTGTATAATATTTCCTCAATCTCATATGTGGTTGGGTTAGACGCTGGAATGCTCCACAACTCTATACTTGGTGCCTCTGTATTGTCTCCCTCATGGTATTCCACTAAATTTGAGATGTTAAAAATAGGTGAAATGTCAAGCCCACTTGGCAATTCCACTTCATATGCATTGCTTGAATCCCATTTTTCCATTATTCTGCATGGCCCAAACTTCTTCATCTTCAACTTGTTATAGGTTTTGGTAGGAAATATTTCTTTTTTGAGATGGACCATGAATTCATCTCTTACTTTGAACTCTTTGAACCACCACTTTTGGTCTGCTCTTGTCTTATACTAAGTATTCATTTTTGTAATTTGTTTCTTCACTTCTTCATGCAGGCTTTTCATATGTTCTACAAATTTCTCAGCCTCGACACTGCTCTTTTCTCCCTTATCCAATTTCCTCAGCTCAGAAACATTTCTTGGGTTGTTTCCATATATGACCTGGAATGGAGATTTTTTTGTACTCTTGTTGACAGAATTGTTGTATGCAAATTCCACCTGCGGCAAAACCAAATCCCATCCCTTTGGCTTATCCCCTATCAAGCATCTCAATAGATTACCCAGACTTCTATTTACCACCTCTGTCTGTCCATCAGTCTATGGGTGGTATGCAGAACTAAATTTCAAGTCTGTCTTCAACTTCTTCCATAAGGTTCTCTAGAAATACCCAACAAACTTGGTATCTCTATCAGAAATGATGCTTTTTGGTAGACCGTGAAGTCGTACCACCTCTTTGAAAAATAACCCTGCAATGTGAACCGCGTCACTTATTTTTTGGTAGGGAATAAAATGTGCCATCTTGGATAATCTTTCAACCACCACAAATATGGAGTCATTTCCCCTTTGTGTTCTCGACAATCCAAGAATGAAATCCATGCTGACGTCCTCCCATGGTCTCTCAGGTACAGGTAACGGTTGATACAACCTAGTGTTCTGCCTCATGCCTTTCGCCATCTGGCATATTCTACAACTTTGCACAAACATTTTCACATCTTGTTGTAGTTGTGGCCAATAGTAGTTCTCACTCACCAGGGCAATGATCTTATCCCGACCAAAATGTCCAGCCAGTCCTCCGCTGTGTTTCTCCTTGACTAGATTTTCCTGCATGGAACTCCTTGGAATGCATAATTGAATTCCTCTGAACAACATTCCATCTTGGATTAGAAAATCCAACCACTTTGTTCTATCCAAAGTAACAGGTGCCAAGAAAGCCCTCCAGGATTCTACAAAATCAAGATCTTTAGGGTACAAACCCTTCAGTTCTTCAAATCCTACCATTTCCATCTTCATTTCTATCAAAAAATTCTACCTTCTACTTAAGGCATCTACAACTCTGTTTGATTTTTTTCTTCTGTGCTTCAACACAAAGGTATAACTTTGGAGAAACTCAACCCACTTCAAGTGTCTCTGATTCAGCTTCGCTTGGCTATTAATATATTGTAACGCCTGATGATCAGTAAATAGAACAAACTCTTTTGGCAACAAATAATTCCTCCACTTCTTTAGAGCTTGAACTACAGCATAAAAATATTTATCATAAACTGAATACTTCTTCCTAGCATGATTGAGTTTCTCACTAAAGTAAGCCACAGGTCTGCCTTCCTGATTCAGTATAGCTCCTATGGCACTACCATTGGCATCACAATCTACCTGAAATACCTTGTTAAAGTTTGGAACTACCAAAATAGGTTGCTCTGTGACCTTATTCTTCAACAAATCAAAGCTCCTATCTGCTCCTAAGGTCCACTTAAATTCTTTCTTATCCCCTCTCATTGTTTCTGTAAGAGGTGCACAAATGCTGCTGAAATTTCTAATGAATTTTCTGTAAAAGCTTGCTAGGCCATGAAATGATTTTACCTCATTTGTGCTTCTCGGAGTAGGCCATTCGATGATAGCTCTCATATTTTCTGGGTCCATTTTTAGACCTTCTTCTGAGATAACAAATCCCAGGTACACTAACTCATTCTTTACAAAATTACACTTTTTCAGATTAATTAATAACTGCTCCTCCTACAGCTTCTCAAAAACCCTTCTGATGTGCATCAGGTGCTCTTCCAGGGTTCTGCTAAATATTAATATATCATCTAAATAGACAATGACAAATTTGCCTAAAAATTCTTTCAGTACCTCATTCATCAGCCGCATGAAGGTACTTGGTGCATTGGTTAGCCCAAATGGCATGACCAACCACTCATACAAACCCTCTCTAGTCTTGAAGGCTATTTTCCACTCATCTCCTTATCTGAAACAGATCTATTGGTAACCACTCTTGAGGCCAATCTTGGTGAAGTACTTGGCTCCACTCAAACAGTCCATTATGTCATCCATCCTTGGCAATGGAAATCTATATTTTATTGTGATCTTGTTGATGGCTTGAGAGTCTGTACACATTCTCCACTCCCCATATTTCTTTGGCGCTAGCACTGCAGGCACTACGTATGGACTCAAGCTCTCTTGAATCACTCCCTTCCCCAACAACTCCTAGACCTGCCTGTTTAGCTTCTCAATTTCTACAAGCGTCATTCTATGTGCAGCTTTATTGGGCAAGCTCGATCCTGACACCAAATCTATATGGTGACTGATATTCCTTACTGGGGGTAAGCCCTCAGGCACATTATCAGATATAATATCTAGAAATTCCTCCAATAGATCTAGGACTTCTGCTAGGGTATCTTTGCATTCTTTCTCCCTAACTCTAGGAATTAATGCATAACACATATGTTCATGCTTCAAACCATCTAAAAATCTTCTCCCATCAACTAAGAAAATTTTGGAACTGCCACATACCTTTTCGTCCACCTCCTTCAGGGGTTTTAGCTTATGATGGACTCCATTCTTTGTTACAGAGTAGGTGTTGGCATGGCCATCATGAACCGCACACCTATCAAACTGCCATGGCCTTCCCAATAGCAAATGGCAAGCATCCATGGGCAAGATGTCGCACAGGACTTCATCATGGTAATTCCCAATATTGAATTTTACCAGGCATTGCTCACTGACCAAAGCCCTATGGTCCTTCTGTAACCACACGATCCGATATGGATGTGGGTGTCTCTTCCTTTCTAGTTGTAGCTTTGTAACCATTCCTTCTGAAACAAGGTTATCTGTACTACCATTGTCAATAATAATATTGCAAATATTACCCGTGCATTTACACCTTATGTAGATTAAGCTTTTCCTCTGATCTGCATCCCCCTCCTCATTCAGCAGGACTCTCCTTGTGATCAGTACTTCTCCTCTCTCTACTTCTTTAGAGTGCTCAGATCCAGCACCTTCTTCAATGATCGCAGCTCTGGCATTACCTTTCGGCCTCCTATTAGTCCTTTCTTGTTGCTGTGGACACTCATATTGGTGATGTCCCTCTTCTCCACACTGGAAACAAGTTCCATGGAATCTTCCTCTTCCATGGCCACGTCCAACTCTGCCCCTTCCCCTTCGGTAATCATTGTTCTGATTACGGGGGCGGTAGGTATTTTCTCCCCTTTGTTCCTGATTACTGCTACCTTCTCCATTCTTCTAAGAATATTCATTTCTTCTTCCACTGGTCCTTCTGTTGGTTCTTCCACCATGACCTCTTCCTCTTTGCTTGTTCTCAAACCTCCTATTGAGCTTTTCTTCTACTTTTAGGGTAAATTGGTAAGCGTCCTCTATGATGGTCATCCTGACCAGACTTAATTCTTCTTGAATACTTGCTCGTAACCCATTAATATAATGGGCTACCTTCTCCCTGTTGGCCTCTTAGTGGCCTGTTCTAATCATAATTTTATGAAACTCCTCTATGTATTCTTTTATAGACTTACTTGATTGCCTCAAACCTTGTATTTTCTTTAGCAAGTCTAACTCATAATCACCAGGGATGAACTGTCTCTTCAGCTTTTCTACCATCCACTCCCATTTTGTTATTCTCTCTTTTCCTCTTTTGTTTTGCTCTAGTTGTACTCCCTTCCACCATATGCTGGCATGACCTTTCAGTTTGGTCTTAGTGAATATGACCCTATCAGGGTCCTCAATCTCCTCATACTCAAAGTACTCTTCCATATCGTTGATCCAGTCGATCAATTCCTCCGGATCAAGGTTCCTAGAATATGTGGAAACATCCATCTTCGGCCTCTTCCCAATCTAGGATATGGCTCTGTATAGTCTAGCTTATGCAGGATCTATTACTTCTTCTTCTAAATTCAGGCTGGCCTTCTTTGTCATCTTCCTCTTCACTACCTTCATCTCGTCTTGGCTCCAATATTTTACGCATCTCTTCTTGTAGGGCTTGCATTTGCCTCTAAAAAACTTGGACATCTTCTGCTGCTACCATGCCTCTCCCACCAATAGGGTTTCTTCTTGGAGGCATTCTGCTCACTCAATCACAAGCCCTTCCACAGATCCTGGTGCAAACTACCTCACTTTTGGCGATCTACTTGCACACTCAGGAACTTCTGGCTCTGATACCACTTGATGGAGAATAGAACTAACACAGGACAGAGGACCAAGAAAATAAGAGCCAATTTCTCATTCAATAGCTTTAGAAGAATTTACAAAAAATATACAGGCAATTTGCCATTTTCCAGCCCCTTCTCATTACAATTCTTGGGTTTTTATCGAGGCCTCGACCCTCTACATTTTCAAACTTTCCACGATCTACAACTGCAACCTGGTTCAATACTAGAAAGTTGCATTGATGGGACTCTGGGTGAGGTGCGTGACTGGCTGCCATAACCACTAAAATCTTCTTCTAGAACTGCTGCTTCATTGCTAGTTGCCATAACTGCATCTTTAGATATAATTCCTGAGTGGTCGACATGCTTTCTAGAATCTTCCTTTGATATTGCTGCTTCACTATCGCTAATTTTCTATGCATGAAGGAATACATTTATGAAATCCTATAGTGCGTGTTTTTCTTTTGGTTGTGATATCGCGACATGTTGCGATATCGTGACATTCTTTTCTTTCGCCTTCCTACTTTTGCCTTGGTCACAATATCACAACATGTTGCGATATCGCGATGTATTTCCATCGCGTCCCTGTTCTTTTACTTTGGTCGCGATATCGCAACCTGTCATGATATCGTGACGTTTCTCTATCGCACCTCCATTCTTCAGTTTCGATCACAAAATCGTGACATGTCACAATTTCGTGACCTTTCGTCCTCTGTGCCTTCTACTCCCTGCTTTGGTCATGATTTCATGACATGTCACAAAATCACGACATGTCACGATTTCATGACATTCTATCCTCCACGCCTTTGTTCCCTGCTCTAGTCGTGATTTCATGACATTTTGTCCTCCGTGCCTTCGCTCCCTGCTTTGGTCACGATTTCGTGACATGTCACGAAATCACGACATGTCACGATTTCGCGACATTCTGTCCTCCGCACCTTCGCTCCCTGCTTTGGTCGCAATTTCGTGACATGTTGCAA
Source organism: Wollemia nobilis (assembly GCA_028583015.1). Lineage (NCBI taxonomy): Eukaryota > Viridiplantae > Streptophyta > Pinopsida > Araucariales > Araucariaceae > Wollemia > Wollemia nobilis. Next base: position 3,167,683 of record JAQPPZ010003109.1, on the reverse strand, counting down.
AATCATGACATGTCATGATTTCGTGACATTCTATCTTTCGCACCTTCTGCTCCCTGCTTTGGTCATGATTTTATGACATTCTATCCGTCGTATCTTCTCTCTCCTATTTTGGTCATGATATCGTGACACTTTTTTTATCACGATATCGTGACACATATTTTTCTTTGCAAAACACTTAGAAAAATTTGGTTGATGCAAGATTGCTCTGCTGCCATCAGATGTTCCTGCATCAATGTCCCATTGCAGGATTTGCATATTGAAGATAGAATATTGAAGAGACTCAAGAAATATGTCTCCATAGAATATTGAAGATTGATAAGAAGATCCAAAGTATTTCCCATTGAATAACTTCCAAATTTAGAATATTGAAGATACAGAATGTATAGAAAAGGTCCTATTGTAGATTTGAGAAGCAACAAATTTTGAAGATCCAAGAAAAAAATCTCATTGCAAAACTTCTATAGTTGAAAGATTGGAGATATTAAGAAAATATCTCATTAAATTTTTGAGAAGAATATTTGAGGAGCTATATAATTTGAAGGCCCAATAGAATAAGGCCTTAACCAAATATTAAATGAGAAAGAAGGAGAAGGATATGAAAGCCTCATTGAAGAAATTGAAAATTTGATCATTGGAGGAGGTTTGAAGAGATTTCAAGGGATAATAATGCTAGTAAGGAGAAGCACTAGATAGATAAGAATTTGGGATAATTATCATCATACTATAACAAGCCTAAAATAAATAAGGATTTGTCAAGAAGTTTGCCAAATTTTGGAAAGGTTTTATGAAGATCTCAAGACATTTTGATTCTTGGGAAAGGAGATGAAATTTGAATTTAGAATTTGACAAGGAGATTAAAAGAGAAAGAAGCTATAAGAGGATGCCAAATTTGAGAAATTTGAATACTACCATTAAAATCTTTAAGACTAGTTTGTGAAGGAGAAGTGATGCAGGAGCATCCGAAGGCAGTAAAGCAATCGAGCATCAACCAAACTTTTTGTTGTTATTGTTTTTTTCTAAGTGTTGCAATGCTATTTTTTTCTAAGTGTTGCAATGCTATTTTTTTCTAAGTGTTGCAAGAAAAATAGGTGTCGCGATATCATGACACAATGAGTGTCGCGATATCGTGACCAAAATGGAAGATAGGGGAGCAGCAGACCAAGGTCGTGATTTCGTGACATGTCACGATTTTGCGACATGTCACGAAATCGCGACCACCGTAGAGAAAGCAAAGGCGCAAAGACCAGAGGTCACGAAATTGTGACATGTCACGATTTCATGACATATCACAAAATTGTAACCACCGTAGAGAAAGCAAAGGTGCAGAGACCAGAGGTCGCAAAATCGTGACCACCACAGAGAAAGCAAAGGCGTAGAGACCAGGTCACGAAATCACGACCACCATAGAGAAAGCAAAGGCGTAGAGCCCAGAGGTCGTGAAATCATGACCAAGGCTAGAGAACAAAGGCGCAGAGAAACAAAGGTCATGATTTCATGACACGTCACGAAATCATGACCAAAATAGGGAAGGCAAGGAGCGAAATCCAAATGGTTGTGAAATCGTGACATGTCACAATTTTGTGACCAGAGCAGGAGAACAGAGGCCGAAAGACGAAAACGACGCGATATCGGGATAGGTCATGATATCGCGGCCAAAATGAAGGGAGAAGGCTTGACGGAGGAAATTTCATGATATCGCGACATGTCACGATATCACGACAGGAGCTGAAGAGAGAAAGCGTAGGAGGGAAATGGTCGTGATATCGTGACATGTCGCGATATCACGACCAAATAGAAAGACATGCACTTCCAGCTTTCATAAATATGTCCCTACGTGCGTGGCAAGTTAGAGGCAGTGAAGCAGCAGTTCCAAAGAAGGATTTCAACGGGCATGTTGGCCACTCATGCAGGATATCTGGAAGACGCGTTTAAAGCAACTAACACCAAGAAAAAGATCGAGAAGAAGATTCTATTGGATATGGTAGCCAGTCACGCACCTCACCTAGAGTCTCATCAATGCAACTTTCTAGAATTGTTCCAAGTGGCAATTGTATATCGTGGGAAGTGTGAAAGCACATAGGATCAGGACCTCAATAAAAACCCATGGATTGTAATGAGAGGGGGTTGTAAAAATGGCAGTTTGGCTGTATATTCTTGTAAATTCTTCCAATGTATCGAATACAAAATCTTGGGCTCTTATTTCTCTAGTTTTTTTGTATTACGCAAGGACTGTTCTCCACCAAGTGGTATCAGAGCCAGTAGTTCCTGAGTGTGTAACAGATCGTCGGAGGAGAGGCAGTTACACTAGGATCTATGGAAGGGCTTGGAATCGGGTGAGCAGAATGCCTCCAAGGAGAAATCCTATTGGTGGGAGAGGCATGGCAGTAGTCGAATATGTTCGAGATTTATAGTGGAAAATGCAAGCTTTGCAAGAAGAAATGCATAGAAGATTGGAGCCAAGAAGAGATGAAGGTAGTGAAGAGGAAGATGATGAAGAAGAAGACCAACCTGAGGAAGAAGAAGAAGTAGTATATCTGGCTTAGGCCAGACTATACAAAGCCATATCCCAGATTGGGAAGAGGCCGAAGATGGAGGTTTCCACATATTTTGGGAACCTTGATCCAAAGGAATTTATCGACTAGATCAAAAACCTAGAAGAGTACTTTGAGTATGAAGAGGTTGAGGACCCTGATAGGGTCAGATTCACAAAGACCAAACTAAAAGGTCATGCTAGCATTTGGTGGAAGGGAGTGCAGATGGAGCAAAACGAAAGAGGGAAAGAGAGAATAACTAAGTGGGAACGGATGGTAGAAAAGCTAAAGAGGCAGTTCATCCCTGGTGATTATGAGTTAGACCTGTTGAAGAAAATGCAAGGATTGAGGCAATCAAGTAAGTCTATGAAGGAATACACAGAAGAATTTCATAAAATAATGATTAGAACAAGCCACTCAGAGGCCAACAAGGAGAAGTTATCCCGTTACATTAATGGGTTACAAGCAAGCATTTAGGAAGAACTAAGTCTAGTCCGGATGACCACCATAGAGGACGCTTACCAATTTGCTTTAAAGGTTGAAGAGAAGCTCAATAGGAGGTTTGAAAACAAGCAAATAGGAAGAGGTCATGGTGGAAGGACCGATGGAAGGAACAGTGGAAGAAGAAGTGGAGATTCTCAAAAAAATGGAGAAGGTAGCAGCAATCAAGAACAAAGGAGAGAAAATACAGACCGCCCCCGTAATCAGAATAATGGTTATCTAGGGGGAAGATGCAGAGTTGGACATGGACAAGAAAGAGAAAGATTTTGAGGGACTTTCTTCTAGTGTGGTTAAGAGGGACATCACCAATATGAGTGCCCATAGCAGCGAGAAAGAAATAATCACAGGCCAGAAGGAAATGCCAGAGTAGCAGTCACTGATGAAGATGCTGGATCTGAGAATTCTAAAGAAGCTGAGAGAGGAGAAGTAATGATTGCAAGAAGAGTCTCGCTGAATGAAGAGGGAGCTACAGATCAGAGGAAAAGCTTATTCCACACAAGGTGTAAATGTGCGGGTAATATTTGCAACATTATCATTGACAACGGTAGCACAGATAACCTAGTTTCAGAAGGAATGGTTACAAAGCTACAACTGGAGAGAAAGAAACACCCGCATCCATATCGGATCGCGTGGTTGTAGAAAGACAACAAAGTTTTGGTCAATGAATAGTGCTTGGTAAAATTTAGTATTTGAAGTTACCATGATGAAGTTCTATGCGACATTCTGCCCATGGATGCATGCCATTTGCTGCGAGGAAGGCCATGGCAATTTGATAGGTGTGCGGTTCATGATGGCCGAGCCAACACCTATTCCGTGACCAAGAATGGAATGCGTCATAAGTTGAAACCCCTAAAGGAGGTGGAAGAAAAGGTATGTGGTAGTGCAATAATTTGCTTGGTTGACGGAAGAAAATTTTTAGATGATTTGAAGCATGAGCATATGTGTTATGCATTAATTCCTAGATTCAAGGATACAGAATGCAAAGATGCACCAGCAGAAGTCCAAGATCTGCTAAAGGAATTTATAGATATCATATCTGATAATGTGCCTGAGGGTTTACCCCCAGTAAGAAAAATCAGTCACCATATTGATTTGGTGCCAAGGTCAAGCTTGCCCAATAAAGTCGCACATAGAATGACACTCGTAGAAACTGAAGAACTAAACGAGCAGGTCCAGGAGTTGTTGGAGAAGGGATTGATTAGGGAGAGTCTTAGCCCATGTGCAGTACCTACAGTACTAGCACCCAAGAAGGATGGAGAGTGGAGAATGTGCATAGACTCTCGAGCCATCAACAAGATCACAATAAAGTACATGTTTCCACTACCAAGGATGGATGACATAATGGACTATTTGAGTGGAGCCAAGTACTTCACCAAAATTGACCTCAAGAGTGGTTACCACCAGATCCATGTCAGGGAAGGATATGAGTGGAAGACAGCCTTCAAGACAAGAGAGGGCTTGTATGAGTGGTTGGTCATGCCATTTGGGTTGTCCAATGCACCAAGTACCTTCATGAGATTGATGAATGAGGCACTGAAGGAGTTTTTAGAAAAATTTGTCATTGTTTATTTAGATGTATATTAATATTTAGCAGAACCCTGGAGGAACACCTGATGCACATCAGGAGGGTTTTTGAAAGGTTGCGGGAGGAGCAGTTATTAATAAATCTAAAAAAGTGTAATTTTGTCAAGAAGGAGTTAGTATACCTGGGATTTGTAATCTCAGTAGAAGGTCTAAAAATGGACCCAGAGAAGGTGAGATCCATCATTGAATGGCCTACCCCAAGAAGCACAATAGAGGTAAGATCATTTCATGGTCTAGCCAGCTTTTACAGGAAGTTTATAAGAAACTTTCGCAGCATTTGTGCACCTCTCACAGAAACAATGAGAGGGGACAAGAAAGAATTCAAGTGGAACTTAGGGGCTGAAAGGAGCTTTGATGCATTAAAGAAAAGGGTCACAGAACAACCTGTTTTGGCACTCCCAGACTTTAACAAAGTATTTCAGGTAGATTGTGATGCCAGTGGCAGTGCAATAGGGGCTGTACTGAGCCAAGAAGGCTGACCTGTTGCTTATTTCATGAAAAGCTCAATGATGCTTGAAAAAAGTATTCAGTTTATGACCAGGAATTTTATGCTATAGTTCAGGCTCTAAAGAAGTGGAGGCATTACTTGTTGCCAAAAGATTTTGTTCTATTTACTGATCATCAGGCATTGCAGTACATCAATAGCCAAACAAAACTGAATCAGAGGCACATGAAGTGGGTTGAGTTTATCCAAAGCTATACCTATCTGTTAAAGCATAGGAGTGGGAAATCAAATAGAGTTGCAGATGCTTTAAGTAGAAGGCAAAATCTGCTAATTGAAATGATAGCAGAAGTAGTAGGATTCAAAGAACTGAAGGGTCTTTATCTTGAAGATCTTGATTTTGTAGCAGCCTGGACGGCTTGCATGGCACCTGCTACTGTGGATAGGACAAAATGGTTAGATTTCCTAATCCAAGATGGAATGCTGTTCAAGGGAAGCAAATTATGCATTCCAAGGAGTTCCATGCGGGAGAACTTAATAAAGGAAAAGCACAGCAGAGGACTGGCTGGGCATTTTGGTCGGGATAAGACCATTGCCCTCGTGAATGAAATTACTACTGGCCGCAACTTCAGCAAGATGTGAAAAAGTTTGTGCAAAGTTGCAGAATATGCCAAATGGCAAAATGCATAAGGCAAAACACAGGATTATACCAGCCGTTACCTATACCTAAGAGGCCGTGGGAGGACATAAGCATGGATTTTATTCTTGGATTACTAAGAACATAGAGGGGAAATGACTCTATATTTGTGGTGGTCGACCGATTCTCCAAAATGGCACATTCTATTCCCTGCTATAAGACAAGTGATGTAGTTCACATTGCAGGGTTATTTTTCAAGAAAGTGGTACGACTTCACGGTCTACCAAGAAGCATAGTTTCTGACAGAGATACAAAGTTTGTTGGGTATTTCCCGGAGAACATTGTGGAAGAATCTGAAGACAGATCTGAATTTCAGTTCTGCATACCACCCACAAACTGATGTACAAACAGAGGTGGTAAATAGAAGTCTGGGTAATTTGCTAAGATTCTTGATAGCAGATAAACCCAAGGGATGGGATTTAGTTTTGCTGCAGGAAGAATTTGCATACAACAATTCTATCAATAAGAGCACAAACAAATATTCGTTCCAAATCATATATGGAAACAGTCCGAGAAATGTTTCTTAGCTGAGAAAATTAGATAAAGGAGAAAAGTGTAGTGCAGAGGCTGAGGAATTCGCAAAACAGATGAGAAGCCTGCATGAATAAGTAAGGAAACAAATTGCAAAAATGAATACTCAGTATAAAGCAAGAGCAAACCAAAAGCAACGATTCAAAGAGTTCGAAGTGGGAGATGAAGTCATGGTCCATCTCAGAAAAGAAATATTTCCAGCCAAAACTTACAACAAGTTGAAGATGAAAAAGTTTGGGCCATGCAGAATACTGGAAAAATAGGATTTAGGCAATGCATATGAAGTGGAATTGCCAAGTGGGCTTGACATTTCACCCATTTTTAACATATCAAATTTAGTGGAATACCATGAAGGAGATAATACAGAGGCACCAAGCAAAGAATTGTGGAGCATTCTAGCATCTAACCCAACCAAAGACGAGATCGAGGAAATATTAGATACTCGTGAAGGCAGAAGCACAAGGAACAAACAATATTCTGAGTATTTGATCAAGTGGAATGGCAGACCTATAGAAGATGCAACTTGGTTATCAAAAAATGAGGTTGACCACCTAGGTCTTCCTCCCAAAGATAAAAAATGAGGATCACTTCTCAATCCACCCCGGGTGTCTGATGCAGGAGCATCCGAGGGCAACAAAGCAATCGAGCATCAACCAAAATTTTTGTTGTTATTATTTTTTTCTAAGTGTTGCAATGTTATTTTTTTCTAAGTGTTGCAAGAAAAATAGGTGTCGCGATATCGCGACACAATGAGTGTCGTGATATCGTGACCAAAATGGAAGATAGGGGAGCAACAGACCAAATATCGCAATTTCATGACATGTCGTGATTTTGTGACATGTCGTGAAATCACGACCACTGTAGAGAAAGCAAAGGCACAGAGACCAGAGGTCATGAAATCGTGACCACCACAAATAAAGCAAAGGCGTAGAGACCAGAGGTCACGAAATCATGACCACCGCAGAGAAAGCAAAGGCGCAGAGACCAGAGTTCGTGAAATCACGACCACCGTAGAGAAAGCAAAGGTGCAGAGTCTAGAGGTCGTAAAATCATGACCAAGGTCGGAGAACAAAGGCACGGAGAAACAAAGGTCACGATTTCATGACATGTCGTGAAATTGCAACCAAAATAGGGAAGGCAAGGAGCGAAAGCCAAATGGTCATGAAATCGTGACATGTCACGATTTCACGACCAGAGCAGGAGAACGGAGGCCGACAGACGAAAATAGTGCGATATCACGACAAGTCACGATATCACGGCCAAAACAGAGGGAGAAGGCTTGACGGAGGAAATGTCGTGATATCACGATGAAATTTGGAGAGAGAAAGCATAGGAGGGAAATGGTCACGATATCGCGGCATGTCGTGATATCATGACCAAACAGAAAGACACACACTTCCAGCTTTCATAAAGATGTCCCTACATGCGTGGCAAGTTAGAGGCAGTGAAGCAGCAGTTCCAAAGAAGGATTTCAACGGGCATGTTGGCCACTCACGCAAGATATCTGGAAGATGCATTTAAAGAAACTAATAGCAAGCAGCAGATCGAGAAGAATATTTCGTTGGATATGGCAGCCAGTCACGCACCTCACCTAGAGTCTCATCAATGCAACTTTCTAGAATTGTTCCAAGTGGCAATTGTAGATCGTGGGAAGTGTGAAAGCACAGAGGATCGGGACCTCAATAAAAACCCATGGATTGTAATGAGAGGGGGTTGGAAAAATGGCAGTTTGGCTGTATATTCTTGTAAATTCTTCCAAAGTATCGAATACAAAATCTTGGGCTCTTGTTTCTCTAGTTTTTCTATATTACGCAAGGTCTGTTCTCCACCAAGAAGAGTGTTGGTTTTTATAGTAGAAGTTAAAGAGTCACAGGCCAACAAATTGAAGGAAGAGTTGGTAGAAAAACAAGGCAACAAATCAAGAATATTGGACAACATAGAAACTAATTTATAAAAAATATTGGAAGCTGTAAATTAAAGCCTTTTTGGATAGCAAACCAAAGGCTAAAATATAGAAATAATTGGGTAGTATTATAGCTACAAAATTATACATTCTTAGGCAACAAGTTAAAGGAGTTTTAAAGTTGTAAAATGGAAGATTTTATGAGCTTATTTGAACAAGTAGATCTTCAAGACATACAAATATTAGGATAGCAAAGCATAATTAATTAGAGCTACAAATTTAACAAAATCAGGGTAGCAAATAGGTGATTCAAATCACCAAGAAATCAAGCTACAAAAGGAGACCAAAAGGTATGCAATATTGGTGTAAAACATTCATTATTTGAACGTTAATATTAGCTTAGTATTAAGTCTTAAAAAACACCATATTTGAGGTTTTAAGGTTGCAAAAGAAAATATCTCAAGTTTATGTTTTCAAGGTTCGAGTAGATTGCATTTACAAGGTATTAAAACTTGCACAAAATCAAGAAGTTAGTTATAATATAAGGAAAATAAAATATCAACTTCTTACTATCTATTGGAAAGCAAATAATCCAATATTGTATAGCAAATATTGGTAAACATTTTGGCATAATTTAGGAGCTTGGAACCACCATAGAAGACATAACCAAGCATTGATCCAAGAAGGAGATGTGGTAGAAGAATAGCCAAGGAAGAAAAGGCAACGTAAAAGAGAAATCACCATTATCACATCTTTGTAAAAAGGAGCCACCAAAACATTCAAGAGGATAAATCACCATTTTAATAAAGTAAGGGTGGTGGTTGAAAGTACAGGGAGACAAGCATTTGAAAAGCATAAGCTTTTGTATTCTTAATCTACGTATAGCAACAAACAAGCATCAAAGCACCACAAAACAACAAGGTCTAGTGACCAATGTGCCATTAGTGAGTAAAGTAGTGCAATAAGACAAGAAAATATAACATGAAGACTGAACCAAAAGAAGAAGAACATAATTAAGTTGAAGAATATTTTAAAGATGAAGACCATATTGAAGAATAAAGTCTTCAATAACCAAATAATATAATACGGGGTGGTGTTGGAATATATTACATTATTTGGTACATGTTAATGTACCATATTGGGTACATCTTTAGATTAGGAGAGTGTCTTAGATGAAGGCTTGATTATTTAATTTATGTAATGTAATAAATGCATAAAGTATTATTAGAATATGCAATGATGTAAATGTGCATATTGTCCACATGTACATGAGTCCTTAGAATAAGAATATGGAAGACCAAGAGTCATGTCTCATTATATATAGGCCTTTGATAGATGAGATAGCGGGAGAGTGATAGAAATAAGAATAATATAAACTAGATACAATGTAGAACTTGTATGAAGCATGAAGTATTTGAGATCTCCATTTTATGTAAAGTTCCTATTTTCATGAGATTTCATTAATGGCTATTTCATGATTTATTTCAAAATTTTCTCATGCTATTTACTTGTTTATTATATTACCATTATCATAGATATAATATTTCATGCTTATTTTACTTCTTGTGGTTGCATTTCCTTTAATATATAGCATCAAAACCTAACAAAAATATAATGAAAACATAGAAAAACAAAATAATAGTGATTTCCCATATGATAAATCTATTTTATATATTTTATAATCCCCTTAGCTACTATCCAACTATCTACTATACAATGACTCCTATTATACCTACATATATTTGTAACAATAGTTAACAACAAAGGCTATATCAGGCCTAGTGTAAGTAAGATAGAAAAGACTCCCCATAAGAGACTAATATATCATACCATAAACTAAATATGTGGTTCAATTTACCTAAAATTTTAGTCCTAGGGTAAAAGGAGTCCAATTAGTCTTATATTATTCCATCCTAAAATGCTAAAGAAGATCCAAAGAGTACTTGGGCTAAGAAATGGTGATATTAGAGTCTATCTAATCAATTTGAATCTGAAAAAAAATAATGCAAAATCCCTAAATGTATCACCTCAAAGGTGAAATAAATTTTATGAATTTATGTCCTAGATCATAATAGAGGAGCTACTAGTGATGCGAATATAATAAACATAAATATAATCATAATTTTCTTTGCATCCTCAACTAATAAGAAATGAATGGATCTTCTATGCCATGCACAAGATACCTACTTAATTCCTTATGAGGAAAAATTTATATGATGAATTATTGAAATGGGTCCCTCAAAAAAACCATGTGGTTGTTACATGTATATTTTATCTTAAACTTACCATGTATAAAGGTAATCTTGACATCCATTTGGTGTACTTTCCATCCATAGGAGACACCAATGGAGAGAATCATCCTAATTAAATCCATCCTAGATGTTTGTGTAAAAGTCTCAAAATAATCCACTACCTTCTATTTAGATAATACATTAACAAAAAGGAATGCCTTGTTCTTCTTTACTTGACCATTGCATTTATATTTTATCCTATAGAACAATTTTTAGACAACAATATTTTTACCTTATTGAAGAGGGATTACATTCCAAGTTTTTTTCTTCATAAATATCTCATACTTAACCAACATAACATATTTCTATTATGGAATGCTCTTAGCCTGACAATATATGAGAGTATATTTAGAATATACTACCTTGAAAACTAATGCTTAAGAAATATCCTTCAAATCTCTCAAGAGATAAAATAGACTAGGCATCCTTTAGAAGCAATTTAAGCCACCTGGTAGTTGGGTGAATTGAAGAATAATATGTAACCTATAATAAATAAATATTGGAAACTAAAACTAAATAATATTGCACATCACCATTCATCTCATCATGCATGATTTAAGTATTCTAAACTAATATATCTTTGTCATCCTATCCTCATCATAGATAAGAGAGTACTGTCTGTGTGACTTGTTGTGAAGGGGTCAAATCAATAGGAAAAAAACAACCACTTAAGGAAGATGAATAAGGATATGAAGAATATTATCTAATAGGAATATATACAAATAAAAAATAATAAGTACAACTATGAAATAGTTAAATGGTTAAACAATTAGTATCCAAAAACTCAAGTGGTGGGGTGGAAGGAGTACCTAGAATAACCTCATCAAAGATGACATCTCTATGGATCTAAACCTCATGCCTTTAAGGATTGTAAATATCATATCTATTTGAGGTATCTAAATAACCCATAAAAATACACATATGACTCTTTGGTGCCACCTTCTTTTTAATATCCTTGGTATTTGTGATCTATGATGAATACCCAAAAATATAGAATTACTACAAATTAGTCTTATCCCCTATCAATTTCTCAATACATACAATTCCTTCGATTCCCCTATGGTAACCTTGGTGATGTATGTTGCACAAGTGATAACCTCACCCTATAACTTATGATCCATATCCTTAGCATGAATCGTACATTGTCACATCTTCATTATGACCTTGTATTTCCTCTCATATACTCCATTTTATTCTGAAGTATAGTAAATAGTCCTCTAATATATGATCCCATGATAAGGTAAAAAATAATAAAAGCATAGCTAATATATTAACCACCCCCATTTCTCCTTATATATTTAATTATATCATCTATTTTATTTTCAATGAGATCCTTATTACACCTATTAAAAAATCATCCTTAGTGTGAATGGTTCACAATCATACATATTTATAGATATCATCAATATAAATAATAATGGCTTTTTAATTCTTAATACTACAAAACATATCATAGGTTAAATATCATAAGATTGAATATAATGTAGCCACAATATAATGAAGTCAACATAATGATGTGAGTGGAATAATATGAGCATATTCATGTGTATATCGAGGCTAATAATATATCAAATATCATTCAATAATAAGTAGCAATATGAATGTAAATATCCTAAACCATACATGTACTAAGCATGTAGAACAACTTACAATTATAATTGATCAAAATGTATGCAATTTTAATTACTTCTCTTTTTTTTACAAAGTATATGATAATAATGATCATTGTTTTTTGTGATGTTTTCTTATGGAGTATTACCTCAATAATATAGCCTTGGTAATATGACTCTTTGGATACTTGACTATTCATTTCCATATGCCAAGTCTCATGACTCTTGACTTCTCTACTTGACACTTGAATAATTGAGGAACACTTGACTCTGTATTTTATGCACACCTATACATGACTCTTGCACTTCTATAACTTGCACACTTTAACCTAAGACACTTATGCACATATTTACATTACATATTTGCACTCTTACATATAATAAACTTGTGCACATAGACTCAACTTACACTTGCACACTAACTCACATGACACTTGTGCATTTCCTACACATTCACACTTACATAAAGGGAAATATAACTCACACTCTAAACTATGACTCAACCCTAATATATTATTTACAAATGTACAATGAAGGTACCATTAGTGTATATTAACATGTACCAAATAATGTAATATACTCCAACACCCCCTTGTATTACATTATTTGGTTATTGAATACTATAGTCTTCAATCATGGTCTTTGTCTTGATTTTCAATATTCAAGTGACCTTGCAATGCATGTGATATATGCTTGATCTCCATCAGGTTCTTCTACTTTATTAACTTCAGTTTTGAGTTTATTTTCATGTTCTTCATTGTTTGAAGGTCCATGATTACGTACTTCTTTAACTCTCCCATTGTCATCAAATTCTTGTATAAGAATCTTTCCTTTGCCTTTACCTTTAGAATCATAAGATTATTTCTTTTCCCATATAGTAACTTTTCAACATTCACTCAAGAGCATCATAATAAATTACTCAGTAAGATAAACATGGAATGTCAATAGTACATGAATAATAAAATATCCTTTCTAGATATGATTCTCCTATTTCCATATTTTTTCCTTAAGAGATTCAATCAATTTTTTTGTTTCATATTCTCATATTTATGAAGCATAAGTTAAAGTAAACATATATATTATGCTACCAATATCTATAAGTATCATAATATTATCCTTTCCATAATAAATTGCTTCAATAAGTATTGCATAAAAATAGTATTAATTTTTTTTAAAATGTTCTTCTATGACTTCAATATATATTAATTTTGAAACCATATCTATCTTTCCTTCATATTTTTCAATCAAATTCTTAATACCAAATTTTACAACATCTACCTTTTCTTTTCTAATCATAAACTCCATATTATTATCCATAAAATTTGTATATTTTTATTCGTTTAAAGTAGACATCATTATAACTCCTAGGTTTGAATAATTCAAAGTTTCTAATTTACTTCCTATGGATTAGAAAACCTTATGTTTCCCTAGTTTTGAAACTAATAATAATTTTTGCAAATTTATGTTTTCCTAATATTTGAAGTTGAAATACCCAGGTGTTGTAGGTGAGTTGGAGAGGAGAGGTAAATCCTCCAAGAGAGGTCCCAGGTTCAAATCTCCACCCTACCAAAAAGCTGAATTGGGTATCCAAAATCCAATTGATAATGTTGGTGCGAGGCAAGGTCGGGTTTGACTCCCGGGTGACTTTGACGGTGTAAAACCCCCTGTTCGTGGTCTCTCGGACCAAGGCAGCCCTGCAAGGGTTTTTTTGCCTTAAATATATATATATATATATATATATATATATATATATTTGAAGTTGAAATCCCTCGAATACTTAAATTTACAATAATTCAATAATTTTCTAATTTTCACTTTTCTCAAAAATATGAAATCAAATTAAATAAATTTTAAAACTGAAAATACTTATTTAAAAAATAAATTAACTAAGTATTTATCTCTCCAATAAATAACGTTTAATACCTTAAAGAAACTTAAACAACTATAATTATCCCTACTTATCACTCCATTCTCCTAATAATTTAAATAATAAAAAAAAATTCTATTTTAGCCTTATAGCTCCTAATATAAAACTTTAATATAAACTTTATCTTATGAAAACCCTAATATTAAAAATACCTTTGAAACTTACATTGACTCCTACGCACTTGATTCCCTCTACTATATTTCACTTTATAGTGAAATTATGTGAACCGTTTCCTCCTAATAGGTAGTATGTTATTGCAATGTGTAGCTATGCATGGTAACCATTTCTCAAGTCATTACACTTCTCATCGTATTGTTTCAAATGGAATTCTAATTCAGTTCAAAATAAATTTTGGACAACATTTACTATGAATGTTACATCTACACCTATAGTAAGGCTTTGCACTTATTTATTAGTGATTATGCTTTCCAACACTCCACTTCCTTTGTCTTCCTTATTGTTTTCCTTTGCAAATGAATTGACTTCTTTCCTCAAACTAATATTCTATGATCTTTGGGTATTCTCACTTCTTATAAGGTTGTTGGAAATTCCTAGGTCGATGTAGATCCGATGTATATTGTTATTTTAAATAAATTAAGACATAGCTTTATTGAGAATGCTGCTAATAAGAATGTGATCTGAATGGATATGTAACTCTGCTCATGAGTTGGATGGATTCCTTTCTACCTAGTTCTCCTCTAGTGTGGACCAGATTCCTTTGGTTTAGGATGATTAAATGGATCTCATCCTTTCTACTATGGTAAGAGTTGAATGAATGGCTCTCTTATTTTTAGTATGTACCAAATGAATGGCTCTCCTATTCAGCACTAGAATAAGTTGAATATCTTCTTTATTTTCTATGTTGATGTAAACTGGATGGCTCACCTTTTACATTATGTTGGAATTCTTGTATAGGCCTTATAATCATCCCTTTTTTCTACTACTATGGCTAATAGAATTCTCATTTTTTTCTACTATGATCATTAGAACTTTTTTTTATTTCTTTTTTGCAATGGATAAAAAATTTCTCTTCTATTGCTTGAAATAATATAGGCCTGATATCTTATTCTTATACATAAATTAATAACATTTACTTTGGCCTCTTTCCTTCATAATAATCCTTCTAATTTTTTGAAGTAGAGTTGCATAAAAAAAAACACATACAATCCACTAAAAAATAGAAATGCTAAAAGGAGCCAAAGCTTTCCATTACTTTCATGCTAAAAATGAGGATCCCAAAAGAAGAGCCATTTTACAATTTCGAAAATTCCTACTTATGCCCTATTTTCCCCTTTTTTCCCACCTAAAACTTGAAATTTGAAATTTGAAATTTGGGGCAACTTGCGGTCATAACTTTTTTCTCGTTGACCCGATTGACTATTACAACATATTTTCAAAAATGGCATGAAGTGAGCTAAGCAAGGTGAACCTTATATTTTTTCTCCAAGGCTTGCATATATCCGAAAATCCTCAAATTCAACCTCTAAGACCTTTAAAAATCTCCTACAAGAAAAACTAGTTTTACTAGTTTTTACTAGTTTTACAAAATTAAACAATTACAATATTTTTTTGGGTGATGCAAGATCACTTTTACACCATTGGATGCTCCTGCATCAGAAACCCAGGGTAAATTGAGAAGTGACCTTCACTTCTTTGTTGTTGGAAGAAAACCAAGGTGTTCAACCTCAGCCTTTGACAACCAAGATGAATCTTCAACAGGCCTGCCCTTCCACTTAACTAGATATTCTGCATACTATCTATTTCTTGTGCTTTTGCCTACACAGGTATATAGTACCTCTTCTATCTCTTCTATATATGGAGTAGATGTGGGAATACTCCATAATTCTATGACTGGTCCGCCATTATTGTCACCTTCATGATATTATACAAAATCTGAAATGTTGAACATAGGTGATATATTCAGCCCACTTGGCAATTCTACCTCATAGGCATTCCTTGAATCCTATTTCCCTATGAATTCACATGGTCCAAACTTCTTCATTTTTAACTTGTTGTAGGTTTTAGAAGGAAATATTTCCTTTCTCAAGTGAATCATAACTTGATCTCCCAATTGGAACTCCTTTAGTCATCGCTTCTGGTCTACTCTTGCCTTGTACCGAGTGTTCATATTGTTGATATGATGCTTCACTTCATCATACAGGCTCTTCAAGTGCTCTGTAAAGTCCTTAGCCTCAACACTGCTTTGTTCCCCTTTGTCCATATTTCTCAACTCGAAAGCATTCCTTGCACTGCTTCCATACACAATATGGAATGGGGATTTATTAGTACTCCTATTGACAGAATTATTGTATGCAAATTCTGCCTGTGGCAAAACCAAATCCCATCCCTTGGGCTTATCTCCTACCAAGCACCTCAGAAGATTGCCCAAACTTCTGTTCACCATCTATGTTTGTCCGTCAGTATGTGGGTGGTATGCAAAACTAAATTTTAGGTCTATCTTCAATTTCTTCCATAGGGTCCTCCAGAAATACCCAAAAAACTTGGTATCCCTATCGAAAATGATACTCTTTGGTAGAACATGTAGGCGTACCACCTCTTTTAAAAACAATCCTACAACATGAACTGCATCATTAGTTTTCTGGTAGGGAATAAAATGTGCCATCTTTGAAAACCTTTCAACCACCATAAATATGGAGTCATTCATCCTATGTGACCTTGTTAAGCCAAGAACAAAATCCATGTTGATGTCCTCCCATGGCCTATATGGTACAGGTAACGATTGATATAATCCAGTGTTCTGTCTCACACCCTTGGCTATCTAGCATACTCTACAACTCTATACAAACTTCTTCACATCTTGTTGCAACTATGGCCAATAGTAGTTCTCACTAACGAGGGCAATGGTCTTATCTTGACCAAAGTGTCCAACCAACCCTCCACTATGTTTCTCCTTGACCAGATTCTCCCTCATTGAACTCATTGGAATGCATAATTGATTTCCTCGGAACAACATCCCATATTGGATTAGAAAATCCAACCACTTAGTCCTGTCTAAAGTAACAGGTGCTAAGCAAGCCCTCCAAGCTTCTACAAAATTAGGATCTTCAAGGTACAAACCCTTAATTTCATCAAACCCTACAACTTCCACCTTCATTTTTGTCAACAAACAATGCCTTCTACTTAAGGCATCTGCAACTCTGTTTGAATTCCCACTCCTATGCTTCAACACAAAGGTATAACTCTATAGAAACTCAACCCACTTTAAGTGCCTCTGATTTAGCTTCCCTTGGCTATTAATATACTGTAAGGCCCGATGATCAGTATATAGAACAAACTCTTTTGGCAACAAATAATGCCTCCACTTCTTTAGAGCTTGAACTATAACATAAAACTCCTGATCAATATAGAATACTTCTTCCTAGCATCATTGAGTTTCTCACTAAAATAAGCAGCAGGTTTACTTTCTTAACTTAACACAGCTCCTATGGCACTACCACTAGCATCACAGTCTACCTGGAATACCTTATTGAAATCTAGAAGTGCTAAAATAGGTTGTTCTGTAACCTTATTTTTCAACATATCAAAGATCTTATCTGCTCCTGTGGTCCACTTAAATTCTTTCTTATCCCCTCTCATTATTTATTTTAGGGGTGCACAAATACTGTTGAAATTTCTAATAATTTTTTTATAAAAACTTGCTAGACCATGAAATGATCTTACCTCAGTTATGCTTCTTAGATTAGGTCATTCAATGATAGCCCTCACCTTTATGGGTTCATTTTTAGACCTTCAGCTAAGATAAAAAATCCCAGATACACTAACTCCTTCACAAAATTGCACTTCTTAAAATTAATCAGCAATTGCTCCTCCTTCAACTTATCAAAAACTCTTTTGATATGCATCATATGCTCTTCTAGGGTCTTGCTAAATATTAAAATGTCATCCAAATAGACAATGAAGAATTTTTCTAAAAACTTCTTCAATACCTCATTCATTAGCCGCATGAATGTGCTTGGTGCATTGGTTAGCCCAAATGGCATGACCAACCACTCATACAAATCCTCTCTATTCTTGAAGGATGTCTTCCACTCATCCCCTTCTCTGACATGAATTTTATGGCACCCACTCTTCAAGTCAATATTTGTGAAGTACTTGGCTCCACTCAAACAGTCCATAATGTCATCCATCCTTGGCAATGGGAACCTATATTTTATGGTGATCTTGTTAATAGATCGAGAGTCTGTACACATTCTCCTCTCTCCATATTTATTTGGTTCTAGTACTATAGGTACTGCACATGGATTCAGGATCTCCTGAATCAGTCCCTTTTTCAACAACTCTTGGATTTGTTTATTTAGCTCCTCACTTTCTACAGGAGTCATTCTATGGGCTGCCTTATTAGGTAAACTAGATCCCGATACCAAATCTATATGGTGACTGATCTTCCTCATTAGTGGTAAACCCTCTAGTACATTATCTGATATAATATCTAGAAATTCTTCTAACAGACTTGAGACTTCTACTGGGGTATCTTTGCATTCTTCTTCCCTAACTCTAGGAATTAATGCATAGCATATATGCTCATGTTTCAAACCATCCAAAAACCTTCTACCTTCAACTAAATATATTTTGGCACTACTACATACCTTTTTGTCCACCTCCTTTAGGGGCTTCAGCTTATGGCGTACTCCATTCTTTGTCAGGGAGTAAGTGTTGGCACGCCCATCGTGCATTACACACCGATCAAACTACCATGGCCTTCCCAATAGAAAATTGTAAGTATTCATAGGCAAGATGTCACACAGGACCTCATCATGGTAATTCCAAATATTAAATTTTACCAAGCACTACTCATTGACCAAAGCCCTATGGTCCTTCTGCAACCATGCAATCTGATATGGATGTGGGTGTCTCTTCCTCTCTAACTGTAGTTTGGTAACCATTACTTCTCTTCTTTCTACTTCTTTAGAGTGCTCAGATTCAACACCTTCATCAACAATAGCAGCTCGGGCATTACCTTCAAGCCTCCTATTTGTTCCTCCTTGGTGTTGTGGACACTTGTATGCTCGATGTTCTTCTTCTCCACAGTGGAAATAGGTTCCACAAAATCCTCCTCTTCCAAACCCTTGTCCAGAAATTCCTCTTCCTCTTTAGTAACCATTATTTTGGTAGTTATTGTTTTTCCCATGGGGACGATAGGCATTTTCTCCATTCTGGTCTTGACTATTGCTTATATCCCTCATTTTTTTTGGTCCTCATTCTATCCTCCATTTGTTCTCCCACCAGTTATTCCACCATGACCTCTTCCTCTCTGTTTGCTTTCAAACCTCTTATTCAACTTCTCTTCTACCTTCAAGGCAAACTAGTAAGCATCTTCAATGGTGGTCATCCTAAAAAAACTCAACTCTTCTTGAATACTTGCTCTTAACCCATTAATATAACGGGCTACCTTCACCTTGTTGGCCTCAGAATGGTCTATTCTAATCAGGATCTTATAGAACTCCTCTATATATTCTTTGACAGACTTACTTGATTGTCTCAAACCCTGCATTTTCTTGAGAAGATCCAACTCGTAATCAGCTGGAATAAATTATTTCTTCAACTTCTCCACCATCCGCTCCCACCTTGTTATCCTTTCTTTTCCTCTTTTATTTTTGTCTAGCTGCACTCCCTTCCACCATATTCTAGCATGACCCTTCATCTTGGTTTTAGGAAACTTGACCCTCTCAAGATCTTCTACCTCCTCATACTCAAAGTATTCCTCCATGTCATTGATCCAGTCGATCAACTCTTCTGGGTTGAGATTTCCAGAATATGTGGAGACATCAAAGTTTTGTCTCTTTCCAATCTGTGATATGGCCTTAGACAATCTGGTTTGTGTAGGATCTACTGCATCTTATTCTTCTTATTCGAACTAGGCCTCTTCTTCTTCAACTTCGTCTTCACTCCCTTCTTCTCTCCTTGGCTCAAACCCTCAATGCAACTCCTCTTGCAGAGCTTGAACTTACCTCTGCAAAGATCTGAAATCTTCTTCTGGCACCATATTTCTCCCATCACCACGGTTTCTTCATGGAGGCATTCTTCTCACTTCTCCCACAAACCCTAACCATAGATCCTGGTGTAAATTTCCTCACGTTCGATGCTCTATTTACACACTCAGGAACTCTCGCTTTGATACCACTTGAAGCAGAGTTGCATAAAAAACACATACAATCCACTAAAAACCATAAATGCTAAAAGGATCCAAAAATTTCCATTAATTTCATGCTAAAAATGAGGATCCCAAAAGAAGAGCCCTTTTACAATTTTGAAAATTCCTACTTATGCCCTATTTTTCCCTTTTTTTCCCACCTAAAACTTGAAATTTCAAATTTTAAATTTGGGGCAACTTGCAAAGGTCATAACTTCATGCTCGTTGACCAGATTGACTATTACAACATATTTTTGAAAATGGCATGAAACGAGCTAAGTGGGGAAAATCTTGAATCTTTGTGCCAAGGCTCATGTCTAGCCAAAAATCCTTAAATTTGACCTCAAATACCTTTAAAAATCTCTTGCAAGAAAAACTAGTTTTACAAAATTAAACAATTACAATTTTTTTTTAGGTGATACAAGATCACTTTTACACCATTGGATGCTCCTGCATCATTTTTTAAAATATAAATCATTCTATAATGTTAATAGAACTTGGTCCTTTTCTTTTGGAACTCTCTTTTCCTCTTTTATTCAAAATTTTTATAATTGCTTAACCAAAATAGATCACCTCTATTTTGAATACCTCTTCCTTATTCAAAATAGGTAACCTCGATATTTTATCACTAATTTCTCAAATATTCTATTTTCTTACTGCTTATTATATATTTCTTGCTATTATTGCTTGCTCTAATTCTTCTTTACACAATATCAAAGTTTCTATAACATAAATCTTCTCTTTAAATCAATGTCAAGGTCTACGTATGACCTGAATATTCAATGTCAATATCTTTGAATGGCTTGAATATATTTCTTTATAGTATCCTATTAAACCAAATTCGAGGTCTCTAAATAACCTAAATATTTTCTTATCTCCTTTCTATAAAGGATACTTTAAACATATGTCAAGGTCAATATCTCTGTGACCTAAGATATCAATGTTAAGATTTGTAGAACCTGAATATCCTTCTCTTATCAATGCCAAGGTTTATAGAACTTGCATTTATTTCTCTTATCAAGGTATATATATTTATGACCTAAAAATTTTCCTTGTGTTAAGGTCTCTCTATGACCTAAATTTTTTCCTTATATCAAGGTATATCTCATGACCCAAACAATTTCCTTCTATTATTTGTCCTTTCTTATCTTTGTATTTAGAATCTAAAACATTTCTCTATCATTTGTAGGAATATTCTTACACTTTTGATGCTTAATACCTACTACAAATCTTTCTCTATTCCTTAATATTGGCTTAAATGTCAAGGTAAATTTCTTTGTGACCTAAAACATTTTTCTATTCCTTAATATCTATAAATATCAATGTGAATCTGATGTCCCTAATTCCTTTAATATTCTATATCAAGGTGACTTGGATGTCCCTAATTCCTTTAATATTCTATGTCAAGGTGACCCTAAATATACTTGTATCTTCTATAAACTTTTTATTTCAAGGGATATCTATGTTCCTTGAATCCTTTATCAATGTCAAGGGTTGGCTATGTCTTTGAATGATCAACTATCTCAAAGTTAATTCACATTCCAATCAATATAGTTGAGTCCTAGTTTTTTCTGGTTATTCTTCAACCATGGAAAGACTCATTGTGACATTATAAAAGAGTTCAAGTATCACTACCATCAAAGTGAATAGACTCTTAATAAAATTTATCAAAGTGGACAAAATTAATTTTTATAAATGGCTAAAATAAATTTATCAACCTAGGCAAATTTTGATGGTAGCTTTAATATCAATGATGGTTTTTTAAGCCTTAATACTACCATAAATACCATAAGATAAATATCATAGGATCAAATATAATATAGCCATAATATAGTGATGTCAATGTAATGATGTTAGTAGAATAATGAGTAAATTAATATATATATATATATATATATATATATATATATATATATATGTGTGTGTGTGTGTGTGTGTGTGTGTGTGTGTGTGAGTGTTTGTGTGTGTGTGTGTGTGTGTGTCAAGGATCATAATATATCAAATAACATTCAATAATAGACAATACTTTGAGTTTAAATAGTCTGAATTATACATGTACTAAGCATGCAAAAGAACTTACAATATTAATTGCTCACAATATATGCAATATTTGTTACTCCTCTTTATCTTATAAAAGTATATGATAGTAATGGTCAATGATTATTTGTGATGTTTTCTTATGGAGTATTACCTCCATAATATAGCCATACTAATATGAATCTTTGGATACTTGACTACTCCTTTCTGTTGGACATTTTGAGTCAAAGTTGTTATGTGATGTCCAGTATAAATTATCTTTGATGTCATAAGAACAAAAGGAGCAATGCAAAAGGTTGATGATAGATGAGCTCCATAATGTTTATTTTTAAATATTATGTGGAGCATGATTATAAAGGTTTTTTATTTAAAACCAATGGTAACAAAAATAAAAGGTTTTTATTTAAAACCAATGATGGCAAAAATAAAAGGTTTTTCTTTAAAACCAATGGTGGCAAAAATTAAAAGGTTTTCTTTAAAACAAATGGTGGACAAGTTATAAGGCTTTTCCTAAAAATCAAGAAGGCCTTTAGTTTGGATTAAAATGCCCAAAGTTTATTTAATTATTAAATTATAATATTTAAATTCTAAAAGAATTCAAATTATTATATTTAATAATTATAAAGCCAAAGTCTAAGTTTGGCGCCGACATGGGAGATTATTAGAAGGCAAATGGTATTTAAACCATAGCCTTTCCAAAGGCAAAATCATCCATCCTCATTTTCAAAAATTAATGCTTGAGATTCATGCGCAAATTTCATAGTGATTGTTCATGCAAAGTGTGGTTTCTAACAAGCGAGGGTGAAGGAGCCTTTTGGCTCATGGGTGCTAAGGAATTCAAAGCATGGTTGGAACTTTGTGGCTCCAAGAGGAGCATGTGGCTCACATGGCTGGAAGCCATGACCAAGGCATTCATTGGGGAGAAGTGCCAATTTCAACTCCTCCGCATGCTAAAGTGGTAAAACACTTTTAATTTTGATTTAATTTTTGCATGGGCTAAAGTTAAGGATAGGATAAATAAGGTGATAGTATTGTTTTGGAAGTTTAGCCAAGGTTCACAAGGAAAATATTATTAAGTTTGGAGAGGTTACTTTGCTAAGATAGATT
Source organism: Wollemia nobilis (assembly GCA_028583015.1). Taxonomy (NCBI): domain Eukaryota; kingdom Viridiplantae; phylum Streptophyta; class Pinopsida; order Araucariales; family Araucariaceae; genus Wollemia; species Wollemia nobilis. The sequence goes on along the minus strand of JAQPPZ010003109.1, from coordinate 3,144,371 downwards.
TGAGGGTAAAAGTCTTTTTACCTTAGAAAAAGGGAAAATTATTTTATTGCATTGTTTTATAAAGTAAGTTACTTAATAAATGCAATATTAAAGTAGGGAGTCATAAGTGGAAATTGGTGTATTCCTTGAAAATAATTTTTTGAAGTGAGTTGTGTTAAATATGAATGGTTGAGATAATATTGTGTTAAGTTAGTGCTGAGCAAGGTGCAGCAAAAGTATTGCAAAAGTATTGTCATTGTTGTCAACACAGACAGATTGATGCAGTTGATGCAGTTTAGAGGTCAGTCAGAACAAGTACAGTGAATTTCCAAGAAGAAAGAAGTGGCCGAGATTCAAAAATTTGCAAAAAAATATAAGTAAAAAAACTGTCGCGATATCGCAACATGTTTTCTGTCACGATTTCACGACAAAACTGAGGAGAGAGAAGGCGCAGTCGAAAATGTCACGATTTCATGACAAAACTGAGGAGAGAGAAGGAACAACCAAAAATGTCACGATTTCATGACAAAACTAAGGAGAGAGAAGGCGCAGCCAAAAACGTCATGATTTCGTGACATGCTGGAAGAAAAGAGGCCAAGTCAAAAAACTGTCGTGATTTTGTGACATGTTGGAAGAAAAGAGACCAAGTTGAAAAACTGTTGCGATTTCGCGACATGCTGGAAGAAAAGAGGCCAAGTCAAAAAAAATGTCACGATTTCATGACATGTTGGAAGAAAAGAGACTAAGTAGAAAAACTGTCACGATTTCGCGACATGTTTTAAAGAAGAAGCACTCACAAGGAAGACTGTCGCGATTTCGTGACAAGTTTAGAAAGTGCAAAGAAGACTGTCACGATTTCGTGACAAGCTTAGAAAGTGCAAGGAAGACTGTCGTAATTTCACGACATGCTTAGAAAAATGCAAAGTAGACTGTCGTGATTTCGTGACATGTTCAAAATGAAGGTGCAAGCAAAGAAAGGTGTAGTGATTTCGCTACATGCTAAATTTTCGCTGGTCGAAGCAAAAGAAAGCGCTAAGTAAAAAGGGTGTAGCGATTTCGCTACATGTTGAAGTTTTGCAGGCTGGAGAAAAGTTGAAAGCACTAAGGAAGAAAGGTGTAGCGATTTCGCTACATGCTAAATTTTCGTTGGCCAAAGCAAAAGAAAGAACTAAGTCAAGCAGGTGTAGCGATTTCGCTACATGTCAAACTTTCGCTGGCCAAAGCAAAAGAAAGTGCTAAGTCAAAAAGGTGTAGCGATTTCGCTACATGCTAAATTTTTGTTGGTCGAAGCAAAAGAAAGCACTAAGTCAAGTAGGTGTAGCGATTTCGCTACATGTCAGACTTTCACGGGCTGAAGCAAAAAGGAAGTGCAAAGGCAAAAAGGTGTAGCGATTTCGCTACATGTAGGACTTTCGCGGGCTGAAGCAGAGAGGAAGTGCAAAGGCAAAAAGGTGTAGCGATTTTGCTACATGCTAGATTTTAGAAATCCATAGCTAAAGAAATTGCAAAGAGAAAAAGGTGTAGCGATTTCGCTACATGTCTTGATTTTTCCAGTGCATGAAGAGAGAGTTGTACAGATGCGAAAGATGTCACGATTTCATGACATGTTGCATTTTTGCGAGCGAAAGGCAAAGAACAGCACTAAGGCAGAAAAGCGTTGTGATTTCACGACATGTTTCAATTTCACTGAGGCATGCGGAGAAAAGTGTACGATAATGAAAAGTGTCACGATTTTGTGACGTGTTCCATTTTCGCGGGTGCAAGCAAAGTAGAGTGTAGGAAAGCAAAAAGTGTCACGATTTCGTGACATGTCCCGTTTTCGTGGGTAGGATACAGAAAAGAGCTAGAGGCAAAAAATGTGTCGTGATTTCACGACATGTTCTATTTTCACAGGTGCATGCCAAGATAAGGACAAGGAGGCAGAAAACATCGTGATATCGCGACAGGTCAGGTTTTCATGGTCAATATTCAAGAAAAGGTCAAAGGGGCAGAAATGTCATGATATCGCGACATGTCTTAGTTGCGCAGGTAAAATCCAAGAAACTTACACAGTGACAGTTGTCAAGAAAGTGTAGAAGAAAATCATGCAGCCAGTTAGGTAAGAGTTAACTGGAGTTAGAACTGTAGCTATAGGTGGCAGAACAGTGCTTTAAAAAAAAGAACGGCTGTTATAGGGCCGTGATGCTGTAAGGCTGTAAAAAGTGCAGATACTGAGTATCCCAATAAATGAGAAATCCTCTCAGAGGTTGCGTGTGTCAGAAATGGAAGTTGCGGGCAGAAGAGTAAGTTCGACTCAAAATTGAAAAGAGTGCCATCTGTAAGTGTAAAGGTGCCGAGAGAGCAGTTACATAAAGGATAAAAGAAAAGAATGATAGAGCATTGAAACACGTAGAAAAGGTTGTCAGGTTGCACAGAAAAAGCTGTCAGAATGAGCAGAGAAGACTGTCAGAATGAGTCTAAAAGAAAGTGGCTAGAAGATAGAGCACGTCAGAAAGGCTGTGACAGATTGAACGTAGCCATAAATGCATGAAAAATTGGAGGGAAAATTAGAGCCATTTTGAAAAGAGCCATTCGAGTAAACCAAGTATAAAAGATCGAAAAGGCGTAGTAAGTGAGGTTACTTCAATCGTGTTTTTATCTTGAAAAACAAAAAGCGTGGTTGGGTAAGAGTGTTGTAAGAAAAACAGCTACAGAACTGAAACCTGTATATTATTCTTGAAAAATCAAAAGAGAGGTTTTAGTATGCAATAGAATATATTGAGTTTCTAACAATTCTCTTTATTCTTCTATGAGATTGATTTGAATGAGCAATAGACCAGTGAGGGTCTTATAAAAGAGAAGGCATTTTTATGTCAATCTATTTTCAAAATAGAAATCCAAGTTGGCGCTTGGTATAAGGGGTTGGTGCTCCTATCTATTGTTGCAGATAAATCAAGGGTTGGTGCTCCTTCCAGTGGGTGCTGGTAAACTATTTGTAAAGATTGAATCCTTACAAAGGCTAGATTTGGATTGTAGTCCAAACAGTCATTATTTGAGTAGCCACATCGGTGAACCTCGTTAAATCTTGTGTTGTGTGATGCTCTTTTTTTATACTTGCTATATCTATTTTTAAGCTTGCATTTTTAAGTTTTAAAAGTTGCAGATTCAAGTTTTAAAATAGTTACACTGATTCACCCCCCCCTCTCAGTGTCATTGTGAGAATATCAATTGGTATCAGAGCAAGGTACCTGAACTAGCTTAATCAGCTAAGGTGATCTTGGAAGATACATAATGGCCGATGGTGAAGGATTTTCTTCCAACAAAGCTCCTTTGTTCGATGGAACAAATTATTCTTTTTGGAGACTCAGGATGCAGATATATCTGTGTGCATTGGGATATGACATTTGGGAATCTATTGAAAATGGATACACAATACCCTCTGCTCCTCCTTTAGATGCGGTTGAGAAGAAAAAGTTTGAGAACAACTCTAAATCTAAGAATGCTATTATGTGTGGGTTAGTTGATAGTGAATTGATAATGATCATGAGCTGTAAATCGGCAAAAGACATATGGGACAAACTGCAGAGCATTCATGAAGGAGATGGCAAGATCAAGGAAGCCAAGCTTCAAACACATTGAGCCCAGTTCAAAGCATTAAAGATAAATGATGATGAGAACATAGAGGCCTATATGCTGAGAGTAAATGAAATCATTAATGCTATTAGAGGACTCGATGAGGAAATAGAAGATGTAGTTGTTGTGAAAAAGGTACTAAGAACTCTCCATAAAATATTTGATGCTAAAGTTTCTACCATAGAAGAAGCTAAAGATTTAAATTTTTTTAGTATGGATGAAATGCATGGTTCTTTAACAGCATATGAAATGAGAATAGGACAAACTAAGCCCTCAGACAGAGAAGCTGCTTTCCAAGCACAAAAAACTATAAAATCTAAACAAGAATCTGAGGAAGAAGAATTTGCAGATGAAACTGAAGCAAACTTTGTTAGGAAACTAATAAAGGAAAAATGAAAGTACAGAGGTAAGCTACCGTTCAAGTGCTTCAACTATGGAGGCATCGGGCACTTTGCAACAAAATGCCCAATGAATGAGAAAAACAAAAGTGATGAAGGGACACACCAAGAAAGAAGTGTCTGGAAGAAGAAACCACATTTTAGAAAAAGGAACTTCAAGAAGAAAAGTTTTATTTCCAAGAATGTTGACTCTTTTGAAGACAGATCAAGTGAGGACTCTGAAGAAGAAACTGGTGAAGCCTTGTTCATGGCTTTTGAAGAAGAAAGAACAGAGGAAACCTAGGAGTGTGATGAAAAATTAGAGGATGAGGCTGAGGTAGATCTGGAAGGTGAGTTAGTTGCTGCACTTGAAGAATTAAGTACAAAAAGGAAAAAGAATAAAAATATTTCAAGAAAATTTGAGGATGCCAACGAATTAATAATCAGTTTGAAAGTACAGACTGAAGAATTTAAGAAAAAGTCTAAATATTTTTAAGCACAGCTAACCATGAAAATAGATGAGTGCAATAATCTAGAAGAAGACATAGTTGGATTAAGGATGCAGCTAGAAGAGATGAATTAGAAACTGAGTTGTCATCATAAATTTGAAGACAGTTCTGCAAAGCTGAATAAAATGTTAAATAATCAAAGGCCTACGGGCATCAAATTTGGTTTGGGCTTTGATGAAGGAGAATCCTCAAAGGATTCAAAGGCTATAAATATAGAACCAATAAAGAATAAAGATAAGATCCGGGTTGATCAAGAAATACCGTATCATGCAAAAGAAAACCATAAGGCCAAGCATGAAAGAAGTACTGCCAATGATGGATTCACCAAAGTCACATATCAAAGAATAAGAAGACCCATGGCTCCTACTACAACATGGAAACAACCATTACCCAGGTACACTCGTTCATTTTCTGGTTATTGTTTTAAATGCAATGCATATGGTCATAAAATTTCAAATTGTAGATATAATGTAGAACAAAGGAATTTCACTAGTAGAAATATTTTTTCACCTTTGATAGATTATGCTATAGAATGTTATAACTATCATAACTTTGGACATATTGCAAGAAATTGTCGTAGCTCTTTTGCAGGAAATAAATACCAGGGAAGAAAGTTTCAACCAACTGGATTGAAACAAAACAAAAAATTTCCTGAAAAATAGGCACAAGCCAATGAAAGGGAGAAGGCAAAACAAGTGACCAGATCTGTTGTCAAATCACAGTGGAAAGAAAAGGAACAACCTAAGAAATATAAGTAATACTTGATCGTTAAAAAAGCTCTCAAAGCCCAGAACAAATCTGCACCATGGATTCTAGATAGTGGATGCTCCAGTCATATGATAGGAGATAAACAGAAGTTTGATAAGTTACAGAATTACGAAGGTGGTTCTGTAAAATTTGGAAACAATGATGGAGCCAAGATAGTGGGTAAAGGACCAGTTAAGTTAAGTGATGGAAAAATCAACTCTAAAGAAGTATTTTTTGTGGTTGGTCTGAAGCATAACTTACTGAGTGTAAGTCAAATTTGTGACAGAGGTCATGAAGTAATTTTCAAGAAGCAGGGTTGTGAAGTAAGAAAGACAAAAAATGGGAATTTGATAGCTACTAGACTGAGAACTTCTAGAAATCTGTATACTCTCTCAGAGACTTCAAAAGAGCATGCTTGGTTGGACAGGAAGAAGAAAATTGGCTGTGGCACAAAAGACTCGGTCACATAAGCTTTGACAATCTGATAAAAATCAACTCAAAAAGGGCAGTAAGAGACATACCCTCTATTGGCAAACCTTCAAATAACATTTGTGCTTCATGCCAAAAAGGGAAGCAAACCAGATCCACTTTCAAAGAAAAAGAGTACTTCATGAGCAAGTCGTTAGAACTAATTCACACCGATTTATGTGGACCCATGAGAACGGAAAGCATAAATGGATACAAATATTTTATGCTGTGTATAGATGACTATTCCAGAATGACATGGGTACTATTTCTGAAACATAAATCGAAGCCTTTGAGATGTTCAAAACTTTCAAAAATCTTGTTGAGAATCAATCAGGAAAAAGAATTAAATGTTTAAGATCAGATAGAGGAGGAGAATTTATTTCAGATGAGTTTGCAGAATACTGTAAAAAACATGGGATTAGAAGACAGTTTTCGGCAGCAAGAACACCTTAGCAGAATGGAGTAGTAGAAAGAAAGAACATAACTGTGCATGAAATGGCACGGACCATGTTGACAGAGAGCAAAATTGCTGACAGGTTTTGGAAAGAGGCAGTTCATACTGCATTTTACATCTAAAATAGGTGCATGTTGAGGCCGCATGAAAGAAAAACACCTTATGAACTATGGTTTGGCAAAAAGGCTACATCAAAAAAATTCAAAGTGTTCGGCAGCAAGTGTTACATTAAATGAACAGAAGACAATATTGGCAAGTTTGAAGATAGAGATGATGAAGGAATTTTTCTTGGTTACTCAACAAAAAGCAAAGCCTACACATGCTACAACAAAAGACTAAAGAAAATTGTGGAGAGTGCGGATGTTAAGGTTGATGAAGGTAGGAAACAAGAAATCATCCATAATGAAAACTACCCGACTTATGAAGAATTTATTGAAGAGGATGAAGATCAAGAAAAATAAGAGAAACAGAAATCAGATTCAGATGATTTAGAATTAGAAGAAAATAGGAAATCCAAAACAGGCAGCTGGCAGAAAAATCATCCCAGAGAATAGATTATTGGGGACCCCATAGTTGGTATTCAAACAAGAAGAAGAGTAGTAAACAACTACTCTCTGTTATCCAGCATTGAGCCCAAAAATATTATTGAAGCAAGCACAGATGAAAGCTGGATGGAGGTAGTAAATGAAGAACTAGATCAAATTGAGAAAAACAAAACCTAAGAATTAGTACCAAGGCCTGAAAATAAAAACATAATCGGTACTAAATGGATATTCAGAAACAAACTGAATGAAGACGGGCAGGTTGTAAGGAATAAAGCAATATTGGTCTATAAAGGATATGCTCAAGTTGAAGGGATTGATTTTGAAGAAAAATTTGCACCAGTGGCCAGAATTGAAGCAATCAGACTGTTTCTGGCTTTAGCAGTTCATAGGAATTTCAAATTTTATTAGATGGATGTGAAATCAACATTTCTAAATGGAAATCTTGAAGAAGAAGTGTACATTGAACAGCCTGATGGTTTTCAACTCTGTGATAATCCTAACTTTGTCTGCAAGCTGAAGAAAGCATTGTATGGATTGAAACAAGCACCTAGAGCTTGGTATGCAAGATTGGATAGCTATCTCACTAAGCAAGGATTCAAGAAAGGTATGGTGGATAGCAATTTATATATCAAAATTGAGAATGGCAATTTCATTGTCCTTGTTGTTTATGTAGATGATATAATATTTGGGAGCGACAATGATGAATCATGCAAAGATAGCAAATAAAATGCAGAAAGAATTTGAAATATCTATGATTGGTGAGCTTTCATATTTCCTCGGACTGCAAGTTAATCAAACTGAAAAGGGCATTTTTATTTCTCAAGTTAAATATGTGAAAGAAATGCTGAAAAAGTTCACTATGGAGGATAGTAAGCCTGTTAGCACCCCCATGACAACAGGCTGCAAGTTGAGCAAGGATGATAAATCTCCAGATGTTGATAAAACAATGTACATATCTATGATTGGGAGCCTGTTCTATTTGACAGCCACCAGACCTGATATCTTAAAGGCAGTTTGCATGGTTGCAAGATTTCAGGCTAGTCTCAAAGAGACTCATGTGACAGTTGTGAAAAGGATTTTTAGGTACCTCAAGGGTACTATGGAGTATGGGCTATGGTATCCAAAAGGAAAATACTTCACTCTTTTTGCATATTCTGATGCAGATTGGGCAGGATGTATTGATGACAAAAAAAGTACCAGTGGAGGAGCATTCTATCTTGGATATAAGCTGGTAGCATGGCACAACAAGAAACAAGAATCAGTATCTCTATCCACAGCAGAGGCAGAATACATTGCAACAACAACTTGTTGTACACAGATATTATGGATGAGAAAAACACTGAAATATCTTGGTATTCACTTCAATGAGCCAATTTTAGTTAAATGTGATAACACTAGTGCAATCAACATCTCAAAGAATCCGATTATGCATTCCTGCACCAAACATATTGCAATCTGATATCATTTTTTGAAATATAAAGTTGTAGAAGGAGAGGTCAAATTGGAGTTTGTTCCAACCATAGAGCAAGTAGCAAATATATTCACAAAACCATTGCCCAAGGAAGTTTTTGAGTACCTTCGGAGTAAGTTGGGAGTGGTCACACTACCCAAGCACTGATTACCTATGGGGAACACATTCTCATGGGGAGCATTAAATTATTTATGCCTGAGAATGTTGTGTATAGACTCAGGGGGAGTCTGCAGTAGCCCTTTGGTATTATTGGCAAAGGGGGAGAAGAATTACTACAGGAAATTGAAATTGCACATGTGTTGCCAACAATTCCAAAGGGGGATATTGTTGAGCAAGGTGCAACAAAAGTATTGCAAAAGTATTGTCATTGTTGTCAACACAGACAGATTGATGTAGTTGATGCAGTTCAGAGGTCAGTCAGAACAAGTACAGTGAATTTCCAAGAAGAAAGAAGTGGCCTAGATTCAAAAATTTGCAGAAAAAGACAAGTAAGAAAACTGTCGCGATATTGCGACATGTTTTCTATCGTGATTTTGTGACAAAATTGAGGAGAGAGAAGGCGCAGCCGAAAATGTCACAATTTCACGACAAAATTGAGGAGAGAGAATGCGCAGCCGAAAATGTCACAATTTCATGACAAAACTGAGGAGAGAGAAGGCACAACCAAAAACGTCGTGATTTCACGACATGCTGGAAGAAAAGAGGCCAAGTCGAAAAACTGTCGCAATTTCACGACATGTTGGAAGAAAAGAGACCAAGTTGAAAAACTATCGCGATTTCGCGACATGCTGGAAGAAAAGAGGCCAAGTCGAAAAACTATCACGATTTCGCGACATGTTGGAAGAAAAGAGGCTAAGTAGAAAAACTGTCGTGATTTCGTGACATGTTTCAAAAAAGAAGCACTCACAAGGAAGATTGTCGCGATTTCGTGATAAGTTTAGAAAGTGCAAAGAAGACTGTCGTGATTTCGTGACAAGCTTAGAAAGTGCAAGGAAGATTGTTGCGATTTCGCGACATGCTTAGAAAAATGCAAAGTAGACTGTCGCGATTTCATGACATGTTTAGAATGAAGGTGCAAGAAAAGAAAGGTGTAGCGATTTCGCTACATACTAAATTTTCTCTAGCCGAAGCAAAAGAAAGCGCTAAGTAAAAAGGGTGTAGCAATTTCGCTACATGTTGAAGTTTTGTAGGCTGGAGCAAAGTTGAAAGCACTAAGGAAGAAAGGTGTAACAATTTTGCTACATGCTAAATTTTCGCTGGCCGAAGCAAAAGAAAGCACTAAGTCAAGCAGGTGTAGCAATTTCGCTACATGTCGAACTTTCACTGGCCAAAGCAAAAGAAAGCGCTAAGTTAAAAAGGTGTAGCGATTTCGCTACATGCTAAATTTTTGCTGGCCGAAGCAAAAGAAAGCACTAAGTCAAGCAGGTGTAGTGATTTCACTACATGTCAAACTTTTGCTGGCTGAAGCAAAAAGGAAGTGCTAAGGCAAAAAGGTGTAGCAATTTCGCTACATGTCGGACTTTCACGGGCTGAAGCAAAGAGGAAGTGCAAAGGCAAAAAGGTGTAGTGATTTCGCTACATGCTAGATTTTCAGAAGCCACAGCTAAAGAAATTGCAAAGGGAAAAAGGTGTAGCGATTTTGCTACATGTCTTGATTTCGCCAATGAATGAAGAGAGAGTTGTACGGATGCGAAAGATGTCACGATTTCATGACATGTTGCATTTTCATGGGCGAAAGGCAGAGAACAGTGCTAAGGCAGAAAAACGTCACGATTTCGTGACATGTTCCGATTTCATTGAGGCATGCGGAGAAAAGTGTACGATAATGAAAAGTGTCATGATTTTGCGACGTGTTCCATTTTTGCGAGTGCAAGCGAAGTAGAGTGCAGGAAAGCAAAAAGTGTCATGATTTCGTGACATGTCCCGTTTTCGCTGGTAGGAGGCAGAAAAGAGCTAGAGGCAGAAAATGTGTCGTGATTTCGTGACATGTTCTATTTTTGCGGGTGCATGCCGAGATAAGGACAAGGAGGCAAAAAATGTCGCGATATCGTGACAGGTCAAGTTTTCACGATCAACAGTCAAGAAAAGGTCAAAAGGGCAAAATGTCATGATATCGCGACATGTCTTAGTTGCGCAGGTAAAAGCCGAGAAACTTACACAGTGACAGTTGTCAAGAAAGTGCAGAAGAAAATCATGCAGCCAGTTAGGTAAGAGTTAACTGGAGTTAGAACTGCAGCTACAGGTGGCAGAATAGTGCTTTAAAGAAAAGAACGACTCTTACAGGGCCGTGATGCTGCAAGGCTATAAAAAGTGCAGATACCGAGTATCCCGATAAACAAGAAATCCTCTCAGAGGTTGCATGTGTCAGAAATGGAAGTTGCGGGCAGAAGAGTAAGTTCGACTCAGAATTGAAAAGAGTGCCATCTAGAAGTGTAAAGGTGCTAAGAGAGCAGTTACGTAAATGATAAAATAAAAGAATGATAGAGCATCGAAACAAGCAGAAAAGGTTGTCAGGTTGCATAGAAAAAGCTGTCAGAATGAGCAGAGAAGACTGTCAGAATGAGTTAGAAAGAAAGCAGCTAGAAGATAGAGCACGTCATAGAGGCTGTGATAGATTGAATGTAGCTTTAAATGCATGAAAAATTGGAGGGAAAATTAGAGCCATTTTGAAAAGATTCGTTTGAGTAAACCAAGTATAAAAGATCGAAAAGGCACAGTAAGTGAGGTTACTGCAACCATGTTTTTATCTTGAAAAACAAAAAGCATGGTTGGGTAAGAGTGCTATAAGAAAAACAGCTACAGAACTGAAACTTGTATATTATTCTTGAAAAATCAAAAGAGAGGTTTTAGTATGCAATAGAAGATATTGAGTTTCTAACAATTCTCTTTATGCTTCTATGAGATTGATTTGAATGAGCAATAGATCAGTGAGGGTCTTGTAAAAGAGAAGGCATTTTTATGTCAATCTATTTTCAAAATAGAAATCCAAGTTGGTGCTTGGTATAAGGGGTTGGTGCTCCTATCTGTTGTTGTAGATAAATCAGGGGTTGGTGCTCCTTCTAGTGGGTGCTGGTAAACTATTTGTAAATATTGAATCCTTGCAAAGGCTAGATTTGGATTGTAGTCCAAACAGTCATTATTTGAGAAGTAGCTACATCGGTGAACCTCGTTAAATCTTGTGTTGTGTGATGCTCTTTTGTTATACTTGCTATATCTATTTTTAAGCTTGCATTTTTAAGTTTTAAAAGTTGCAGATTCAAGTTTTAAAGTAGTTACACTGATTCACCCCCCCTCTTAGTGTCATTGTGAGAATATCAGTTAGGACTTTGAATAAGTGATTAATTAAAATTGTGGTGTTGAATATTATTTTAAGAATGGAGTAATAAGGTGTATTTGTGATTTATTATATACTTTGTATTGTTATCTAACCTTCTTGATATTGACAAAGTATTATCTGTGATTGAGATAGATTTTGAGATTACATCTTCTTCAAGAAAAAAAGGTATGGGCACATTATTCCATAGTTGATTTGATTGGTTGTTTTTTGAAAAACAAGATTTGAAGTGAAAAGTATTTGGTTAGGATTTCCTTATTGATTTGTTGAGCTATATGTGAAGATTGTTTTATAAGCATTGTTGAGTGTATTTTGAATTAATGCTTCAAGATTTTCTATAATAAGGAGATGTTGATAAAAACCTTGTTTGATAAGCATTGTTGTTGAAGTGATTTATTGAGTGAAGAACTTGAATTTAGGTTTGAGAAGAACATGAGTATCATTGTTATGTGATATTGGTTGATAAGTATTGTTAGAAATATTTTGAGTGAGTATTCATATGCTTGGACTAGGGTTTGTGAGAAAAGATTATTTCATTGAGTGATTGGTTGAGTAGAGTTGGTTGAGCCTATTCAAGTGGATGTGTGAAGTGATAGCTCAAGTTCTATGAAATAAATTATTCTATATTCTGAATTGATTTGAGAAATTGGTTGAGTGTTTATGAGTGTGAAAAATATTGTCTTTAACAATTATCTATATGTTTCTATGATGAGAGAGATATTGGAAGTGATTGAGAGTTTGTGAATGTGAAGCATATTGAGTGTCTAACAATTCTCTATATGTTTCAGAATAGTGATTGAAAGTAATTGAGCATTGAGGTGAATGCGAAGCATATTGAGTCTTTAACAATTCTCTATATGTTTCTGAAAGAGTGATTGAAATTAATTGAGCATTGTGTTGTATGAGAAGCATATAGAGTCTCTAACAATTATATTTATATTTATATGAGATTGGACAAGTTCTAGTGTGGACTTGTTGAGCATATTTGAGGTAAGTCTTTGAGAATACTTGTTATACTCACAGTGACACTGAGAGGGGGGTGAATCAGTGTGTTCTTTTAAAATTTTAGATTTGCAACTCTTAATGCTAAAATAAAAGAAACTCAGAACATAAACAACAAGTTAACAAGAGAGCATCACACAACACAAGATTTAACGAGGTTCACCAATGTGGCTACTCCTCAAAAATGATTGCTTGGACTACCATCCAAATCTAGCCTTTGCAAAGCAACAACTTTACAATATTTTTACTAGCACCAACTGGAAGGAGCACCAACCCCTCAATTTTTTTGTACCAATAGAAAGAAGCAACAAATCCTAATTCACCAGCACATACTAGAAGTAGCACCAACCCCTAATGCCAAGCTACAACTTGGACTTCAAATAAATCTATGAAATTTATAGAAAAAATACCTTCACCCTTTTCGCACACAGTCTGTTGATTCTATGCACTCTGCATCTTCTGCGTAATCACTTCGCACAATCTATTTTAGAATAGTCTACTTCTATGCAAATGCCTCGCACACTTTGCTTCGATACAATCAAACGATTGCTTTTGCCCCTTTGCACTTTTTTGCTCTCTATGTGCTCTTGCTTTGCACTTAGCTCGATTCAACACGACTTGCTCTCTGCGCACCGCGGGCTTAATTCATGCAAATTCGATACCTCCAAATCTCCAAATAACTCTCCTTTTATAACAAAAATTTTCATGATAAAATTCAAACTTTAGTCGACTAATTATGCAAGTGCAAAGCCTAATCATCATCAGCTATAAACCCTAGCTTTCATCGGCTGTAAACCCTAATTATCAACAACTATAAACCCTAGACTTCATTGGCTATCATCGGTCTTCGTCAAATTCACCATATGACTCTACAACTTCTTTTGTTATTGTTGCCACGAAAATACATGTCGCGACATCGCGACACTTCCGCCTCCATACTCTTTGTCTTGGCTTTTGTCACGATATCATGACACTTCTCTCTTCGTAGACTTCGCATTTTTCTTTTGTCAAGATATCGTGACACTTTCAGCCTTCGTAGACTTCATCTATTCTTTTGTCACAATATCGCGACACTTCTACCTTCATAGACTTTGTCTTCACTTTTGTCGTGAAATCATGACACTTTCTATTTCTGTACCTAGCCTTTTGCTTTTGTCATGAAATCGTGACACTTCTGCCTTCGTTGACTTCCTTTCTACTCTTGTCACGAAATCATGACTCTTTTTCCATTTAAGACTTGCTTTCTGATCCTGTAGCGAAATCATGACAGTTCTGCTTTCGAAGACTTGTTCTCTATTTTTGTTGCAAAATCATGACACTTCTTCTATTGAAGTCTTGCTTTCTATTTTTGCATCCATACACTTTCTTTGCAACCCATCGCAAAATCACGATGCTTTCAGCTTCCGTACGCTTTCTTTGCAACCCGTCATGAAATCATGACGCTTTCAACTTCCGTACACTTTCTTTGCAACCCATCACGAAATCGTGACACTTTCAACTTTCGTATGCTTTCTTTGCAACCCGTCGTGAAATCGCGATGCTTTCATCTTCCATACGCTTTCTTTGCAACTTGTCCAAATCGTGTGCTTCCCTTGTGTGTCTTCCTGTTGCTTGCTTTCTAATCGTGCGAATCTGTGTTCGCCAATTTCTCTTCTTTGTTGATCGTTTTCTTTAGTCTTGCTTTCTTTCGTCATGATGTGACACTTTCTGCATCCGTACGCTTTCTTTGCAACCCGTCGTGAAATCGTGACGCTTTCAACTTTCGTACGCTTTCTTTGCAAACTGTCGTGAAATCGTGACGCTTTCAACTTTCGTACGCTTTCTTTGCAACCCGTCATGAAATCGTGATGCTTTCAACTTTTGTACGCTTTCTTTGCAACCCATCATGAAATCATGATGCTTTCAACTTTCATACGCTTTCTTTGCAACTTGTCGTGAAATCGTGACATTTCATACTCTAAACACTTTCGTCTGTAGCATGTCACGAAATCGTGATAGTTCTCACTTTGAACTCTTTCCTTTGCTACATGTCGCGAAATCATGACAGTTCTCACTTCAAACTCTTTCCTTTGTTGCATGTCATGAAATCGTGATAGTTCTTACTTCAAACTCTTTCTTCTGTTGCATGTCACGAAATCGTGATAGTTCTCACTTGGAACATTTTCATCTGCAGCATGTTGCAAAATCGCGACAGTTCTCACTTTGAACTCTGTAGCATGTCACAAAATCGTGACACTTTTCATTTTGCTTTCTCTCTCCTCGAACTTGTCATGAAATCATGACAGTTCTCACTTCGAACTCTCTCTTCTGTAGCACGTCGTGAAATCATGACACTTTATCTTGCTTTCACTTTCTCTTCTGACTTGTCACGAAATCGTGACAGTTATTCCTACTTGTGCTTTCTCTTTGAACATGTCGCGAAATCGTGATAGTTTTCCTTCCTTGCACTTTTTCTTTCAACATGTCACAAAATCATGATAGTTTAACCTGCTTGCGCCTTTGCTTCAAACATGTCACAAAATTGCGACAGTTTTTCAACTTGCCTTCTTCTCTTCCAACATGTCGCAAAATCGTGACAGTTTTCCCTGCTCTTTCTCTCTCCTCCAATATGTCACGAAATCATGACATTTTTCTTTGCACTTTTTCTCTCCTCCAATATGTCACGAAATCGTGATAGTTTTCCTATTTTTTGAATATGTCACGATATCGTGACACTTTCCTTACTTGTCTTTTTCTTTGAATATTTGCATGTGGGACACTTAGGTCCTTTTAGAAAAATACTGTACATATTCTGAGAGATCTCTAAACTTCCTGTTTGCTGCATCTGAATAGCTTCTGAGCATCTGTGCATTGAATCAAATGATCTAGCTGATTGTGTTGACAACAATGACAATCCTGTTGCTACACTTTGCTCAACAATCTCCCCCTTTGGAATTGTTGGCAACACATGTGCATTTTCCTGTAGCTTCCTATAGCTCTTCTCCCCCTTTGAAAATAATACCAAAGGGCTACTGCAGACTCCCCCTGAGTCCAAGCACAACATTCTCAGGCAAAATTTATTACACTTAGTAATAAACAAGAACATGAGCAAGAAGATAAACAAATACTTCAATGCTCCCCTTGAGAATGTGATCCCTGTAGCTAGTCACTTCTTGGGAAGGGTCACCACTCCTAATTTATTGTGAAGGTATTCAAAAACATCCTTGGGTAATGGTTTTGTGAAGATATCTACTACTTGCTCTGTAGTTGGAACAAAATCCAGCTTAACCTCACCTTCAGCAACTTTCTCTTTCAAAAAATGATATCTAATAGCAATGTGTTTTGTCCGTGAATGCATTACCGGATTCTTGGAGATGTTAATTGCATTGGTGTTATCACACTTGACTGATATTGGCTCACTAAAATTAATACCAAGATCTTTCAAAGTTTTTTTCATCCACAAAACTTGTGTACAACATGTTGTTGCTGCAATATATTCTGCCTCAGCTGTTGATAAAGAAACTGACTCTTGTTTCTTGTTGTGCCAAGCAACCAACCTGTCACCAAGATAGAATGCACCTCCACTGGTACTCTTCTTGTCATCAACACATCCTGCCCAATCTGCATCTGAATATGAGATAAGGGTGAAGTCTTTACCTTTCGGATACCATAACCCATACTCCATAGTACCCTTGAGATACCTAAGAATCATTTTTACTACCGTCACATGAGTCTCTTTGGGATTGGCCTGAAATCTTGCTACCATGCAGACTGCCTGCAGAATATCTAGTCTGGTAGCTATTAAATATAGTAAGCTTCCAATCATTGATCTATACATGGTTTGATCAACAGGTGGAGATTTGTCATCTTTGCTCAACTTGCAGCCTGTCATCATGGGAGTGCTAACTGGCTTACAATCCTCCATTGTGAACCTTTTTAGCATCTCTTTCACATATTTGACTTGGGAAATAAATATGCCTTTCTCATTTTGATTAACTTGTAACCCAAGAAAGTAAGATAGTTCACCAATCATAGACATTTCAAATTCTTTCTGCATCTTATTTGCTAAGTCTTTACATGATTCATCTTTGTTCTTTGCCAAATATGATATCATCTACATATACAACAAGAACAATGAGATGCCCACCTTCTATTTTGACATACTGATTCATCGTCCACCATACCTTTCTTAAACCCCTGTTGAGAGAGATAGTTGTCTAGCCTTGCATACCATGCTCGGGGTGCCTATTTTAAGCCATATAAAGCTTTCTTTAATTTGTAGACAAGGTTGGGATCTTCACCAATTTGGAAACCATCTGGTTGTTCAATATAAACCTCTTCTTCAAGTTTCCCATTTAAAAAAGCTGATTTTACATCCATCTGATAAACTCTAAAATTCTTGTAGAGTGCTAAGGCCAGAAACATTCTAATTGCTTCTAGTCTGGCCACTTGGTGCAAAAGTCTCCTCAAAATCAATGCCTTCAACTTGTGCATAACATTTACAAACCAATCTTGCTTTATTCCTAACTACATGTCCGTCTTCATTCAATTTGTTTCGAAATATCCATTTGGTGCCGATTACATTCTTATTTGCAGGTCTAGGTACTAATTCCCAAGTTTTGTTCTTTTCAATCTGATCTAATTCTTCATTTATTGCCTTCATCCAACTATCATATTTGCTTGCCTCAGCTATATTTTTGGGCTCAATGCTAGATAAAAGAGAGTAATTACTTACTACTTTCCTTCTTGTCTGAACACCAGCTGTGGGATCTCCAATTATTTGATCTCTAGGATGATTTTTTTGCTAGCTTCCTGTTTTGAATTTCTTATTTTCTTCCACCTCTGAGTCATCAATTAAGTCATCTGAGTCAAGTGTTGGTTTGTTTTCTGTTTCATTTTCCTCATCTCCTTCAATGACTTCTTCATAAATTGGGTAGTTTTCTTCAAAGTTAACTATTTGTTCCCTACCTTCATCAAATTTAACATCGACATTGTCCACAATTTTCTTGAGTCTCTTGTTGTAGCATTTGTAAGCTTTGCTTTTTGATGAATAGCCAACGAAGACACCTTCATCTGCTCTATTTTCAAACTTCCCAAGATTATCTTTAGTTTTTCTGATGTAACACTTACAACCAAAAACTTTGAGGTGTTTTGTTGTTGCCTTTCTACCGAACCACAACTCATAAGGAGTTTTGCTTTCATGTGTTCTCAGAATGTACCTATTTTGGATGTACACTATAGTGTGGACTACTTCTTTCTAAAATCTGTCTGCTATTTTGTTCTCAGCCAGCATAGTGCGTGCCATTTCTTGTACTGTTCTATTCTTTATTTCTACCACACCATTCTGCTGGGGTGTTCTAGCTACTGAATATTGTCTCCTGATACCATGTTTTTCACAGTATTCTATAAACTCATCTGAAATGAATTCTCCTCCTCTATATGATCTTAAACATTTGATCCTTTTTCCTATTTCATTCTCAACTAGATGTTTGAAAGATCTGAACATTTCAAAAGCTTCTATTTTATTCTTTAAGAAAAATATCCATGTCATTCTGGAATAATCATCAATACACAACATAAAGTATTTGTCACCATTTATGCTTTGTGTTCTCATGGGTCCACATAAATCTGTATGTATAAGTTCCAAAGGTTTGCTAGTGTGGTACTCTTTTGTTTTAAATGAGACTCTAGTTTGCTTTCCCTTTTGACATGAAGCACAAATGCTATTTGAAGGTTTTCTAATGGTTGGAATATCTCTCACTACCTGTTTCGAGCTAATTTTCACCAGATTATCGAAGCTTATGTGTCCAAGCCTCTTGTGCCACAGCCAATTTTCTTCTTCCTATCCAATGAAACAAGTACCTTCTAAAGTTTTTGAGAGTGTGTATAGGTTGCCAGACGTCCTTGATCCAGTTGCTATCAATTTTCCACTGTTTGTTTTTCTAACTTCACAACCCTGCTTCTTGAAAACTACTTCATGTCCTTTATCACAGATCTGACTGAAACTTAACAGGTTGTGTTTCAAACCATCCACAAAAAAAACTTCTTCTGACTTGATTTTCCCATCACTAATTTTAACTTAACCTTTTTCGATTATCTTAGCTCCATCATTATTCCCAAACTTTACAGAACCACCCTCATATTTCTATAATTTTTCAAATTTTTGTTTATCACCTGTCATATGACTTGAGCATCCACTGTCAAGTATCCATGGTACACATTTATTCTGTGCCTTGAAAGCTATTTGTACTATTAGGGATTCCTTTTCTTCCTTAAGCTACTCTTTCTGTTTCCACTCTGTTTTGACTACCGTATTGGGCTCTAGTTTGAACTTTCCCTTTTCAGTATCTTGTGCATATATTTCAGAAAGTTTTCTATTTTGTCTTGTCCTATTTGGTTGAAATTTTCTTTTCTGAGGTTGATTTGAAATAGAGGTACTACGATAATTTCTTGCAATATGCCCAAAGTTATGATAGTTAAAACATTCTACTGCATAATTTATTAGCGGTGCAAAAGCATTTCTACTAGTGAAATTTCTTGGTCCTACATTATACTTGTAGTCTGCAATTTTATGCCCATAACCATTACATTTGAAACAGAAACCATAAAAGTAATGATTGAACCTGAAATATGGTCTTTTCCAGGTTGTAGTAGGAGCCATAGGTCTTCTTCTCCTTTGATGTGTGACCTTGGTAAATCCATCATTGTCAGTTCTCCTTTCGGGCTTGGCATTACTGCTTTCTTTTGCATGAGTTGGTTTTCTTTCATCAGCTTGTTTCTTATCTTCATTCCTTACAGTTTCTACATTTTTGGCTTTTGGTCCATTTGACGATTCTCCTTCAACGAATCCCAGACCAAATTTGATGCCTGCAAGTCTTTGATCACTTAAAATTTTATCCAGCTTCATCGAAATTTCTTCACGTTTGTGATGGTAGCTAATTTTTTGATCCAGCTCTTGTATCTGCATTCGTAGACCAACATTCTCTTCTAGTTTACAGCTAATTTTTTGATCCAGCTCTTGTAATCTATCTTCATGGTTATCTAAACTTTGAGATCTTCAGACATTTTCTTGTATTCTTTTGTCTATATTTTTAAGTTGGTTATGATGTTGTTCACATCCTCAAGCTTTCTTGAAAGTTTATTATTCTTTCTTTTCTCATATTTCCATTCTACAAGTGCAGAGACCAGCTCACCTTCTAGATCAACTTCAGCCTCAGGTTTTTCAATAGATACTTGAGAGTTCATTCCTTCCCTCTTTTCTGATTTTTCTACCTCTTCTAATTTTTCTACTTCAAATGCCATGAATAGAGCTTCACCTGTTTCTTCTTCAAAATCCTCACTAGAGCTGTCCTCTGAAGAATTTGCATTCCTGGAGATGAAACTTTTCTTTTTGAAGTTGCCTTTTCTAAAGTTTGTTTTTCTTCTTCCAGTCACTTCTTTCTTGGTGCGATGCTTCCTCACCCTTGTTCTTCTCATTGAGTGGACATTTGGTTGCAAAGTGCCCAATGCCTCCACAGTTGAAACATTTAAATGGTAGCTTTCCTCTGTATTTTCTTTTTCCCTTTCTCAGTTTTTTGACAAAATTTGCTTCCATTTCATCTGATGTCTCTTCTTCTTCAGACTCTTGTTTTGTGTCTTTACCTTTTAGGGCTTTAAACACTGCTTCTCTATCTGTGGGATTAGACCTTCCTATTCTCATTTCATAAGCAGTAAAAGAACCATGCATCTCATCCATACTAAAGTGATTTAGATCTTTAGCTTCTTCTATGGCTGAGACTTTAGAATCAAACCTTTGAGGAAGCGATCTTAATACCTTTTTCATGATAGTAGCATCATCCATATCTTCCCCGAGACCTCTGATCGAATTAGTGATTCCATTAACTCTCTGCATAAAAGCCTCTATGTTCTCATCGTTGGTCATCTTTAATGATTCGAATTGAGCTCGATGTGTTTGAAGCTTGGATTCCTTGATCTTGTCATCTCCCTCATGAATATTCTCTAGTTTGTCCCATACATCTTTTGCCGATTCACAACTTATGATCTTGACGAGCTCACTGTCCACTAATCCACACATGATGGCATTTTTTTCTTTTGAGTCATTTTCAAATGCCTTTTTACTAGTGCTGTCGGTTGGAGCAGTGGTGGGAGCTATGTAACCACTAACTACTGCATTCCAGATATCAAATCCCAAAGCACGGAGATATGTCTACATCCTGATTTTCTAGAATGCATAATTAGTTTTATCAAACAATGGTGCTTTGTTTGAGGAGAAACCTTCACCACCTACCATTGCATCACTTCCAAGATCACCCTAGCTGATTGAGCCTATTCAGGAACCTTGCTATGATACCAATTTTTATACTCACAATGACACTGAGAGGGGGGTGAATCAGTGTGTTCTTTTAAAATTTTAGATTTGCAACTCTTAATGCTGAAATAAAGGAAACTCAGAACATAAATAGCAAGTTAACAAGAGAGCATCACACAACACAAGATTTAACGAGGTTCACCAATGTGGCTACTCCTCAAAAATGACTGCTTGGACTACCATCCAAATCTAGCCTTTGCAAAGCAACAACTTTACAATCTTTTTACCATCACCAACTGGAAGGAGCACCAACCCCTCAATTTTTCTATACCAACAGAAAGGAGCAACAACCCCTAATTCACCAGCACCTACTGGAAGGAGCACCAACCCCTAATGCCAAGCTGCAACTTGGACTTCAAATGAATCTATGAAATTTACAAAAAAATACCTTCACCCTTTTTGCACACAGTCTATTGATTCTATGCACTCTGCTTCTTCTACACAATCACTTCACACAATCTATTTCAGAACAGTCTGCTTCTGTGCAAATGCCTCACACACTTTGCTTCGATACAATCGAATGATCACTTATACCCCTTTGCACTTTTTTGCTCTCTGTGCGCTCTTGCTTCGCACTTAGCTCGATTCGACATGACTCTCTCTCTACGCACCGTGGGCTTAATTCACGCAAATTTGATACCTCCAAATCTCCAAACAACCCTCCTTTTATAACAAAAATTTTCATGATAAAATTCAAACTTTAGTCGGTTGATTATGCAAGTGCAAAGCCTAATCATCGTCGATTGTAAACCCTAGCTTTCATCGATTGTAAACCCTAATTATCATCGATTGTAAACCCTAAACTTTGTCGGCTATCATCGGTCTTCGTCGGCTTCACCATCTGACTCTGCAGCTTCTTCTGTTACTATTGCCACAAAAACACATGTCGCGATATCGTGACACTTTCGCCTCCGTACGCTTCATCTTGGCTTTTGTCGTGATATCGCGACACTTCTCTCTTCGTAGACTTCACATTTTTCTTTTGTCGTGATATCGTGACACTTTCAGCCTTCGTAGACTTCATCTGTTCTTTTGTCACGATATCGCGACACTTCTGCCTTCATAGACTTCGTCTTCGCTTTTGTCGTGAAATCGTGACACTTTCTATTTTCGTACCTAGCCTTTTGCTTTTGTCATGAAATCATGACACTTCTGCCTTCGTCGACTTCCTTTCTGCTCTTGTCATGAAATCGTGATGCTTCTGCCGTTGAAGACTTGCTTTCTGATCTTGTCACAAAATCATGATAGTTCTGCTTTTGAAGACTTGCTCTCTACTTTTGTCATGAAATCATGACACTTCTTCTATTGAAGTCTTGCTTTCTATTTCTATCATGAAATCATGACACTTTCTGCATCCGTACGCTTTCTTTGCAACCCATCACGAAATCGTGATGCTTTCAGCTTTCGTACGCTTTCTTTGCAACCCGTCGTGAAATCGCGACGCTTTCAACTTTCGTACGCTTTCTTTGCAACCCATCATGAAATCGTGATGCTTTCAACTTCCGTATGCTTTCTTTGCAACCCGTCGTGAAATCGTGACGCTTTCAGCTTTCGTACGCTTTCTTTGCAACTTGTCACAAAATCGTGACATTTCATACTCTGAACACTTTCATCTGCAGCATGTCACAAAATCATGATAGTTCTCACTTTGAACTCTTTCCTTTGCTGCATGTCATGAAATCATGATAGTTCTCACTTTGAACTCTTTCCTCTACTGCATGTCACGAAATCATGACAGTTCTTACTTCAAACTCTTTCTTTTGCTATATGTCGCGAAATCATGATAGTTCTCACTTGGAACATTTTCATCTGTAGCATGTCATGAAATCATGATAGTTCTCACTTTGAACTCTGCAGCATGTCACAAAATCGTGACACTTTTCATTTTACTTTCTCTCTCCTTGAACTTGTCGCAAAATCATGACAGTTCTCACTTCGAACTCTCTCTTCTGCAGCACGTCATGAAATTGTGACACTTTATCTTGCTTTCACTTTCTCTTCTGACTTGTCATGAAATCACGATAGTTATTCCTGCTTGTGCTTTCTCTTTGAACATGTCACAAAATCATGATAGTTTTCCTTCCTTGCACTTTTTCTTTCAACATGTCACGAAATCGCGACAGTTTAACCTGCTTGTGCCTCTGCTTCGAACATGTCATGAAATCATGACAGTTTTTCAACTTGCCTTCTTCTCTTCCAACATGTCGCAAAATTGTGATAGTTTTCCCTGCTCTTTCTCTCTCCTCCAATATGTCACGAAATCACGACATTTTTCTTTGCACTTTCTCTCTCCAATATGTCGTGAAATCGCGACAGTTTTCCTGTTTTCTGAATATGTCGCGATATCGCGACACTTTCCTTACTTGTCTTTTTCTTTGAATTTTTGCATGTGGGCCACTTAGGTCTTTTTGGAAAAACATCTGTACATATTCTGAGAGATCTCTGAACTTCCTGTTTGCTGCATCTGAATAGCTTCTGAGCATCTGAACTTCCTGTGCACTGAATCAAATGATCTAGCTGATTGTGTTGACAACAATGAAAATCTTGTTGCTGCACTTTGCTCAACAATACTTGTGGACAGATTTGTGTGAACTTTTGCAAAAGCTTACAATACATATGGAGAGCAAAATTAGACAAGTTCTAGTGAGGACTTGTTGAGCGGATTTGAACAAGTTCTAGTGAGGACTTGTAGATCAAATTTGGACAAGTTCTAGTGAGTCTTTGAGAGGACTTGAGAGCATAATTGATTGATTGATTTTTTCAAAACTTGAGTTAAGGTTTGAGGTACATCCAATAGAGTTGATTTGAGATTGAGTCAAGATTTTTGTTAAGGCCTGAGGATAAATTTGTGCTAGACCAAAGGACTGTGTTTAGTGCAGATCAAAGGATAGATATCACGGATAGATTTATCCTAGATCGAAGGACTGTGTTTAGTGTATATCATAGGATAGATATTGAGGATAGATTTGTGCTATACCGAAGGATTGTGTTTATTATATATTCAAGGATATATTTTGGTGCAAATTTGAGGATAGGTTTGTGCCAGACCAAAAATAGAGATTAAGTAGATTGTGCTAGAATGAAGGACTGTGTTTAGTATATATTTGAGGCAGAGCTTTGGAGGTGATAGAGTATAGAGGAT
The DNA here is from genome assembly GCA_028583015.1 of Wollemia nobilis. Lineage (NCBI taxonomy): Eukaryota > Viridiplantae > Streptophyta > Pinopsida > Araucariales > Araucariaceae > Wollemia > Wollemia nobilis. Next base: position 3,120,384 of record JAQPPZ010003109.1, on the reverse strand, counting down.
GAAAGTCTCTAGTGGGTAAAGATCCATTATCTAGGATAGTGAGGACAGGTGTCTTTAGTGGATAGAGATTCATTAGCCAGAGCAGTTAGGGAAATAGTTCTTCTAGAATATCACTAGTCAAAGCTAAGGAGAAAGGAATTATCCCATGGATAGATATCAAAAAACTTGATTAGGGTATTGATGTCTTCTTTGGATAGAGGTCCATAAAAATTGTAATAGGAAAAGGATTTCCAAGAGATTTATTGAGAAAAAATTACTAAAATATTTTTTCCACAGAGTAGCCCACATTGGGTGAACCACGTTAAATTGGTGTCTCTATTGTGTGTGATGATTTGTGCATTGCTTTGGTTACTTATATTGTTATTATCATTTATTATATTAGATATTACTATTTGGGAAATAAAAGTAAAAATTTATCTTATATTGTTCACCCCCCTCTCAGTATAAGCTTGTGTTATTCACTTTCAATATGCCAAGTCTCATGACTTTTGGCTTGTTTACGTGACACTTGCATACTTGATGAACACTTGAATCTATATTGTATGCACACCTATACATGACTCTTACACTTCTATAGCTTGCACACTCTAGCCTAATATAGTTGTGCACATACTTACATTACTTATTTGTACTCCTACATATAAGACACTTGTACACATAGACTCAACTTACACTTGCACACTAACTCACATGAAACTTGTGCATTATAAATTTACATGATACTTATGCATATCTTGCACAGTCACACTTACAAATGGGAAACACAACTCACACTCTAAACTATGACTCATACCTAATATATTATTTACAAATGTACCATGAAGGTACCATTGGGGTATGTTGTTGCACTTGCAAAACACACCCTAGTCTCCATGGACTAGGGACCCACTTTTTGAAAATTTTATAGGACTTATCTTGTTTTCTTGGGTTTCCATTCAATTTACAATCATCCAAAACTTAGGTTTTTAGTTAAAATTTTCTTTTAAGTTTTTATTTTTTTTTGTGCCTTAATCTTGTTGTGATAATTGTTTTCATGGTTGTATTTGTAAATTCCTTCCATTAGATACTCTTTGAAAATAGATTTTCTAAAAGTATGAACTTACATAGGCTCTAAGGAGAATTAAATCCTAAAATTATTTAATTTTAATAGTTTATCAAAGATGTCGCTACTGAGGTCTCCCTTAGGCAGGGTTATGCGTAAGGGGTCGACCCAAAAATGTATTTATAAAAAAATGGTAAATCAATTTTGAAATATAGGCGAATAATATCCAACGCATGTAGAAGATTCACTATTATTAGGGGTAATGTTGGAAATTTAGCTTTAAAATGGTCAAATTAATATAAAATTGGGATGAATCAACCCAAATAAAAGTTTACACCTATAATTTTTTGTCTAATGGGCCCTGGTCAAGGGTCCCAAATATTAGCCAATTCCAAATTTTGAGAATCCTAATTTTAGCCAATTTGGCGATAAATAGCCACTATGCATAACCCTACCCCTAGGAAATTATTAGAAAAATGATTGTACATACAAAAATTAAGTCCAAAAGTAGCCCTAATTATATGTTTGGCCATGTAAAAAGAAGCTAAAAGCATATGAGTTTAAATTTACTAGCAACTCAAAATTTCATGCAAATTTTAAAACCCTAGCATCCAAATGAGATTATTTCAAGCAATTTGAAATCATTTCAAAGCTTTCAAAAATATTTTTTGGTCAATTAGAAAGCATTTTTTGGGCAATAAGAATTCATTTCCAAACTTTGAGAAATTATTTTCGGACAATTAACAAATCAAATTATGGACTTATGAAAATTATTTCAAGGCAATAAAGAATCACTTTCAAGCAATTGAAAATAATTTATGGGCAATTGAAAAGTCATTTTGGACAATAAGAATTCATTTCTAGGCTTTGAGAAATTATTTCTAGCTAATCAAAAATCAATTCTGAACTTATAAAAAAAATGTCTAGGCAATCAAGAATCACTTACAAGCATTTGAAAATAATTTTTGGGAAATTGGAAAGCATTTTTGGGCAATAAAAATTCATTTCCAGGATTTGGCAAATTATTTTTGAACAGTCAAAAAATTAATTTCAGGCAATAAGAATTCATTTCCAAGCTTTGAGAAATTATTTTCGGATAATTAAAAAATCAATTCCAAGATATTGAAAATTAGTTTTTGACCATAGGAATTCAATTCCGAGATATAAAAAATCTTTTTTAGGATGTAGAAAATCATTTTTGCATCATAAAAAATTAAAATGTAAAATGTACAAAGCCAACACACAATGTTGGATCCAAAATTTGGCTAAAAAAAAATAAAGCTAAACTTTTAAAATGATGATGTCATTATCAACAAGAAAAAATTCTAACATGTAAGGTTCAACATCTACGGAGGACTAATAAATAGTGGATTGGCATCTAAAGCATGAAGAAACTAAGTTAGAGTCCAAATAGAACACAAATCCTATGGTGGGCCATCGCTCATCCAAGTCTTCTACCCAATCAATATCTTAAAAATATAATAAAACCAGAGAAAAATAAAATAATAATGATTTCCCATATGATAGGTCTCTTTTATATATTTGATAATCCCCTTAGCTGCTATCCAAATAGATACTTTCCAATGACTCCTAGTGTGCCTACATTTATTTGGAACAATAGTTGACAACAAAGGTTATATCAGGCCTAGTGTGAGTAAGATAGAAAAGTCTTCCCATAAGAGACTAATATATCATCACATCAACTAAATGTGTGGTGCAATTCACCTAAAATTTTAGGCCTAATGTAAAAATATTCCAAGAAATCTTACATTGTTCCATCCTAAAATGCTAAATAATATCCAAAGCATACTTGGGCTAGGAAATTGGTGATATTAGAGTCTATCTAATCAATTTGAATCCCTAAAAAAAAATGCAAAATCCCTAAATATATCACCTTAAAGGTGAAATAAATTTTATGACTTCATGTCCTAGATCATAGTAGAGGAGCTACTAGTGATGAGAATATAATCAACATATAATATAATCATCAATTTATTTACATCCTCATATTTTATATAAACATCATGTTCAACCTCAATCACTAAAATCCACAACTAAGAAGAAAGGAATGGATATTCTCATGCCATTTACAATATCCCTACTTAAGTCCATATGAGGAACTAGTTATATGATAAAGTAATGATGTGGGTGCCTCAAGATCAAAACCATGTGGTTGTTACATATATATTTTCTCCTAAACTTACCATGTATAATGGTAATATTGACATCCATTTGGTGTACTTTCCATCCATAGGAGAAACCAATGGAGAGAATTGTCCTAACTAGATCCATCCTAGCTATTGGTGTAAAAGTCTCAAAATAATCCACTCTGTCCCATTGCAAGAATCCATTAGAAACAAGTTATACCTTGTACTTATCTACTTGACCATTGTATGTATACTTGGTCCTATAGACCCATTTTTAGCCAACAAAAGTTTGGCCTTCTAGAATATGAACTAGCTCCCAGTTCTTGTTTTTCATCAATATCTCATACATAGTCAACATAGAACCATTCTATTATGGAATGCTCTTAACCTAACAATATGTGAGAGTATGTTAAGAATATACTACTTTAAAAATTAATGCTTATGAAAGATCTTTCAAATCCTTCAAGAGATAAAATAGACTAAGCATTTTTTAGAAGCAACATAAGCCACTTAGGAGTTGGATGAATTGAAGAATAATATGTAACCTATAATAAATAAACATTAGAAACTAAAACTAAATAATCCAACACATCACCACTCATCTCATCATGTATGATTTAAGCATTCTAAACTAATATATCTTTCTCATCCTCTCCTCATCATAGAGAAGAGAGTGTTATTTGTGTTATTATTGTGAAGGGGTAAAATCAATAGGAAAAAAATAACCACTTAAGTAATATGAATAAGGAGATGAAGAAAGAAATATTTTAATGCTAGAATAAATTATTATTCTTGTAATAAAAAATATTATGAATAATATATTACTATTATGCTTTGATATAACATCCTCTTTCTTATATTTTGTTATGCACTCTTGGCTCTACTAGTGTTTGATGAGGAGAAACTACTCTGTTAGGGTTTGATGAAGAAAAACTACTCTGTAGGATGGCAACAATTTTTGGAGGAGGTCTAAAAATTGGAGGAATTTCGTGATGGCATCAGGTCCAGCATAGAGAGTGCATGCTCATGATATTTTTCATCTAAAAATGATTGGAAGGAACAAGATTTTCTAGTGCATGTCGAGAACCGCTTGTTAAATAACAATGGATGTTTGGAACAATGTGAAGCCATACTAGTTCTCCTGGTTCAACCAGACTCGATGGTGGAAGATATGGAGTATCTAACCAAACATTCCCTTATTGGTAAATTTTTGGGCATCCAAATTTCTCTCCCCTTTGTGGAGGCTTGGGTCAGGAATACTTGGAATCATGAAGATGATGTGGAAGTGATGTTGAGTGCGAACAACTATTTTATGGTGGTTTTCTCTTGTATTGCAGATAGTAACAAAGCATTTGAAGGGGGTCCTTATTTCTATAACCAAGTGGGACTCTTTATTTAACCTTGGCATGTGGGTTTCAAACCCATCAGAGGAGTGGCCATCGTGGGTTCTAGTATGGGTGCGACTTCCATGGCTCCCATTGGAATTCTGGAGAACTGATATCTTGCATAAGATTTCCCTTCTACTTGGGAAGCCGGTTGGACCGTCACAACAGACAATGGATAAAAAGGTAATCTCTGTTGCTCGTATTTGTGTTGAAATTGAATTAAATAATCCTATTCCATATTCTATTAAAATACAATTTGGGTCAACTACATGGGTTCAAAAACTTGACTATGAAGCTCTTCCATTTTTTTACTATATTTGCCGTGAATATGACCACCTACAAATAAAATGCCCTAAGTTTGTCTCGCCTATGGATTCAAATACTGGGCCTTCTTGATCTAGACAAAGTTTGAATAAATAAAAAGCCCCGATAAAGGAATGGGAATGGGATAAGGAAGGTTTTGTTTGGGTAAAAGATCGAAACAGAGGACAAAGGGTAAACAAAGACATTAAGGATAGCTAGCCAGATGCTCTACTCAATTATTTTTAAATATTAGATGATCTTTATTAGTGCATGGAGATACCTGAAATGTTGCTACCTGATGCAAATATAACAAGGCCAAATCAGATGTCTTTTCTTGAGGGGGAACTTAAGGAATCAGATCTAGGGGGTTTAAATGAAGAACAAAGGGCTTTGGATCTGAGTATAGGGGACATGGTTGGGTCATGCACTATAAAGGAAACTATTTTTGAAAGTGGTACAAATTTAGTTATGCCTTCTCCTACTCAGGAACTGATGTAGTCATCCTTGGACTGCAAACCTCCTATGGTGTTGGGATTGCAGCAAAAAATAATTAAAAAATGTTTTTCGGATAAGAATATGAAGGTGGGTCGGAAGAAGGACCAAGATAAAATTAAATTAATAGGGGAGAATTTGGTGGAGTCAAGCTTGGTGAGAACATTGGACTCCAATTTTTATAACCCCCAAAAATGACTATCCTCTCATGGAATGTAAGGGAGTTGAATAGCATCCCCAGACAAAAATTTATTCATGATTTCATTCATGTGCATTCTCTGGATGTGGTGTTTAGTCAGGAGATTAAATTGGCTATTGATAGTATGTTCAATATTACTCCCAATTTGTGGATAAGGGGGCAATGCTAGTGTATTAGTGCATGTGGATATGTTGGTGGTGTCATTTTTTTATGGGATCTAATTAAGATATCTCCTCTTACTTGGATTTCCAGCAGATAGTCTATTTTAATGGTCAGTCATGATAATGAATCTGGTGAAATCATCCTACTTACAAATGTGTATGCTCCTATTGATTACAATGGTAAAGTGAATTTGTGGAAGCATATTTTCTTTATGAGAAGTTTGGTTCCCATGTACCCATGGATTTTGGTTGGAGACTTCAACTCTATCACTTTTCTAGAGAAGAAACGTGGAGGGGTGGACCGTCTCGAGCCATTTTATTCTGTCTTTAGTGCTCATATCTAGGCCTTAAACTTGGTTGACATCAAGACAGATAATGGGATCTTTAATTGGCACAATATAAGGTGTGGGGAAGCTTCCATATCAGAGAGACTGGATAGGTTTTTGATATCCAGTTATTGGATGGATAATAACACAGGTGCTAGTTTTGTGATTCTGGAGGGTAGGGGATATTATCATTAGCCTATCAAACTCTCTACTTTGGAGTTAGGGCTAAAAAAACATCCTTTAAGTTTTAACTGATGTGGATTTATGATCCTAAGCTTCATGATTTCATGCGAGGCTGGTGGACCACTGGCAAACCTCCTCATAGCATCGCTATATATTCATTTATGAAGTGACTACAATTTTTAAAACATAAATTGAAGAGATGGAATAGATTGAATTTTGGTAACCTTTCCTTGCCTAAGCTAGCAGCTCATAGGAGGATGGAAGAAGCTTCAAGGAAGATTAGAGATAATGGATTCACCAAGGAGCTTCTTGTTGAGGAATCTGAGGCTGCGAAAGACCTTGTTGAATGGGAACTAAGGGAAGAAATTTTTTGGAAACAAAAAACTTGAGTAGATTGTCTTCAAGAAGGGGATAGGAACACAACCTTCTTTTATAACTTAGTTAAGGCTCAACGTAATGGTAACATGATTACCTCTCTTGTGAATTCTCAAGGTACCTTGCTCTCTTCTTTTAGGGATATTTCAAAAGAGACTAAGAGGTATTTTTCCTCTCTTCAAGGAGGACTCCCTATCAGATGATGATAATGAAAAGCTTATTATAAATTGTATTCCAATGATTGTTTCTAGAGATATGAATGAGCACTTGATGGGTCAAATTTCCCTTGAGGAGTTGGAAAATGTTGTATTCAAGATGAAAAAAGGAAAATCCCCAGGCCCAGATGGATTCCCGATTGAGTTTTATCAAGAGTTTTGGGATTTAATAAAATTTGATCTTTTGGAGGTGGTCCATGAGTCCCAAAAGAACAAACATATGCTAAGGGCCCTAAATGCTACCTTTGTGGTTCTTATACCCAAAAAAGAGGGAGAAAATTCCTTAGATATGTTCAGGCCTATTGCTCTCTGCAATGTTGTGTATAAGATCATCAAAAAAAAATTTGCTGAGAGGTTGAATATATGGTTGAGAAAAATCATCTCTAAGGAGCAAGGAGGGTTTGTTGTTAGTCGACAAATCTTGGATGGGGTTGTTATTGCTACAAAAGCTATTCACTCGATGTAAACTTCTAAGGAGAAAACTATGTTCATTAAGTTGGACATGGCCAAAGCCTATGATCGGGTCATATGGTCCTTTCTTTAGAATGTTCTTGCTGCTTTTGGATTTGAGGAGGAATGGATTAGATGGGTGATGAGATGTGTTTCTTCTTCCTCATTCTTTGTTCTTGTTAATAATGAGCCATCAGAGCTATTTGAGGCCTTAAGGATATTGAGGCAAGGAGATCCTTTATCTCCTTATTTTTTTATCATTATGGCAGAAGGGTTGGGAATATCGCTCAAGTCTCAAGTCATGCAGGGTCTCATTCAGAGGTGGAAGTGGGATAGTAGTTTGCCACATATTTCCCACCTTCAATGAGGATAATGTGAGGAAGAGGGGATTTTAGGGTCCCTCTTTTTGTGTCCTTTGCAGTAATAATGAGGATGACTCTTCTCATTTATTTTTCCAATGCTCCTTTGCCAGATATATTTGGCACCGTTGGTGGAGCACCTAGAACCATCCATGTTTTCATGTGCTATCCCTGGTGGATTTTTGATGTAGTCTGGGCAGACCTCCGACCAAGGCCCCCTTACTTTGGGTGGCTTGGAATTTTGGCCCTTATTGCATCATCTGGAAAATTTGGCTTGAACAAAACCAGTGCATATTTTAGGGAAGTTATTTGGTTGTTCAATAGATCTAGCAAAGGATCTTGTATATGGTTAAGGAAACCATCCATAGAAAATATGATGTGGACCCTCTTTTGGATTCTATGGAGGAGAATGTATAGCAAGCCCTTGGTCTCTTTGGGGATGGTGTGAACTCTTCTAGCCCTAGTAGGGTTCCTCATCTCAACAAGAATGTTAGGAGATATGGTAGGTGGATACCACCCCCTAGAGGAGTTTTAAAAATTAATACTGATGGATCGTCTAGGGGTAATCCTGGACATGCTGGAATTGGCAATTTTGGGAGAGATTCTACTAGTGGTAGTTTTTTTCTTTTTCATTTATAAAGGTGTTCACTCCAAAAATTTTATGGAATCTCTTGCAATTCTTGAGGCCTTGTGGAGGGGTTTTTCTCTTGGCTAGCATAGGATTATCTGCGAGTCTGACTCTCAAATTGTGGTTAATATTTTAAACAATAAAAGGGTGGAGGAATTTAATTGGCAGTTTGCGTCTATAGTCGTTTAGATTCTCAGAATGAGTGAAGAGTTTGAATTTATATCCTTTATGCACATTCCAAGGGAATGGAATGTGGTTGTTGATTACCTAGACAAAAGGGCTTCTAAGCTGTTGGATCCTTGGAGTATCGATAATTTGGAGAGTCTCCTATTTGGGGACTCTCAATGCCTGTGGGAGTTGATCCACAAGGATGTACAGACTTAATGTGGTTTATTCTTGTTGTATTTTCCAAGTGTCATTCTAGTCTAGTGGTTTTAGCCTGTATGGCTGTTTAGTTGAGTCCTGGTTGGAAGCTCAGTTGTACTCTGTAATCTAGACTTTTATCAATAAATTTTTACCCCTTTATTTAAAAAAAAAGGAGATGAAGAATATTATCTAATAGGAATAGATACAAGTAAAAAATATTAAGTACAACTATTAAATAGTTAAAGGGTTAAAACATTAGTAGCCAAAAGCTCAAGTGGTGGGTGGAAGGAGTACCTAGAATAACCTCATTGAATATGACATCTCTATGGATCTAAACCTTATACCTCTAAGTATCATAAATATTATATCTATTTGAAGTACCTAAATAACCCATAAAGTTACACATATGACTCTTTGGTGCCACCTTAATTTGAAGATCCTTGGTATTTGTGATCTATGATGAATAACTAAAAATATAGAATTACTACAAATTAGGCTTATCCCCTATCAATTTATCAAGACATATCATACCTTCTATTACCCCTATGGAAACCTTGGTGATGTTGTATGTTGCACAAGTGAATACCTCATCCCATAACTTATGATCCATTTCCTTAGCATGAATTATACATCGTGACATCTTCATGATGATCTTGTATTTCTTCTCATCCACTCCATTTTATTCCAAACTATTGTGATCCCATGATAAACCAAATTATAATAAATGCATAGATAATATATTCACCACCCCCATATATCCTTATATATTTAATTTTCTTAACTATTTGATTTTCAACAAGAGCCTTTAAGGTCTTACAGTTATAAAAAAACTCATCCTTAGTGTGAATGGTTCACAACGATACATATTTATAGATATCATAAATATAAAGAATGATGGTTTTCTAAGCCTTAATACTACCACAAAATCACAAATTAATGATATATGAGCAAGATATATATGATTTATGATATATATCACAAATTAATGTTCAAGATAATGATGTGAGTATAATAATATGAGAAAATTAATGTGTATATTGAGGCTACTAATATATCAAATATCATTCAATAATAAGAAAAAATATGAACCTGAATAGCCTAAATCATACATATGCTAAGCATTTTGAACAACTTACAATATTAATTTCTAAAAATGTATGTAATCTTTATTACTTCTCTTTCTCATACAAAAGTATATGATAGTAATGATCATGATTTTTTGTTATGTTTGATTATTGAGTATTGCCTCCATAATATAGCCATAGTAATATGATTTTTTGGATACTTGACTATTCCTTTCCATTTGCCAAGTCTCATGACTCTTGGATTCTCTACTTGACACTTGCATGCTTGATCAACACTTGAATCTATATTTTATGCACATCTATACATGACTCTTGAACTTCTATAACTTTCACACTTTAACCTAATACACTTGTACACATATTTACATTACATATTTGCACTATTACATATAAGACACTTGTGCACATAGACTCAACTTACACTCGCACACTAACTCACAAGACACTTATGTATTTCCTACACATTGTAACTTTACATGAAACTTGTTCATATCCTACACATTTACAATTACATAAAGTGAAATATAACTCACACTCTAAATTTCTTAGTTAGATAAATTACTCAATTAGATAAACATGGGATGTCAATATTACATGAATAATGAAATATCGTTTCTAGATATGATTCTACTATTTCCACTTTTTCCTTAAGAGATTCAATCAACTCTTTTTGTTTCATATTCTCATATTTATGAAGCTTAAGTAAAATTAATAACATATATATTATGCTACCAATATCTATAGGTATCATAATATTATCATTTCCATCATTAATTGCTTTAATAAGTATTGCATGAAAATAGTATTAATTTTTTTCAAAATGTTCTTCTATGGCTTCACTATAGGTTAAATTTGAAACCATATCTATCTTTCCATCATATTTTCAATCAAATTCTTAATCTCAAATTTTATAACATCTACCTTTTCTTTTCTAATAATAAACTTCATATTATTATCCATATAATGTGTAGATTTTGATTCCTTTGAAGTAGACATCCTTATAACTCCTAAGTTTGAATAACTCAAAGACTCTAATTTACTTCCTAATGAGTGGAAAACCTTGTCTTCCTAATTTTGAAACTAATAATAAATTTTGGAAATGTATGTTTTCCTAATATTTGAAGTTGAAATCCTTTTACCTCCCAAATACTTAAATTTGGAGTAATTCAATACTTTTCTAATTTTTTATTTTCTCAAAAATATAAAATCAATCTAAATAAGCTTAAACATGAAAAAACGTATTTTAAAAAATAAATTAACTAAGTCCTTATCTCTCCAATAAATAACTTAAAAAACCTTAAATAAACTTAAACAACTATAATTATCCCTACTTATTACTCCATTCTCCTAATAATTTAAATATTTCTAAAAAACCTACTATTTAGCCTTATAGATCATAATATAAAACTTTAACATAAAATTTGGCTTATGAAAACTCTAATATTAAAAATACCTTTGACACTTGCATTGAATCCTATGCACATGATTCCTTCTACTACATTTCACTCTCTAGTGAAATCATGTGAAATCCTTCCTCCTTCTAATAGGTAATATGCTATTGCAATGTGTAGCTATGCATGGTAACCATTTCTCAATTCATTGCACTTCTCATTGTATTGTTTCAAATGACATTATAATTCAATTCAATCTAACTTTTCGATAATGTTTACTATGAACATTACATATACACCTAAAGTGAGGCTCTACACTTATTACTTTGTGCTTATGCCTTACAACACTTCACTTCCTTTCTCTTCCAAATTGCTTTCCTTTGCAAATTAATTGAATTTTTTCCTCAAATTGTTATTCCATTATATTTGTGTATTCTCATTTCTTATAATGTTGTGAGCCATTCCTAGGTTGATGTAGATATGGTGTATGTTGTTGTTTTGAATAAATAAAGATATAGCTTTATTGAGAATTTTGCTAACCAAAATGTGAGTTGAATGGATATGTAACTCTGCTTATGAGGTGTATGGATCCTTTTCTACCTAGTTCTCCTCTAGTGTGGACAAGATGCCTATGGTTTGGAATGAGCTAAATGGACCTCCTCCTTTCTACTATGGTAAGAGTTGAATGAATGGCTCTCTTCTTTTTAGTATGAGCTAAATGGATGACTCTCTTTCTATTATACACTAGAATACTTTGAATGCCTTCTTTCTTTCCTATGTTGATGTCAAATGGATGGATCACCTTCTAAATTATATCGGAATGCTTGTATAGGCCTTATAATCAGTCCTTTCTTCTACTTATATGGATAATAGAATTCTCCTTTATTGCTACTATGATCATTAGAATTATTTTTATTTTTATGGCCGAAACACTTCTCTTCTGTTGCTTGAAATAGTATAGGCATGATATCTTATTCTTGTACATACAGTAATAACCTTTACTTTGGCATCTTCCCTTCATAATAATTCTTTTCATTTTTTGTAATATGAATCATTTAATAATATTAATAAAACTTGGGCCTTCTCTTTTGGAACTCTCTTTTTCTATTTTATTCTAAAATTTTGAAATTGCTTAACCAATATAGATCACCTCTATTTTGAAAGTCTCTTCCTTCTTAAAAATAGGTAACCTTGATATTTTTTCACTAATTTCTCAAATCTTCTATTTTCTTAGTGCTTATTATATATTGATTGCTATTGTTGCTTACCCTAATTCTTCTTTATACAATGTCAAGGTTTTTGTAACTTGAATCTTCTCTTTAAATCAATGTCAAGGTCTGTGTATGACCTAAATATTCAATGTCAATATCTCTAAATAACCTGAATCTCTTTCTTTATAGTATCCTATTAAACGAATTTCAATGTCTCTAAATGACCTAAATATTTTCTTATCTCCTTTCTATAAAGGTTTCTTTGAACATATGTCAAGGTCAATATATTTGTGACCTAAAATATCAATATCAAGGTTTGTAGAACCTGAATATCTTTCTTTTATCAAGGTATTTATATTTATGACCTAAAAATGTTCCTTATATCAAGGTCTCTCTCTATGACCTAAAATTTTTACTTATGTCAAGGTCTATCTCATGACCTGAATTTTTTTCTTCTATTCTTTCTCCTTTATTATCATTGTACTTAAAATCTAAAACTCTTATTTATCCTTTGTAGGAATATTCTCACACTTTTTTGTGCTTAATCCCTCCAACTCTTTCTATTTTACTCTATATTGGATTCAATGTCAAAGTCAATTTCTTTGTGACCTAAAACTTTTTCTATTGCTTAATCTCTATCAATGTCAAGGAGACTTGGATGTCCCTGATTCCTTTAATATTCTATGTCAAGGTGACTTGGATGTCCCTAATTCCTTCAATATTCTATGTCAAGGTGAATCTAAATATTTGTATCTTCTATAAACTTTATATTTCAAGGTATATATCTATGTTCCTTGAATCATTTATTGATATCAAAGGTTGGCTATGATCAACTATCTTAAAGTTGATTCATCTTCCAATCAATATAAATGATTTCTAGTCTTCGCCGGTTATTCTTAAACCATGGAAAGACTCTAGCCTATATACTCACTATGAAATTATAAAAGAGTTTGAGTCTCATTACCATGAAAGTGAATAGACTCTTAATCAACTTTATCAAACTGGATAAAATCAATTTTTATAAGTGGCTAAAATAAATTTTGTTAGTTTTTGAATCTTAATACTTAAGTTAAATAAACTATAATATATCAAATAAAGTCACACTTCAATGTATATCATCAAAGCAATATTTTACAAATATAAAATTCGAAAATAAAACTAATATATAGTCCTAAATGTGGCATAAACAAATGCTCGTGGAAATGGTGTCATAGCACTAAAAGAACCAAGTAATGTTAGTACAAGTTATTTCATATTATATCCTCACATGACTATGCATATATAAAGTAATGTGACTCTTCGTATGGAGCACTCTTGGCCTTCACACTTCTATATTCTTCATCTCCCTATTCTATCGACTCATGTGCACATGGATAATTATGCACATTTACATTATTGAATATTATGCACACTTCTGTATTTATTACATTACATAAAGTAAAGCCTAATCTAAGACATGTACCAAATAATATAATATACTCCAAAACCCATCTATATTACATTATTTTTTTATTGAATAATTTAGTCTCCAATATGGATCTTCATTCTTCAAGTGTCCTTGCATCTGATCTTCTTGACTTTGTATATTCAAGATCTTCATACCTTGATCTGATCCAGTATTCAATTTATTTTTGTTGTTCATGTATCTTGTTTACTTTCTCCAATCTGTTATCTTTTTTTATACTTCAATCTTTGTGACTTCAAGATTACAAGTTTCTTGAGCTCTTTCATAGTAATCAAATTCTTGTATAATAATTATTCTTTTTCTTGTATTCTTATAATCATATTATCTTTTATTTTCCTATATAAAAACTTTTGATTCATCATCTCCATTCTTTGATTCTTCATTATTTGGTTCACAACCTGCTCAAGCTCATGGTGTATGAATATGGAAGATAAATTTGGATCACAATTGATCCATTTTTCTTTTCCTTGTTTGCAAAATATTTTTCTCTTCCTAAATTTTAGTAATTGAACATTCTACTCTTATAGAGTCTATATCAACTTGTGAATCATCTAAAGTCTTTCTAAGACATATTGGTTCTTTTCTTCCACTCATACTTTCCTTACTATTATCCATTGAATCAAGTGTGTTTCTAATCCATATCCATATTTTCCTTGCGACTATTCTAATTACATTTTCCATATCATTATTTAATGTGTTCTTTGAAGTAGACATCCTTATAGCTCCCTAATTAGGAATTTGAAAATGTAAAAATTAGAAAATTTACAAATGTAAAACTTCCTTATTTTATATAGAATACCTTATTCCTCCAAAATCAAATTATTTGTAAATATTAAAAAATAGTTTACAAAACTTAATAAATATTATTTCTTTAAATCGCAAAATTCAAATTTATACTAACTTTATCTCTCAAAAAATAAATTATTTATAGTTAATTAACAAACTTTATCTTATTTCTCCATTAATATAAACACTTTAACAAACCTTCCATTAAATTAAACCTAAATAGCATTCCCATTATTCCTCCTAATATTTTTCTCCCTTTCTTTATTATCCTTTAAATAACTTTTTGTGAACAACTTTACACTTCTTATATCCACTATTTAGTTTTTTTTTTATTATTATATATTTATTTTAATTAAAATTAAGTATGAATAACTTATGCCTCCTTATCCTTAGTCTTAATTCAAAAATAAAATTTGTGTAAAAGTGAGTCTTAAAATTATTCTTGGGTGCAATGTGCGGACGATGGACAGTTTCCTTCGGTGGAACTGTTTACTTTTCAAATACTTTCTTTCAATGTGCAAATTCTCCAATCATCTTCTATAACAGTGCATGACTCTCCAAGTAAAATTTATTTGAACTTAAAAATTACTTCTGCTACCATAATATGCAAACTCTTGGATGATCGTGCCCCCTCTAGAAAAGGTTTGAAATTACTGTACTAACACTGAGAAACTTGATGTATTTTTAATCCTTTGCTTGGTATTTAGATTTTTTACACTATTGCTCTTTATTTCTACTTTTCACATAAATAAATATGCATTCCTTGAGAACTATAAAATAGCATTCATAAATAATATTTTGCTCTTCTTATTTCTTCTTTTCTATTAGCTTAAACTCTTGCTATTTTATCTTTGTAGATTATAAGGTGTAAGCACTAATATCACCTTGATTTAAAGAACTCTTTTAAGCTCTTATTTTTAGATTCTATATAATAATATGATGCAAATATTAAATAATAATATAGTTCTATTAAATCCTTTATGTAAAACTTATTTTAATGTATAGATAATAAAATTATATCACACCAATACTACATACCTCTCTAATATCTAGATCTTAAATCCTTTATGTAAAGCTTATTTTAATGTACAGATAATAAAATTATATCATACCAATACTACATACCTCTCTAATATCTATTTTTCTAATTTTGTTGGTTATTTTCTTCACCCAACTTGTTGTCTCAAACTTGTAAATTTTGCACCTCTATTCTCCTTCACTCTTCTACTCCAAATATTACCAAATTTGTAGCTCGAGTTGCTGCCCAATTTTCTCCAATTTTATTGTTTAATAACTCTTCCAAATATGCTCTAGCATCCTCCACACTTATAGCTCCTTATCTTATTTTTATACTACCCACAAATATGATTTTGTGGCTTCCAATATCCTCCAAAAAAATTCTTCCAAATGCTGAAACTAGAAGTTATAAATGCTACCCCAAATGGTGTTCATAAAAATGCAACTATACAATCAATTCTTTCCTTATTTTGCTATCCAAAACCTACAATGAAAGTCTTGATAATGCTGCATTCTATTACAGTTTAAACTCCTTCAATATCCTTTCCATGGGCACTCCAAAATCTGCCCAAGTCTCCTCCAAACTGTAGCTCTAGGCTTCTTTCAATTTATTCACTTGAAACCCTTCAATATCTACATTAAAACTTGTAACTTCTCCTATCAAATCGAGATTCAAAAACCTAGGATTGTCCTTAGATTTTCCAAAACCTTGGGCTCTTTAATATACTCTTCTTATATAATCTCCTTATCTAATTTTGACTTCAAAACTAATCTCCTATGTTGTCTTTTTTCTCAAGAATCTAAATATCTTGAGATCTTCAAATCCTTATCCAATATTTGGTAAACTTCTTACCAGACATTTATTCCTTTTGGAATTTTTTTTAGATGGTGATAATTGTCCTAAATCTCCTTTATAAGAAACTTCTCCTTGATTGCAATCTCCTATCATGAACCTCCTTCAAATATCCTCCAATGGTCACTTCACAAAACCTACAAAAAGGCTTTCTCTAGCCTCTTTCTCTTATCCAAATTCTCCTTAAGATCACTTCTCTTAGGTATTTAATTCTGAAACTCTTCAAATCCTTTCTATAACTCTTCAACTTCTTTTCTCAAAGATTTAATGGTACCTATTCCTGGTCTCCTCAAATTCCCAACTACGAGAATACTATAATGAGATCTCTTTGCTAGATCTCCAAAAACTACTACTCTTAATTTTTTGAATCTTTGAATTCTTTTGCTACTCTTAAAATCTGCAATAGAACCTATTCTTAGGTTTTCTCTATCTCCAATATCCAATTTATAATTATAACCTTTTGCACGAGTCTCTTCAATATTTAATTTGTATTCTTCTATCTGCAATATTCTATCTCTAATATTCTATATTCCAAAACTAGAAGCTCTTGGAAAAAGTGAAAGGGCACTCTTTTTGGATGATTCTTACTAGGATGAAAATATAAGGGAGCTCCGAAAATGAAGGGCGGATGAACTAGGGTTTCTGGACCTAAGGAAAAACTAGGGCATCAGTTGGGTTACCGAAGATATTTTTGGTTACTATGGATTTGAAGACAATATTGCTACCCTAGGAGGGTCCAATGGGGACACCTCCGGATCCTCTTCTAGAGAGACATAGTTCTTTTGCAAATTTTTTAAAGGATAAATCTCCATCAAATACTGAAGAGGCACAAAAAACTGCATTAAAAATGCTCTTTACGACTGGTTGAAATACATCAACATCTCAACGAGTTAATGGATGCTTGCCACGATCGGAATCAAGGCCAAAGATTGTCATTGAGCAAAGGATGGTTGAAGAAACAGTTTTATATAGAGCCAATCATGATTTGATCTATAAATTCATGGGTATTCGACCTACCCTAAATTTTTTGCATTCCTGGGTCCGGCAAAACTAGGAGCCTCTTGGTGAGTATTATTTATGGTTTATTAGCAATGTATATTTTATTGTTAGTTTTTCTTCACTGGTTGATAGAAATAGGGCTTTTGAATCAGAAAAGAGGAATCATGGTCCGGTAGGATTATTTGTTCAATCCTGGAGAGTGGGATTTGATCCTCGAATTGAAACCATTGCTGTCCCAATTTGGATCCGTTTGTATGCACTTCCAATGGAGTTTTGGAGTGAGCAAGTATTGGAAATTATTGATAATTCCATTGGAAGAAATTTGGGTGTATCCAAAGACACAATAGAAGGAAACACAACTGTTTATGCAAGATTATGTATGGAAATGGATCTTAGCCAGCCTCTACCGTTAGAGGTGGAACTTGAAATTGTAGGACTATCTTGGATTCAATAGCTAGATTATGAGGCTTTGCCTTTCAGATGCAAAGTTTACCACAATTATGGGCATTTGGCTCGATCTTGCCCAAATAATATGAACACAAAAATGGAGACCCCTTTAGGAATGTCCAATCTTCCTAAGGAGGGTAAGTCAACAATAAACAAAGAACCAACGAATATTTCTCAGGGTAAAGAAAAACAGAGAGATGGTTTTGAATAGCCCAAAATAAGGAGAAGGCAAAAGAAAAAAGATGGTAAAGAGAAAACCCACCTCAAGCCCTCCAATAGGTATGAGATATTTAAGACGCTAATGGACCAAGAAGATCAATTCATGGAAGGAGTGGATGGGAATAATGAAGATAATAACATCCATGTTCAAGCTCCTCTTTCATATCCCCCCGTCATAGAGCAGGTAATTGAGTACAGTGAGTTACCACAGTCAAAGAGTGCAGGGGTATTGATAATGCATAACCAAGAGCAGCCAATAATTAAGGATGTCAGCATGGGAATAGTAGAAAATAATAGAGAAATGCCAACTTTAGGGATAACTCAGGTGGAAAAGAGAGCAAAAAATAACAACTCTCAAGGAGTGGGTAGAAAAAAAAATAAGGAATTGATAGCAGTTCAAGGAGACAAACTGATCACTGGAGGATCGATGAGGCCAATAGATTCTTACTGCTCTCAAGGTAACCAATGATTATACAATCATGGAATTTTAGGGGTTTAAACAGTAGAACCCATCAATTTGTTGTTCGAAGACTCTTAGAAAAATGTAAAACAAATTTTTTTCTTATCCAGGAGACAAAAATGTCGTTAGATCTTATGTGCAAAATAGTTAACAGAATTTGGAGGGGTGCTGGTCATATGTAAGTGGCTGCTCAAGGTGCCTCAGGGGGGATAGTTACTCTTTGGAACTCTCTTGAATGGACTACAATAGAACATATAGCTTGGAGGGGTGTTCTCACATCACATTTTTGAAATAATGTCACAACTAAACATGTTTTAATCACAAATTTTTATGGGGCTCAAAACCTAGATGGTCGGATGCATCAATGGAAAGTTGTGCATAACATGAGAGTCTCAAGGGAAGATTTATACTGGATTATTATTGGGGACTTTAATGCTAAATTATCCTCTAGAGATCAGGAAGGGGGAACCCTAATTTTGGACCCAGGGGATCGACTTATGATTTCCCAAGTCCAGGCATTACATTTGGTGGATATTAAATGCCCTAGAACCAACTATACTTTGACTAATAAGAGGAGGGAGCCACATAGCAGGAAGGTGAAGTTAGACCATTTTTTTGTTTCAGAGGAGGCATTTGTAAAATGGAATATAAAATTTCATATTTTGGAGGGTCCAATTTCGGATCATTTCCCCATTTTGTTGGAAGGAGGGATCAAGAAAGTGCAGCATCACAAACCATTCAAATTTGAAAACTTTTGGTTACAAAAAGAGGAAATTTGAAAGAAAATTCCATAGTGGTGGGAAGAAGGTCACCTAGCATATGGGACAATAATGTTTAGATTCCACAAATAACTTCATTATGTCAAAGATCAACTGAAACAATGGAGGTGAGCTAACAAGACAGACTTCTAGGTCCAAAGAGCTCCATTGGTGGCCAGATGGGATGAGGTTAAAAAAAAATTTAGGGAAGAAACAATTACAGAGCATCTCAAAGAAGAGGATGATGCATTGCGTAAAGCGGTTGAGGACATTGACAACCAAGAGGAGACCTACTGGAAACAGAGAGCAAGAACCACTTGGTTATTAGAAGGTGGTAAAAATACCAAATTTTTCCATCGGACTGCCTATGCTAGGAGGCAGATGAACAACATGGAATCTCTTCAAGATGAGAACGGACACTCCTTTGATACACTTCGAGGTATACATTTCCATTCAATGGATTATTTTTCTAAACTATTTAAGGAAAGTATGGTGCAAGATGAAGAGGCTCAAAGAGACGTTATTGCTGTCATACCATATGTTATCTCTGAAGAAGAAAATCAGACCCTACTTAAACCCATTTATAGAGAGGAACTGAAGAATTTAGTCTTTGGAATGAGCACCAAAAAAACTCCAAGTCCAGATGGCTTTCCAATTGAGTTTTTTCAGGACTTTTGGGATAACTTGGAGGAGGATGTAATGGATGTTATAGAGGAGTCCAAAGGTAGTAAAAGAATGCTTAAAGCATTAAATCATACTTTCATTACCTTAATTCCAAAAGGGGAGGAGGGGGTGCACATTTCAAATTATAGACCTATTGAATTATGCAATGTCATATATAAAATAATCACAAAGGTAATGGTTGAGCGGCTAAAACCTCTTCTACATAACATTATCTCCTTGAAGCAAGGGGGTTTTGTAGAGGGTAGGCAGATCTTGGATGGTGTGGTTCTAGCTTAGGAGGTAATCCATTCAATGCAAACTTTTGGTAATAGAGGAGTGTTCATAAAATTAGATATGTCAAAGGCTTATGATAGGGTGGAGTGGAGCTTCCTGTCAAAGATGATGGCAGCCTTTAGTTTCTCTCAAGATTGGATAGAATGGGTCATGAGTTGTGTTTCCACTCCGACATACTCAGTGTTAATCAAGGGTCTTCCCTCGCAACCGTTTGGAGCTTCTTGAGGCCTTCGTCAAGGAGATCCTTGCTCTACCTATCTTTTTCTCATTTTGGCTGAAGGATTGGGTAGACTTATCTTGAGGAGAAGACAACAAGGTTTGCTAACATGTATCAAGGTGGGTGAGGAAGTTTTGACTCACCTACAGTTTGTGGATGACACTGGATTGGTGGGAGTGGCTAGTTTTAGGGAAGAAAGAATGATTAGAGATATATTTAATGTTTACCTTAAGGCTACAAACCAAGTCATCAATGATAAAAAATCCAAAGTGGTCTTTTTCAATATTGATCAAAGGCTTCAGGAAATTTTTTTAGAGATCTTGGGATTCACAAGGACTTATCTCCCAATGGTATACTTGGGGGTCCCTTTGCATTTTAAAAAACTAAAAATAGATATCTGGAGGAATCTTTTGGATTGTATCAAGGATAGAATTAATCATTGGTCTCACAAATGGTTAACCTATGGGGGTAGATTAACTCTTTTACAGTCAGTCATTCAGGCCATGCCAATTTATAAGTTTTCTATCCTTGCTGCCCCACATAATATATGGAAAGAGTTGGACAAGATGGCTAGAAATTTTTTATGGGAAGGAGTAAAAGGAGAGAGGAAATGGACCTTAGTATGTTGGGAAAAAGTAAGCCAGCCCAAGGTAAAAGGAGGTTTGGGACTGAGAAGATCAAAGTTAAATAATAAAGTTTTGGCTAGAAAGCTTTACTAGAGGTGGATTTCCCAACCAACTTCTTTATTCAGTAGAATCTTAACTAGTAAATATTTGGGACAAGTGAACCCAAATGATGTGGGTCGTTTCCCTTTGGATGGTAATGGATCCTTAGTGTGGCAGGCTCTCAAGTTAGGATCTTAGGTAGTAAAAGATAGATTATTTTGGAAAGTGGGGAGAGGGGAGAAGGCACGATTTTTGATAGATTCATGGGATCAATACCCACCTATCATTGTTGAATTTCCTGAATTCCAACCAATAAAAACAACCATAGAAACCAAGGGATGGGTCCAAATTGAAATTTATTTCAACACTAGTCAGTTGGGGGATTATAAGTTTAAGCAGTTTAAGAAGTTGGATGAGTGGCCAATTTCAATCCCTTCAGATTTGACACCCATCATGATTAAAATCTTGGCAAAAATATTTCTCATAGGTAGAGACGAGGAGGATGAATTAGCTTGGGACTATGGGAGGCTTGGTGTCTACATAGTTAAGGATGGATATGATAAGATCCTTCTAGAGACCCCTCCTCATACTTATCAAGTGGAGGATTGGAGAAATATTTGGCAGTCCAAGGGTTGTCCGAAAGTAAACTTTTTTGCCTGGCAGTTCATGCATAATGGAATTCTTACTTCTGATAAAATTAGATGTAAGGGAATCATCAGTCCATATCAATGTTTTTTATGCTACAAGAGTGAGGAAACAACTGATCACTTGATGTTTGAGTGCCCATTCACGCACCAGATTTGGGAGAGATGGTTTTTATATTATAAAATTCAAGTTAATGGTGATTTGAATAGGATTAATATTTGGGAAAGATGGAAGAGGGGTAGATTTAAATCTAAAGCCCTTTGTATTGGTTGGGATCTTGGATTAAACTTTATTTGGTGGCAAGTGTGATTGGAGAGAAATGCTAGAATTTTTAGAGAAACTTTTTCTTCTTTAGATGGAGTTTGGCAGGTCATTTGGAGCAAAGTCACAGAAACTGTGGTAGTCTATGCTAAATAGGAAACTCAGGTTGTTAATGGGGCAATGGAAAAGGAAGTGAAGTGCAAGAGGGACAGGAAAAAACTAGTTGGAAACCACCCCGAAGGTTGGATTAAAATTAATATGGATGGAGCTACAAAAGGCAATCCGGGTAGAGCTAGAATTGGAGTGGTTTGCTAAAATCATGTTGGAACAATGCTCTATTGTGAATTGCAAGGCTTGGGAAGAGCCATAAACAATGAAGCAGAAGCCTTAGCTATCAAATTTGCTTCTATTTGGGCAGTAAAACAAGACCACAGGAGGATAATACTAGAATAAGATTCTCAAATAATGGTTGGAGTTCTAGATTGCATGAGGAACTTTGCTTTGAAATCATGGAGGCTAAGGATTCTTGTCACTCAAATTAAGGAATTATGGAGGGAATTAGATGATGTGATTCCAATTTATGTGAGTAGAGATCTAAATAAAGTGGCAGACTTCCTGGCTAAGATGGGTGCTGAGAAGGACATAGGGGTTCAGTGGCATAGTGACATGGCTGTTGAGGATGAACTGATTAGGTAGGGTGTTGAATGGGTAGTAGACCGAGACAACCTGAATACAGCAAGAAGGTGTCATGATTTCGTGACATGTTGCAACATCGCGGCTAGCTGAGAAGAAGTGTAGCATTATCGCAACATGTTACATTGTCACGACCAAAGGAGGAAAGGTGTCGCGATATCGCGACATGTTGCATTATCACGGACAAAGGAGGAAAGGTGTCGTGATATCGTGACATGTTGCTTCGATGAGGCCAAAGGAGAAAAGGTGTCACAATTTTGTGACATGTTGCTTCATCACGGCCAAAGGAGAAAAAGTGTCACGATATCGCGACATGTTGCATGGTCGCGGCCAAAAGAGAAAAAGTGTCATGATATCATGACGTGTTGCATGGTTGCAGCCAAAAGACAAAAAGTGTCATGATATCGTGACGTGTTGCATTTTCAAAGCCAAAGGAGAAAAGGTGTCGCGATATCACGACATGTTGTATTTTTGCGGCCAAATGAGAAAAGGTGTCGCGATATCATGACATGTTGCATTTTCATGGCCAAAGGAGAAAACATGTCGTGATATTGCAACATGTATTTTTGTGGCCAAAGGAGAAAAGGTGTCGCGAAATTGCGACATGTTGCATTTTTGCGACCAAAGGAGAAAAGGTGTCATGATTTCGTGACTTGTTGTATTTTCACGGACAAAGGAGAAAAGGTGTCTTGATTTCGTGACATGTTGCATCGTCGTGGCCAAAGGAGAAAAGGTGTCACAATTTTGTGACATGTTGCATCGTCACGGAAAAAAGAGAAAGGTGTCATGATTTCATGACATGTTGCATTTTTGTGGCCAAAAGAGAAAAAGTGTCATGATTTCATGACATGTTGCATCGTTGCGGCCAAAATAGAAAGAGTGTCACGATATCGCGACATGTTGCACCGTCGCAGCCAAGAGAGAAAAAGTGTCATGATTTTGCAACATGTTGCACCATCGCGGCCAAAGGAGAAAAAGTGTCGCGATATCATGACATGTTGCACCATCACGGCCAAAGGAGAAAAATGTTGCGATATCACGACATGTTGCAGTGTCGCGGTCAATGGAGGAAAAGTGTCACGATATCGTGACATGTTGCATCATCGTGGCCAAAGAGAAAAAGTGTCACGATATTGCGACATGTTGCATCATCGCACCCAAAGGAGAAAAGTGTCGCGATATCGTGACATGTTGCTTTGTCTCGACCAAAGGAGGAAAAGTGTCACAATATCGCGACAATGTTGCATTTTCATGAAAAAAAGAGAAAAGTGTCACGATATCGCGACATGTTGCATTTTTGCGGCCAAATGAGAAGAAGGAAAAAGTGTCATGACATCATGACAAGTTGCATCAACATACCAAACCGATCCCCCTGGAAAAATCTCATATTGTGCAAACATTGAAACTTGTTAGATCGTGCCTTAGGCCAATGGGGAAGGACTCTCTCCACGCTTGAATCTCGGATTTGCCGACTCCCCTGTTAGCTAGGTTTTGGTTTAAGATATTTGGCTCCAATGCAAATATTCTTTTACTATTGTAATATTGTGTTCTCTCTGTCTATGACTGGGAAAAGTCTCATCCCAACTTGTAACTGATCTTTGTTTTAATACAAGTTTTTTCAAATTTTTCAAAAAAAAAAAAAACTAGAAGCTCTTCAATATGACCTCTTTCAGGTCTATGAAAATTCTCTAATCTACAGTGTTCTATCTATAATATTCTAAGGTGAATTCCTTCTTGAGTCTCCTCAATATTCAATCTTCAATGGGTTCTTTACCTTAGACCTCCTCACTCTTCAATCTCTAACTTTCGGTAACAAAGAATTAATCCTTGCACAAGAAAAGTACATAGAATTTTAGGTAAAGAAGGCAAATTCTTCTCTATCCATTATAGGAAGCTTATCAACTTTTAGGTGTTAATTTTTTGCAACAAAAAACTTAAATAGTAGTACCAAATATATTAGAATTTCTAGAATTTTAAAATAAATAAACTTCACTAGTTATCCTCAAAGACTAGTGGAATGAATTTTGGACTGAGTCCTAGTCTTCACAATCCTATAAAAAGACTCTATCCAATATTCAATTTTTAGTCTCCTTCAATCTACCAACTTTCTCCAATAGGACTTCCTTATTTGGTCTCTTTGTCTCCTCAATATCCACAATATCAAGGTCTAACTTCAAGACATGAAATATCCTTCTATTACAAATTTGTTCTTGGAATAGAAATTTACCAATCTTCTCTGGTTTCACCTTCCAGATATAATATCCTCACCTTCATCATTTTATCCTTCACAACTCTAAAATCTATGCAAGTTCAATCCTTTCTATAGCTCTCCTTATCTCCTATCAATCTCCCTTGTGGATCTGATAGCACTGTTAGATTTTGAACCGTAATACTTAAGTTAAATAAACCAAAATATATAAAATAAATTCACACTTCAATGTATATGATAAAAGTAATATTTTACAAATATAAAACATATAAATAAATCTAATATATACCCCTAAATATGGAATAAAAAAATACTCATGAAAATGGTACCATAGCACTAAAATAACCAAGTAATGTTCTTACAAGTATTGTCATATTACATCCTCACATTACTATGCATATATAATATAATGTGACTCTTAATATGTAGCATTCTTTGTCTTCACACTTCTAGAATCTTCATCTCTCTATTCTATGGACTAATGTACACATGGACAAATATGCACATTTACATTATTAAATATTATGCACACTTGCGCATTTATTACATTACATAAAGTAAAGACTAATCTAAGATATGTACAAAATAATGTAATATAGCCCAAAAAATTTATCAACCTAGTCAGATTTTGATGGTAGCTTTGATACCAATGATGGCTTTTTAAGCCTTAATACTACCACAAATATCATAAGTTAAATATCACAAGATAGAATATAATGTAGCCACAATATACTAAGGTCAATATAATTATGTGAGTAGAATGATATTAGCAAATTAATATGTATGTCAAGGATAATAATATATCAAATAAAATTCAATAATAAGAAACAAATTGAATATAAATGGTCTGAATCATAAATGAACTAAGCATGCAAGATAACTTACAGTATTAATTGCTCAAAATTTATGTAATCTTTGTTACTCATATTTCTCTTACAAAAGTATATGATAGTAATGATCATGATTGTTTGTGATATTTTCATATGGAGTATTGCCTCTATAATATATCCATACTAATATGACTCTTTGAATACTTGACTACTCCTTTCGATATACCAAGTCTCATGACTCTTGGTTTCTTTACTTGATACATTCATACTTGATGAACACTTGACTCTATATTTTATGCACACCTATACATGACTCTTGCACTTTTATAACTTGCACACTCTAACCTAATATAGTTGTGCACATATTTATAATACATATTTGCACTCTTACATATAAGACACTTGTGCACATAGACTTGGCTTACACTTGCACACTAACTCACATGACACATGCATTTTTATGCATTACAGCTTTACATGACACTTGTGCATAGCCTACACATTCACACTTACATAAAGGGAAACATAACACACACTCTAAACTATGATTCAAAACTAATCTATTATTTACAAATGTACCATGAAGGTACCATTGGGGTATATTTTTGTACTTGCACAACACACCCCAATCTGCATAGACTAGGGACGCACTTTTTAAAAATTTGGTAGGACTTCTCTTGTTTTCTTGGGTTTCCATTCAATTTATAGTCATCCAAAACTTAGGTTTTTAGTTGAAAGTTTATTTTATATTTTAAAATTTTATTGTTCTTTAAGCTTTTTGTGATAATTTCCATCATAGTTGTATTTGTAAATTCCTTCAACTAGATGATCTCTAAAAATAGCTTTTCTAAAGGCAATAACTTGTATAGGCTCTAAGAAGAATTAATGCTTGACATTGTTTACCTTAAATAGTTTATCCAAGATGTCACTACCAAGGTCACCCCTAGAAAATTATTAGAAAATGATTGTGCATATAGAAATTAAGTCCAAAAGTAGCCCCAATCATATATTTTTCCATGTAAAAAAAAGTTAAAAATATGCAATTTTAAATTTGTTAGAAACTCAAAACCTCATGCAAATTTTAGAATCCTAGCACCCAAATAAAATTATTTTGGTCAATTAAATATCATTTCAAAGCTTTCAAAAATCATTTTTAGTCAATTGAAAAGCATTTTTAGGCAATAAAAATTCATTTCCAAGGTTTGAGAAATTATTTTTGGACAATCAAAAAATCAATTCCAAACTTATGAAAATTATTTCTGGGCAATCAAGAATTTCTTTCAAGCAACTGAATATAATTTTTGGGCAACTGAAAAGCTTTTTTGGGTAATAAGAGTTCATTTATAGGATTTGAGAAATAGTTTTTGGCTATTCAAAAATCAATTCCGAACTTATGAAAATTATTTCCATGTAGTCAAGAACCACTTACAAGCATTTGAAAATAATTTTTGGGCAATTGGAAAGCATTTTTGGGCAATAAGAATTCATTTCTAGGCTTTGAGAAATTATTTCCAGACAATAAAAAAATTGATATCAAGCCATAAGAATTCATTTCCAAGCTTCGAGAAATTATTTTTGGATAACCAAAAGATCAATTTCGGGCTATTGAAAATTAATTTTTGACCATAGGAATTCATTTCGGAGATATAGAAAATATTTTATAGGATCTAGAAAATCATTTTTGCACTATAAAAAAATAAAAATGCAAAATTTACAAAGCCAACACACAATGTTGGATCCAAAATTTGGCTACAGAAAAATCAAGCCAAACTTTCAAAATGATGATGTCATAATAAACAAGAAAAATCTAACACATAAGATCCAAAATTTGGCTAAGGAAAAGTGAAGCCAGAATTTTAAAATGATGATGTCATCATCAATAAGAAAAAGTGTGGCACATAAGATCCAAAATTTGGATAAGGAAAAGTGAATCTTGAATTTTAAAATGATGATGCCATCATCAACAAGAGAAAAAGTTTGGCATTTAAGATCCAAAATTTACCTAAGAAAAAGTGAAGCCGAACTTTTAAAATGATGATGTCATCATTAATAAGAAAAAATCCCAGTACATAAGATCCAAAATTTGGCTAATAAAAAGTGAAGCTAGAGTTTTAAAATGATGATATCATCATCAATAAGAAAAAATTCCAGCACCTAAGAAACTCAAAATTTTACTAAGGCATGAAGCTTGCACTCAAAATTTTGCTAAGGCATGAAGCCCACACTCAAAATTTTACTAAGACATGAAGCTTGATAATTGGAAATCAACTTGACACTCAAAATTTTGCTAATGAATTAATCCCGACAATGGAAATTTAACACTCGAATATTGAAGGTTAAACCTAGCAATTGGAATTGAATTTAGTACATAAAAATCTGGTTAAGGCATAAACCCTGACAATTGGAAATGAACGTGGCACCAAAAAATTTATTTAGGAATGAATCTTGGCAATTGGAAATCAACCCGACATAAAAAAAATTCTAAGAAATGAAGCCCGATAATGGGAATTTAGCACCTGGATATTAAAGGTTAAACCTAGTAATTGGAAATGAACTCAAGACAAAAGAAACTCAAAATTTCATTAAGGCATGCAACTCAAAAATTGGAAATCAACCTAACACTCAAATTTTCACAAAGGAGTGAAGCCCAACAATGGGAATTTAGCACCTAGATATTAAAGGTTAAACCTAGCAATTGGAAATGAATTTAGCACATAAAAATTTGGTTAAGGCATGAAGCTTGACAATTGGAAATGAATTTGACACTCAGAATTTTGCTATGGCATGAAACTCAATAATTGGAAACTAACCCAACACTTCAAATTTTGTTAAGGAATGAAGTTCGACAATGGCAATTTAGCACCCAAATATTAAAGGTTAAACCTAGCAATTGGAAATGAACCCATCATAGAAGAAACTCAAATATTTGCTAGGGCATGATGCTCAACAATTGGAAATCAACCCGACACTCAAAATTTTGCCAAGGAATGAAGCTTGATAATGGGAATTTAGCATTGAGATATTAAATGTTAATCCTAGAAATTGGAAATTAATTCAACACATAAAAATATGGTTAAGGCATGAAGCCCAATAATTGTAAATAAACCCAAAACTCAAAATTTGGCTAACGTATGAAACTCAAAATTTCAAAATAAGCCTAATACTCAAAATTTGGCTAAGGCATGAAACTTGAAAATTGAAGTAAAAAACTCTACACTCAAAATTTCCATGAGATCCAACAATGGGAATTTAGCATTTTTATATTAAATATTAAACCTTACATTTTCAAATTAAACCCAAAATGTGTTTTGATATATAATTAAATATCTTAGGTGAAAGCACAAAATAAAAGCTAAAACAAAGTAATTAC
The DNA here is from genome assembly GCA_028583015.1 of Wollemia nobilis. Lineage (NCBI taxonomy): Eukaryota > Viridiplantae > Streptophyta > Pinopsida > Araucariales > Araucariaceae > Wollemia > Wollemia nobilis. The sequence goes on along the minus strand of JAQPPZ010003109.1, from coordinate 3,091,215 downwards.
CCCCAAAAATTGAAGAATTTGCTTTGACAATGAAATTAGCATCCGACTATTGAAAGTTAAACTTGGAAATTAAGAATTTTAGCAGGCACTTAGAAATTAAGCCTCAATAATTGAAATCTATCTCGACTAATGCCATAAAAATAAAATATGCTATAATTCTAGAAAAGCATGTTCAAAATCTCAAAGAATAATATGACCTATTTACCGAAAACTTAAGTAAAATACAAAAAAAAAATTAACATTAATATTAATGTCCTAACATTTTCTTTAATTTATTTTTTAGGGCATTTATTCATTGGTGGATACTTTACATATGATAGACGTGATGATAGACATGGAACTTTAATGCAAACCTAGGGAAAATTTGAAGCAAGATCTAAATGATATTTAATATGGATGCTTAGTATTAGAAAGTGATGGATGGATAAATGTTAATGCTAATGAGTAAAATATAAATGTTCCAAGTGATGGGTATAGAGAAGTTAATGGCTAATCCAATTACAGTAAAAAAAAAAAAGAACTAAGATTTAATAAGGTATGGCTAAGGTGCAGCTAAAAAATGATCCCAATGGGCCTCCATAATAGTGATGTTAGCATGGAATAGATGGTGTCAAAATGAAATAAATGATAGAGTTCCATAAATTAATGCTCAAACCACTTACTATGATTGGTAGATCTTACCAAATCCCAAGCTTCAAGCGAGTAAGCCTAAGATGTAGATTAAATTAAAATTAATTGTAGCATGGTCAAGGGTGCAATAGAAATAATTTGGAGGAGCTCACAATAGGAACATAATGGGAAGTAAAATCAAATCTCAAATTTGTTTTGCGCACTAGAGGGAGGAAGATAATATTTTAGTCATTCAAATATTATAAAATGTAATGGTAGGTGAAGGATAGAAATTGTATAAATAGTGGCTCGATAGCTGGTTACAAAGGTCAAAAACCATCTATTAGCTAGCCTCCTTTAGTTTTTTTTCTTTTTATTTGTAGTTGGATGGTATTTTTGAACCAAGTTGCTATTGTTTCATGAGATTTTTCTTATAATCCATTGAAGTGGAAAATATGAAACAATATACTCAATGACTATCTATTTAAAATATGGATTTTAAAAAAATTTGTGCTTAATTTGCACATGTTTATGGTAGTTACCATCAGTCCATTTCATAGTTTGTTGCTCTCTAAAGATTACACCATATTAGATCTTAGGTTGTGTGAATATTGGTCAAGTTAGGATTAGTTTAAATTGGGTTTGTTGCTTTACCAGATTGGATCTAGAGTTCAAGGCAGTATTAGCTTGTTTTCTTTTATTTTCTCTTACCTCTCAAACCTTTATATTTTCTTTGAAACTTATTTATATTAATAATAGATCAGTTTTTTATTCAAAGTATTGAATATGGTTTCCTATAGTGTATTTTAAAATTTCATACAACTTTAATAATAATTGCTATTATATGTGTGATATATTTAAATGGAATGAATGATATGATTTGGGCAATCACATTTTATAGAGCTTAAAAATTTATCTTTAGTTGCCCAATTTTAATTCCACTCAACTCATATTTGTTTAAATATCAATGTAGTGGAATTAGTTTTTAGACAATTAATTGTTTGGGTTTTAATGCATTGTGCCTAGAAAATTCTCTTTTGATTTATAATGAGCAAAGGCCCCTTGAAGGAACAATTATCAATGACCTATGACTTTATCTGCATTGGCCAAGACCTGGCATACCCAAACCTTGGGGGAAAGAGATTTTACTTTCAAGAGGGAAAAAGTATTTATTTCAAATACGTTGACATGCCCTTGACAATGTGTATTTGCATACTCAACAAGGTACATTAGCATGCACCAAATAATGTAATATAATCCAACAAATAAGGAAGACCCTATTCCCTAAGATATATGGTGTACCCATAAGTCCTCAAATATTAGTATGTATGATATCCAATTTATCTGATACTCACCTTGCAACCCCTTATGGAAAGGTCTATTTATTATAATTTTATAGAATATAACCCTTAGAGACACTGTTTTTAGGAGATATGCATGGAAGCCTAATGGCCATGGGATGTTAATAAATGTGTATCAAAGAGCCATATTAAAAATATGTAAGGCTATAATGCCACTTTTGGATTTCATTATCTACATGTGCAATATTAACAATAAATATTTTATTCATAGGAGGGGTAGAAGACATTATATTTAACACAAATTATACATGTGGTTAGTCTCGTCATAATAAATAGAAGTAATATTTTTTAACCCATTGTCTATTTCCTCAATTACACATCTATCAGGTCAAAATTTTACCTTCTTATTTGTATGAGTAATATGATAAATAGACAAAAGAATAGGGCTAACATTAGGAATATAAAGTACTTCATCAAATAAAAAATATTCAATGTTGATGTCTCCACACCTTACAACCTCTTATACATAATCATTTCTAATTGCAACACATTACCTTGCATGTGTTTTGATTTATCCCTATATGAGATGCTTATGATTCAACATGTGTGTAGTTGTTGCTAAATTAGGTATCCACTCATGTAAAGAAGAGGATATTCAATATGAAAAATGTATTAATATATTATCTTGTGATGTTTCTCCATTAAAATTATTCTCACCTTGTGTGTAGAAGAGAGTAGCATCAACACCGTATTTCTTGTTGCTTTCTCAAGTTTCTTGTTCCAAATATTCCAAAATTTTATCATGTGCCCTTCTTTTTCACAAAACACGCAAGTAGGGATATTTAAATACTTATTAGAATTTTTATCATTCAGTTTTGGCTTCATGTCATTCTAAAATTTAAAAATATCTTCTTTTGGATGAGCGTAATTAAAAATATGTTTTTTCTTATGCTTATTTATCCTAGCCTAATGGTGCGAAAAGTACTTAAATATCTCATTGATGGTTGGGGTAGAATAATCTAGAAAGTATGCACCAAGCATCTGAAAGTCAAAAGAAACTGTGTCATATGTTTGAAATACATTACTGGAGACAATATTAAGTAGTTCAATGTTTCTTTTTTTCTAATATTTCTTGTCCATATATTCTCTCATTGGATAGTCCTCTTATAATTTTTATGATCTCTTTTAGTTTCTTAAATTGACCAATGTACTCATCATTGTTATCAAATGAGACCATAGACAATATTATAATATTATCCTCCAATATATCAATTTATGTGAAATCAATTTGATCACATATACCCTAAAATTACTTGAGCAACACCTTAGGATCCATGGTATTTCAAACATGAGGGTCAAAAATATTATCAACATGAACAACAATGACACCATGAGCCTCATCCTTCCTTGGAATTAGTGTCACTTCTTTAGAATCAATTTTAAAAGGCTCCTTATTTATATTTTTAAGTAACCCTATGGTTTAGAACAAAGCTTCAATCTTGATCTTCTAGGTAGCATGATTAGGACCACTCAACAAGGGTGCATGGCAATTCCTAAATACTCTACCAAATACAAAATTCTACATGCAATTATAACCAAAAGCAACACTACTAATACAATGTTCTTGGAAAAAATATGTTATTTAAGAAAAAATAAGTCTCAAAATGCTTTCCATATGCAAAATTTATGGCTCCAATATTTTTTTTCTCTAAAATCACACTAAATTCCTTTAAAACCATTGAAAATTTAGAAAATTTTAGTACTTGCAATTAATGGAAAACCATCACATATCATTGTGTAAGTGGATAAAGGGATGCCAAGCATATGTCAACTATGCAACATTCTAATTTATAACATGATTTCGTTTGTCACAATGTAATTTGTTGCATGATTTGTGAACCACATTGTACCACCTATTGCATCTAAATTTCTCCAAAATGTACGCATCACCAAGTCTATTATTGGCTATACAAGATTCTTTTTAAATTTTATAATTTTACATAATATTTTTGGTTGAACCTTTTTTAATATATGTCAAGTTGCATATAAATTTCCAAATTGGATGATGTACAACCTACCACACTAGCCCAATATGAGCATGAAATATTAGCACCCATGTGAGTTCCTAGATCACCTACCACATGGTACCTCAATACTCATGCTACATCATTAGTTGAATTAGTACCTTGATCAACTACCACATGTCATGGCCCAACACATATAGAGGCACCATATCTCATATTAGGATTTATTCATTGATTCCCAAGTTAATTATATACACCACTATATTAGCTACCATATAGTACCTCAAGATTATTGCACCTACTACAAAGTCACCTATATGGTTTACCATATCATATATATGGATTGTTATGTGTTGATTTAGTATTTGTGTGCTAGTCATAAAATTATTTGTATATATTGGCATCTCATTTGTATGGACTACCATGTGTCATCTTGTAACAACTCACCAAACAAACAAAGAGAGAGATAGATTTTTTTCACAAGTAAGTTTCACAAAGAAGACCCAATATACTCTAGTATTTATAAGGTATAACCACATTTTGAGTTAATGTCACTATAGATGACACTCAAGTGGACAAAAGTGGCCAACATCCCATTTTTTTGGGATTCACCTTTATAAATATCACCATTTAAAAAGGATGCCAATAGTGGTCACCTCACTTTTCCCATATCCTCACTGATATAGGACAAGTTGATCATGGTGTAGGGATTATCATTTAAGGACCATAACACTTAAAGAGTGATGCATATTCCCTAACTCTACATATGTTTATCTATATATAATTATTTTAGCATAATGCCTGAGTGGTAAGTTACCACACTTCCATGAGATACGGTCATTACCACTCACCTAGTAATGAATATGATCACTTGATCCTCACCATTCAGGGTGTATTATTCACAATTATTTTTTTAGTGCATCATCACAACCCCTCCTAGATTACATCCCCTTGGTTATTACATCATTACAACTCCTAGTTTTGGGTTAAATTGTTTATGCAAGGGTTTCAATATGGCTTTAAATCTCACCCACTCCCTCCAAAAACTTAAGAATCATATAATAATTAAACCATAATACCTCTCCCAAAAACAATAAAGTGCTAAGTTTTAACATGTTTAATTATATCATAATTCTTAAATCTAGAACTTAAACACTTAAATTTAACAGTAGCATTTTACATTGTAAATGAAAGGACTAAACATTATCTAAAGGAATTATAATTCCAAAATCAAATTAATAAGCATCCCCATATTTTTATTATAATCACAACATTCATATTTCCATTTATAAATAAAATATATTCCAAGATATTAAAGAATAACATATACTCTTTCTTTCTTTGATCAAAACTTGGAATACTAAAACAAGACTATCTACAAAATTTTAATAAAATATTTTCTAAATATGGCCTTTTTATCAATAACATATACACATAATGAAGGCTTTGATCCAATACTCCATCTTCTCTTTTGAGGTATTTTGAACTTCTTTTTCGATGAAGTTGATTAGAGAATTTTAGGGATTAGGACAATATTTGATGTATATGCAATCCTAACATGCACTATGTAATTTAAATAATTAATAAGGGCATCAAAACAACAATTCCAATAAACACATTGAAATAATTCTATACTTCTTCCAACAAGGATCATTAATGCATTAAGCAATTGTAATCATATATTAACTTTACCATGCAAGATACATGTAATACATTGGAAGAATATCATACTTCTTCCAAAAAATCTCATATATGCAAAAAATATTTTCAAAGGACTCCTTTCCAAATAATCATTTCAAAATCTAAATTTCTATATTTATCTTTACTTTATTTTCTTTTGAGAACAACTATAGCCTAAGCACAACACAAACCATGGAATACTTATCCTCAACAAAATCCAAATAACATTAAATATAATAAGGCTCAGAAATAAAATCAAGACTTATCTTACTACTTTTCTCTTCTTAACATGAAAATATATTTAATTAATAACCAAATCTCAAAACATTAAAACTCATAAAATCTTACTAAGGTTATAAAAAAATATGGTCTTCTATGAAATTATGTAACCACAAAAAAGGCTCACACCCGAAGTATCCTATTGCAAGAATTGACAAAAACACAAAATGCATACAAGAACAAGAAATTGACAACAAATTGATCAATAAAACATGCTTTATTTCATTATATTTGAAGCCAAACTCAAATTACAAGTACATCCCTCTTAGGGATAATCATCTTGATACAATTGTTACAATAGGATGTAATTGTTTCCCTCTCAAGGGTAGGTGTGATTTCCAAGTGCCTTTCAGGGTGACACGAACTGCTCTAGGGTGTCGATGACCCTCTTCTTCGCGTTGAGGAAGGAATTGTATGCTTTGTCTCTTTCAATACCTGTTCCCTACGATCAAGAAACAACAAGAAGCAATTAGTAACAAAGGAGGCCTCTCTTGATGAGGCTTTGAAAGGAATCTTGCATAAAGAATAGCATGAAATCAAGAAAGCATGTAAAACTATCAATCTATGCAAGAAATGAGGAAATTGTAATATAGCATGTAAAGAAGCATGAATCTAGCTAAGAAACATCCTAATTAACCATTAGAAAACTTGAATTACATGAAACTAATCTAGATTAACAAATGCAAGGAAAGGTGAAGCAAATCTACCTCTAATTCCTAAATTAACCGGTCAAATATCTGCTAAAATGTAGATCTATGCTAGATTAAGCTAATTGCATGACTAAAAATGGAAAACTACTACTAAAATGGAGGAAGGAGAGCATCAAACCCTAGCCATAGGTCTGAGGTGTGGTTGGCACTGTTAACCATGGCTCATAGCCATGGTTAAGATGAAAGTGTCCTTTCTCTTGCAACCAAGGCCAGAAACTCTCAAATCCTCCAAGGAATTGATGGTCAAGGGTCGCCTCGGTGTTCTAAAATAGATTGGCGGTTGAATTCAATGGAATTAGAAATGGAGGTGTGTCAATTGTCAAGCTTGCTCCTCAAGCTCTTGAGATCTCCATTGTTGCATGCATAGTTGTCATTGATCAATTGGACAACACTTCGTTACTCCTCAAGGGGATATGAAATTGCTCTCCAATCCGATAGGGCTCTGCTATGCAATTGAGCTATTCTTTAGGATGGTTGCTCTCTAAAATTGGGGTCTTAAGTAGACTCCCAAAATCCTTGCTCTAGCTTCATGGAGAATCCAAGAACAAGAATTGGCAGTTGGGAGGAAGCTTCTGGATGCTTCCCAGTATGAACTACTCTAAAAACTATCACAAATGGTTGTTGCAACTGATTTGACTCGGCTCTGGTCGCCCAAGTTTGTTATAGTGCTAACCGTAGGTGTCATCTATGATTAGCATGCAGGATTTTTATAACCGCAGGTGTCAACCGTGGTCCCCAATTGGTATATTGGGGTCTGCAACTATCAGCTACGATCAACACTTCTAACCGCGGGTGTCATCCGCGGCTAGCACTGACTAGGCAAAGATGCCCCATTGAGTGGTAAAAACCACTGCTATACCTTGGATTTGTCCAAAGGTCTTCCATATGGTCTTCTAGCATGTCCCATATGAGTAGTCACCATCGACATGATGTATTTTAGGTGTCTAAAGATGCCCCTTTTGTGATGCGTTGTGAGATCGAACAATGCGTGAGCAAAAATAGACCTCCTAAAATGATGTCGAAGTTTGCATGATGATCATTAGTCTGATCAAAATTAGATGCCCCAATCATGAAAAGAGCATGCATAATTGAATCATTACCTTTGATGAGTTGAAGAACTTGATTCTGGAAAGCTTAAGTCAAAATCCTAGCCTTGGTGGCAATTAGGAGACAAGCTTAAGTCAAATCCTAGCCTTAATGGCAATTAGGAGACAAGCTTAAGTCCAATCCTAGCCTTAATGGCAATTAGGAGACAAGATTAAGTCAAATCCTAGCCTTAGTGGCAATAGGAGATAAGCTTAAGTCCAATCCTAAATTAGGAGACTAGCTGCCCAGTTTGCTTGAATTTGATCTTGATATTTTGATTATTTGCCCCAAGCAAGGAGGGTGCATGATTGTCTTTGAAAATGATTCTTGAATGAATGCACTTAACAATGATTAAGCATTTAATTGTTGATTTTGATTATGAATTTGATTATTATGACTACCCCCTCAAGCGACGAGTCGATGAGGGTAATGACAATTAAATGAAGCGACGAGGTCGCTTGACCACTATGAATGATCTAGAACATATTAAGATTTAGCATTTGAATTCTTGGCAAGGCCTAATCAGCTATGATTTCAATTGTTAATAGTAATTGTATATCTCTATCCCATGGAGTGGTCCAGCCACGAAGGCCTTCTTAGAGAATCAAGATGATAACAATTCCAATTATGCTTGTGTTGAATCACTATGTTCGATGATTTGTTGAATCATGGTGATTTTTTATTTATTTAATTTTTTTGTTAGTTTTGAGATTTTTGAAATTTTGGACCTGTAGATATGCTTTAATGTCCAATTTAAAACTCCCTATGGTGAGTAAATATGTGCATTTAGGACTTGAATGAAAAGACCAAATATTTAGACTTCTTTGGAGCTTTTGGGGATCGATACTGATAATGCCCCAGTTGATGCTTGCAAATATTTTTGTTTTGATTTTATGTTTATGAGATGCACGTGGATGCAATGCCTACATGATGATGTGATTATGCTATATGTATGCAATATATGTAATGCATTATTTACATGCTGATAATTGAATGTAAATGAACTTGTATGCTTTAATCACTTAAAACATAAGGAATGAATGTGATATATGTTTAACAATCTAATGGACGACACCACCGAATGTGTAAAAATCATGAATGTAATTGAAAATCCTCATTACAAGAATTTAATCAATTAATCACCCATATATGAAATGCAATGATATGAAGTGGTATGATGTGAATGATATAATATGTCACTCTATATTCTTTTTGCAATTTTGAAAAATATGCACAATATAGTCAGTGGTCGTCTAAATATCATTTCTGATATCCATCTGGTATCTATCCTATATCTTGATTGTGCTTTATATAATGATGTATCATGGATTTGATACTTTGCAGTTTGATGATTTGAATGACTTTATTTTATATGGTTTGTGATATTTTGGTATTTTGTTGCTATTAGAGAACATTTTTAAGGGTTTTCCATGAGACTCAAACACCCTAGTGGACTGCTCAAAAGTTGAATACTAACCATACTAGACTTCTGAAATACAAGGCTTTTGCTAGGATAGGCCCTAACTATTCATTATCCTTGTGTGTGCACATGAGTATATTAAGATAAGACATGAGCATTCCCCAATGTCAGGAGGGATTCTTTCAGCCCATTGCTAAGATAGGGGATCCACAAATGTCTTATCCAATCCTAGGTTTAGATTTTAGTTGGACTAGACCACTAGGCGATACAGGACACCTAAAGCTAGCTCTTCCACATTCAAACATTGGTCTTGTTCATAAGCGAGGTGCTAATGCATCAGACATATCATCATGCGTAAGGTACAGTAGTGCCGGAAATTCCAAGGATTCAGGCTCCTTCCTTTCTATCCTTCAATTTTTGGGATACTTGCTCATATGTGGTGAAGCAAGGGAGTCGATTCCATCTTGACTTTGAACTGTCTTTGGATCTTCATTTGATCTCTCTTCGAACTGGATTTCTGATCTTCATTTGATCTCCACTCGAACTTTGATTTATGATCTTCATTTGATCTTCACTTTGAACTTGATTTGAGCTTGTTTTCTTATCTTCATTTGATCTTCACTTTTTGGCATTTACATGTGATAATTTTCTTCAGAAACTTCCCTTTGGGGATTTTACTTTGGGGAATTGTTTCTGGGATATCGATTGAGGGTATCGATCTATGATATCAATATGGGATATCAATCTGGGATGTCGATCTATGATATCGATCTAGGGTATCAATCTTGAGGATTGATGTGGGATATCACTCTGGATATTGCTCATTTTATCGTAAGCAAGGGATTTTGAGTAGGGAACTAACCGTCCTTTTGCCAATCGCCAATATTTCCCATACCATTCGCACAAGGGGATAAGCAAGAATAACTCTTTTCGCCTCAGGATACCCGGTCCTGCTTCGTGGCTTTCATCTTCCCCTAGTCCTTATTAGGATTGTTTAATTTTTTGATTAGTGATAGGATTATGATATGCTAAGGGCTATACTAACTGAGCCTCAGCTACAAAAGCAAAGCAAGCTTTCTATCAACTCTTGAGAAGACCTCTAGGTATGGTTGAATGACCGAAAAACCCTAGTATATTCTCCATAGCAACAATATGGGTTGTGTTGAAAAACACAATTACTCACATGAATTATGGATTATGATAAATGCAGAGGTGCATGATTGAAACATAAACGTGGTGTCGTTTGTAAGACTGACAAACATGATCCCTCCTACTACGGAATGCAATGGATGAAGAATGCCTATATGCAATGCAATAATGCAACAGATGCATGTGTGAATGCAAAATGAAAATGCAAAATGCAAATGCAAATGTTTTTGGATTTTATGCTTTACCAATTTTTTTTTTTGGATTTTATTGATTTTATAATTTTTATGAGTTTTGAGCCTCATATCTGACCAAACGGCGAGTACATGCCTTTGGAGCCTTTAGGAGTGACCAAGCGATTTTTCAGCAAAATCCTTGGAGCTTTTTAGGATGACCGAGCGGTTTTTAGCAAACCCTCGGAGCCTTTTGGGTTTGACCAAAGAGATTATGAGCACCTTTGGGACGTTTTGGGATGACCAAGTGATTTTTTAGAATCCTTGGAGCCTTTTGGGATGACCGAGCGATTTTAGGCAAACCCTCGGAGCCTTTAACTGACATGACCAAGCGGTTTTCAGGAACCCTTGGAGCCTTTTCCGAATGACCAAAGGGCTTATGATGCCTTTGGAGCATTTTGTGCATGTGTATGGATTTTGATATTTTCCATATATATTTTTTTGATGTTTTGATATTTGAATTTATGATTTTTCAATTGTTTTTGAAATTTAAATGTTTTATTTGAATGTTTTTGAATTTTGATATTTTATGATTTTTTCTTATTTTTATGTTTTTAAAGGGGAAAGTACGCTACCTTAAGTACCCCCTAGTGTGTGTGCCACTCAATGAAAGTGAGGAAGGTGTGATACCTTTAGAAGTCTCACTTTGCCTCATTGATCATGATGTGGATGATGGGGAAGGTGTGACACCTTGAAGACCCCCAATGTGCAATGTGCTTGATGCACCATGATTGACTTGACTAGGAGAAGTAGTAGAAACTGAACCCCCCTACTGTGACATGCAATTTTGTGTAGTGCCAATGTCCCACTGAGATGAGACAAGCGAAGGTGAAACATTGGAAGATGCCACCGATTGCGAAGATTGATTTTGACAATCCTGTTTCTCTATTACAACATTGATCATTCCCACAAACTCTTGGGGAGGCATATTAATGTGCACCTAATTAGATTGTTCAACTTGATTGACAGGTGCTATGTTTACTTTGTGTGCATGCAAGGGGTCTTGGAAGACTCCTATCTGAAGCTCTTGCCTCTCAATCATATCTTGCACTACATCTCTAAAGGGATAACATGTCTGTATGTCATGACCTCTTTGTCGATGGTAAACATAATATAGATTTTCTCTATGCGCCTTTGATCTACGCTTATTAGGTTTCAAAGGACGTAACTCTGGAAGATTGATCCTTCCCACCTCATATAATCGATCAAAGAGCGATGCTAATGTCTCTGGAAAATCAGTATATTGTCATTGTGGCCGACGTTGTTGGCCTTGTATCTGATTCTTTTGCATATGATTTTGGACCAGAGGAGGCTGAGCTTGGTAATTATGCTACACTGGTGGAGGTGGTGCACCCTGGTTTGAGGATCTAGGGATACTCAAAACAACTTGATTGATTGGGGTCACCTTTTGTTGCGTGTTGCCACCTATGATATTCTTGTTTGGCCATTCCTTTTTGTGGAGTTGAATATCACCCTCCTGTATCTTGATGTCTTCAATGACCTGGGCCTGTGCTAAGGCCTCCTCGAATGTTCGATACTATTGTAATTGCAAGAGAAGCGAGATATGTTTCGAACAACTTCTCGTAAACATTCGAATGAGCTCTATTGTGGGTAGGGTGAAAGGTAGTTTTGACATCACCTTCCTCCACTTATTGCCATACTCAATGACTGGCTCATCATCAAGTTGACAAAGGCTAACCAAGTCAGTCAAGTTTATCATTTCCTTAGCACTAAAGGCAAAACGTTGCAAGAATGCATCGGCTAATTGCTCAAAGGTGTATATGCTATGATGTGGTAGATGATTATACCACTCTAAAGCATCCCCAGCTAATGTTGTCACGAAGGTTCTCAACATCAAGGGGTCATTGTATTGAAAACTAAAGCACATATGGATGAAGCCTGTCATATGCTCTCGTGCATCTTCATCATCTTCGTCATCGTTGAACTTTTCAAGTTGAGGCATCTTGAAATTTGATGGGTATGTCGGTGATGACATCGAGGGATGCAAAGGCTGATTTCTAAGCTGCTTTGATGTGGGTTTTTGATAAACCAATATTTGATTTTGTTTTTTGACTGCATTTATCCGATCAACTAGCACTTTGTATGCCCCTGATGAAATGATATGATCTTCATCTCATCACCCTTGGTTAGGCCAAGGAGGTCACTTTTGATGTTGAGGTGGATGATAAGTATAATCCTTAGGTACCTCATCATAACTGGATTCAGGGTAAGCATCTACTTCTTCCTGATGTTCCCACTGGGAATCTACATATGATTCCTCATCATATTGATCTTGGTACTATTGAGGAATATGAGGTTCATTATGATACCCAGATAATGGCCTATGATGTTGAACATGATTTTTGCATGGCCACGGTGAAATATTCTGAGATTGCACTAGGCGCCTTATGCGTTGTTGTGTCCTTTGTGTGCTAGGCGTAAGCACCACTTTACGCAATGCATTTTGCACTTGCTCTTGTTGTATATTTTGTTGTTCTCATATCTTTCATTGATACAACCTTTGTAGGTGTGCTCATGGTGAGTCCACCCATTGTTGATTTAATTGTTGTTGATCCAACTGGGATTGATCCGTATGTTGTTGGTCAAGTTGTGGCCTCAGTGCTTGATGTGTATGATCCTATTGTTCAGTTTTATGGGGGCTATGTACCCTCGTATTTGAGATACAAATGGGTTTATCATGTATTTTCCCCCTAGTAGGATCTATCACTTGTTTTCCACACTCCTTAAAGGTTGCATTGACCTGATATTTTGAGTCATGAGTGGGCTCTGTATAGTTTGACGATGTAGAGCCACAACGTGGTTGCCCCACGTACTCTTCACAAGGAATAGGAGGATGACTTGGGTCCTCTTCCTCATCTATGAGAAATGATGCATACTCAGGCTCAGATGTAATCTCTGTATATTCAGGTTGCACAGAAGGCTCCCTATGAGGAGTAGGGGGGTGACTTGCTCGACCCGATGGGGTGGTTTGCTCACCCAAGCTAGGCCATGGTGTATGTTCATGATCACTTTCTGATTGATGTATAGAGCAAGCTGGGATGTGAACCTATGACATTGACCTACTAGGCTCCTCAGTTGGTGGATTGTTCCTTATATAGAATTCTATCAAGGTGTTCCAGTCAGGAAGGCTTCCTAGAGGACCCATGGGTGCCTCCCTAATAGGGCTATCTCGAAGGTTAGACCCCCTATGGATGTTATTGATGCTATGATAAGACCTAGGATGCCATTCAGGGATGGCCATGTCCTATGGACTAATCTGAATATGTTCAGTGGTCATGGAACCTGATTCCCTCTCTAGATTGGAGGTCTTGCTCACCATGGGAGGTCCCCTAGCCATATAAAAATTTTTGGCTTCCAAAAAAATGTTATAAGTGTTATATATCAAAATTATCAGTGTGATGAGCTGATCAAAATGAGCTATAACACAAAAATATGATTTTTGGGTCAAAATTTTGTATTTTTGGAATAATTGGCCAACCGGGGCTCGTGGGGAAATGACCACTTTTAGGAATTTTTGGGAATTTTTGAACCATGAAGAGTTAGGACCCAAAATTTCTGTGAGAGGTGCACAATGGTAAAACTAAGACAAAAAAATAAATTTGGCAAGTTTTGGAGTTGTCTAGACCATTTTATGACCGTTTTAGTGCATTTTTTCTCAGTTTTCGGCTTTGAAAATAGAGTAATCATAAAACCAAAATAAAATCTTCGTTATAGCTCCGATTTACATGATTCTCGAACCATTGGATAAAAAAATTGATTACTATTATTAGGGTTAGGGTTTGGCCCCAGATCAAGGATCTTATGTTGATTACCCCAACAATAAAGAAACACACAAAGTAGAAAATATGATTATCTCTTTTAAGGATTAAATGTGTGTCCTAAAACTGGTTTAGTGCATTTGATATTTGTTGTGAATATACTTGTTGGCATTTTTGCCACATTGATTCTCATTGATTAATGCATTAGTGTATTGTTGAAAATCTGACCTTTGATATCAGCTTTGATGCAGCTTTGGCAAAAAAAGGAGAAAAAATGAGAAAAAATGACTAAGTCTAAAAGCTACGGCGATTCGCTGACATGTCGCAGAATCGCGGTCAACGCAGTCAACGCAGGCAGGTTGGGCGGAGCCGTCGTGATATCGCGACATGTTCCAGAATCACGGGTCGGTCAGCTTCGAAGGCTCAAGTTGAAAAGTTGTAGTGTGTCGCTAACATGTTCCAGAATCGCGACGCTGGTGGCTTCGAAGGGGCAAGTGTCAAAACTTGCAGCGATTCGCTGCATGTTCGAGCAGAGAAGAGTCCAAGGCAAAGATGCAGCGCATCATGACGGAAAATGGCAAATGGTACGAAGAAATAAATGCGTAGAGATATCGCTACCCATAGAAAAATCGTGGGGTTTTGACCAGAAAGACGAAGTGCCCAAAACATGTAGCGATATCGCTACATGTTCCGTTTTCGCGGGGCAAAGCGAAGCAAGGAGCCAACAACAAAAAGACGTAGCGATATCGCTATAGGTTCTATTTTTGTGGGTCTTCAGCAGCGAAGCATACGACATTATAATATGTCATGATTTCGTGACCCGTCACGTTTTCACGACCCGTCGTGTTTTCGCGACCTGCACAGTTTCCCGCCAAAAAATAGTTTGAACGGTCGAGAAGGTTTTTGAGTTTCCGATGATTAAATGCTGCCCCAAATTAAATGTTTTGTGGATTTCCAAGGTAGTCAAAGTTGAAGAAGCGCCCAGGCCATCAGAATTGAAGTTTTTATTTCTTCGAGGCTGCTGTTCGTGGATTGTTTCAACGTGTCATGCACATGTTTGAAAAACGAATTTAATGAAGGTGCCCGCGATTGTCTCATTGCATTTAATTTTTGCTTCCTCGAGGCTGCAATTAAGGGGATCGTGTGCATAATTTCCGTTGCATGGTTGTAGATCACGAGGAAGTTGGTTTTAAATTTTTAATGCTGCAAAGAGGACGGACCTCTATAAAAACCAATGTAATTCTCATTTACAGAGGTTGGGAGTTTTTCTGCTAGAAATTGGAAGCGCATTTGCAGGAATAAAAAGTGTTGGCTTCTAATTTCTCAAGTGTTGTGTGGATGATTTTCCTTTCTGTCCTTTCGCATTTCTAATAGCATTTATATTTTTAATGGCTATTGCATTTAAATTCTGCATAATTGGATTTAAATACTGCTGTTAAGGTATGATTCCTGGAATGTAGTTTTGGAGGGTTTTTTCTGCATGCATCATGCGAGAGTTAAGTTAACGCTTTCTGTTACTTGCTGTTGTTGTCCTTTAAGTTTCCTACTGTTGTTATCCCGATCATTATCACTTCGGCCTGCGGCCATATTTCCCATTCCTTTTTGCAACTTTTCCAATTTCTTTCCCTCAACCCTTATCTTAAAACTAGATTTTAGAGTAGTGAAGGGAACCAGCCCACTCTGGAGATTGGTCTGGGAGCCATTTCTTGCTTCCAGCCTTTCAATGTTGGCCAGTTCTAGGGTGCATTTGTAAAATCCTTTCCTGTGGCGATTTTGGACCAACAAGTTTTTGGCACGCCCGGTGGGACAGATTTTATTTGTCTCTAAAAGATCCCATAGGGTCGAAGGTTTAATGTTCACCTTCAGACTGTAAATTAGAGCATTTGGTGACTCTGTTGTTTTTGGTAACTCTGCTGGACCCAGTAATACTTCATGATCACAAGATCACAGTCAAAGAAATTTGGCGATCTTGTTCAATTTTTTGAGCTCGATAGTTCGAGAAGTGGTGAGCATTCTAGATTAGTTTCCTCATCCCTTCCATCTTCTACTGTACAAATACCCAGTATTTTTGCTAGTGTTGCACCCCTACAAGTTCCACCAATGGCACAATTTCCTCCACCCAAAAAATTCTTGGCATGGAATAGCACTGGAGCCTTGAATCTATAGGTTCAGAATCCAGTACCTCAGGCTGCACTGAAGGCTTTGCCCACTTATGATGGTACTAGTAAAACAACCTATGAGCACATAAATGATGTGGCTTCCCTGGATGCTATCCATGACATTACCGATGAAGATGTGATGGTCAAATTGTTAGTATGTTCTTTGAGAGGTAAACTGCTATTTTGGTACAGAACTCTGCCTCCCGGTACCATAGCATCATGGGATCAGTTTGGTGATTTGCTGGTGAAACATTTTCATGAACATGCCAACCCTTTCTCATTGTTAAATCAGTTTACTGTCATACAGAGACATCCACAAGAAGAGATACCTAATTTTAATGTCCGGTTTACCAGAACTTGGCAAAGGATTCCTGATGGTATTCGGCCTGCTGATGAATTAGCTGCGATGTACTACCTTAGAGCGTTTCACTCAGATATCGGCTGGGCGGTTCGGCAATCTAATGTGATAACATTTCCAGAAATATTTGAACAAGCAATTAAAGCAAAAGTTGATCTGATTTTTGTAGGAAGACTGCCTCCAAAGGTAACTATGCCTCTTATTCTAGATTTACCTCAATATTTATATGGTTCACAACCACACCCCATGCCAGCTATGTATCCTACACCATCATGGAGCTCTAAAGCACCTCGAGTTGCACTCATTCATGACTCCTCGCTTGCTCGCTTTAACTACTTTACCGCTCCCTGCACCCAGCATTCAACCATATTTCATTTCCACTGCATTTCTAGCTTTGCCAGCACCACCAGCTCCTTTGCCCTTACCAGCACCTCCTGCACCTACAAACCCTGATCCATATACGGCATTATTGCAAGAGGTGAAGTCTGCAAATTCTGCCATTAGAGCCATGGGAAATAAGATCACACTCATTGAGAGGAAGCAGGCTGAGAGAGATTTCCAGCCAAGGAGATTTCAACCTCCTCAAATTACTAGAGATCAAGCTTCCTCCACAAGCAAAACACCTGAAAAGGGCTTAGCTGTTCTAGAAAATGAAGATGCAGCCCATGCAGATGGAGTATATTGGTGTTCCACTTGTAATGATCCTCATGGAGAAGATACATGTATGGTTCACTTAAATTATGTGCAGACCTTGGCGGCCAGCTCTTCAGGTGACCATGTTAACATGATCTCAGAAGCAGGTTATAGTTTGATGACTGCAGTGGAAGACCAAGTTTCAGTTCTAACAAGGACTGGAAAGAAGCCTATGAATGTTGATCCTGCTGACTTAGAGCCGTTAAGAGTATCGACTGAAGTGAAGAGGCCAGTGAAAGCTCATGTGCCAACTCCAAAGTCTTTGCCCAAAGATCCAGCTTTTAACAGAGTTCAAGAAAATGCAGCAGCTGCCCCAGTAAGATCAGAAGCAGAGGAGCAGGCACACGAAAAATTGAAATATCCATCACTGACCAAGAGGTTAAGAGTAGAAGCTACACAGCAGTATAGAACCAGATTTGAGCAACCTGCTGAGAAGAAAAATTCTACTGCAGTTTCATACAATATTGTTGATGATCTTAAGAAGACCCCTGCTAAGGTAAGCCTTTATGGCGCTTTGCAATTACCTGGTCAAGTAGATTTATTACAAGAGTCATAGAAATCTATGAAGGAGAGTGAAAAAGGGCCTACCCAGACCATATATGCCCAAACTTTAACCACCTCTATTACTGGTAAGAACATACCTCCTTTTTACTTGTCATTGCAAATAGAAGGTTGGGTTGTACACAATTGTATGATTGATTCTGGAGCTGCAACCACTGTCATGCCCAAGGGAGTCTATGAAGCTATGGGAATGGAGTATACCCGGAGTAGTCCTGGAGTCCTACAATTAGATGGTACTCCTATGAAAACAGTAGGTGTCATTAAAGATGTACCCATTGTCCTGCATACAATGCCCCAGATCACTGTTATTCAGGAAATTGTTGTAGTAGATTTAGAGCCCTATTTTAGCATGTGTTTATCCAGGGAATTTACTACAAAATTAGGGGGTTATCTGGCATTAGATTATTCCCATATAGAAATTCCTTTTAAGAATAGACGTCTCAGAATACAGAACGAAAAGCCTTCTCCTTTTCACATCGAGAAGTTGGAAGATGTTGGAAAAGACATGCAGTCGGTCCATATGCTCACTGAAGAATCTGAAGATGCTGTTTTAATGAGTGAAGTTTTAAACAATCTTCAGTTGGAAGACCAGTTTTCAATGCTTAACTTCAATGCTATGATGGAGACAGATATTGGCTGCTATGCCATTCAAAAATTTGAGACTGAGACAAAGCAGGAATTGTCTAACCCAGTTGATCAGACTGAGGTTACAGATCAGTTATGGCAACTGTATTTCAATGGAGCTAGATGCAGGAATGGTGCCGGAGTAGGTATTGTGTTAATTTCTCCCTCTGGTGTACAAAGGACTTATTCTTATCGAATTACATGGAGTTGCACAAATAATGTTGTTGAATACGAAGCATTGTGCTTGGGTATGAAGAAAGCAAAGAAGTTAGGAATAGAACAGCTCAATATTTTTGGTGATTTCGAGCTTATTGTAAACCAGGTCACAAATAGATGCATCTCAAAGCAGCATTATCTAAAAGCATATCGAAATCAGGTTTGGGATTTGTTTGAATTTTTCACTGCACTTAATATTCAAGCTATTTCCAGAGAGATGAATAAACATGCTGACTTATTAGCATCTCTTGGAGCTAACTTTTCTCCTGTCGATCAAGTTGTGAACAAACCCAAGACAGTGAGAATGGTATACAGACCCAGTGTGCCAGACAAAGAAACTTTCTGGCAGGTCTTTGAAACCGATGAGCAGATTGTTAATTTCTTGATACATGAAGTTGCAGCTGTTGAAGGCAGAACTTTGGGAGATGGGGAAGCCGAAGGTCTTATTCAATTAAGGAATAACCATATTCCAAAGGGTCTAATAACTCTGGAGAGCTTGTTTGACCAACATGATCATTCCAGAAAGCCTCGAATGGAGATTGATAGAAAGGAGTACATGGAGTTAGAGTTACAACCTAACAAAGTGATCAAGGTTGGAACTGACTCAACCCCAGAAGAACTACAAAAAATCAGGCAGCTCTGTAAAGAGTTTTCTGATATTATAGCTTGGAGCTATGAAGACTTGAAAGGCTACAACAAGCAGATTATACAACATACAATTGAACTGGAAGAAGGAGTTAGGCCTTTTCGGTAGAAACAGAGACCGGTAAATCCAAAGATTGAGGCGTTGATGAAGGCTGAGCTTGTTAAAATGCTGTAAGCTAAGATCATCTATCCGATCAAGCACTCCACATGGGTCGCCAATCTGGTCCCAGTCCATAAAAATAATGGAGATATTAGATTGTGCGTTGATTTCAAGAGTTTGAACCATGCTTCATTAAAGGATCATTATCCTTTACCGAGAATATATCAACTATTGCATGTTGTGGCTGGGACACAACGTTTTTCTTTGTTGGATGGATTTTTTGGGTATAACCAGATCTGGGTAAAAGATGAAGATCAGTTTAAGACAACATTCACCATGAAGTGGGGTACTTTTGCATATCAGTGAATGCCCTTTGGACTGTCAAATGCTGGAGCTACCTTCCAAAGAGCAATGGATATTGCTTTCAAGGATTTATTGAATAGGATCATTGTAATATACCTTGACGACATGACAGTATTTTCACATAGAAGGGAAGACCATTGTTCTCTCCTGAGGCTGATTTTTGAGAAATGCAGAGAATTTGGAATCTCTATTAATCCAAAGAAGTCTGTGTTTGCTGTAAAAGAAGGTAAGCTTCTGGGTCATGTGATTTCTGAAGATGGATTAGCAATTGATCCAGCCCATGTTGAAGCTTTGAAGAAATTGTCACTCCCTGCAAACAAGAAGGAACTTCAATATTTCTTTGGACAGATAAATTTCAGTAGAAAGTTCATTGCTGATTTTGCTCAGGTTGTTAAACCAATGACCGAATTATTGAAGAAAGATGCAGTTTTCCAATGGACAGCTCGAAGAAAGGAAGCATTTCAGGAGATCAAGGAAAGAACAGTGCAGGCCCCCATCCTGATTAATCCTGACTACTCTAAGGATTTCATCTTATATGTAGTTGGAGAAGATGACAGTTATGCTGCAGTTTCGACGCAAAAGGGAGATGATGGGAATGAAAGGCCCATTGCTTTTCTGAGTCAAGTCATTTTACCTCATGAAGCAAAGTACAATTTTATTGAGAAACAGGTATATGCTATGATGAAATCCCTGAAGAAATTCAAACATTTTATTTCCCAGAGCAGGACATTTGTTTATGTTATTCACCTAGATGTGAGAAATTTCATTCTTCAAGGAGAGTTGGGTGATAAACGTGCTGGCTGGGTCACCAAGATCCAAGAATTTGATGTAGAAATTCACCCAACTAAATTAGTGCGTGGTAAAGCTCTGTGCCAGTAGTTAGCAAAGATGGCAGCATTTGATGTATGCGAAGATCAGGAAGAAGCTCTTGTTGGTAATGATAATTTAACGAATTTCTTAATTCTAGAAAAGGATTGGACAGAGGACCTGATTGATTACTTCACAACTGGAAGATGTCCATCACAATTGAATGCTTCTCAGAGGAGGAGATTTTGGTTGCAAGCTCTACGGTATGTTTTGTTTTCAGATGGTTTATTTTTTAAAAATATTGATGGTGTTCTTTTGAAGTGTGTTAAAGAAGCAGACAAGGATAGGATCTTGGAAGAGTTTCATTCAAGTCTCTCAGGAGGTCACTATGCAGGAAGACCGATGGCCTTGAAAATCATTCGAGCTGGTTATTATCGGCCGACTCTGTTCTCGGACTCTTTCAAGATTGCACAAGCCTGTGATAAGTGTCAAAGATACGTAGGAAGAGTAAGGAATGCAGCTCTGCCTTTGCATCCGATTCAGGTTGAAGCACCCTTTCAGCAATGGGGGTTGGATTTTATTGGAATAATTGATCCTAATTCCTCAGCTGGTCATAGATACATCTTAACAGCTACAGATTATTTCACAAGGTGGTCTGAAGCCATACCTACAAAGATGGCCAATCAGTCTGTAGTGATTTCTTTCGTTGAGAGTTTGATTACACGTTTTGGTGTTCCAGGCGCCATCATTATAGATAATGGGACTCCATTCATTAGAGCTGAACTGGCTGAGTTCGCTAACAAGTTTGGCATTTTCCTTAAGACATATTCCAATTACTATCCACAAGGAAATGGCTTGGCAGAGTCAACGAACAAAAATTTTCTCAGAATTTTGAAGCGGTCATTGGGAGAGAACAAAAGATCATGGCACTTGTTATTGAATCAGACGTTATGGGTAGATATGATTTCCATCAAGAAGTCCATTAAAACCTCACCATATGCCCTAGTCTATGGCAAAGAAGCAAAGTTGCCGGTTCATCTTGAGTTGCCAGTATTACAGCAGTTGCAGTCTTTTCAAGATGATGAGACAGACCTGAGTTCCTTGGATCTGCGAATAGCATAGTTGTTGGAATTAGAGGAGCAGCGTTCCAAAGCATATAGTGAATTTGACAAGCACACACAAGGGATTTCAAAGTGGTTTTATAAGCATTCTGCAGCCCGTCCATTCAAGACAAGAGATTTGGTGCTAAAATGGAATGAGAATAAAGCTAAACCTGGTAATCATAAGAAGTTTGATGCATTCTGGGAGGGTCCCTTTCACATTTCCAACACAGGTGCAGCTAATTCTTTCTATTTGGAAGACATGGATGGTAGCCCACTTCCAATTTCAGTTAATGGCTTTCATTTGAAAGCCTACTTTTCATGACTTCACAAGTTCAATTTGAGTTTGTATATAATATAAATAAAAAATAAAAAAATATATATATATATACAAAAAAAAAAAAAAGGAAGTAGAGAAGAAGAAAAGAGTATGTATATATGTTTTGCCTTTTGTTGTCACCTTGGCTCTTGTTGCTTGTGGGCTGTAGGTGTTTGTTTCCCTTTTGTCCTTCCTTCCCAGCAGTTTGTGGCTTCCAAAGAAATTCTTCCTTTCCCTTCCCTTTTTCTCTCTTTCCTTTCTTCATCTTCTTCCTTCTTCTCTTTTCTTCTACAATAAAAACAGAAAAAAGCAGGCCACGACTGTTGTTTCTTTTCCCTTTTTCTATTTTTCCCCGTTCCTTCTTGTCCCTTTCCTCTAAGTTATGTCATTTTACACATTTAGTTTTACAGTTTTTCATTTTCATTTCACAACCTTCATACTTCCATTTCCATTCCATTCGTTCATTCACTTTCGTTCCATCCATTACAGACGATAGTATAGCAGCATTCTGTTGCTATGTCTATCACATCACTTGCTCACTCCATCGTTTCATTATTATCATCATTCCATTGCAGTCACTGCTTGCGCAATCGCAAGAGCTCACTCCATCATCGCATTCCATTTCTTCAGTTTATAACCACTTCTATGCAGGTTCTTTCGGTTCTAGTTTTCAGCAGCAGAAGAAGTTTAGCAGCAGTCCTCTGACATGTTTTGCAGCAGCCAACCTTCCTGTTCTGATATGACTCTGTGCCCAATGGACTAAGGCCTGGATTCTTGCATACAGCGAGCTGTATACCCCGCGAGCCACCAAGAATGTTGGCATTTTTTCCACATTGATTCTCATTGATTAATGCATTAGTGTATTGTTGAAAATCTGACCTTTGATATCAGCTTTGATGCAGCTTTGGCGAAAAAAGGAGAAAAAATGAGAAAAAATGACACAGTCTAAAAACTGCAGCGATTCGCTGACATGTCGCAGAATCGTGGTCAACGCAGGCAGGTTGGGCGGAACCGTCGTGATATCGCGACGTGTTCCGAAATCACGGGTCGGTCGGCTTCGAAGGCTCAAGTTGAAAAGTTGTAGCGCGTCGCTAACATGTTCCAGAATCGCGACGCTGGCGGCTTCGAAGGGGCAAGTGTCAAAACTTGCAGCAATTCGCTACATGTTCGAGCAGAGAAGAGTCCAAGGCAAAGATGCAGTGCATCGCGATGGAAAATGGAAAATGGTACGGAGAAAGAAATGCGTAGCGATATTGCTACCCGTAGCGAAATCACGGGGTTTTGACCAGAAAGACGAAGTTCCCGAAACATGTAGCGATATCGCTACATGTTTCGTTTTCACGGGGCAAAGCGAAGCAAGGAGCCAACAACAAAAATACGTAGCGATATCGCTACAGGTTTCATTTTTGTGGGTCTTCAGCAGTGAAGCGTACGACATTATAATATGTCACGATTTCGCGACCCGTCGCGTTTTCGCGACCCATCGCATTTTCGCGACCTACACAGTTTCTCGCCAAAAAATAGTTTGAACGGCCGAGAAGGTTTTTTGAGTTTTCGATGATTAAATGCTGCCCCGAATTAAATGTTTTGTGGATTTCCAAGGTATTCAAAGTTGAAGAAGCGCCCAGGCCATCAGAATTGAAGGTTTTATTTCTTCGAGGCTGTTGTTCGCGGATTGTTTCAACGTGTCATGCACATGTTCGAAAAACAAATTTAATGAAGGTGTCCGCGATTGTCTCATTGCATTTAATTTTTTCTTCCTTGAGGCTGCGATTAAGGGGATCGTGTGCATAATTTCCATTGCATGGTTGTATATCACGAGGAAGTTGGTTTTAAATTTTTAATGCTGCAAAGAGGACGGACCTCTATAAAAACCAATGTAATTCTCATTTACAGAGGTTGGGAGTTTTTCTGCTAGAAACTGGAAGCGCATTTGCAGGAATAAAAAGTGTTGGCTTCTAATTTCTCAAGTGTTGTGTGGATGATTTTCCTTTCTGTCCTTTTGCATTTCTAATAGCATTTATATTTTTAATGGTTGTTGCATTTAAATTCTGCATAATTGGATTTAAATACTGCTGTTAAGGTATGATTCCTGGAATGTAGTTTTGGAGGGTTTTTTCTGCATGCATCGTGCGAGAGTTAAGTTAACGCTTTCTGTTACTTGCTGTTGTTGTCCTTTAAGTTTCCTGCTGTTGTTATCCCGATCATTATCACTTCGGCCTGCGGCCATATTTCCCATTCCTTTCTGCAACTTTTCCAATTTCTTTCCCGCAACCCTTATCTTAAAACCAGATTTTAGAGTAGTGAAGGGAACCAGCCCACTCTGGAGATTGGTCTGGGAGCCATTTCTTGCTTCCAGCCTTTCAATGTTGGCCAGGTCTAGGGTGCATTTGTAAAATCCTTTCCTGTGGCAGATTTTGGACCAACAATACTTTAAACTCTTATCGTATTTTTTAAAAGTTGATGTTATACTCAATTTGTTTAAAGGTTTTCACCTATAAATTCACACAAGCCAAAAATGGGAGTGAAGTCCATACTCAACGAGGTAACATAAGTACTATCAAACCTCATCCAACACACCATGCACAATGATACACGCTTTCGAATATGAGTGTGTGCTATTTTATATGGATAGGACAGCTCTTGGGTCATCCTTGGCCACGAGCGGGTCCCGATAATACAATTTCAAATGAGCCAACCAAGTGGTAATGACATCCACTGTTGGTCTCAATAAAATGGGTTGGATGTGAGAGCCCAACGCCACTGATGTTTAAATAAAATGTGGTATGTGGAGTTATTTTTACTTTGCATGAAAATAAAATGCATAAACCAACATTCACGTAATTATCCTACATGCTTTTCAAAAGAACGTTTGCTTTTCAGAGAATGCATGACTATGCTAGAAGATATTTAGAGAATGCAACTATCTATGATGAAAATGGCCATTGATTTGACCTCATACATGCAAAATCTAAACAATAAATATCCTAGACCATTGAAGACTAGGGTGGATTGCAACCAGAGATCCGCTATTCCTAGCAGTGACTAGTGGAAAACTAAAAAAATGAATTAGGATTTTTCCATTTCTACTTAAGTTTTATAATTAGAATCCATATATTGCATTCTACTTTTGTAAAAACATAGAAAAAAAATACAAAGAGATAAAATGCTCCTACCTCATGTCCAAGTCTACTAGTGATGTCTGATTTTGTTGTTTTTTTGTTCTCTGTTGACCGCGTCTGTTAGGAACGACTGTGATTGTGAACAGTAGGTGTGAACCGCGGTTAGCACTTTGAACCGAAGGTGTGAACCACAGTTAGCACTATGAACCACAAGTGTTAACCATTGTTAGCATTGTTAACCATAGGTGTGAACCACGGTTATCACTGTGAATCATGGTTGTTACCTGCGGTTAGCACCTACAACAAAAAAATAGAGGAAAAAAAAAGTGATCGTAATTTTTTTGAGGTTTTCGCCATGATCGCATTTTGTAACCATCAAAAAGGCTCACACTCAAAGTATCCTATTGCAATAATTGGAAAAAACATGAAATGCATACAAGAATAGCAAATTGATCAATAAAACACGCTTTATTTCATTATATTTGATGCCAAACTCAAATTACAAGTACATCCCTCTTAAGGATAATCATATTGATACAATTGTTACAATATGATGTAATTGTTTCCCTCTCAAGCGTAGGTGTGATTTCCAAGTGTCTTTCAGGGTGACATGAATTGCTCTAAGGTGTTGATGACCCTCTTATTCACATTGAGGAAGGAATTGTATGCTTTGTCTCTTTCAATACCTATTCCCTACGATCAAGAAACAACAAGAAGCAATTAGTAACAAAGGAGGCATCTCCTAATGATGCTTTGAAAGGAATCTTGCACAAATAATAGTATGAAATCAAGAAAGCATGTAAAACTATCAATCTATGCAAGAAATGAGGAAATTGTGATATAGCATGTAAAGAAGCATGAATCTAGCTAAGAAAAATCCTAATTAACCATTAGAAAACTTGAATTGAATGAAACTAATATAGATTAACAAATGCAAGGAAAGGTGAAGTAGATATACCTCTAATTCCTAAATTAATTGGTCAAATGTCTGCTAAAATATAGATCTATGCTATATTAAGCTAAATGCATGACTTAAAATGGAAAACTACTGCTAAAATAGAGGAATGATAGCATAAAACCCTATACGCAGGTCTGAGGTGTGGTTGGAACTATTAAACGCATCTCATATCCATGGTTAATATGAAAGTGTCCTTTCTCTTGAAACCAAGGCCAAAAACTCTCAAATCCTCCAAGGAATTGATGTTCAAGAGTTACCTCGGTGTTATGAAATAATTTTGCGGTTGAATTCAATGGAATTGGCAATGGAGGTGTGCCAATTATCAAGATTTCTCCTCAAGATATTGAGATCTCCATTGTTGCAAGAATACTTGTCATTGATCAATTGGGAAACACTTTGTTACTCCTCAAGGGGATATAAAATGGTCTCCAATTTGATAGGGCTCTGCTATGTAATTTAGCTATTATTTCGGATGGTTGCTCTATGAAATTGGGGTCTTAAGTAGACTCTCAAAATCCTTGATCTGGCTTCATTAAGAATACAAGAACAAGAATTGGTAGTTGGGAGGAAGCTTTTGGATGCTTCCCAGTCTGAACCACTCTGAAAACCATCGCAAACGATTATTGCAACTGATTTGACTCGACTCTGGTCACCCGAGTTTGTTATAGTGCTAACGACAGGTGTCAGCTGTGGTTAGCATGTAGGCTTTTGCTAACCGTAGGTATTAGACATAGTCCCCAATTGGTATATTGGTGGATGTAGTTGTCAGTCGCGATCAACACTGATAACCATGGGTGTCATTCGTGGCTAGCACTGACTAGGAAAATATGCCCCATTGATTGGTAAAAACCTTTGCTATACCTTGGATTTGTGCAAAGGTTTTCCATATGGTCTTCTAGCATGTCCCATATGAGTAGTCGCCATCAACATGACATGTTTTAGGTGTCTACAACTTAAAAAACTCAAAAGGCACTACCTAACTCGAGATGTACACAACTAACCAAGCCAATGAAATGACCATAACATCCAACATGTAATCCAAACTATGCCATAACATACTCATAGAGGATGCCACCAAACATGAAGGAAACCCACACAATTATCTGAGTCAATATAATAATTACACTAAGTAGGTAGGGGTACCTTCGAATAGATAACAAAAAACTCACATGTGAGCTATCCATAGCCTTGAAGATGAGCATGGAATAGGAAACTATAGGGATAAACCTTTTGGCTTCCCCTATTCATTAAATATAAAGGTAAAAAACACTAACACAAACCAACAAAGATAGAAAAACATGAATGAAAGAGACCTAAAATAACTCCATGATTCACTTTACACTCTAAAGCTTCAACATAGATTGGGCTCATCACATAACAAAAAAATTATCCTAAGTAATCAATCCTTCAATCCTATAATGAATAGAAAAATCTAAGGGTTCTTCAACTAAAAACATAGCCCATAAAAAACAAGTATGACTATGGAAGCAAGACAACTTTAAATAAAGAAAAGCAAAGCAACAAGGTCCAAGGAGCAATTATGCAAGCTAGTAACATAAGAAAGCATTGGAAAGTACAATAGAAATAAAGCACTCAACCGCAAATTCCTAGAATTTCATTATCTTTGTTATACGCTAACTAGGTAGAGCTTTCTTCTCATGCCATGATCCTGAATCATCTTCTTCCCAATCAAACTATATTGTGCAATCTCTCAAAAACCTTCTCCCCACAAAACATAAGGGAAGTTCCTTTCTCTTGAATACCCTTACATTATGTAAGAGTGTAGCATTTAAAATTATGTTACAAGGTAGCTAACAACATTTCCTACTCAAGCATCGGATTATTTGTCACTTCAACAGGGATCAGGGGCAACAAAAAGTTATGCTCTAATAGACTTTTAGATAAATTTTTGAAGGAGGTTTCGAGTGGTAAGGCACCCTTATCCTTGATGGAGGTTTTTTAGGAAGAGTGTTGGCTGAGGTGGTCCATCGAGAAGAGTGTCTCTGATAGTGTTAAGGTGGATTCCACTCTGATCCAAAAGATAAAGACAATAGAAAACATGCATATTATAGTGTTAGGCACTCTTAAAATGGCCATAGATTTTTTGGAGGATGTAAAAAAATAAATGAATATTTTATTACACATGGTTGCCTCATGCACGAACGTTTCTGATAAGCTAATACTTAGTGTTTTGTTTTGGGACCCTACTCTTATAGGGTAGTTGTGGTGTTTGTTCTTGGGTTGGTTCTTCACCTCCCAAGTGTTGTTTTGGTTTTCTTGTCACCCAAGTGGTTTTTTGTCTTTCTAGTATCCTACGGGGGTTTTTGTTCCGGGTTGTGGGAGCCTCTTAAAACCCTCCCCTTTAATTATAAAAAAAAATGTTGCCTACTCAATAAATATTCATGAAGATCCATATAAAAACTACTAATTTTATTTGATTATTGGTTTTTCCATAAATTTCTTCTAAATTAAAAACAACTTAATTAAATCTAATGCTACCAAAAAAATCAATTAAATTAATTATTCATCCAATAATATTATTACCTCTTATTGCTAATTACTAACAATAGGGTAATTGGATTAATTACTTACTAATTAATACCAAATATTAATATTAATTATTAACATTGATATTAATATTCCAAGTATTAATATTACTAATTTTATTAATACTTTATTGGATTAATCAACCAATTCTATGCTTCCAAGACACAAGCAAAAATGCATTGTAAGAAAATTAATAATACACCATGTTTTTTCCCTATGTAGGTCGTATTTTAATATACCCAAAACATTATCTCCTACCTATTAAGGATGGATATTTTTCCAATTAAAAACCTCTTTTCCCAATGGTGTATTCAAACAACAACCATATATGTAATGTATCTATATGAAGGGTATTCTTTTACCCTTGAGCCATTGATGAGAATATCATCCATAATTTCCCATTTTTCTCTCAACTCTAGTGGGTGTTCTATACCAATCCACTTGTGAGAGTACCTAGTCCCATAATCATAAATTCATTAGTAGTATCATTCAAAAATGGTATATCAAAGCATAAAATGCAACTACCAACACATGTTGGTAATATGTATTAGATATCCACACATCAATACATAAATCAAATGTCAAGAATAAGTTCTACCAAGGACGGTCATTACATACTCCCCCATTGGACTAAACATAGTCTTGTATGTTTTCTAAAAATAAACATAAATATTTTATTCAAATAAATATAGGAATTGTTTTCTCATTTCCTTAGCATCTTCTCAAGATGCACAATTTTTAGAATATTTGGCCCACTAGACCTTACATCAATCTAGATTTTGTTTCTTCAACATCTTGAAATATAATCCTCATCAGTTACCCCTCAATGGTTGAAGTATCTACCATCTAAAATTTTAAAATATTGTAAACACGAGAAGGATGAACAACATATTTCATAAGTAGAAATATGTTGAAAGTATCATGGATCTGTTGAGTGCTAATTTGTCATATTACAAATAATAACACGCAACTTAGAGTCTCGAACAAAAGACTCTTTCTTGCAAAGAAATAATTTATTTTATTTTCCTTCCTTTTATTATTTCTCCAAGCTTCTTCGTGAAACAACTTTTACGTATATAAAAATGAATTTCAATTTAATACATACAGCTGATATATCCCATAATAACTCAAAATCCTGCAGATAGCTGTTAACAAGGGGCATTTGTTGATTCTTAATGAAATTTATAATCTTGACTTGTTTGATTAATCAAAAATAATAAAAAAATCCTTTTGATGTTCTAATATTCACAATTTATTCTAAGGTTAACCTGTTCGTTTTATCTCCATTCAATAGTTCTGTTATTTCAGTGTTAGTCTCTGACATGAAATTAAGCATATCAAGGAATAAAATAGAAACTGTTATTTTGAATCAGTTGGAAAATAATGAAGGATATTAAAATGGTTCACGATCTCCTCCCTGCAAAATCCCAAGTTAAGAGATGAAATCCCCAAAACAACCCAATCGATCAGATCTGTACTAACACACAATCTAATCAGATCAGATGCAAGACTCTAAGGAAAAGAATATAATTGCATCATTCTACCATTCACCTATCGTAACCCATCCCATGGCGTAAACGAAATAGATACAAGACAAAATGATGCAACGGAAAGATTGACAATAAAACAATAGTTTTGGCTTCGATCTCCTTTTGATTTTACACACAAAAGTCGTGTTACCAAAGAAAAATCCTTTATTTCAATAAGTAATGTTTTTTTTTTGTTACAGTCTCTAGCCCCCGTATCCATCTACATTTCTGCTATTTAACCTTTCTGTCGTGTGTTCTCGGCTGCTCCATGATGCTTCGTTTCGACTCCCGGGACCCTTCGCTTCAATTCTCGCCTTTTGGTATTCTAACCCTTGCGTGCAATCGTAACGCTCGATCTCTGCGGCTAGTAACTGTTGTTATGAAATGTTACTCTGGTTTTGTCATTTCTGCCACGTGTCCTGCATCTCCTGCACCTTTCGTAACGCCTTCCCACGGAAATCCCTACAGAATTTGCATTTGGCCTCTTCTGTTTCCTAGCCGCGATAACGCGACATGTCACAAAATCGCGACGTGTCACGATATCGTGACATGTCGCGATATCGTGACATGTTCTTGGTCCGTACGCCCGCAGTAGCTCGTTGTAGCAATATCGCTACCGAATTTGCTTTGCCTTCTTTTCAAAAAGTGGTAGCGATATCGCTACCACTTTGGTTCCGAGCCTTCCTTTCAAAAAGTGGTAGCGATATCGCTACCACTTTGGTTCCGAGCCTTCCTTCGATGAAGTGGTAGCGATATCGCTACCACTTTGGTTCCGAGCCTTCCTTCGATGAAGTGGTAGCGATATCGCTACCACTATGGTCTCAAGCCTTTGCTTCACGAAGTGGTAGCGATTCACTACCACTTTTCCTTCGATCCTCCGCTTCACGAAGTGGTAGCGATTCGGTACCACTTTTCCTTCGAGCCTCCGCTTCACGAAGTGGTAGCGATTCGCTACCACTTTTCCTTTGAGCCTCCGCTTCACGAAGTGGTAGCAATTCGCTACCACTTTCAACCTTGTGCTTCCTCTCAGAAACTCGTAGCGATGGAGAGACGGGTCGCGATTTTGCGACATGTCATGATATAGCGACATGTCGTGATTTCGCGACCCTTTCAACACTTAGGCATTTTTCTTCTTTTCTTCATTTTTAGCATCCGGGTCTTTGAGATCTTCCCTAAAACCTACAAAAACAAAGGTGGGTCCCCACTTCTAGGGTGTGTTGTGGATGAACCACAACAAATGGCGACTCTGCTGTCACATGCTCTTGAGCATTTTAGTAAGAACCCAACCTAACACAAATCACAAATTTGGAAACATGGGTTAGCCCATAATAAATATAACTAATGCCCAAAATCAGAAGTACATGAATTATCAAAATCATCAAGTACTAGCTCGGTGTGTGCAATGAATTCCTTTCCTTATCATTTGAATTTGATCCACATTCCATCATCGGTTTTGCATGAATGCATATGCGAAATTGTGAATGATTTGCTTATCCTACTGAATATGCCATGAGAAAATGTATAGTCACTCTTGTAGTATTATGTGCAAACATTCAAGACTGCCAAACCCTCTTAGGATCCAGTAGTGAACGGTTCATTATATCCCAAAGTTGGTTATGAGTCCCTACTATCTTGAACCCATGTGCAAGTGGATGTGAAATCAGAACTTTGGGGAATCTGACTCCCAACCAACCGAGATGAGAGTTTAACCCTATCCTTACTATTCTGATTTAGAATTCTTTACCTCACTTTGAGCAAAATAACTAAACCAATTATGGAAGAAATGGTCATGCTAGTCTAACCCTCTAGACAATCAGTGGTCTTATTTTTTAGGCAAGACATGATGCCATGCATGGGCCTATCTAACCCCATAATCCAAAACTTATCTTCATTTATTTGGACCTTGGGGATGACTACCCATCCCTTGCAGAGGAAAAGTAGTATGATCCTTACAATCCAATATAAGGATGAGATGGGAAAAATTTATTTATTTTACTTCTTGGACCTTGGGGATGACTACCCATCCTGGTTAGGGACAAATAGTACGATCCTTACAACCCAATATTTTAAATGTAAATGGAAAATATTAATCTTGTTACTTAGACCTTGGGGATGACTACCCATCCTGGTTAGGGACAAATAGTACGATCCTTACAATCTAAGACTTAATACGAAATGAAACATAAGAGCTTTGGGGAATCAGATTCTCAACCAACCGAGATGAGAATTTATGCCTTATCCTTACTACTCCATGTGGGTCCAATCAAAGCTTTGGGGAATTAGATTCTCAACCAACCAAGATGAGAATTTAACCCTATCCTTACTACTCTAATTTTAGGCTTTAAGCTCTATGGAAGTGGTCAAAACCACTATTTTTTAGGATCATGTTGCATAATAGGATAGACATGAAAACCATTTTCACCCAACCTTTTCCTCCAAGTTAGGTTTTGATCATTTTGCTCAAGATCCCTTTTAATGTATGAAACGTGCTTGGTCCTAGATACTTCAAGACTCAGTTTCCAACCTTAGGATTTACTTAAATTTATGTTATAACATAACCCTAAGAGGATTCAACATACTCAAATGAATTGCACCTAAGATGCATATGCCACTACGGTGAAATGTATGAAAAGTGAGATGGAACATGAATGCATTATTTCTTGAATTGCAAATGAGATGATTTGTCATGCAAAACTGAATTTTTCATGCATCACAAGCTTCAAATGATCTAAATTAACTGTTTGTATTACATGTGGAGCTTTTACAACATGATTCCAATGTTTCATATTCTCCCAATCTTAGGCATGTGTTCAACATCTAGCTTTTATTCCCCCTTTTTTTTTTTTTAAAGGCAATGAAAAGGAAATCAAAGGAACAACACCGCCTAAATGTCCAACCTACACACAAACGCAAAAACCCAACATTAATACAATAAAAAATGAATACATACTAACATATCAAATCTGCACATCAAGAAACTAAATTACAGCATTGACACAAAACTAGATATCTCCTGAAACACACACTTAAGTATCAAATCTGCACACAAAGAAATAGATCACAACATTAATACAAAGCTTAGACAAGTCAAAAAAAAAAAAAAAGAATAATACACACCTAAACATGAAAAATGAAAGCAAGAAATTACAGCATTATTACATATAATACAAAGCCCAACTACCTCATGCTTGAAAGTAATGCTTCAAGTGCAACCCATTGATAGGTAGTGCCAAATCCTTTCCATCCAAGGTTTTTAGTCTAAAACTATTTTCCCCTAGGATCTCTGAAATCTGGTAGGGACCTAACCAAAGGTAATCAAATTTATCATGCTCCCCCTTCTTCTCATGTCTTTTGTCCCATAACAACACTAAATCTGAAATTTTAAACGCCTTGGCCTTAGACCTTTTGTCAAACCATATTTTTACAATGTCTTGGTGTTTACTAAAATGAAGCATAGCTTCATCCATTTTTCATCCAAGCGCATTAATTGCGTTAGTCTAGACTCAGTTTATCATTAGTTCCAAAATAATCTTTCATGAAGTGCAACGTTTGTAATCTGAGATTTGAAGGAAAAATGGGATCTTGTCCATAAACCAGATGGTAAGGAGATGTCCCTATTGCTTCTTTGACTCTGATTCTATCAGCCCAAAGGGCCAACTTAAGCTTATTGTGCCAGTCCCGCGGATTCCTTTCCAACAATTTTTTTATGACAGTCAACAGATTCTTATTAGATGACTCGGCCAATCCGTTACCTTGCGGGTAATAATTGGAGGAGAACTTTAAACTCACACTGTTATCAAATGCCCAATTAGCAAACTCTAGAGATGAAAAGGCCAAACCATTATCACTTATGATGGAGTTAGGCATCCCGAATCTAGTGACAATGTTATCTTCTAAAAATTTAATGACCACCTCTGCAGTAGCATTCTTTGTGGGGATAGCTTCGGTCCATCTCGTGCAATAATCCGTAGCCATCAGAATATATTTGTGAGCATCAGATGAATTGGGGCTGATAATACCAATAAAATCTAGGCCCCATTGCACAAAATGTCTGGACTCGATTACGGACTGTAAAGGCATGGAAGCGTTTCTATCTCTATTGGCTGCAGTTTGACATATGTGACATGACCTCACATGAGAATGGGCATCCTTGAATAGTTGAGGCCAATAATAACCGGCTCTGAGGATTTGATGGGCTGTGGCATTAGCAGACCCATGCCCTGTCCCATGTTTACCATGAAACTCATCGAGTATTCGCACTACCTCCTCTTGATCAACGCAATCAAAGTAAATACCTTCATGGTTCTTTCTGTATAATGTGCCAGATCTAACTAGAAAATTAGCAGCCTTCAAACGCAAGGCTCTGCGTTGAGTAGCATTCAAAAATGATGGACACCTACCATTTAGTAGATAGTACACCACATCTACATACCACTCCTCCTTAGTTACATCAGCGACTTCATAATGTTGACAAGGAATTGTGAGATCATGTTC
Organism: Wollemia nobilis; assembly: GCA_028583015.1. Classification (NCBI taxonomy): domain Eukaryota; kingdom Viridiplantae; phylum Streptophyta; class Pinopsida; order Araucariales; family Araucariaceae; genus Wollemia; species Wollemia nobilis. The sequence continues at coordinate 3,056,353 of JAQPPZ010003109.1, read as the reverse complement.
TACGATTGCCTTAGCTAACCCTTGCCCCCGCACTATCTTCATCGATTGAATCTCCAGATCAAATTCTTGCAAATTTGAAACCCACTTACCATGCTTCTCACCTAATTCATTCTGAATGAACATGGCTTTGACAGCAGGATCTGGGACGATGGCAAAGACCCTATTGTGGACTATGTAGTGCCTGAACTTTTTTACAGTCTTAACCAGTGCATACATTTGCTTGTCTAGGGTAGAATATCTTAGTTTCACATCTTTGAGAGGACTACTCAGGAAAGCGATGGGATTTTCAATGCTGCCTTCACTCTTCTGAGTTAAAACACTCGCAAAGGAGTGATCTGAAGCAAATGTGTAGATATAGAAAGGCTTCGTATAATCGGGACTCACCAAAACCGAGGCTTTAGAAATCGCATCCTTGATATTATCAAAAGCCTCTATCCTTTCATCTGTCCAAATGATCTGGACCTCTTTCTTTAGCATGTCATTCAAAGGTCTTGCTATCTATGCAAAATCTGCGATAAATTTTCTGACAAAATTGATCTTTCCGAAAAATTATCTCAACCCCTTCTTGCTATTGGGACGAGGAATTTGTTGTATGGCTTCTATTCTCTCAGGGTCAATGGAAATTCCATCCTTAGATATTATATGCCCCAATAGTTTTCCTTCTGTTACCCCGAAGATGCACTTCTTTGGGTTGAGAGATATACCATGTTCCCTACATCTTTGAAAGACTTTCTTAAGATCCCTGACATGGTTTTCCCTGTTCTTAGAAAATACAGGAATGTCATCGACGTAAACAATGATGCACTTACCAATAATCCCTTTAAAAGCAAAATCCATAGCTCGCTGGAAAGTGGCACCTGCGTTCAATATTCCGAAGGGCATTCTCCTGTATGCAAAGGTGCCCCATTTTGTCGTAAAGCGGTCTTCATCCTATCACTAGGATGGATAAGGACCTGATTATATCCCGAATAACCATCCAGGAATGACATCATCTCCGACCCGTTTACCTTTTGGAGTATTTCATCGATGGTGGGTAACGGGTAGTTGTCCTTTTGGGATGCCTTATTGAGATTTTTGAAATCAATGCACAACCTTATTTCTCCACTCTTTTTCCTCACAGGGACTAGGTTAGCAACCCACGTGGAATGCCTAACGGGAAAGATGATCTTAGCTTCTAACAATCGCTTCACCTCTTTCTCTATCAAGGGTTCTAATAATGGATTAACTCACCTTTGTCTTTGCCTCGAAGGGCTTGGACTCAGCTTCAGTGGAATCGTGTGCATTATGACATTTTGATAATAGGTTTTCAACTCCTTATAACTCCAAGCAATGCAATCTATGTATTCTTTTAATGCATTTGCTATGGAATCCTTCTCCTGCTTGGTACATGCTTTTGCTATGAATACCTCCCGGGGATTTTTTGCACTTCCAATGTTAACCAAATCACAGGCCTCTCCAGGAGATGGAACCCTTTTACCTTTTCTTGGTTTGCATCCGATATCAAAGATTTTTTCTAATGAAGCTATCTCATCAGGCATCCTGTTGTTTTTTATAGGATTTTTATCTTTCGAAACTACCTCCTCTATGTCCCTTTCTTCTTGGTCTATGTACTACTTTTCAAATATACCAGAATTAGTGACAAAATGAAATATGTGCCTGTCACTATCAAATACTTGGAAGTTTGTAACATTATCTGGTATCGAGGGACAAGGGACCAACTCTATAGAGAACTTCTTGCATTTCTTATGGTCCACTGGCTTCAACATACTCACTGCTACAGCTAGGGAGTCTGCCAGACGATTGCCCTTTCTCGAGATCAGAGAAATGTTAAAGGCGTCAAACTCATCTATTAAATCTTTGACCCTAGTTCGGTAAAGCCTGAGCCGCCTGTCCTTGCATATGTATTGTCCCCTCACTTGTTTCACCACCAGTTCCGAATCACCAAGGACTTTGATATATTTAATTTTCTTTCGAATGGCCAGCTGTAGTCCAAGAATCAAAGCCTCATATTCTACCATATTGTTGGTGGCAGGGAACTGTAGTCTGTATGCAACGAATATAGGCTCCTGGTCCGAACATGACAATTCAACACCGGCTCCTGCTCCTTGTCTGGACCTGGATCCATCAAATCTCAAGGTCCAAATGTCTTGATGTCCTTCAGTAAAGTTGTGCCCCATCCTTTCATCATGGGTATTTTTGAGTGCTTCTATGTCCAAACAGTATGCTCCCAACTCAGCTTCAATGTACTGGATCTCGTTTGGCTTGTTGTAATCTGTGATCATCTCTTTGAGTCGGGGTTCACTGTCAATTCGAATTTGATTGGCCACTCCCCTCCAAGGCAGCCACATGTGTGAAGAGTCTATCACAATGTAACCGTTTATGTTCTTACTCCAATATCTTCCCAATACCATGCCATATTTGATAGGAATATCGAGCACCAATATGTCTATGCGCTGTTGAACTCTGGGTTCTAAATTGACTTGAATATGCACATCACCCAGCTCTCCTCATCGCCTCCATGGTTGACTCTGTCCAATTGCACCACCACTGCTCCGGGAAGGCTTTGGTGTAAGTCCCAATATTTTCTGATTTCTAAGGGCATGATATTAGCCGAGGCCCCTGAGTCTATTAAACAATTGTGCAAGTTTTTACCTGCAATTCTAATGGTTACCAAAAAGGGAGGTATATCTCGTTTTTATTTTTGTACAACCACTTGGGACTCAGCACTTTTAGCTTCATGAACTTGTGCAGATGGATTTAATCCTTTTGGTGAACTCACTTCTTGGCCTAATAATCGGGCCATGTCATACATCGATACATTGGCCCGATTCTTCTTCATATCTTCCTCCAAATCGTAAGTGAGCTTTTATGGATTTGGCAAGTTTTGCATCATCTTAGACTTTTCGACCTTCGATGGAGGAGGGGGATTGACATCTCCTTTAGGGTCAGGAGGGAGTAATTGATTATTAGGAGGAGCAGAGGAAGTTTTGGGCTCTTTAGAACTCCTAGTGTAATATTTGTGATTTGCTTTCCCAAAAAGTTTGTTTGCATGAACTTCCAAAGCTTCTTCATCTTCGCTTCCAAAAAATTCTACATCCTCCTCTTCTTCACTTTCATGGGAATGTATGACCTCTGTTAGCATAGACTCCGGTTTCACATGGCCACAGTGCGGGCAATCATTATCACAAGATCCTGCATCTCCACAGTCTTCTGAAATGTCTACCTGGTTGGCAACGGGATTAGGTACATGCCCGTTGTTAGGCTGCGTGTTATACATTCCTTTTCCTCTATGATTGTGAGGTCGTTTATGGCCCATGGCCTGATCAACTTTTTTATTGACATTCCCCACTGTCACCAACACCTTGGCCAATGTTTCTTTCATATTTTCTATGGCCGCTTCGGACCCTTGTGGTTGAGGCACTGCAATTGCAAGTCCAGCTGTGTTGGCTGCATTAGCCACCTCTGGACTGGGTACAATGGCTTGAGTTTGGGCAGGTGGATTCCATCCTGGATTCCCATTTTGAATGGCTTGAGTTTGGGCAGGTGGATTCCATCCTAGATTCACACTTTGAATGGGAGTGATTGTTGGATAAGTCGCTGAGCTTGGCGTGTTAATTGGAGCAAACCCCGACATGGTCAATAGATTATTTCCCATACCGAACCCATGCAAACCCATCGAGTTATTTTGAATCAAACTCTGTGTTTGAACAGCGACATTCGGATAACCTGACAATGGCGTAACTTGGGTGGGTGTTTGGAAGTTGTTCAACATCGGAGCCTGTGGTGCTACTACCTGGTTCATCATGGCAAATTGGCTGTATGTGCCATATTGTCCCATCCCAGTCAATTGAGACAATCCTGTGCCTGGCAGGTTCATCTGCTATTCGAGAGTCATTATTTCTGTATAAGCCAAAGGAAGGGTTGTAACCTGAGGGTTCCTTCTAGTCAACAAATATGTTAAAGGATCTAAGGCTCCGAAGTATAGCTACAAGGCAATTGCAGGGTCTACCGCAAAGTGACGAGTCACATTCGTATATAGCTTTTGAAATCTCTGATTGAACATTCGAATGGGCTCATTGGTTTGTCTTTTGCAAGATACGAAGAAATTGTATGTCATGGAGGGATCTACTAACTATCTGAATTTCCCTATGAATGCAGTTTCTAGCTGGGCCCATGAAGTTATGGACCCTGCTGGCAAATTTTGATACCATTCGTTAGCGATGTGGTCTATACTAGCAGGGAAAACTCGACAGGAAACATCCTCATGAGTAACCCCCTACCTAAACATGTAATCTTTATAGATTTGGACATGATCTTCTGTTGTTGTTGAACCATCATGAATGAACTTGGGTAATCCCCTTTCAGTGTTTCTAGGCAAGTCGTGGACTGCCTCGGGAATATCTAAAGGGGAACTCTGAGCACCATACCAAAGGGCAGGTGGCTGTTGTTGTTGTTGTTGTTGGGCCATGTTATTCAAAGGTGTCAACCCTTTGGGAACAATTGGAACTCCTGGAACTGTGGAGACAGATACAACTGGTGTTACTATCCCACTTGAACTTAAGGGTTCAGGCCCACTAAAGGTACTTGAGTCCAAAGAAATCCCTAACTCAAGTATACTAGGTGGTATTTCAACTTCTAATGTTTTGTTTTTCGGCCTCCTAGCAGTGGGAGAAAGGCTTTGGAAGATAGTTTCCCCTGTGGTTTTAGACCTAGTAGCAATGTACTCAGGTTGGGCAAGCTTGGAAACTCTAGGACTCTAAAAGATTTCTCAACTCTGCTGCCAGATAGTATGTCTAAATGTTACACCTGCAAGCACAATAGGTGGAAACAAAACTACCCACGTTAATTGTTAGAACAAATCAAAATTGCAAAGCAATACAGAAGGCCCTCCTTCTAGCGCCAAAATGTTGAGTGTTAATTTGTCATATTACAAATAATAACACGCAACTTAGAGTCTCGAACAAAAGACTCTTTCTTGCAAAGAAATAATTTATTTTATTTTCCTTCCTTTTATTATTTCTCCAAGCTTCTTCGTGAAACAACTTTTACGTATATAAAAATGAATTTCAATTTAATACATACAATCGATATATCCCAGAATAACTCAAAATCCTGCAGATAGTTGTTAACAAGGGGCCTTTGTTGATTCTCAATGAACTTTATAATCTTGACTTGTTTGATTAATCAAAAATAAAAAAAAATCCTTTTGATGTTCTAATATTCACAATTTATTCTAAGGTTAACCTGTTCATTTTATCTCCATTCAATAGTTCTGTTATTTCAGTGTTAGTTTTTGACATGAAATTAAGCATATCAAGGAATAAAACAGAAACTGTTATTTTGAATCAGTTTGGAAAATAATGAAGGATATTAAAATGGTTCACGATCTCCTCCTCGCAAAATCCCAAGTTAAGAGATGAAATCCCCAAAACAACCCAACCGATCAGATCTGTACTAACACACAATCTAATCAGATCGGATGCAAGACTCTAAGGAAAAGAATATAACCGCATCATTCTACCATTCACCTATCGTAACCCATCCCATGGCGTAAACAAAATAGATACAAGACAAAATGATGCAACGGAAAGATTGACAGTAAAATAATAGTTTTGGCTTCGATCTCCTTTTGATTTTACACACAAAAGTCGTGTTACCAAAGAAAAATCCTTTATTTCAATAAGTAATGCTTTTTTTTTGTTATAGTCTCCAGCCCCCATATCCATCTACATTTTTGCTATTTAACCTTTCTGTCGCGCGTTCTCGGCTGCTCCATGACGCTTCGTTTCAACTCCCGGGACCCTTCGCTTCAATTCCCGCCTTTTGGTATTCTAACCCTTGCGTGCAATCATAACGCTCGATCTCTGTGGCCAGTAACTGTTGTTATGAAACGTTACTCTGGTTCTATCATTTTTGCCATGTGTCCTGCGTCTCCTGCACCTTTCGTAACGCCTTCCCGCAGAAATCTTGAAAGAATTTGCATTTGGCCTCTTCTGTTTCCTAGCCGTGATAACGTGACATGTCGCGAAATCGTGACATGTCGCGATATCGTGACATGTTCTTGGTCCGTACGCACATAGTAGCTCATTGTAGCGATATCACTACCGACTTTGCTTTGCCTTATTTTCAAAAAGTGGTAGCGATATCGCTACCACTTTGGTTTTGAGCCTTCCTTTCAAAAAGTGGTAGTGATATCGCTACCACTTTGGTTCCGAGCCTTCCTTCGATGAAGTGGTAGCGATATCGCTACCACTTTGGTTTCGAGCCTTCCTTCGATGAAGTGGTAGCAATATCGCTACCACTATGGTCTCGAGCCTTTGCTTCACGAAGTGGTAGCGATTCACTACCACTTTTCCTTCGAGCCTCCGCTTCACGAAGTGGTAGCGATTCGCTACCACTTTTCCTTCGAGCCTCCACTTCACGAAGTGGTAGCGATTCGCTACCACTTTTCCTTTGAGCCTCCACTTCATGAAGTGGTAGTGATTCGCTACCACTTTCAACCTTGTGCTTCCTCTCGGCAACTCGTAGCGATGGAGAGACAGGTCATGATTTCGCGACATGTCACGATTTTGTGACCCTTTCAACACTTAGGCATTTTTCTTCTTTTCTTCATTTTTAGCATCCGGGTCTTTGAGATCTTCCCTAAAACCTACAAAAACAAAGGTGGGTCCCCACTTCTGGGGTGTGTTGTGGATGAACCACAACAGGATCTTTGATAGGTTGTATGGCAAGGTGAGCCTATAGGCTACTAGACTAATATTATCAATGATCTCAAAAGGTCCAACATAATGAGGATCCAACTTATTGACTTGATGGTAGTTTTTATGAGTCTAAACCTCAAAAAGACATTGTCTCACATAGAGAATTATCTTGGTGATCTTTTCAAATTATCACAACTCTTCTAGTTATTTTTAGCTTCCTTTAGCCTTAGACAAATCACTCTAATATGCTACCACATATCATTGATAGTGTTTAGTTTAATCTCCACCTGATCCTCCAAATTGTCCCATGATAGGGGTGTTTAACATCTTCTTTCATACAAGGCCTCAAATAGAGCCATTCAAAAGGATGCATAGTATCCATTATTATATACAAATTCCTCAAGATGCAAATATTCTTCCCACTTAGATTTTTTGATCCATGTAGTACATGCAAATCATGTCTTCTAGAACTTGGTTCACCCTATTCATTTGTCCATCTATTTTTGGATGGTATGTAGAACTGGTATTCAACTTAGTGCCCACTATACGATGAAGAGACTACTATAATTCTAATATAAACCTAGAATATTTGTGTGATATGATCACCTCAAGAAAATCATGTAACCTAAATATTTCCTTGGCAAACTTATTTTCCACAACTAGTTCATCATTCTTGATGTTTCTTAGCATAAAATGTGTAACCTTAGTCAACTTGTTGACCACCACAAGTACCACATCATGCCAATACCTAGTCTTAAGTAAACCTACTATAAAATCCATAGATATAACCTGTCACTTCTATGTGGGTATAATTTTCTTGATGGATGTTGATTATCTACCTAAACCTTCTAGTACTCCAAACATCTAGCAATAAAACTAGTGATATCACGTTTCATTATTTCCCAATAGAAGGTCCTTTTCATGTTTTCATGCATTTTTTTACCTCATAGATGAGTAGAATATGAATAACTATGCACCTCTTGCTTAATAATTCTCCTTAAATCACTAGTTTTGGGTATGACAACGCTATGCTTGAAGCATAAAAGTCCATATTTTATGTTGAAATCCCTATTTTCTTTAGGATTTCTCTTAATTTTAGCTTGGATTTCAAAGCAATATTGATATTGTGTCTATATTTATTTGACTTTTTTCATTGATTCTATATTATTCTAGGTTAATGCTACTATGTGCCTTCTCCTACTTAAGGAATCTACAACCTTATTTTCCTTTCCCTTGATATACTCAATATGAAAGTCATATTTGACTAGAACTATATCCACCTTTTGTGTCTTGCATTTAGAATATTTTGGGTAAATATATACTTTAGAATTTGGTGGTATATCCTTATCTTGAATAGTTAACCAAATATATAGTGCCTTCATACCTTTAGTGCATGCACAACTAATACCAAATCTAGGTTGTGTGTAACATAATTTTACTCATGCTTATTGAGTTTCATAGACTCATATGATAGTATAGCTTAATTATAGGACAACAACCCATCCAATCCTTCCAAATAAGCATCTATTAAATTCCCAAGAGGATATGGTATCCGACCATTTGAACTCTCCCCTTTATTTGAAATTTTGTGAAAGAATAGACAATATTTGAATAATACTTCACAAAATGACTATAATAACTAGTCATACTCATGAATGTTCTAACTTATAACACTTTAGTAGGTGTAGGCCAACTCAATATAGCCTCAATTTTATTAGGATCTACAAAAATCCCTTCTACAAATATGATAATCCCTAAATAAAAAACCTATGGAGCATAGAACTCACACTTAGACATATTTCATAAATTTTATTTTTCCTTAACACCTCTAACACTAACCTCAAGTGTTGATCATGTTCTTATTTGGTGCAATAATATATCAAGGTATCATCTAAAAATATCAAAATAACCTAATCCAAATATTTTTAGAGCACATTGTTCATTAGATTCATAAACATTTCTAGCAAATTTATCAATCGGAATGGTAATAATATGAACTTATAGTATCCATAGCTAGTATTAAAGGTTATTTTATGAGTATCCTCATCTTGAATCCTCAACTAATGATATATTGATTTTAAATCAATATTTTAAAATATAGTGGTTTCCTTTAGCTGATCAAAGAGATCATAAATCCTTGGTAAAGGATACATATTATTAATGGTCACCTTATTCAACATCCTATAATCAATGCACAATATTAACTAACCATCATTATTTTTCATAAATAATATTGGATCCCCCCAGGGAAACACACTAGGTTTAATCAAGCTTTTTTCCAAAAAATCTTGAAGTTGCACCTTTAACTCTTGCAACTCAATAGGGATCATTCATAAGGTGTCCTTACAATCGGTTCTACCCCAGATATTAGTTCAATGGTGAACTCAAATTTACATTGAGGTGGTAGGCCTAAGATATCCTCTAGAAATACATCCTTAAATTCAAGAAAATTAGATATTTTTTAAACATTTTCTCTTCCCCTTTTTTGCATGTCTTGCCATTATTGAATACATACAACATACTGCATATTTTAATATGGTTGAAAATACCCTAGTCTTCTTTTAACTCTTAATATCTTGTTATCCTTGTCACTATTGTCCATCCACCTCTCTTGGAAGTTTATTAAGGCTCCATAAGACTTTAACCAACCTATCTCTAGGATAGCATAAAAATAATGGAGTGGTGATACATATAATTGTCATATAGTGGATGCATTGGGTATGATAATCTCATATATAGGCAAATATGTATCCACTAAGTAGGTTTGTCCAAACCCATACTCAACTTTGCACCCTTCACAAAAAATATGGATACTTTTCACATACCCATGATAATACTATTGTAAATAAAACTATTTGTAGCTCCCCTATCTATTAAAACTTTAACATCCTTGTTAAATAAGTTAGCATTTAGTTATAAGAGTTGTTTTTCCATTTAGGTTTTGACTCTCTTAACCATGGTCACACTTGCCTACCTACAAGATATTACTCTAATAAGACCATTATCATTGACTTGATAATGTTTGTGGTCACTCTTGCCTACCCACAAGGTGTCATATTTGATAAGACCATTATCACTCAATTGATAATATTCATGGTCAAACTTGGCTACCTATAAGGTGCCATCTATTATAATAGCATAATCATCACTTGGTAATGTTCATGGTCACACTTGCCTACTCGTAAGGTGTCATATCTGATAAGACCATTATCATTCACCTGATATTTTTTGTGGTAACATTTTTCTACCTGTAATATGTAATATTTGATAGTACAATTATCACTCACTTGATAATTTTTATGGTCATAGTTACGTACTTTCAAGGTGTCATCCCTAGGACTTTTACTCATGGTCTGACTAGTCTAGTCGATATGTAGTACTTGTTGTATCCCAAATTATGTGAAGGTACCTAGTGAAGTATCCGCAAAGTAGCACATCAAGTTAAGGCTCAACATAGGTTCTCTCCATGGAAGTGTCTAGTGTTATGAACTAGAGCTTTGATACCAACTCTAACAGTCCACCAAACCAAACCAAACCAAACCAAGAGAGAGAGATTTATTACACATTAAATGATTGTGAGGATGTGTATCTAAAGAAATAGTTCCTTCAATAGGAATATCATAAAAAGGAGAAACATTGGTGTCATTATCCCTAAGAGGAGAGGGGTACAATTTTTACCTCACAATCATTTATGTATAACTTTGATTAAAATCAGCCATCAATTGAAATGTGATACCATTATATTCTTGCATTGAATATGGTCTATGGTTTTTTTTTGAGGCTATCATTAGATTCTTACCAAATCTTCTCAATAGTATCAATAATTTTGGTTTTAATATGTGTGTATTTTAAAAATATATCAGAATAAGAAAAAGAAAGAGGTTCAACATCCTCATATTCATCCTAGTCTAGACCTATTTTCAAAGTTGCTTTTGTTTGACATTTAAATGAGAACAACCAAGAATTATCATCATCACTTTTAAAAGAATAAGAATATGTTACCTTATTACAATCATGAAAATACTTGAACCCAAAATGCTAGGGACAGATTTTTGTTTCTAAAGGCTCTTTAATTCCTTGTCCTTGAAGAACTAATATTTTTCTATGTAGTCAAAGTTACAAATGATTTTATTTAGGGTAAGGTAAATGTTAGAAAGAAAACATGAGGTGTATCTTTTATCTGTTGGTCATGTATTAGTTCCATGTATTCTTTACTCATTTATCATTCCTACGGACATAGAGGTGTAAGTTCCCATTTGCACAATTGTTCATTACCTATAAGGAAATCCAAAATCATGAGGTGATGAATGTATCCTAACCAAGTCTAAGGCTAATAGTTCATGGTATTGTTTATTAAGGTTTATGTTGTCTATATCTTGAATATTTTCTATACCTTCCATTATATATTTATTATTGATTCCTTCTTTGTGAAGGATGCTTATGTACTTAGGTGATTTGGACCTTGAGGTATCATCAATGAAGGTACAAGAAGCATTCAATAAAGGACAAAGTCAAGCTTTTGGATTTTCTCACTAAATATTCTAGCAATAGGAAAATAAATCATGGTCAACTACTATGCTATATAACTTACCTTAATATTCAAACTTGACATATTGATGATAAGTTGAGGGGACAATCTACATTGCATGGATCCAAGGTCACACCAAAAGAAGGTTATAGTTTATCTCACATGGCAACACATAAAAGAGTTTGTTTAAAATGTGAGGCCCTAATTTTACTAGTAGAACTATAGTCTCTATAGCTTCCCATTATATTGTCATAAGTTTTTATGACAATATTTGATTTTTTCTAAATTTTTCTTGTTGAGCTCTATATTATGAAGAAATCTAAGACTACATATATTTATTGATGATCCATTATCAATTATAACCCTTTATATGAATTTCTATCCAATATTTCAAGTGATATACAAGGGTATCTCTCCAAGCATAGAGGCAAGTGCAATTCCATCCTTAACGAATGATATAGTTTCATGGTTCACACTAAGTGACCCCATTAGATTAGCCAAATCATTAGGAGTGATATTTTTAGGTATTATATGTTCACTCAGAAGCTTGAATAAATTATTTATATAAAATGGAGAAGTTCACAACAACTCTAGGATGGAGATCTTAGTTATTGTGTCCTCTAATTATTGGTGAAGGTTAAAAGGTTGTTTTTTTCTTGCATTTTTAGAACCAAAGGTGGTTCTTTAGGAACATTAATACATTTTACCATTAAACTAAGGGAGCTTTAGGAGATAGTTCTAAGGCTTAGCCCTTATCTCTAGCCTATTGTCTAGTCATAGTACAAACATGAATCATCCCTACCATATTCTTATCTAGTGGAGGGATGTTCTTATATTACACTTGGTTGATGATATTTTGTCCATTTTTAGGTAGGTGGTCCTAGAATATCCCAAAATTTTGGTTGGAAGATATCACTTGTCTAGGAGTGTCGACCACTAGGCGACCTTGGTTGATAAGATCTTATACCACATTCTTAAGGGTGATACACTTGTTTGCATTACGACCATTTGTGCAATGGAAATAATATTTTTGGTTAGCCTTGAACCAAAAAATGTTCTCCCTTTTTAGGTCATGCAATATTATAGGTGGTAGCTCTATCATCTTAGAATCTAGTAGTTGTGTTAGGATAGAGGATAGATACTGATTTAACTTAGTAAACTTTCTAGGAGGTATTTCTTGACTTTTAACTAAGATTAACTTGTTTAATACTATAAAAATATTAAAATTAGCTATTTTAGGGTTAGAGAAAGAGTAAGTTATGCCATTACCCCATAATATGTTTATTTTTGTATTGTCCTTTAGTGTTGGAAGGATATGGTTTTTCATCTTCCTTCTTAGTCTTCAGTTACCCTCTTTGCTAAAGGGTAGCATCCCTTTATTTTACAATACCAATTACATCATTGAAGGACACTTCACAAGTGATATCTAAAGGATATGATAAATTTTCTTGCAAATTACATATAAAATATGTAATAGATACCCATATTGTAGAGTAAAATTTAGTTTTCTAACTAGAATTAAACATTGAGGTAAGAATATGTAGACACTAAAATCATGTTAATCTGATTAGATGACCAAGGCATTATCTAATTTGACACCATATGGTCCCCTTGGACAACTATTAGAGTTTACATAGTGGTCATTACCACTTTTGGGAGGTCCTACCCCACTTTTGGGAGGTTTTGGGCCATGTAGGCATGGTTGTCCCACCCTGGAATGGCCATAGTTCATGGTCATCCCACCTAGGGACAACCACCAAAAACAATCCTTAGGTGGGATGGCCATGGTCTTTAACCTCAAAAAAGTCAAAATTATGACAAATGACACCCAAAAAATGCTATTATCCTACCTATTTGAGCATGCTAGTGAGAGGACACATAACTCTCATGACACATTGCAGATTAGAAGACAAAAAGGGAGATTCCTTCCCATCCAATGCATGGTGACCTTTGGGACAAATGGTGATCCTTACCTTGCATGGCCTCACATGCCCATCTACCTATATGCCCTCTTGGGATTTAAAGTGGATCAATTCCACCCAAATTTAGATAGGATTATTTGTGTATTTCACCACAAAGTATTGGTGATATTTTCTTCCACATTTTTGTGCTTTTTTCCTTGATATCTCCATTGAGTGAAGGAGGTTTTCAAGTGATTATAAAATGCACAATCTATTTAAAAAACCTATCCATATGAGTGAATCCTATATACAATTTTTTTTATAATACCTTTGAGAGTTTTTTGGACCAATTCCCAGAGGAATTAGGGGTAGAAAACCATAAAATTTGGTGGTCGTCCCACCCCATTGAAACCCCCAAATTATGATAGTCCTAACCATAAAACCTTGTGACAACCACAAATTGGAACATAATTTTATTATTATTTTTGCATAGGTCTATTCTATATTAGATTATATGCTTGTTTTTCAATTTTTTTCCAATTTGGAGTTGTTTTGAATTAGTTATCATGCTTTTTGTGTTTTTTAGTCCTAAATGCCTCACCCTGTGATGGCCACGAATGGTAGTGCAATTTCTTTATTTTTTTTGCATAGTTAGTTTCTAGACTAGATTATATGCTCTCCATTCAAATTTGGTGTAATTTGGAGTTGTATTACCTATGTTATCATGTGTTTAGGAGTTACAGGTCTGAATGCCACACCTTGGGATGACTACAAATCTAGGCATAATTTATCTACTATTTTTATTAGATCAGTCACAGAGCACATAATATGCCTATATCTCACTTTTGGTAGTATTTGAAACAATTTTTAATAGTCTATTGCACTTTTTCTCTTTCAAGATTATTGATGCATGCACCTTCATAGTAGGGATGACCACGACCCCTGATTCCCTAATTGGAACACCCAAGGATGACCACAATAGCTATCCCAAGTAGGTATGGATCCCAAACTCGTAGCCATCACACCCTAGGATTGCCACAAAATAGATGGTTTTTTGCTCAGAATTCCAGCAACAACAGGGTCTTAGGCTATCAAGGTAAGTGCCTAAACTTTCATTTTGTATTTTTAATGTTCAAAATTGCTTAAATTTGGTTTTACTTGCTTTCCTTATTTTATTGAAAGGTAGAAAATATACATTTAACTTTTCCATAATCACAAAAACAAAAAATAATAATAAAATAGAAAATAATTAAGTAGAAATACATTCGTATGGCTTGCTTTCTCGTAGCCTACCTAATGGGTAGGTTATCATTTAGAACATGCATTTTGTAGGTTTACCTTTTATCTAATATTTTGGAAAGTGAAATGCCATTTTCATGCACTTAGTGAAGATTCATTGGGTGCTCCATGGTTTTACTTTCTTTAAGCATAAAATAAACCACACACACCACATTCCATCTAAATATTAGTGAGTTGGATTTCATCACCAACCACTAAGAGAGATCAACAATGGTGGGTTTCATCTCCATCCATTGGATCAAACCCTATAAACCCTATTTTTGGCCAAGTTTGGCTCAAAGATCCATCATAGCCCATGGTATATAGCACACATTTCTCTTCAGAGAGGTATATCACTGACTACGAGTTAATTGAGTGAGGAATGGTAGGACTTGTTCTCACTGATTGGGTATGGGATTCATATCCATAATTTTGTGGGTTTACGTGACCATAATTTCATTATTGATTTTCGAGTTATGAGTATACAGGTGAAATAAATCAAAACACACAAAATAGCTTTAGGAAACACACATAAATCTTTAAAAGAGATAAACACTTGTCTTATTACATGTTTCCATTTTTGTGTGTTGCATTATTAAAATTTATAAAGGAGATAATCACCTAGGGTTTGGTAGGGAATAGCAATGGTGTGCACCCACAACCAAGCCCATTCAAGGGTGGATGCTATGAAGAGTAGACAAGGAGACATGAGTCATATCCGATTTAGCCCTAAGGACATAGTCATACCTCCTTGGTGGCATCCTATTCACCCAAGTCCTAGAATAGCTAGTCAAGAACTTCACCTATAAGGGAGCCCTATGCGGGACACCCCTACCATTTTTATCCTAATATGAGAACATACTCCCAATATTGAGACACTTCACATGCCTTCTTCCAAGAATAGAAATCGTGGACTGAGGCACTACTAGATAGAGTAATACCATGTATTCGTGTATTTGCTAGGTCTACCACATCCACCTATGGGTAAGATCAAGAGTACACACATTGGGCAGGGTGAAATGACCAAACTTCACCCTTAAACTACCCTAATAGGTTACAACAATCGAATTACCAAGATGATTATAATAATCATCGCTCGAGGTGAGCAAAATTAGCCCTTCCCTTCCTCATCAATGAAGGCATGAATAAGTCCTTGATTATCCTTGAGTCCATTATGTGATGCAAATACGATGTGCCTCGATGCCATCTGAGTACAAAGATCACTTGTCTAGGCCTTAACCTCAAGTGAATACGACTACCCTCGATCGATGGAAGATTGTAATCAATATTTTAGATCATCTTGAATGATATAGGTCTCAAGGTGATGTTGTTAGGGCTCATAGGCCCTACATCATAGAATAGATAAATCATGCAATCGCAAGATATGTTTAATTCCAATCATAATTCAAGCAGCTTCAATGATACAAAGAGTGCTTGGATAGCTCGAACTAATTATAGAAAGGATTGAATGGTAAACTAACAAGCTATTTCAGAAGAACTTACATGAGAGGTTTCCTATCCCAAGTACCCATAGATAGGAGGTCCACCAGAGGCAACTTGCTTTCAATCAAGATAGGTCTCCTAGGCCTAACCCAATGTTACCCCCTTGACCCCTTAGGCCTAATTGGGACTTACCTCCTAGGCCAAACATAGAGTGCCATCCATAGGTAGTTATCCCTCCTTATAGGCTAGCTCAGGAGATGTCTTATGGGGCCTACAATAAGCACGAAATAGAAGTGGAATATCTTGAATCACCTTATGAAGGTAGGGTGAATGACATTTAACCACCCTGTAATAGGCCTGATATTCCTTGCCCTCCCCCATAAGGTCGAAGAAAATAATAGGAGATCAAATCCTCAGATGCATACGGAGAATTTTTAGAACACATAGAATCAGTTGACAACAAGACCTCTAAATTTAGGGCTCAAAATCCCACTTTACTTCATATTTGCAGTCAGCCGCTCCACCTATCTATACCTTCCCCTCCCTATCTAGAGAATTTCAATATGCCTAATCTATATAAGTTTAAAGGATAGGAATATGCACAAGAGCATGTCACTATATTTTTGAATCACTACTTTTGCATCTAGGAAAATCATGCCTTAATTTTGAGCATATTTTTACTAACCCTCTCCGGCCTTGCCATAGAGTGGTACAACCAACTCTTGAAGTATAACATCTATAGTTTTTAGCAATTCACATATGCATTCCTAGAGCTCTTTGAAAGGTGACTCTAACTGACATCATAGGGTTACAATAATTTTATGATGATTCAATCACAAACTATAGAAATAGGTGGCAATCACTACTTTCCAAGATCCTATACTTACTCCCCATGATGGAGTTGACTCAAATGTTTGCTAAGAGCTACTTGAAGTCAATCTCCTTGTTGCTGCAACTCCAACAATATCCAACTCTTAAATATGCTCTAGCACAAGCTATAATAATCAAAGACATCAAAATTCAAGAGGGATAAATTATGAAGCCCCGCAAGAAAGAGTGGATTAAGAACACCAAGAACAATCCAGTGTAACCAAATCTAACATCAGTCAATAAAGTTATCATTAGTATTCCATGGCCTGTGCAACCAATGCCACCTCAAAAGACTAACTATCAGGCTATGCCTAGAAACTACAACAAGGACAATCAAACAAACCAAGGGAAAAATCAATAACATCACCCTAAGTGATAATTTATTCCCATTTTTGAGACCATGAAATCTTTATTTGAGCACCTCTATTCAAATAAGATAATTAATCTACCTAAAAGTTAATCGATTCATACAAATGTACCAAATCCCAAAGGATATCATGAAGACCTATACTACAAGTATCATAGGCAAGATGGGCATGACGTATAGATGTGCTACAATTTCAAACACCTAGTATAGGATATGATTGATAGGAATGACCTTTAGGTCGATAACCCTATTGTGCCAAACAACCAATATATGGGTATTTTTAAAGACACATTGCCTACCCATGAGGAATAGGAAAATCTAGTACTGCAAGTGAATTAGGTCCATCAAATACCCCCTAAACAAGGGTTCATTAGCATGGTCAAAATTATGACAAGGAAGAAGTATTACCCAAGTCTAGTTGCACCACCTACGGATTCAAGCGATATTATTTCAATGTCATAGCCATTGTCGCCTCTAGTGCAAAACCTTTCACCTCATCTAGTGGTCATGATAAAGAGAAATCTTACTTAGATATTGAGAAAAACATCAACTCAGCTTTCTATTTATGATCTTATTCAAACATTTCCACATCATCGAGAATCTCTAATGGATATCCTCAAGTCAATAAAGCTACATCCCCAAGAGTCTAACTCCTTTAACAATTTTGTAGGGCATGTTCGACAATGCACAGAACTAGTGATTACCTTTCATGAGAATGAACTCAAGTTGGTACCAAATGACATGGTGGATCCACCCTTGCACATCATCACATGTGTAAATGGAACACCCTACAAGAGATTTTTGATCGATACTGGTTCCTCCAACAACATCATCACCACAACTACTCTCAAACATCTAGAGATGCTGGTATCCCATATTGTTGCATCCACCTATACCCTCCGAGAATTTAACGATGTTATATGCTCAATAGTTGGTACCATAGTCTTACCTATTTAGGTGGGACAAAAGACCATACCAACACTGTACCACATCTTGGAGGGTCAAATGGCCTATAATATCTTGTTGGGTAGACCTTGGATTAGGTAAATGAAGTGTGTACCATCCATCACTCACCAATTTTTGAAGTACACATATGAAGGGTAAGTACATGTTGTCTCTATAGAACTTGAGCCCTTAAAATACTACAATGTGGCAAAAAATCCTCGAGTCAACCTTATCGTCAACCCATCTAGATTTCTAACTCAATACTTCTAGCCAAGGTCCAACTCCTTCACCGTCACCTTAAATTAATCCATTGCCATATTCTACCATACCATCCTCGTCATTGACACCCCTAGCTATGCCTTCATAATCATCGAATCCTCCATAGATAAATATAGGGAAAAGGCCTATTGATGAGATTCCCCCCAACCATATCCACCATCTTCATAGAAGATATTCCAAGTCCAAAAGATGAGGAACCACCTTGTGAGGCAAATATAGAATCAACTCAAGCCTCACTCCCATATCCTCCTTCTCCACCACCACAAGTCACAGTTCATCTAGCTACCACTGGTTTAGGAGAATACCTAGTTAGGAACATCACAAAAACTCCTACCATTGAGATAGTGTAAGACATGGTTCAACCTTGTCTTCCCATAGACACTATCGTACCACTAGGATTACCCCTAAATCAAATGAATTATATCTATGAGAACCTCAAATATGGCATATAACCCTATCAACAATAGGAAGAGGATGAAGAGCCATTTTTTGAGGATATTAACTACATGTTCAATCCTGACTTCACCATGAGATATCTTCATCTCTTCAACTAGCATGGCTATGGTTTGGGCTTGTATGAGAAAGGCACTCACATTCCTTACCATTCATAGTATCAAATGCCATATGATAAGTTTGGTTTGGAACACAACAAACCTATACCTCTTGAGGTCCTCACTGATAGTTTAGAGTGCATGAGCCTAAACTATAGGGATGAGCTTGCGTGTAATCCCTAAACCAACCCTAATAAATCATATTCACTAATGTATTACTTCCCTAGACCCATGAGAGATCAATATATATCTCGCATTGTCACCCAATCCTATGAAAATGGTGAAATTTCGCATACCCTTCCACATGACAGTGAGGAAGAAGATCAAGGGCTTCCTTATGAGTGGACATTTGATGATGAGTCAGATTACGAAGTGGTATCTATCGAATCTTCTAGTTTGCACATAAAATACATGCATATTGTCCCATTGGATGATGAACACGAGGGATATCTATGTATGTTCTCATTACACCATCCTATTTGGTGATAGTTTTTCCCAAAGAGGAACAAGTTTAGCCGAAGCCGCATTGACCACCTCTAGTCATTTCGCTTCCACCACAATCATCTACACAAGTCTTGTGACAACTTGATGTCAATAAACCCCCTCAACCACCTAGAGGAGATCATCTGTCAATCAACATGATTTTAATAGACCTTTTCGTGCCCCTGTGAGATTCGAATGACCCATCAAAGTCAGTGAACCTCAATATGGGAGCAATCTACTTTGATTTAGGATATTCTTCATCGTTTAATTTTGAGTATTGGTCTTACAATGAGATGTTAAAACCTTTTCATTTCTCCCTAATGCCTACTCAAGATATCTTTCACACCGAGGTTGAAATAGAGTTTTCAATCAATGATATAAATACAGCTGACGATATTCACCTGATACCAACTCCCCACCAGTTGGAATACGGGTCTCATATATTAATTTAGCCAACAATTGATAAATTTATCAGCTCAGATCCTGAGAATCCTCAATTTATCAAGTTAGGGGAGAGCCTATCCCCCTCTAAGCAAGAAAATTTCATAGCTCTTCTCACAAAGAAGAAGGAAAGTTTTGCATGGTCATATGAAGATATACCAGGAATGGATCCACCACCTATCAATTGCCATCCAACTTCCTTAATAGCCATCTAGCCATTGTCTACACTATTTTCACAATACATATTAGATAGGTTAGCCAATATTAAGTTACAGGTGAGTCACCAACACAATTATTTACAAAATATCTCGAATCGACTCATAAGCATCGAGTTACAGTTGAGTCATCCAAAACCTCAACCCCTTGATTGTCAGGACCCAACCCCCTCCTATGCAATCCATTATAAAGTCTCAATAGAACTAGGGATAGAGGCAACAATGTCATAAACGTCACACATTTACTTCATTTTCAAAACCCTTAGCATTGATATTTAATCGATTGTATGAGGCACAAGCAATCATGCTTCTTGAAATTCGTCCGTTGAAACATAATAAGCGTAGGTCAAAGATGCACATGAAAAATACATTTTGTGTTTACCATAGAAAAAGAGGTCATGAAATCCTTACATGTTACTCCTTTAGAGAGTTAGTTTAAGATATGATCGAGAGGCAAGAAATTTAGATAGGAGTCTTTCAGGATTCCTTTCCTACACATGAAGTAAACACAACACCTAGATATCAATTCAAACAAACTAATCAGGTGCACATTAACCTACATTCCCAAGGTTTTGTAGGAATGATCAGTGTTGTAACAAAAAAATATGAATATCAAAATCAATCTATGAAACCTATGGCATCATCCAATGTTTCACCATTGCTCATCTTGTCTCAATGGGACATTGGTACTGCACAAAATTATACATCACAGTAGGGGGTTATATCACAAAGCAATCAAAATTACAAAAAACCCAAAGGTGTCTATGAACAATTTGGTCAACCCAAAATTCTCCAAAGGTGTCTACGAACCCTTTGGTGAGACAAAAATGCTCCAAAGATACATATGAACCCTTTGGTCATGCCAAAACACTCTAAAAGTATTTACAAACCCTTTGGTCAACCCAAAATGCTCCAAAGGTGTCTATGAACCCTTTGGTTAACCCAAAACACTCCAAAGGTGTCTACGAACTCTTTGGTCAACCCAAAATATTCCAAAGGTGTCTATGAACCCTTTGGTCAACCTAAAATGCTCCAAAGATGTCTACGAAACCTTTGGTCACCCAAAAATGCTCCAAAGGTATCTACAAACTCTTTGGTCAACCCAAAAGCCCCAAAAATATCCATAAATCCTTTGGTAATCCAAAATTCCCCAATATAGGAATGTCTAAGAAAGAGGTAAGAGATATATTACTTTCACTTATGGATTCCAAACTTTGTTTGAGTTTGAAATATGAACATAGGTAACTTGAAAATTTGTGAGTTAAACCAGTGAAAACTTTTAAAGAATTATGTAAGCTTTTATATAAGGATGGGTAAGACTTCTTTCTAGTCTTGATTGTGTAATTCAAAGTGCCTTATTGATTGTGGTTTTGAATAGAAGTTTCTCTTTCCTTTGGTTGAAAGACTTTTAAGACAATATATTGCATTTAATGACCTTACCTTTCACCTCGTTCTTCAAAAATATTTTGGTCATTTTTTTTGCTTCTTGTTAAATAAATTTAGCCCTACTTTTGGTTTGGGAAATCATTTCAGATGTCTTATTTTTAACCGTAGATTCAAGATTTTAATGAATGTACCATTTTTTTTATTTTAAGAAAGTGGGGTATGTTGCATGGGAACTTTTGTTGAAAGCCTTGTACTGCTAGACCTGAAACGTATTCGAGCAAACAATATCTTTTAGGGAAAAATATTAGATAATAAAACTTTATGTTTATTTCTTCCAATAGATTTAAATAACTCATCTACAGAATGTAAATTTGGAGTCAAATGAATTTAGTTCAAGAAAACTTATGTGGAATGTTATTTACCTCGGTATTTATGACTTCAATTATGAAAGATAATATTTATTCTTTTATTAAAAAAATGAAACGTCATTTGATTTTCTTACCTATGAAAATGAAATTTTTTAGGTAAATGGTTTTACATCGAATAGTCTTTGATTAATTATAAATGTTTTGATTTTTTTATATATTTTTTGAAAATAAATTTCATTATGTTTTCAAATATTATAATAGACATCCTCTTTGTTGCTTAAATCAGATTGGGATTAATTTATATTAAACAATAGTCTCCAACCTTAATATACTCCTTATTAACCTTGGTTAGAGTTGTATTAAATATCTTGTTATTTTTAAAGTGGTGTTTGTAAATTCATGTTGGAAGTAACATATGAACTTGTAATGCTATAAGGTTTATGAACATCTATATTTTGTTTTTGTATTTATATTCTAAATGTTCCTTGATTAAACTTATAGATTATAGGCTTATAGTATTGATTTTTACTGTAAAATAAAAGGTTTTGTTTTTAGTGAAATGTTTAAAAATATTTTAAATATAAAGGAAATGTTAATATTAAGTGTAGTTTGCAAAAGTTTAAAAGATATGAATTGGCTTTTAAAATGTGAACCAAGTAATGGGTGTGGAGTCCATATAAAGGGGAATATTATAAGGTCTTCTCACCTAATTAATGTGTTTTAATATAATATGAATTGGGTCATGGAGTCCATCTATTAAGGGAGAAAGGTATGGGATTTTCTCACCTAAATATTGAATGAAAGAAAAAGAAAGATTTTGTGTTTTTAGTCTTTATTTAAAAATCTATTTATAAATTTATGAAAGAACATTTAGGAATGCATGGCATGCTAAAGATCTATCCTGATCCCTTATTCCAACTATATCTTTATGGAGCCTAACATTTTTACCAAGCAAAGTTTTGGAATAGAAGAATACTATCACTTCCTATCAGGATTCTTATTATTTGAGAATATTTTGTAGTTGTAATTTCAAGGAAATGATGTAAATTAAATAAAGCTTATATGATTAGATTTGGATTTTGGGATGAAATATATTTTTAATAACTTGTAAAGGGGTTCCTTATCATGAAAATATTGAGTCTTGATGGTAATTGTATGCTATGGTTATTTTCAATTCTAAATTAAATATTTTCAATATAGTGATTTTCAATACATTCTCCTTGGGAGGGATTTATATGTTAATTAAAAGAATTTAAATTTGTAAATCATGTAGATACTATTTAAATTTTTATTGCTTTTGATAATATGCTTCATGAAATATTTAATTTATTTTCTACATTAGCAAAGTGAACATGCTTTATTTTCATGTAAGAGTTAGAGAGAGAGTTAGTTAAATTTTTGATATTTTTTAACCTTAGGGTTGGGGGTTAGAAATGGGCATACTATAAGTAACAATGTCTAAAATCCCTATAATATGAAACTAAATATAAGGGATTTGTGGGGAGGCAACATCAAGGTTTATTTTACAATGGGCACATTTTGAGTGAGGAACTCGAGTGTGATCCAAGAAAGAGGAGCATTTAGATATGATTATAAGTGATGTATCTTGAATCTTACTTCCAACCATGGTGGCTTGTAACCCATGTGTAATGGATTAAGTTATGGCACCTATATATTTTTATGAGTATATGATATAGGAAATGCAAACACAAGATGCAAGATAGGTAAGCTATAATATCTATATGATAATGGCACTATAATATGCAAGAAAATAATGAGAGAAACTTCTACAATAACTCAAAAATATACCATTAATGAAAGCTCACAAAAATAGTACAATGTAGTATAATGGAGGACATGAACACTCCATAAATTGATATGAAAGGACTACATTGTATCACATTAATCTATACTAACCACACTCTATATTCTCTCCTCACTCTTTCACTCACTATAAGGCCTTTATATAGGAAGATAGGTTCCTTGGCCCTCACTCTACCTTTGAATCTATCCTATTACTTATGTACATGTGGACTACATGCACATTTACATCATTCCACATTCTAACACGTGCATTTATTACATTCTGAAGTAACTACTTAATATTACTCTAAAGTAAATCCCTACTCTAGTAATGTACCAAATGTGGTACATTGATATGTACCCAATAATGTAATATATTCTCTAACACCCCTATGTATTACATTATTTGGGTAATAAAGACTTTGGTATTAAATATGGGTCTTTGTATTGGTTCTAGAATTTGAGCTCTTCTCTTTTGATTCCTTCATTGTCTTATTTGCTTAGAACTAGATGAGTATCATGCTCTAGTTCTTCAGATTCTATATTCATGTTATCTTTTCTTATTTTGGGGTATTTGGAATAATATTTGTCCTTGTAGTTTTCTAGGTATCCTTGATGAACTAGTGATCTCATAATATTGCAAGTCATAAGAGGATCATAACTTCTTCCATTTCTATTCCTTGGATTTTTGTATGACCTATTACCTTTTTCTTCAAAAATTTCAAGCTTAAAATCATTGTTAATGGATGCTTCTAAAATAAGAACTTGGAAGAAATGGTCTAATTTGAATATTAGTCTTTCCACAAATATTTTATAGCACTTGTCTTTGTACTAATATGGTGGCAAGCCGAGATTCGATCAACAGAACTTCAGATTAATTTTCTGCAAATAGCTTAATACAGTCTTACATTACAATTTCCAGGTATATTTCTCTTCCCCCTCAATCCCGAACTCACCATCCCCATCCCTTACAGTTCTCGAGTTTTTATCGAGGCCTCGACCCTCTAGGCAATTAATGCCCCCGCCTAACCAAAATTTCAAATCCGTTTTCCCCCCAGGCCGAGTTTTCAAAATTTTTGCCATAAATGGGCAACTGCCCGATCCACCATGGAGCTTGCATTAATGGCTCTCCTCGACCTGCAACCGCCGTCTTGGTCAGATCGTTCTTCTGCACCGTGGTCTCCTCCATAATGGCCATCGCCTGTGTCTGTTTCATTGCCCGTACCTGTTACTTTGCCAACAATAAAAATATGCGCGGTCGTGGCCCTCATCTTGTTTCAATACACGTAGTTGTCCACGTGTTTGATTCGACCTTCCCTGGTTGTCCGCGTGCATACTTGGCTATGCCTTCTTCTTGCCGCGGTATGCCTTCTTCTTGCCACAACATTTTTTAAAACACGTGCCCCTCACAATTGTCTTGATACACGTGGCTGTCCACGTGTCAAATTTGGCCTTGCCTGGCCGTCTGCTGGTTCTCTTTTGGCTGTGTCCTCTCCTGGCCGCGATATCGTGACAGGTCACGAAATCGCGACATGTCGCGATATCGCGACCAAAAGTGCCTCTCTAATGTCGCAGCTCTTAGGGGTCACGATTTCGCGACCCCCACTGCCCTCACCTTGCCGAAGCTCCTCGGGGTCACGATTTCGTGACCCCCTCCCCCTTTGTCTCCACTTTGCTCTCCGCCCTGCCTCATTTGTTCTTCCTTGCTTTAGTGACTCTTCCACGTGGCAGCTTCCCACTGGTCGTGATATCGCGACGGGACTCCCCCCCTTCTCCTTAGTTGTAAAAGACGTCGCGATATCGCGACAGAAACTCCGCTTGGTCTTAGTTGTAAACAGATTTCATGATATCACGACAAAATTGGCCCCCGCCTTTGCCACTGCTTCTGAGGTCACGATTTCGTGACATGTCATGATTTCGTGACCTCCCCAACTTTTGCCTTATCTTTACAAAACTCTCCCCCCTGCTTTACAAAACTGCAGCCTTGGGAAAGAACTAGAATAAATCTAAATACAAGTGCTTAGAAAACTTAGAAAATTTTGGAGGATGCAAGATTGCTTTACTGTAGCCGGATGCTCCTGCATCAGACACCCAGGGTAAATTAAAAGTGATCCTCACTTCTGTTTTGTTAGGGGAAGACCCAGGCGGTCAACCTCCGTCTTCGACAACCAAGTTGCATCTTCAACAGGTCTGCCCTTCCACTTTATCAAATATTCGAATACTGTTTGTTTCTGGTGCTTCTGCCTTCACGAGTGTCTAATATTTCCTCGACCTCGTCTGTGGTTGGAGTAGGTGCTAGAATTTGCCATAATTCTGCACTTGGTACCTCTGTACTCTCTCCCTCATGATATTCCACTAGATCTGAAATATTAAAAATAGGTGAAATATCAAGCCAACTTGGCAATTCCACTTCATATGCATTTCCTGACTCCCGTTTTCCCAGTATTTTGCATGGCCCAAACTTCTTCATCTTCAATTTGTTATAAGTCTTGGCAGGAAATCTCTCCTTCCTGAGATGCACCATGACCTCATCTCCTACTTTGAACTCCTTGAACCGCCACTTCTGGTCTGCCCTTGTCTTATATTGAGTATTCATTTTTATAATTTGTTTCCTTACTTCTTCATGCAGACTTTTCATATGTTCCACAAATTCTTCTACCTCGACACTGCACTTTTCTCTCTTGTCCAACTTTCTCAGTTCAGACACATTTCTCGGGCTGTTTCCATATATTATCTGGAATGGAGATTTATTTGTGCTCTTATTGACGAAACTGTTATACGCAAACTCCGCCTGCGGTAAAACTAAATCCCATCCCTTGGGTTGATCTGCTATCAAGCATCTCAGCAAATTACCCAGGCTTCTATTCACCACCTCTGTCTATCCGTCAGTCTGTGGGTGGTATGCAGAACTGAATTTCAGATCTGTCTTCAACTTCTTCCACAAAGTTCTCCAGAAATACCCAACAAACTTTGTATCTCTGTCAGAAACTATGCTTCTTGGTAGACCGTGAAGTCGTACCACTTCCTTGAAGAATAACCCCGCAATGTGAACTGCATCACTCGTCTTCTGGCAGGGAATAAAATGTGCCATTTTGGAGAATCGGTCAACCACCACAAATACAAAGTCATTTCCCCTCTGTGTTCTCGGCAATCCAAGAATAAAATCCATGCTTATGTCCTCCCATGGCCTCTCAGGTACAGGTAATGGCTGGTATAATCCTATGTTTTGCCTTACACCTTTTGCCATCTGGCATATTCTGCAACCTTGCACAAACTTCCGCACATCTTGTTGAAGTTGCGGCCAGTAGTAATTTTCCTCCACCAGGGCAATGGTCTTATCCCGACCAAAATGCCCAGCCAGTCCTCCGCTGTGCTTTTCTTTGATTAAGTTTTCCCGCATGGAACTCCTTGGAATGCATAATTTACTTCCCTTGAACAACATTCCATCTTGGATTAGGAAATCCAACCATTTTGTCCTGTCCACAGTAATAGGTGTCAAGCAAGCCGTCCAAGCTTCTGCAAAATTCGGATCTTCGTGGTACAAACCCTTCAGCTTCTTCAAATCCCACTACTTCCACTATCATTTTAATCAATAAAGTCTGCCTTCTACTCAAGGCATCTGCAACTCTGTTTGATTTCCCGCTTCGTGCTTCAGCACAAAGGTATAGCTCTGGAGGAACTCCACCCACTTCATGTGCCTTTGATTCAGTTTGGTTTGACTGTTAATGTACTGTAAAGCCTGATGGTCAGTAAATAGAACAAACTCCTTTGGCAATAAATAGTGTCTCCACTTTTTCAGAGCCTGAACTATAGCATAAAATTCCTGGTCATAAACTGAATACTTTTTCCGAGCATCATTTAGCTTCTCACTGAAATAAGCAACAGGTCTGCCTCCTTGACTCAGTACAACCCCTATTGCACTGCCACTGGCATCACAGTCCACCTGAAATACCTTGTCAAAGTCTGGGAGTGCCAAAACAGGCTGTTCTGTGACCTTTTTCTTTAATGCATCAAAGCTCCTTTCAGCCCCTAATGTCCACTTGAACTCCTTTTTATCCCCCCTCATTGTTTCTGTGAGAGGTGCACAAATGTTGTTGAAGTTCTTTATGAACTTCCTGTAAAAGTTGGCTAGACCATGAAATGATCTTACTTCGTTGTGCTTCTTGGGGTAGGCCATTCGATGATGGCTCTCACCTTCTCTGGGGCCATTTTTAGACCTTCTTCTGAGATTACAAACCCCAGGTATACTAACTCTTTCTTGACAAAATTACACTTTTTCAGATTTATTAATAACTGCTCCTCCCGCAGCTTTTCAAAAACCCTCCTGATATGCATCAGGTGTTCCTCCAGGGTTCTGCTGAATATCAATATATCATCTAAATAAACAATGACAAACTTTCCCAGAAACTCTTTCAGTACTTCATTCATCAGCCGCATGAAGGTACTTGGTGCATTGGACAGCCCAAATGGCATGACCAACCACTCATACAAGCCTTCTCTTGTCTTGAAGGCTGTCTTCCACTCATCTCCCTCTCGGATACGGATCTGATGATAACCACTTTTCAGGTCAATCTTCGTGAAGTACTCAGCCCCACTTAAATAGTCCATTATATCATCCATCCTTGGCAATGGGAATCTGTATTTGATAGTGATTTTATTGATTGCCCGAGAGTCTGTGCACATTCTCCACTCTCCATCCTTCTTGGGTGCTAGTACTGTAGGCACTGCACATGGGCTAAGACTCTCCCTAATCAATCCTTTCTCCAGCAACTCCTGGACCTGTCTGTTTAACTCAGTTTCTACAGGTGTCATTCTGTGTGCAACTTTATTTGGCAAGCTTGATCCCGGCACCAAATCTATATGGTGGCTGATCTTCCTTATCGGGGGTAAACCCTCAGGCACATTATCTGATACAATATCTGGAAATTCCTCCAACAGATCTAGGACTTCTGTCAGGGTATCTTTGCATTCCTCCTCCCTAACTCTAGGAATTATTGCATAACATAAATGTTCATGCTTCAAACCGTCCAGAAATTTTCTCCCTTCAACTAGACAGATTCTGGAGCTGTTACACACCTTTTCATCCGCCCCCTTCATGGGTTTCAGCTTATGGCGTACACCATTCTTTGTCAATGAGTAGGTGTTGGCACAGCCATCATGCATTGCACTCCGGTCGAACTGCCAGGGCCTCCCCAGCAACATATGGCAAGCATCCATAGGCAGGATGTCGCACGAGACCTCATCACAATAATTTCCAATATTAAATTTAATGGAGCACTGCTCATTGACCAAAGCTCTGTGGTCCTTCTGTAACCATGCGACCCGATATGGATGCGGGTGCTTCTTCCTCTCTAACTGTAGCTTTGTAACCATTTCTTCTGAAACCAGGTTATCCGTGCTACCATTATCAATAATAATATTGCAAACCTTGCCCGCACATTTACATCTTGTGCGGAATAAACTTCTTCTCTGATCTGTGTCCTTCTCCTCATTCAATAGGACTCTTCTTACGATCATTGCTTCCCCTCTCTCCGCTTCTTCAAAATGTTCAGACTCAGCATCTTCCTCTGCCACAGCAGCCCTGGCTGGACCCTCAGGCCTCTTGTTCATCCTTTCTCGGTGTTGTGGACACTCAAATGCCCGATGTCCTTCTTCACCATAGTGGAAACATGTCCCACGAAATACTCCTCTTCCAAATCCTTGTCCAGATCCACCCCGTCCTCTTGGGTAGCTGTTCTGATCTCGGGGCTGATAAACATCCTCTTCCCTTTGATCCTGGTTACTATTGGTTTCACCAGTCTTCTTCGGGTCTTTATACTTTTCTCCACCGGTTCTCCCACCAGTTCTTCCACCACGGCCCCTTCCTCTTTGCTTGCCTTCAAACCGCCTATTCAGTTTTTCTTCCACCTTTAAGGCAAACTGGTAAGCATCCTCAATGGTGCTTACCCGAACTAGGCTCAGATCTTCTTGTATACTGAGTCTCAACCCATTAATATAATGGGCTACCTTTTCTTTGTTTGCCTCTAAATGCCCAGTTCTAATAGAGATTTTGTAAAACTCCTCAGTGTATTCTTGGACAGTTTTGTTTGTCCTGTCTCAAACTCTGCATTTTCCTTAGCAGATCCAACTCGTAATCTATCGAAATAAACTGTCTTTTCAGCTTTTCCACCATTCTATCCCATCTGGTTATTCTCTCCTTCCCTCTTCTGTTCCTCTCCAACTGTATTCCTCTCCACCAAATGCTGGCATGACCCTTTAACTTGGTCTTAGCAAATCTGACCCGATTAGGGTCTTCAACCTCCTCATATTCGAAATATTCTTCTAAATCATTTATCCAGTCAATCACCTCTTCTGGATTTAGGTTTCCCGAGTATGTAGAAACCTCCATTTTTGGTTGCTTTCCAATCTGAGAGATGGCCTTGTACAACCTGGCTTGTGCAGGATCCACAACCTCTTCTTCTTCCTCAGACTGGTCTTCTTCTTCAACTTCGTCTTCACTTCCCTCATCCCTTCCGGGCTCGTGCCTTCTACGTAACTCTTCTTGCAGGGCTTGAACTTGTCTCTGCAAGGCTCGAAAGTCTTCGGTCGGCACCACATTTCCTACTCCACCACGGTTTCTTCGTGGAGGCATCTTTATTTCTTCCCCTTCAAATCCTTCCACAGATCCTGGTGTAACTGCCTCTCTCCGACGATCTGTTACACGCTCAGGAGCTCCCGCTCTAATACCACTTGATGGCAAGCCGAGATTCACTCAACACAACTTCACATTAATTTTTCGCAAATTGCTTAAAATAGTTTTACAATATCATCTCCAGGCATAGAACTCTTCCCCCTCAATCCCGAACTCACCATCCCCATCCCTTACAGTTCTCGAGTTTTTATCGAGGCCTCGACCCTCTAGGCAATTAATGCCCCCGCCTAACAAAAATTTCAAATCCGTTTTCCCCCTAGGCCAAGTTTTCAAATTTTTTGCCATAAATGGGCAACTGCCCGATCCACCATGGAGCTTGCATTAATGGCCTTCCTCGACCTGCAACCACCGTCTTGGTCAAATCGTTCTTCTGCATCGTGGTCTCCTCCATAATGGCCATCGCCTGTGTCTGTTCCATTGCCTATACCTGTTACTTTGCCAATAATAAAAAAAAATATGCACGATCGTGGCCCTCATCTTGTTTCAATACACGTAGTTGTCCACGTGTTTGATTCGACCTTCCCTGGTTGTCCGCGTGCATACTTGGCTATGCCTTCTTCTTGCCGCAACATTTTTAAAACACGTGCCCCTCATAACAGTCTTGATACACGTGGCTGTCCACGTGTCAAATTTGGCCTTGCCTGGCCGTCTGCTGGTTCTCTTTTGGCTGTGTCCTCTCCTGGCCGCGATATCGCGACAGGTCATGAAATCATGACATGTCGCGATATCGCGACCAAAAGTGCCTTTCTAATGTCGCAGCTCTTAGGGGTCACGATTTCGTGACCCCCACTGCCCTCACCTTGCCGAAGCTCCTCGGGGTCATGATTTCGTGACATGTCACGATTTCGCGACCCCCTTCCCCTTTGTCTCCACTTTGCTCTCCGCCCTGCCTCATTTGTTCTCCGCCTTGCCTTAGTGACTCTGCCACGTGGCAGCTTCCCACTGGTCATGATATCGCGATGGGACTCTCTCCCCTTCGCCTTAGTTGTAAAAGACGTCGCGATATCACGACGTCACGATATCGCGACGTTGCAATATCGCGACGAAAAATCTGCTTGGTCTTAGTTGTAAAAAGAGGTCGTGATATTACGACGTTGCGATATCGCGACAAAACTGGCCCCCGCATTTGCCACTGCTTCTGAGGTCGCGATTTCGTGACCTCCCCAAATTTTGCCTTAACTTTACAAAACTCTCCCCCCTGCTTTACAAAACTGCAGCCTTGGGAAAGAACTGGAATAAATCTAAATACAAGTGCTTAGAAAACTTAGAAAATTTTGGAGGATGCAAGATTGCTTTACTGTAGCCGGATGCTCCTGCATCATAATAGAAGTAAGATAAATGAGATTTCTCTCCACAATATTTACATGGGTGGAAACTCCAGTAGTTTACCTTCTCATGCACAGATTTGCTGCAATAGGTGCATAACAATGATACCCCAGCTTCTTTTTTATTTATTTTAGGAAAAAATATTTGTTTATTTCATTGATGAAATAGTTAAACCATGTGTGTACAAATGAAGCTATGCCATATTTACTTCTTTCATAAATCTGTAGGAGGTATTTTTGATCAATATTATTTTCTACTTTTTAATATCTTCATTAGTGTGGTTATCATCAACTCCCTTTACTATTTCACTAGAAGATGTTTCTGAAGAATATACTTTCACCAAACTATTAGTTTGTGAGTTTTTAGAAATCCTTTTAAATTTCATTGATTCTTCCCTTCTATTTTTCTTCCTTATTATCCAATGAATTCTTTGAATTATCAATCATTGAATCAAGTGTATTTATAAGCCATTTCCTTACTCATTTTCTAATTATATTATTTAATGTGTTCTTTGGAGTGGACATCCTTATAGCTCCCTAGTTTAGAGTAAGTTATAAGCTTGATAAAGTTATTAGCAAGTATAAGTTCACCTTTTGAGTTGATTTTTGTAATATTTTGTAAATATTAAATATCAACTCCTATTTCACTTTATCTCTCCTAATGAACTATGTACTTGTAAACTTGAAGTTCTCTATGGTTGGATTTATTTTATCCCTTTAGTATGAGTATGAGACAAGTGTAAGTAAATAATTCCAACTCCATTAAGTAAATAATTAAGTTATTTTTATACCCTTTTATATACAATAGTTTAATATTTCTAAATTCCAATAATATATGTTTGATGTATACCTTATAACTCCATAATTTTGGAATTTTTAGAAGTTGATAATATTTGCAATAATTTGATTTACTAAGTAGAAACCCTTATATCTCCTATGATATTTAATTGTAAATAAAATTTTATTTCAACTAATGTACTTGAAAATAATCTTAAGGATAAATTCCTTTGATTTACTTTCTAATGTATTAAGGTTGATTGCTTCTCCACTATAAATAAACTAAACCTTATGATATACCCCTTATTACTCATTTAATGAAAGCAATGTTAGTCAAGGTGAAACCTTACCTATATAATGTTGCAACTCCTAAAGAGTAGGTGCAATATTGGTGGGTGTTGTATTCCTTTGAAGGTGAATGTATGGTAGTGATGGCAATGTGTCTTAAATACTCCTTTGACTCCTTTTCAACTCCTTGGATACTCGATCTTAATCATATTAGGATTATAATACTAATAATTAATTAATCATTCACTATTATTATTTTATATGGACCATTGTGTCCTTTCACTCACAACTATAGGATAGGTATATATGATCATTCAAATGGGTGTAAACAACCATCCATGAATAAGAAAGAATATAAATATATTATTTATCCATTGGTAGGGTTTCCTCTCCAATGAAAATATGATTCAATACAAAGGTGATTCTACTAGTTTTACAATCATTTCACACATTCAATTTCAATTATTTCATTCACATAATCCACTAGGACATAGATTCCTACCATATGGTATCATATCCTTCATAATATTGTGCCTTAAAAATTTATTTTTGCTCACTATCTCACTCTTGCTCGTACTCTGTTGCATATCCACCCAAGCATAATATTTTTTGCTAAATTATCTATGCATGATTACATCAATAGTGTCATATGTGCACTAATATATTACTGTGCATTATTATTATTGATTCCCAACATCAAAATAACCACACACAGATCTGCCACCCACTCAATATACAATCAAACCCACCATTTCATAGTTATAAGTGACATTGGACGATCTCAAGCATCTAAGAATAACTCTGATGACCAAATGGTGAAAATAGATGACTCTCACTATGTAGTTGTGGGTGAAGGTATAAAAATTGGATCATAAAAACCTCTTTTTATCCTTTTTAACCTTTTCAGTCACCCCAAATCAAATAAATGCAGTCAAATTATGAAGAAATAATCAATCTACTGTTCAACGTCCGTTTTTAGGCGAGGAATTAAAAAATTGGTGACAAAAAATAAAATATTTAACCTAACCTAAGGTTTTTAATTAATTTTTGACCACTAGCTACCAATTTTTGATGTTGAATATCGCAAGAGAGCAAAGGTTTTAAAAAAATATTGGGAAACTAATCCCACATTTATAAGGGAACCAGTAAAAGTGTGTTTAAAATATTTTGCACACACATAATCAAAACATGACTTAGGTCATGCTCTCCTTTTGATATTTTGCATGACACTTTCCCTCGCTTGATCACTCATTGTCATCACTTGTCCCTACCCACTTCCCCACCTCATTTCCTACACTGCCTATCATTGAATCTGTCCCATTGTCCTGTTCTCCACCTGCCTACTACCTCCTTCTAGACATTGTTGATATCACCTTTCTACCATTGCTAAAATTCAAATTCAAAAAGTATTCCTATCCACACTACTGATGTCACCTTCCACTACCAAAATTCAAATTTAAAATTCAGAACCGACCGTTGGAGGGTCATAAAAAATTGTTTAAAAATAATTTTGTTTTTGACCAAAATTTTTGCCAAACCACCTCAAAATTTGTGCCAATTTTTTGCACAACCACAAAATAAAATTTGAAATTTAAATTATATTTTGGTAAGGAATTGTAAATTAATCCTAGATGATTGAAGGTAGGAGATCTCAAGACATGACTATTGACAAATTCTACTAGGAGTTCCGCCAATGGAAGGACCAAATTACTAAACATTTTTTATCAAGGCAAGATTACACCACCCTAAAACTTAATCGAATATTATCAATTAAACGTAACATCCACAAGGAAATAAAGGAATTTGATCCTTTTCAATCCATAATGGGTGAAGATGAGGAATATGAGCAATAAATATCTAAAACACCTGATCATAGCCAGGAAGACAATGAAGTCAATGTGCAAGAAGTGATCGATACACCTGACAAGGATGAGGTAGCCATACTTGAAGTGACTAATGGAGGCTAGAAATACACTCTACATAAATTACACACAAGTTTCTCACCACCAATGAGTTATCATCGTATAGGCAACCTGATTCAAAAAGGAGGAAAAAGAGTGAGTGCACATTTATTTTTCCTTTGTTCTACATAGGGAGAACCTGCTAAAGTGAAAGACCACCATCATCACGATTCTACTATTATTCCTAGCAACCCCCCACTAAAATTTTAACCCTCAGGATGCCCCTACATATGAAAATCTAACATTAAAATAGTACAATAACTTGCACAAATTCTACTTGGAAAACAAGGGACAAAGCTCCTTTTAAGGAGGGTGGCATGTTAGGATTCTAATCCTAACCATTAATTAATCATTCACTATTATTATTTTATATGGACCATTGTGTCCTTTCACTCACAACTATAGGATAGGTATATATGATCATTCAAATGGGTGTAAACAACCATCCATGAATAAGAAAGAATATAAATATATTATTTATCCATTGGCATTTCCTCTCCAGTGAAAAGGTGATTCAATCCAAAGGTGATTCTATTAGTTTTACATTCATTTCACACATCCAATTCTAATTATTTCATTCGTATAATCCGCTAGGACATAGATTCCTCCCAAATCATACCTTGAAATTAATCTTAATTCCACTTAAATTCACCTTGACTCCTTTGCATTCAATGCTCACACAAGATGCCCTTCCTTCACTGTGTGATTTTGGTCTTTATAATTTGGTATTCTTACTTCGATCTAAATGTGTCTTTCAACCTAGGCTATTAATAGTGTAATCTCCTTTACTTTGTACATTACTAAACCTTTTACCTTCTTGATGCTCTTGAAACTCGATGCATGCATTTCTCGAACAAGTGGGTGGTAGATAGATGTTATAGTCTTTTCAAGCTTTGGTTGATGAGTCTTCAACACTCTCTCTTTAGATGAAGTGATTACTAAACCTTTCAACCTTAAAAATATTCCTTCAATGCTCCAAAGATGAGTGTTACATCTAATGCTCCCTGCACAAGTATTAGTTGAGTTATGTAATGGTTTCTTTCATTGTGCCTAATGGAACTTTCATGAGAGGACATCCTCAATGTCTTCTTGTCCTTCAATATTTCTTTCTCAATAGGTGCAAGTTGTTCATTCTTGGTATTAACACTCTTCTTATTCTTGCCAAAAAGTGCAAGCTATGCATTTTCAAGTGAATCAATGATGAAATCTACTTCAAGGTTGGCTTCAACTATGGCTCCAACATAGCATTTTTAGCTGATGATATGTCTTCAGTTGGTGGTTACTCTTGATAGCTTCAACCACTCTCTTTGTTGGAAATTTTGAGTAGTTTTGTTGTCATTGATGTCAAACGAATATTGGTTTAATGTCATCATCATTAAGGACATCAAGTGGTTTTACTAAAAGCAAGAAGGTCTTGGAAAGGAATAGGATATAATATTTATTTTTAATATTATATGCCTAAAAAAGGCCCAATGGAAGAAAACCCGAGAAAGAAGAAGCAAGTTTGAATTAAATAATAATATTTTATTATTATAATATTTTGTGTCAAATAACAAGGTGAAGAAAAAGAAATTCGAAATTAAAAATACCCATGAGCATTTTTGAAAGGTTTAATTTAAATTAAAATATTTTAATAGTTGATTAAAATTTTAATTTAAATTAGTAAAGGAGGCAAAGGTTTTTAAATTTAATATTTAAAAAATTAAATTTGAATTTTTAAATTCGAAAGAAGGGCCGACGTGAGAAATCAAAAGAGGAATAAGTATTTATATAGGAAATGATTTCTATTTTCAAAGTCCATCTTATTATCACACCTTTGAATTCGAAAAGAATTATTGAGCACTGTGTCCAAGAGGAAAGCAAAGTGAAATTTAAAAGAGCTTGGAGGGAAATAAAATAGCAAAGGTTGTGTATTGGTTTGGCATCCCACCGATGATGGTAGCACAGATGGTAGTTGGGAGAGTGTTAAGATTTACGTGGAGGAGATTGTGATTCAATCCATATGATCGATATTTTAGAGAAAAGAGCCCTTCATCCATTTTGGTTGGCATGTTTGTGAGGCGGCAGGTTTTGTGGGACAGTGTGCATGTTGTGTTTCATGTGGATGTGCAACCCACTTGGTGGTCTATCTTGGATCTAGGGAATTGGGAGTGCAAAGGTCACATGGTCAAATCCGATGAAGTTTTCTTTTGTGGGCAGAACAAAAAAAGGTATGCCATTCAATTTTATTTGGTGTTGAAAATTAAATTCTTTGAGATTATTGTGGATGTTAAGTGAGGCAGGGGAGTTATAAGGAAAAGAAAAATTAAAATATTTTATTTTGATTTTTGGTGATTGAAATTTATAAAGTTTGGAGATTATAAGGTGTATAAGGGTTTTTCTATGCATGTTGTTTTTAATGAAATTGTTGAGTTGAATATTGTGAGTTTGGAGATTATAAGGTGTGCAAGGAAAATTGTTAAGTGTTGTGTTATGATGAAATTATTGAATTGAATATTGTGATTTTGGATATTATAAGGTGTACAAAAGGATTTTTTATTTTGTATGAAAAATAATTTTTGATAAAATTATTTTATGGAGATCTTGAGATAGGTTGTGGTAACCTAACCCTCGTGTTGGTAAAAAAAATTGAGTGTGGTTAAGACAGGTTTTGAAGACATATCTCCATCAAAATAAAAGGTATGGGTACATCTTCCTTGTGAGAAAAATATTGTTGGATTGAATGTTGTGAATGCTAAGTTGGAGTGAAAAGGATTGTTTAGTAAGCATTGTTGAGTTTGATTTTGTGATATCCAATATTGATGCTTGAAGGTTTTTCTAGAATAAAGGTTGATGATAGAAACCTTGTTAGATAAGGATTGTTGGAAATATTGAATGAGCATTCATGTGAATGATTAGGGTTTATGAAATATCATGAGTATCATTGTTATGTAAAGTTTATTTGATAAGCATTATTGAAAAATCCTTCATTGAGTGTTTGGGTGAGAGGATTTGATTGATCCTAGTTGATTGGAAGTGTTGAAGTGATAGTTCAAGTTCTGTGAAAAAAATTGTTCTTAAATTCTGGATTGAGTTGAAATAGAGATTTAAAGTGATTGAGCATTGTTATCAGTGAAACATATTAAGTCTCTAACAATTCTCTATATGTTTATGTGATAAAAATTTAAGATTGAAAGTGATTGAGCATTATTGTGAGTGAAACATATTGAGTCTCTAACAATTCTCTATATGTTTCTATGATTAAAAAAAAAATTGAACCTTATAATGGATTTTGTCATATTTGTTTTTTTTGTTCATGTGACTAGTGTTTTTTGCAGCTGGTGGGGCACTGATATAGGTTTTTTATCTACAAATTCATGCATGGGAAACATCTGCTTTGGCCTCAAGTATTTCCCAAGGTGTGTTTGGATTTGATGTCGCAAAAAAGCCCTAGCAAGAAATAACAAAGTGTTGGAGATCCCTGACAATGAGGCACCAGACCCCACCATAATAGTCTTGGAGAAGATGACAATTTCATCAACCTCCAACAATATCAACCAGTTGAAGAGTCTGTCTGGCCTCATCAGTGCAGCTGTTGATTTGTGTGATTCCCTAAATCTTCTGTTTTATAGCCAGTAGTTCCAGGGGCACAAGGAGTCGAAGGCAAAATCTAAAGATGATGGCAAGAACGATGATAAGAAGTTAGATGAGGACTACAAGGAAGACTGCTTGGCCTCTTGGCTATCCATTCTAGGGGATGTTTTTTTTTACCATATTCTATTATTTTTATATGGGCACAAGCTACTCTGCATGGTGCTTGCATGATTAGTTTTTGTCTTTGTTAGTTCTTTTTTGCGTCTTTCTTTTCTGATGGCCATAATATTAGGCTTCCATAGTTTAGTTTGGTTGTATTCTAATGGAAGAGTAGGTCTTGGCCATTTTTGTTGTCAGTTTAAACTTTTAGGGCTTGGCCTTTGTCCAGTTGGTCAGTGGACCCTATTTTGTAAAATGGTTTTGGGTCAACCAGTTAAAACCCGGTGTTAATTATAATATTCTCTTACTTACCAAAAAAAATATATATATATTGAAAGTGATTGAGCATTTTTGTGAGTGAAACGTATTGAGTCTCTAAAAATTCTCTATATGTTTCTGTGATAAAAAGAAGTATTGAAAGTGATTGAACATTGTTGTGAGTGTGAAGCATATTGAGTCTCTAAAAATTATCTATATGTTTCTGTGATATTGAACAAGATTCCGTGTGAAACTGATGCAGGAGCATCCAGCAGCACTAGCAGCAGAAGCAGTAAAGTTCAAAAAAAACTATGCTGAAGAGTCGGGAGAAGAAGAAGCAGGAAGCAAGGAGGAAAAAAAAATGGCCAAGTCTGAAAACCGTCGCGATTTTGCGACGTGTCACGAAATCGTGACAGAAATTGGCAAGGAGGAAGTGCAGCAGAAGGGGCCACGATTTTGTGACGTGTCGCGAAATCGTGACAGTTTGTCGGAGAGGGACGAAGGCGCAGAAGGGGGCACGATTTCGTGACATGTCACGAAATCGTGACCCGCAATTTTGCTACATGTCATGAAATTGCGACAGGTTTTGGAGCAGAGGAGAGAGCGACAAAACGGTCGCGATATCACGACATCGCGATATCGCGACGTCACGAAATCGCGACGCAAATTGGAGAAGCGGGTGTGGAGGAAAAATGGTCGTGATATCGCGACCAAAATGGCAGAAAAGCACAAGGAGCCAGAAACATCGTGATATCGCGACATGTCGTGATATCGTGACGGAGAGAGAAAATGGCGCGGGAGGAAGAGAAAAATATGGCGGGAACGATGTTTTCGAGGACTATTCGAATTTGACACGTGGCAGAAGCTGAAGTGAAAGTGGGGGATGACCAAGAAGCATGGAAGATGAGAAGGATGGGCCACGTAGGGATTTTTGACGGATTCTACAGTGACAGAGAACGTGCGGGAATTAATTTCGGGCTGGTGAACCCATTTTCAAAATTTTAATTAATCGGGTGGTTGAACCCGTTTAGGCAGGACATTGAAGTTTGAGAGGGTCGAGACCTCTATAAAAACCCATTATTTTGTTTTAATCGGGACGATGGACCCTAGAATACCCTTAGAGCTTAGGAGTGAGGTAGTAGAGAATCGAGCCGAGGGCCGGTGATTGTAAGCCTACGGGCTGTAATTTTTTTGCATGTATATTTTTAGTTGTTTTTAATGAAAAGGCAGGGTTTGTGCAGAAGGGTGTTCTCCAGTGCCCCGTCAGTGGTATCAGAGCAGGAGTTCCTGAGTGCGTAAACAGACCGCCGACCGTGAGGCAGTTTGCGCCAGGACCTACGAGAGGGTTTTGAGAGAGAGAGAAAGAGAGAGTTTAGCATCCCCGAGCGTGTTAGCAGACCGCTGGACGTGAGGCAGCTACACCGGGATCGATTAAAGCTTGTGAGAAAAGCAAAGACATAAAAAAAAAAAAAAATGTATTCCCGAAGAAGATTGGACAGCAAGGAGGAAGACATGGTGTCGGAAGAGGAAGTCAAAGCATTGCAATGGCAATTAAAAGCCTTGCAAAAGGAATGGTCCGCAATGAAATTACGGGAGAAAGAAGAACGACAGAAAAGGCGGGAAGAGAGACGGAGAAAGAAGGAAGAAAAGATGAAGGAGGCTGTAGAGGAAGAGAGCAGCAGTATCGGGACCTGCCCGAAAGAAAGCACAGATTATTCTGTGTAAGAGGAAGATTTAAAGCTGGCTGCAGTAGAAGTTTGCAGTAGTGGAGAAATCTGTCCGATTGAAGACAGAAGTGTGGGCCCGGAGCCGAGGTCGAAGTAGTTTGCAGAGACGGAGAAGGGTTCGAAAGTGTTGCGGGAGGCAGCAACCAGACCCAACAGAAGTGAAGATCACTTCTTCACTTACCCCGGCTATCTGATGCAGGAGCATCCGGCAGCACCAGTAGTAGAAGCAGCAAAGTTTGAAAAAAACCGTGCTGAAGAGTCGGGAGAAGAAGAAGCAGGAAGCAAGGAGGAAGAAAAAATGGCCAAGTCTAAAAATCATCGTGATTTCGAGATGTGTCACGAAATCACGACAAAAATTGGCAAGGAGGAAGTGCAGCAGAAGGGGCCGCGATTTCGCGACGTGTCGCAAAATTGTGACAGTTTTCCGGAGAGGGACGAAGGCGCAGAAGGGGGC
Organism: Wollemia nobilis; assembly: GCA_028583015.1. Lineage (NCBI taxonomy): Eukaryota > Viridiplantae > Streptophyta > Pinopsida > Araucariales > Araucariaceae > Wollemia > Wollemia nobilis. Next base: position 3,015,581 of record JAQPPZ010003109.1, on the reverse strand, counting down.
ACGATTTTGCGACATGTCGTGAAATTGTGACCCACAATTTTGCTACATGTCATGAAATCATGATAGGTTTCGGAGCAGAGGAGAGAGCGACAAAATGGTCGCGATATCGCAACGTCGTGATATCGCGACGTCGTGATATCGCGACGTCGTGAAATCGCGACGCAAATTGGAGAAGCGGGTGCGGAGGAAAAATGGTCGCAATATCGTGACATGTCATGATATCGCGACCAAAATGGTAGAAAAGCACAAGGAGCCAGAAACGTCGTGATATCGCGACATGTCACGATATCACGACGGAGAGAGAAAATGGCACGGGATGAAGAGAAAAAGATGGCGGAAACGGTGTTTTTGAGGACTGTTCGAATTTGACACGTGGCAGAAGCTGAAGTGAAAGCGGGGGATGACCAAGAAGCACAGAATATGAGAAGGATGGGCCATGTAGGGATTTCTGACGGATTCTGCAGTGACAGAGACGGTGTGGGAATTAATTTCGGGTTGGTGAACCCATTTTCAAAATTTTAATTAATCGGGTGGTTGAACCCGTTTAGGCGGTAAATTGAAGTTTGAGAGGGTCGGGACCTCTATAAAAACCCATTATTTTATTTTAATCAGGACGGTGGACCCGAGAATACCCTTAGAGCTTAGGAGTGAGGAAGAGGAGAACCGAGCCGAGGGCCGGTGATTGTAAGCCTGCGGGCTGTAATTTTTCTGCATGTATATTTTTAGTTGTTTTTAATGAAAAGGCAGGGTTTGACGAGAAGGATGGGCCATGCAGGGATTTTTGACGGATTCTGCAGTGGCAGAGACCGTGCGGGAATTAATTTCGGGTTGGTGAACCCATTTTCAAAATTTTAATTAATCGGGTGGTTGAACCCGTTTAGGCGGGAAATTGAAGTTTGAGAGGGTCGGGACCTCTATAAAAACCCATTATTTTGTTTTAATCGGGATGGTGGACCCGAGAATACCCTTAGAGCTTAGGAGTGAGGAAGCGGATAACCGAGCCGAGGGCCGATGATTGTAAGCCTGTGGGCTGTAATTTTTTTGCATGTATATTTTTAGTTGTTTTTAATGAAAAGGCAGGGTTTATGCAGAAGGGTGTTCTCCAATGCCCCGTCAGAAACTTATTGGTGTGATTGAAGAGGTTTTTTATAGATTGAATTTATTTGAGTAATATTTTGTGGAAGCTTACAATGCAAATTTGAGGAAGACTTGTTGAGCAGATTAGACAAGTCTTGGTGAAGACTTGTTGAGCATATTGAACAAGTTCTAGTGAGGACTTGTTGAGGAGATTTGAGGTAAGTATTTGTGAAGACTTGAGAGCAGTGAGAACAAATTATAGAGAGAACTTGTGGATAGATTTGAGGTAAGTCTTTGAGAAGACTTATGAGTAGAATTGATTGATTTATTTTTTCAAATCTTGACTTAAGGTTTGGGGCAGATCTATCAGATTTGATTTGTAATTGAGTTAAGCTTTGTGTTAAGGCTTGAGGATAAATTTAAGGATAGATTTTGGTGCAAATTTTAGGACAAGTTTGTGCCATACTAGAGATAGAGATAGAGTAGATTTGTGCTAGACCAAATGATTGTATTTAGTGTATACCAGAGATAGATATTGAGAATATTTGTGCTAGATTGAAGGACTATGTTTAGTACAGATCAAAGACAAATACTAAGTAGATTTATGCTAGACCGAAGGATCGTGTTTAGTGTACATTTGAGATAGAGCTAAGAATAAGCTTTGGAGGTGATATAGTATAGATGAAAACATTCTCAAGTGGATAGAGGTCCATTAGCTAGGATAGTTAAGATAGGTCGTCTGACTGAGGACAAGAATATTTAGTGGATAGAGATCCATAAGCCAGTGCAGTGGAGGAGAGGAGAATGAGGTCAATTTTTTTAGAAGATCACCTACCAGAGTAGAGGAGAATGAGTTCTCCTATGGATAGATATCCATGAACTTTATTAGGGTATTGGTGTCTCCTTTGGATAGATATCCATAGATATTGTAATAGAGAAAGTTTTCTCAAGATAATTTTTGAGAAAATTTTAGTGAAATATTTTCTTCATGGAGTAGCCCACATTGGGTGAACCACGTTAAATTGATGTCTCTATTGTGTATGGTTATTTATGCATTGCTTTTATTACTGTTTTTTATATTACCATTGATATATTGAATAACATTGATTGGAAAGAAAAGTAAAAAAGTGGTCTTATACTGTTCACCCCCACATATCAATATAAGCTTGTGTTCTTCACTCTTCCTAGCTGGTGATTCATCTCCAATGGATGGTATCTTTTAATTACTTTAGCTAGCAATTTGTACAAACACTTAGTTTAGTAATGTAATCCCTTTATACCTTTTGTTTTAATGTAGCTTGTACTTCATTCTCTTTAGTGTTGTTTTCCTAATAATGATTGTTATGTATCCTTCAATGCTGCAAGTTTTTGATGAGGTAGTGGTCCTTTGCAATGGTTTGATCACATGTAGCTAGTTGCACCAATATATGGTATCTTGTAACACCTTTATGAGGTGAATATTTAGCCCTATGGATGGCTCTTCGCTCAAGCACCTTGATTCATGCTTCCCTTTGCCAATGGTGTCCACTTGTAGTTAGGATGATAGGATACATAGAGTATCTTTAAGACACTTATATTTTGTCTTCCTTTGATGTAATAGAAGATAATTTTGGTTCTCTAATAAAAAATCTATAATATATGCTTACTTACACCGAAAACCTGAGACTCCTCAAGTCTCATTTTGTAGCTTTCTTCACTGGTTTTGATGGTGACTTTATTCTCCACACCTTGGAGGAATATAACCCTATAATGTGGCTTCTCTAGGCCACAATAATTTGATGGTTTTGTGTACTTAATAGTGTCTCTAGACACTTTAATAAATTTTAATTTGTTCACTTTAGTTTTCCACTCTAGCTTAACAACCAATGCACATAATAATCCTTTAAGAGTAACTTGTTTGATGAATAACTAGAATAGTGTAATCAATCCTTAATATACTAGTAATATCTCTAACTCAATGCACTTAAGGATACTAATATTTTCATCTTATTACTCCTATAAATGAACCCTTAAAGTAATTTGAAATATGCACTTAATTTTCACTGTAACTTAAACTACTTAGTACACCTTAAAATTATTTAAGAACGACTAGTATAGTGTAATATTGATCTCACCTTATTACTCCTTCAAATGAACCTTAAATCATGCACTAGTAATTGCTCCTAAATGTACTATAATCTCTATAACTTAATGTAGTCTTATTTTTTGTAACTAGATAATAGGAAGATGATATTTTTTCTATCAAAATATATCTAACTCCTATTTTAATGTACAAGTATAAACCTTAACATAAGCTCTCTTCTACACTGTCTTAAACACATTAAAATGAATCCAGTCCTTGCAATTTTTAAACTAATATGGTGCTTAATGAATCTTAATAAACTAAAAATCTAAAGTTCAACTAATGAACCTTTTCACCCAAGTTTCTTACCTTTAAGATTTGGTTCACCAAATTGCTACCTTTAACTAGATGAACTTGTAGCTATTATTGGTTGTCCAAAATAGCTCCTCTACTCACCAATTCGTAGATTAATAAATCCTCTATCTTACTACTTGAAATTGTACTATGGTGGTTTTGATTCTCCTTCAGAATGCACTATTTAATTATAAATTTCTATAGCTAGTAATATTGTCCTAATTGCTACCTCTATGTAGTTAGTATCTAAACTAAAATGCTATCCTTGAAACTCAAAAATTTGGTAGGGAACTCCTCCAAATCACAACTAAGTTTTTTTTTCTTCAAGAACCCCTTAAGTATTTTGTTGAATATTTATCAAACCCCTATCTCTGAATGAGCCTTCTAGCCTTCAAATGTAATCTTCAAACCTCTTAGTTTTGGTAGTAGTTTTTGGCTCATTTCTTCTTCAATATCCTTGTAAAATTCTAACTTTAGTCAAGTTATTATTCTCAAGAATATAAAATTATTGAGGTCTTCACTAATATCCTCTAAAATTTGGTAAGATTCTTGTCTAATTTTTCTCCTTTGGGCTTGTTTTTGGATGGTGATAATTATCCCAAATATTTTCTTTATCAGGAAATTCTTCTTGGTGGTAAATTTATCCAATGAGTTCTCCTAGGAAATATTTTAATGGTCTTCTATGAATATCCTTTAATGATGCTCACCAAGTCCTCTTTATTTCTCCTTTAGGATGAAGTCTTGAATCTTCAATGGATATCACCAATTTCCCATCTTCACCAAGACTCTTCTCTAGATTCTCTTCAATCTGTTGTTTACAGTCTTCAATGGAGATCACCAATCTCCAATATTCTTTGTATTCTCTTCCTTGAATATGCAACAAGCCTCCTATGCCCTTTTATTCTTATCCACTTTGAATGTCTGTAATCTCTAGTAATAGGATATTTTATTCAAGCCTCCAAATCTTCGTTCTTCCTCTTGTTGCTTCTAGTAATGGATTGATTCTAAAGAATATATTATTGCTTGCTCTTTTGTAGTAATCTTCCCCACTTTATTTGAATGTCTTTTTTCTTGCAACAAAGTGTTAGGTCTATAATGGAAGAAATTCTAAATCTAGATATGATGAATCTTCACTAGTTGATTTATAAATCTATTGGAATCCTTGTTGAGTCCTAGTATTCATGAGTTTTTCTACAACCCTATGGAAATAATCTAGCTAAATGTAATCTAAAAACTTCTTTAAATGAGATTTCTAGATTTCTCTCAATCTCACTTATGGATCTTCCTATTTCCCATCGATCTACCATGTGCTCTAATACCACTATTAGCTTTTGATGATTATATGATATAGAAAATGCAACCACAATATGCAATATAGGTAAGCTACAATATTTATATGATAATGACACTATAATATGTAGGAAAATAATGAGAGAAACTTTTGCAATAACTCAAAAATATACCATTAAAAAGCTCATGAAAATATTACAATACGGTATAATAGAGGACATGAAAACTCCATAAATTGATATGAAAGGACTACATTGTATCACACTACTAATCTATACTAACCACACTCTATATTCTCTCCTTACTCTTTCACTCACTATAAGGCCTTTATATAGGAAGATAGGTTCCTTGACCTTCACTCTAACTTTGACGCTATCCTATAACTTATGTACATGTGGACTACATGAACATTTATGTAATTACACATTTTAACACTTTTGTATTTATTATATACTGAAGTAACTACTTAACTTTACTCTAAAGTAAATACCTATGCTAGTAATGTACCAAAGGTGGTACATTAATATGTACCCAATAATGTAATGTATTATCTAACAATACCTTGAGCAAGAAGGCTTAGGTGTCCATGTAAAAACTTCACACAAAGTGATAGTCACCTTAAATAAACCCTTCTTGAAGATGGTATAGTTCAAGAACTGAAGTATTAGACATTCCACCACAGAGGTGCAATTGACTAAACTAAAAGGTATTGCACCCATATAAACCAACATATACTGACATATGATTCATAAGGTAATTGGTGTTCCCCTCCTGTAAATATTGAGAAGGGATAATCCCAATGCTATGGTCAAGATATCTTACATTCATGGAGAATGTAAGAAATTTGGGATGACCATTTGAAGTATCCTTTATGCCATGAAGGTATACAAGGTAAACCTTAGAATCTATAGGATATTGGCCTCTCCTATCCACTCAAGAAATATCTATAGCATTATAATATCAAAATGTGGTAGTGCCTTGTCAACTTTTGTCCTATTGAAAATATCTTTTGTGAACCTTGACTGTGAGCATTGCTATAATAAAATAATTACTCTCTCATGGGTTGGTTAGATTGGGGTTGTTACATAGAAAATCTTCTTTAAAGTGATTACAAAATGTAGAGAAAATCCTAAAAGGCCATGTCATGCTAATTTGCAAAAGCATGAATTAAATGACACTTGTTGGGTATCATTTAGTTAGAGTTTATCTTTAGATATTTTTTTTTTTTAAATCTTAAAAATTATTCATATATCTAAATACTCAATTGATGTAATTTATTTATTTTATAATTAAATTTTATAGGTGCAAAATTAGAAAAAAAAAATAGCTTACTAAAACCTTGCATGGTTGGTGATATTTGGTACATATTTAGACTACTTCATCTAATACTATATTCATTGTTGAATAATCTATGAACCTGTAGGTTTTAACTAACATGATTCTTATTGCCTTTGTCTTGATTTTCATAAACTTATAATTTAATCACATCAAGTTAATTCTATTAGGATGAGTTAATTTTTTTAATTTAATCCAATTATTAACATTTAAATTAGACTATAAGAATAACCACCTACAAATTCATCCCTAGAACTATCTTATCTTAGATTTGGTGCATATAAGCTTATGTTACAAATCCATCGTTCTTGCATAACATATTTTTGGCAATAATTTTTTTCAAAATTTATAATCCAAAGTCTAATTTACTATAGCGAAGAGAAATAAGATATTTTATTTTGACAATTTAACCATTAAAAATAAACAATTTATCGTCTATGAAGTGGGAAACACTCAACACAGTTGAATTTTTAATTAGTAACTAATTGCTAATTTCTTAGGTTTAATTGATAATTGTTGGAGTTCCTTTATTAGTGTGAATCATGATCCATCATGTATATTACTTTATGTACCAAAATCACTTGTACTTGATATTTAAATACCAAAGGCACAAACAACATATGAAACTTATATGGAAATTTTTATTAAATGATATTCATTTAGATAATGAATGGGAACCACATCAATACACTACACAACCACCTTTTCCTTCTCCAATTGTATATAGAGGAAGACCATGTGGTGGTTATCCATTATGGGAAATAAAGCATAGGAAAATAAATGGCATGCATATCATTTTGTATGGAGTGAAGAAGTTGAAAAATAAAAACTATTAAAAATGATAAATACAACTATTTAAAATTTATTATGAAGAAAAATATCTATTGAATTTTAACTTAAACTCTAGGATATACTATTATTATCCAACCTATATAGTTTAAATGTTTAATCTCATTTACCTTTGTTTTAAAATAGACAATTACTTTATTGTCATATTTCTAAGTAATTATATCTATGATTTCTCCATGGTTTGGTCTATTGATAATTTCATGGAATGAGATACATGTGAATGACTCTATCTACCAAATTATATTGGTATCAAAGTACTCGTCATGATATTGGGAGTACATGTATTTAATACAAAAGAATGAAAAAGAGGGCTTGTTATTTACATATCCATAGATTAAAACAAAGTCATGGAAGTTTCAATTGAATACAATGATAGAGGATGAAGATTATTCCTCAAAATTTGAAGATAGTTTAAAGATGAAGAAATAATGGATCAATTTCTTGTTACACTAGAGAAGAGAACAACTACTTATAAAAGCAAAAAGAGTGTACTAATATAGAAGAAGGTTTATAATGCTCTCATATTTATTTCAATCCACCAAATTTCAAGATGAAGATCAAGTTTAAGGTTGAATATTCTAATAAAAAATAAACAAAAAAAATAATTAAGGTATTCATTTGAGCAATCAAAGATATTCTTGGATGACTTAGATACAATGATGCATAAATTTACTTGCATAACATTAGAAATATACCAAGATGCATTAATATGATGGAGGAGATACATTCAATAGTTGGAACATAATGAATTATGTTTATATAAAATAAAATTCCTAAATTAATAAGACCATAAGGGAATGCTTTTATCCACATAGCTATGTTACTAAAAATAATGAAAAGTTATCATTATTGAAATAAAAACAAGAAATAATATTGATGATTTACTAATGTATTTTGAAATCATGTCATGTTGATGAGGAATATATTTAATGATGTGGAGATAATCTTAACATATATTGGTATACTTCCAACTCATATAGAGGCCTAATTTTACCACTCTTTTCCATCAATACCTTGGAAGAGACTAACATGAAAGCTCATGCCATTAATGAGAGTTATGATAATGAATATTTCCTCACCCACAACCCAGTTAAGGAGAACATCAAGAAAACCATTCAAAAGTATATAGAAGAAGCAATTACAAAGGAAGGTATATGCTACCACCACATATAATGAGGAGAAGCATTGCACTCTTTGTAACCGATCTGGACATTACCTATTTAAAGTTACAAATATACATGAAATATTTTTGAAAAATAAATATAAAATGTTACATCCACTATTTTAAAGATAAATAGGGAAATTATATTTCTAAATTGAATGAGAGTATTTTTTGTGGATCTTTCTATGTCATTTGTTTCCATATAAGACATCATGAACAATAAGGAAGAAGATATTATTAATGAAGGAATGAAGTGCTTGTTTATTTTTAGGACATGTATGCAAATGATAAATGTAAATGTGTTGATTGATTCTATAGCAAAAAAAAACTTGATTCTTTAAATGATAAGCAAACTGGGTTAAATGATCTTCCTCATCCTAAGCCTTATCCTCTTGGTTGGATTCCTAATGAAGTTGTGATGAATGTTGGATTACAATATGGAGTCAAAGTTTTACATTTGTGTTGACTTTATTGATGAGGTATAATGTGATGTTCTATGATTGGATTTTTGTGAGCTCTTATTATCTATACCTAATTTATAGATAATAAATTCTATTTTTATTAGAAAAGAGTATAATGTATGTCTTAATAAAAGAAGTACAATTGTACAAAATAACTTAGGCTTACAAAAAGAATGTAACCCATCAAATTTCGAATTAAGAAAATATAATATCCAATGCAAATAAAATTATATATTTCTTTTCATCAAATTTAAGGAGAAGGGAGAAGATGTTGAATATGAATGCTAATTATTTAGTTGTGATCTTGAATAGGGAGAACAAATGAATAAGTTTTAAAAAATCCTTTAAGTTAGTGTATGTGAAGATATAAATCATCCATCAAAAAGAAAACCTAAAAAATGAGATTCATTTCATCCAAAGGTCCCTTTTCTCAACTTGGGATTATGTAAAAGATCAAAAAATAGAAATAATAAAATGAAGAGGAAAATTTAATTGGTATTGGACCAATAAATCGTCACACTTAATCCCTTTTAGACCATCCATTGTTTTAGTGCGCAAGAAAATGACATGTGATGAATATCCATAGATTAACAAGCCTTGAATAAAATTACCATAGAGAGTTAAATATTCGTTGGATTAGAAAATAATAGTTTTAACCAATTATAAATGGAAAACCTTTCACCAAGTTTGATCTAAACATGGATACCAACAAATTCTTATGGAGAAGGATGCTTGGACGATAATCATAAAGACAAAGCAAGTTCTATATTAATTTGACCTCGTTGTCTATGCAATTATCCTATTACATTCATGAGGGTGATGAATGATTCTTTTGTTAATTCAAATATCTATTTTTTATTGTATGTTTGGATAATATTTTAATGTTTAGTGAGATATGAGATAAGCATATTTAACCTCCCATTTTTTAGCTAGTATAGTTATATAATTTGAATTGTTGCTACAAGAGGATTTATTGGAGAAGTATGCTAAACACAATTTTTTTGAAAATATATATCAACATTTAAAGACCTTAAATGCAGATTGACAGTCTACATTATAAATTTATAAGATTGTATTTCAATTGGGAGCTCAAGGGTTCACTTCATAAGAAAATATAGAGTTATCTTATTGTTAGTCATTTTGGCATGAATAAGATAATTTCCTATTGAAAAGATATGTATTTTGGTTAAGAATGGAAGATTTTTTTAGTTAAGAATGGAAGATTTTCCAAGTTTTCTAAGGTTTTTGTTTTATGTACAATAATAACAAATCGAATAACAAAAAAATCGTGAACATACACGTCATTAAAGATTTCAACTATACATAAGAAGATTATTTCCATATATTTTCTTTTTGAAATACTCAAAATAAAATAGAAATATAGTTATTTGCTTGTTATAATTGATTTTATTTAGAAAGATGTATTAACACCCTAAAGAAGATTTTTATAGATCAAGAAGTTGCTTACAACTTCTTTACAAAAGTTTGTTCATATTTTGTAAGACTATAATTTAAAGAATCCAAATACTTTATGTTTCCCTGTATAGGATTATAAGTTTAATAGTCTTCATTTTACTTATGATAATGTCTTTCTTAGGTTACTTTATTTGAACATTATTAATTTTTTAACCTGAATAATTAATTTTCCATCTTAACTAATGTATTATCCTTGTTAGTAGTTATATGTCTCAATCACCGATAAGAGTTATTAGTTTTGACTAAGATATATTAGTCGCATACACCCGATCAACATTATTATTTATTACTTGTCACAACCAAACACTATTATTTAATTATTAATTATAACTAGTAATCACTATAAAAGTATTTCTTGTCATTTATAACTCCAAACTCTATTTTTGATGTTATAAATAGAATATATCATTCATCATAACGTAATTTTATATGCGTATAACATAATTTTCTTTCTCTTATTGTATTTTTATTTCCCCTCTAATCTCCTTTGTGTAAATCTCAGTAAAAGCTGAGGGAAGGTAGGTTCCTTTGAAAAATATGACAAATGTGTTTCAAATTTTAATGTTACATCATAGTTAAATACGTCTTCCCTCCTTCCTTCATGATCTAATCTAAGTTGGTGTAACCCGTAAAAAAATGGAATAAAAATGATTTACACAAATATTTCTTTAATAAAACGAACAAATCCTTCTTAAAATCCATCTTAAGAACGATTTGAAACTCATTCCAAAGCCATAATCTAGGATGGGTAATGGCCATGGTTAATTTGAGCATCGAAGAGCGGCGTATGGTTCTAATATTTATTACAATCTAATCAAATAACTCTTTTTTCCGACAGAACCAGATGTGACTGTCATTTCTAACAACACCCATTTAACTTCATCCTCCTCGGTCAAGGGTACACCGAGGGTTAAGGAGGCAAAACGCAACATCCTCCTGGTCTACCTGCCAACAAGAGAAACAGAATAAAGAAGGAAAAAGGTTGAAAATGTAGATAACAAATAATCATAAACTCATAAATTTAAGGTCTCAAACTATAGAAGCTCAATGTCAGACTTTACTACCTTTGCACTGCGGATCGCTTCTACAAGAATCCGTCTCCGAAACTGCATGGAAGAATAATTTGGGATCAGATCTTATGAAAGAGGAATAAAAACACATGAGAAGAAAACAATGAGATTATTTATAATATTATATATATAGATTACACTGCAACGGAGCGTGAAAGGAAGGCGAATCACCTAAGAGATCTCGGCCCTCTCCACAGTGACAGGAGGCAAGCACGATCAATGCAAATATAACCACAAGGCAACGTTTTTTCAGCGCCATTGTTTCTTTCTGATAAGTGCAAGACAATAGATCGGATTACTGGCCAAAGGAAAGTGTTGCCAACAATATATATAGACAGTTTCAGCACTAATTTCAAGGGGGAACAAATCAAATTGAAGTATAACTGGTAGAACACGTTATTTTGATATGGTCAAGCTAAGGAATTGATCATTCTAATATAAAATTAAACAATATTTTATTTGTAAGGCCTTGTCAAAAGTTATAAAATAAGAAAACTTAAGACAATAAATAGGATTCAAACAATTAATCTTATTATGTGAAGAATGCTTGTTTGACTCTTACTTTCCATTGTTTTAATATATATAGAAGCTTTGTTGCGGAGAATCCCAATTCGCATATTATCATGGCTTTCTCCCACATGTAAAAACATAATTAATGGCTTTTTTTTTGGCTTTGTGATTAAACTTTGTAGAGGTGGAGAACTGTCTAACTGCGTAGGATTCTCGGGAGCTAAGGTGACCAAGGGGTATGTTATATCCTTTACACTCATAGACTAGGAGATCAAAATGACTCGTTCCAAGTTCAAGGATAGAATGTTTGATTTGTTTATTGAACAACTAATTTATGTTCGGTCTTTCTAAGATTTAAGCTAAAAGAAATTAAACAGCAATGCTAAGAAACAATGATGCAAGCAAGAAGCTATCCTAGAATTATTCTTTGACTCAATGAAATCTAATCCTAGTTTGCAAAGGAATGAAACAATTTGTTTTATTTTTGGCAAGCATACAAGAGAATGCACAAACAAGATTTACCTTAGATGCAAACTATATGCCTTTCTTATTTTGATGCCTAAAAATAAATGTTTTTCTTTTTATAATTAAATCTCAAATAGAAATGGATAAAACAATAAACAAACAACCTAAAAGATCTATTGGAACACTTACTTGATCCAGTGGTTGACACTAGCTTTTACCTTTCATGTAGAATATTCAAACAACTTTACAACCTACAAAACAACTTCAAAAACCCTTGGAAAAATTGATCAGTGTTTGGAGGCCTGCTTAGGCTACTATATGAAGGCACAACAACCAAGTCCCCTTGGTTCCTTTAGCTGACCATCTGAGAATAAAAGCGAATTGTTAACCTTTGGGAAGCAAAGCAAGACAAAATGCAATAACATGAAATAGTATAAAATATGAGGTGCAAATAGAGATATTATGACCTAAATAAAATATGCAAGAATAGGCTAGGGTTTTGGAAGTAAACTTTTACCCCCAAGCCCTAGAAAATTGAATTTGCGCCCTATGAGGGCTGAATATGAATTTGGTCCTATCAAATTTACACCTTGTAAGGGTAGGGCACAAATTCACAACAAATACTTTAAATGATCTAATAATGCAAAAATGCTATGAAGGATGAAATTTTAATGATCTAGGGAAATAAAACATTGCAATAAAACCTAGCAAAAGTGAAGAAGTAGCAAAAGGATGGAGGCAAAAATTGAAATGGTAATCCCCTCCTCAAGGCTCTAACACTTATTGACCAAAGGCAAGAAATATTAAAGCAAAGCTTTAGTAGAACAATCCAAAGGAGGAGAACACTTGAAATCACTTGAGAGCACTTTAGAGCATCAAAAGAATCACTTTTAGCACTTGCAACTTATAACTGGAACTAGAGGAAAATGGGTGTCCAATACTCTTATTTATAGGAGGTTTGGAGGGCAAAAAGGGTGAGAAAATAAAAAACAACCTTGGCCAAGAGCCGATGCCATAAAGGTTAGCCAAAAAAATGGGAATTGTTTGAGAAAAAACCCAATTTTTTCAAATTTGCACCTTATCTTGAATGATTGTAAATTTGGCAAATCCAAGGAAAAAGGCAAAACAAAATGGAAGAAGGAGGCTCAAACTTACACCTAACAATTTTGAGGAACTCCTTGAGGATTCTAAAGGAAAATTACTCATTTTTTATGGATCATTTTTCCATGTCTACATTTTGCCCCTTCTTTAGTGCATTTATGGCCTAATCAATGCATCAAAGAAATATGTAGACACCTAAGAATGAAGGATAAAAACACAAAAAAGGGGTGGTTGGGTTAGAAGAAATCAGTGGTGCAAAAATAGTTTCTTTCGAGATATTTTGAAATTTTACATGCAAAACAAGACATTAATGACTTTAACGCCTCTCATAATAGGGTGCCTCCTCAAGTTTTAGAAGGAATATAATATTTTGAAGGGAAGTCAAAAAGGGTAGACGTAGAAGAAAAAGAAATGAAAAAAAAAGAGAGATAAAGAGATAAAAAGAAAGAGGAGAGAGAAAAAGAGGGATAAAAGCAAAATAGGGGTGAAAAATAAGTCATTTTCACTGCACAAAGAGGAGAAGGGCTTTAGAGAAAAAGGAGAAATGGCACTTCCTACACATCATTCAGTGATTTTGAGGGGTAAGATTGGTGTAATAGCAGATCGAGCATGGGTAAGCACAAAATATAAACCCTAAAAAATTAATTTATCCAAATTTTTATTGAATTTTCAATTTTTTTAAGGATTTAGAGTAGAAATCGCCATGTGGGGCTTGACACAAATTCTAGGACCACACATGAATTTGGCACAGTCTTAATGACGATTTAATTCACATCCCATCTAGACAAGACGTGAATTTGCACCCTAAAATGAAGGAGAACAAATTTAGTAGAGAAGAAAAAGAGAGAAAAAGAGAGAGAAGAAATAAAGAAAAGGAGAAAGGAAAAGAGAAAAAGACATGTAAGAGGATTACCACTTATAATTGTTGTATTTATTATATTTTTAGTTTTTTATTAACTGGGACATCCCTAGGGTTTTCTGGGATGTCCTTGGTTTTTTCTTGGGTCTTATCCTGGAAGTCCTAAGTTCCTTCTAGATTCCTTTCCCTTGGAACATTTTGCTCTGTCCTTTTTTCTTGCAGGGTCCTATTTGGAGTAGAGAATCAGAGGGTCTTCAGTGCAATGCTTCATGGATTGGAAGTATGGCTTCTTGGGTAGCTCTTCATAGTTTCTTTTTTCTTTTGTGGGAGACCCCATGCTTTTCCTATGGTGCTACCCTTTGAGTTTCTAGATGTTGGTTTGGTGATGGGTTTTAGCTTTTTTGTGGCTTAGGGCAATCCCCTATGCTGAATGTTGTTGTTCTCCTGCTTATCATCCTCTTCTACATCTCTAAAGCTATTTTTTGGTGGAGTTGAAGGTTACTTTGGAGTTCTTGCTGTATTTTTTGGCTTGAGGGTAGCCTTGTGCATTTAGTTTATAGCTTGTGCATCATAGATATTTTTTCTGATATTTTTTGGGACCTCCCAACCTTTTTTTCGTGGCCTGTTGCTCTACACTATTTTTCTCTCTATATCCTTTGGCTCCTCGATAGTTTTCCTTGCTGCATCATATATTCTAGGCCTGGTGCTATTTCTTCTTTGGTTTTTTAGATGGATTTTGAACCATGCTGCTGTATCCTCATTGTTGTTGCCTAATCTGCTCCTTCCTTATACATCTAGGGTTGTCCTCGACAAGAATGTTTGTTTTTGAATTTAAGTTTTAAACATTATTAGCAGGTGGGATGGCCCTATTTTTTTTCATTCCTTCCTTTAGGCAGGATTGGTGTATTTTTTTCCTGCTTTTAGTGCTTTATAGCATGTGTTTTTTCTTTCAAATTTTCCAGCGGGTTAGCCCTATTTATGTTTTTGCAAGATGGCCTTGTCCCTCTTCTCCTTTCATCGTGTCGTTTGGTTGTAATTTTGCTCATATTTTTTGGGAATTTTCTAGGCGAGATGGTGATATCCCTGTCTTCATTGTAATGTTTCAAAAAAAATTTGTCCTTCAAGACCATCCTCTATAATTTTTGTAGGGTTGTCCTTAAGCTGTCTTGTTAGGCTTTTGTTTTTACTTTGGTCTTTGGGGATCTTTTAGTTGGTCTTGGGGCATTGAATTTAGTCTTATTACTTGTTGTAATCAAGTTTTGGGATCCTAACCAAAAAAAAATTCTATTATTTTTTGATGAATTGAGTTGATAACATTTTACTAATATTTTTATTGCAACATGTGGTACTATGGGAGCTCATAGATTTTGATTAAGGTACACTATTAGTAGTGTGGCTACTGCATCTGGTAGAGATGCTCTAGTTGGAGGTTGATAGAGTGCTACTAACAACACTGGTGGAGATGTGGTATCTAGAGTTGTCTACCTTTCAGCTACCCATAGGGGAGATGACCATCACATTAGAGGATATGTGGTGCATCCCCATTAAGAGGAGGGTAATTTATAGAGCATGAGGGTAACATACCACATTGTGGAGACTATTAGGGGATTGGAACTATGATATCCAATAGAGTGGGATCCACATAGATGAGTTGCTAGAGTGATATGGGGTAGATGCCTTGATGACTATACTCTAACGAGAAGTGGTAAGATTCTTGGTGTTCCATACTACTAGGTAACACCTACCATGGGTGCTAATAGGAGTAGTGGTATACATGCGATACTAGTAGGTTTATTTCACATGAGTTTTGTATGTACTAGCATGTTTGTATAGGATATTCTACAAATTCATGTACAAATGGTATACAGGTCTAGTAGGTATGACCTTGCTCCAAGTATGGTGTTGGGAGAACATACCAGTTTGAATACCACATGCACTTCTAGAGCCATTTCCCAACCCAAAGAAACCAATAATATATAGATGGCCTAGATATTGGGAGGAATTCCAAAGGACATATGTTGGTATCCTACCACTAGGAAGGCATGTGATAGAGAAGTTGTGAGACCACCAGATCATATGGCGATCATGGCATCTACATTCTAGTTGGATTGAGGTTACAAAGGAGATGTCTCAAATATGGAGGGTCTATTGGATCACCATGGAGAAGGGTGAGTATGAGCTATATCAGTTTGATCGAGTAAAATGATCGCTTGACATTCTCCAAGAGATATTGAACCTTGGGGACTACTAGTTTAGGTGGATGTAGAGGGATCTACTAGAAGCCAAAGGTGACCCTGATGTGGGTAGAAGGGTAAAGGAGGATCTATATTATCTCCTATACATCTATCCAGGGATGGATGATGTTAGGGTGGTGCTAGAATACAAGATATGATATAGGGGTACTTTTACCCCAAGGATATCCCCACTAGCTAGTGTTCGTGTAGAGATACCAAGTGATGACCTGATGAGTGCAATTGGTGCTATAAGAAGCCACCCGATGCACCGTCGAGTGGTGACAAAGAGTTCCAGACCCACCTAGGAAGGTGAGGATATAGATTACAATACAGATAGTGATGGTTATGAGGACCACCATCACCCTCTTAAGATCAAGAGGAGGGGGAACAATAAGTGGTGCCCACATAGTAGCAAATATTAGGTTGATAAGGACCATAAAGGGTGCCTCTACATCGACAATAGTGGGCCCTAGTAGGACCATGGGTCAGAGAAATACAGGGAGGGGGGCAGAGGTGTTGTAGGCCTAGATAATGGCTATGCAAAAGGAAATGGACCTACTTTTAGTAGATAGGTTCAAGAGAATAGAGGGGTTGTGAAGTTCCTTGAGCATGACACTCACTAAATGAGACACGATGAGGGATAAGGTAGACAACCATAGAGGAGATGCAAGCTAACTACAGTAGGAGCAACAAAAGGCTTAGGTTGAGGGGATGTCTATCATAACCAACAACCATCTGAGCAAAGGGATATTCCTTCTATAAGAGTAGTTGTAGAGGGCATAAAAGAGGCTAGAGGTGTTTGTATATAGGGATACTTTCTACCAGACTCTACAAGAGAAGAACTATCTCCCTTGACTTAGAGAATATTTTTATGATTATATTATGCTTCCAAATGTCAAGGAATATGTCACAACCCATTTTGACAAACCCTTCTACATACGGCAATAGGATGTATTTTCCAGGTTGGTATCTTTGTGAAGTCAATTAATGCTTTTGTGAAAAATATTAAATTGGGCATTAAATTAGACAATTTTTAGGGTAGAGATTTACTTTTTAAATATGCTTAATTAATTTAATTACCTTCATTTTAGAAGGAAATTAGGAAGGTTGTTTTTGTGTATAAACTAGTTCAATTTTGATTGGATTAAAAAAAAAAACTATCTTGTAGATTTAAATAATAAATATTTCCTTCACATGGTTATTTTGGGAAGATTGAAATGGTGGATAAGATTCTTCTCTTATATCTATGGATTTCCTTTCTATTATATATATATATATATATATATATATATATATATATATATATATATATATATATATATATATATATATATATATATATATATTATATATAAGCATCTTTCTTGTCAAAAAAGAAAGAGAACTATAAATTGCCATGGTAGTTGAGATAAAGGAGTCTATGTTATGTTGGTATGGAGAAGATAGGAGCAGGAATATACAATCTTAGAGGAGTCACACTCTGCAAGAGTTCCAGGTTGGAAATTTCCACTCTAATTATGAGCTTTGGTTATGTATTTTAATATGTTCCTATATTCTACTTTTCATGGTCATAAATGGGGTATGAGTAGCTCACTATTTAATTTATTTGTTATAAATTAGATTGGTGCCATTTGGACCCTTTTCCAAGTTTCAATAGGGCCTTATCGTAATCAATCTTGATTTTAATCGGTCAAATTGTTGTTACCAATCTATTTTAACAGGCCTGTGTAAATAGCATCTTTGTTTATTGACAATATATGCATCATTGGTAATATCGAGGTATGTTCTTTGTATTTTCTTGGACAAGAATTTCCTTACATCATCCTAGGCAGGCAGAGTATTCACTCATGCTTTATATCATTTATGAAACCTTTGTGACCCCGAATGTAATAATATTTGGTAGGGAGTTATCATATGGCCATTAGAATTGATAAAAATTACCTTGTACTCACCCTTATATCTCTTTGGCCTAGATTTGAGTCACTCATAATTTTAGTAAAGTATTCAAGGGGGTAAATTTAGAGTTTACTCTTTGACCTCGTATAAATATTATTGTGGTTTATTAATCATGTATGGTCGGTTTAATCTGATTGATTAGTACCTCATATTAGATTATGGAAGTTTGAAACCTCACACGTTTCTAGTAGAACTTATGCTTGATGAATTCGGTGGGAGCTACCAATCCTCTACATCATTGAAGGCTACCTTGGTGAAGGGATATTATGGAGTACTCCAACTAGTGTTGACTATACTATCAACCTGAAAACCATTTGTATGAAACCTATCATCGTGTCCTAGAGAATTTCCAGCATGTGGTTTTGAATTGTGGTAATGGCAAAACCATTTTTAAAATGTCATAAGGCTCTAAGTATCAATACTATAGAAAATTTGGACTATGTATCCATAGTTATTGATAAATAATTTAGTTTCCTCAATCCTATTCATCGTAATTTCTACACGATATGTAAACTAAATGGATTGTACATTTGCTTCTAAGTCTCGTTGCATCATCCAACCACCTAGAATAATTTTCATTTTTGATTGTAGTGATAAAATAGCTAAACTAAGACCTTGGACTACTTTCTAATTGCCTTCCTTTGACACATGTTATGTTGTCCTAAAAATAGTTATTTATTTCATTCTAGTTGGGTAAACAAGCTGCATGGGAATCACTCTGTTGACGACGTTCAACTGCATATAAAACTTCACCCATAGCCTCTTCAGAAACCCTATTATATTATGTCAAAATTGGATATACTGGTCTGATGGAATCTGGAGGGTAAATCATCTCATTGGTCCTCTCACTAAGCAACTAATCAACCTTAGTTGTACTCCTCATTAGATAACATTTAAACTTCAAAATTGAACATTACCAAAGGTGTTGGAAAGAAATTTATTAATAAGAATGAGAAACCCTAATGGGTGTCGGGAGTTTTTATGGATGTTGTCATATGAAAGTTATGGTACAATATTATAGTTTATTTCATAATAGTGCTTCGGAGTATGTTTTATAGATTGAAATAATATGATTACCTTGGTATTACCCACTTGGAAGCAAGAATGAAAATGTTAAGGCTTGTTTTATTATTAGCTACTATGAGAATCCTTCTTGGAAATATATGATAGTGGAGCTTGGGATTTACTTTATAATTCAATGTCTTATATTCATGCATGAGTATGTTAAAGACTGAAAATAGTTTGTTGAATATTAGAATGATTAGCATTTGGGAGTAAAATGTTATTTAAGATTGGAATTTAGTTAGTAGATAAATAGAATGAACAAGTAAAATTATATATATATGTATATATTGCTTTTATATTATATGTATTATAATGAAAATTGTAAAGGGATTTAATCAACTAGAAGCATGAAAAATATCTTCTAGTTATGGAAAGAATGGAATGGTGTCCATTCCTTGGGAAGAGGTATGTGACTCTTCCTTTTGTTTGGTGTTATCCAAACAAATGATGAATGAGATTAATAATTAATCCTTGTTATGAAAATATTAATGATGAATGAATTGTTCATTCATGCTTGGGGATTTTATATGTTAATGGTAGTAATGATTTTAGTGAAAATATAGATTTTATATATAAAATACATACTATGATTTATTATGAAGTTTTTAATGAGTGGAATCCACTAGAAGAATGGATGATCTTGGTGTCCATCCAGGAAGAGGTACAAGACTCTTCCCAATATCCTTGACAATCAAAGGAATGGCATTCATGTTGATTGAGATTAGAAAAAAAAATTAGAGATAGACCTTGATGTTAGATGATTTATGGGAATTTATGGGGTTTTCCCTCTTTTGAGAGATTAATTGAACAGTATTAAAGCAAATATTGGGGGTAAATTTTATATCGTATGGAAATATGCAAAGTAATCAGTGGATTGAATTTTGATCACAAAATTAGCAAGATAATTAGAGATTATGTTGGATCAAAATTTGGTAAAAATTTGATATCAGTTTACCAATGCATTCTTAAAAATTTTATGATAGAGGATGAAATAACTGAATGCATATTGGGATCCAATTATGGAAATGAATTTATTTGAAAGCTAACCTTGGATTGAAATACAAAAAATGTGAAGGATATTTGATGCATCTTTAGATCACATTTGAGAAGATAATTGATAGCATTTGGAAAGTAGTAAAATGAATATTGGATCAAATTTAAGAAGCGAATTTGATAGCAATTGAAAACCAATTGAATAGATTAATATGTTGTATTCAATGGGCAATTAGACCCCTATTGGTTTGTATATAATCAAAGGAAATAGCTTTAGAATAATGAGCTTTATATCATCAATGCTAAACCTCTAAGGGGTTACTCTTATTAACCTAATATTAAGGAGAAAGATGGTTGACATGGGTTGTTACAATAGGATACAATTATGAAATGATAGATAATTTAAATTATTAGCTTACATTATTAAGTTAGGAGGAATGGTTTATTAATGAATTAATAGTATAGGACTTTAATTCATGGATTGACTTTGTGTCAATTATGTAGAATTAATTTGGAATTCATTCTTGAGGAAACTTTTTGGTTCTCTCTAACATCGATATGACTTCTCCAAAATAAGATTCCAATGATTATCATAAACATATAAAAATTCTTAGGATGGCTTAGAGGAAGGAATCATTAGAATCCTTAGTTGCATCATGAGTTTAAAAGGATAGATGGATTCCTTATTGGTATGGTAAATACCTTAATTATATAAGTATGACTTAGAGAAGGGAATTAGGAAAAAAATTTAATTGCATCATAAATTTGATAAGGAACGATTGTATTCCTTGCCATGTATAAGTGGTTGAAATGGACCCATAGTGTCCCTTCTATATCTGTAATATTTGACATCTTAAGTTTATGAATATGAGGAAATTACATATTTTTGAGGTTGGGTTTATTCCCCATGAGGATTCCCAAGATAAAAAATGTGTCACTCTATTTGTGGTTTGATGTGTTAGTTCTTATGCAAGTTGCTTTTATTTCAAATGAAAATTATTTAAGTGGATGAGATGGTTAAATGCTTGATAAAAGAGTTATGCAATTCTTATATTAGTCAATGTGTACTATGATACAAGGAATGTATGCTTAACTTTAATATGTTGATGATTTAATGATATATGTTTATGTCAATTATTTTTTGGAATGTATTGGGTAATTATGAATGATGTAGTTAGCTAGATTTACCTTTCAACGACTAGAATTTGATGCATTCAATGGTTGTATGGATGAAAAAATAGAATGTAATGGAATGTAAATCTTTCTCAAGTGGATATCTCATGTGTGCTACAGTATCAATAATCATAAAGTAATATATTCTACTCCTTAAATTATTAATTGGGTCATGATCACTTCATAAATATTCATGGTTGTTATAACCTGAAACATTATGATAATAATTTGAGGATTGATCTGAGTTCAAACTCGGAGTAGGTTGGACCCACAAAAGGTAATTTGGACTTAAGTTGTAAACTAATTCAAACCTTATATTTTGAGTTGATAAATGAATGTACATGAGTAGGTACTCCCATGATTGTTAAATAACACCCTTTTTTAATGAACATAATTGATTCATGTATATAAAAAAGTGGATCTAATATCTATGAATAACCATTTTTGATATTATTTCATTATGATGGGTTTCCAACTTCAAGGCATTCATCTAAATATAGATCTTTGTGGATAGTATGGATAAGGGTGATTTCCCATTTTAGATGGATGAAACCTAACACTTTGCTAGTTTTCTCGTATCTGAGTGGTATGAGGGTTTCGTAGGAGCTGATCACTTCTACTCAAGAGTGAATCTGATCAAGTATTAATATTTTTGAGCAAGGTGCAGCAACGGTATTGTCATTGTTGTCAACATAGTCAAATAGATATGTTGATGCAAAAGACAGGAGTTCAAAGGTGATTCAGAGTATGTACAGTGATTTTCCAAGAAGATCGAAGTGGCCCATATGCAAAAGATCAAAGAAAAAGACAAGTAAGAAAAGTGTCATGATATCGCGACATATACAATAGGCAAGAAAAACTGTCATGATTTTGCGACATGTTGGAAGAGAGAGAAAAAGCAGGAAAAACTGTCACGATTTTGCGACATGTTGGAAGAGAGAGAAAAAGTAGGAAAAACTGTCACGATTTTACGACATGTTGGAAGAGAGAGAAAAAGTAGGAAAAACTATCATGATTTTGCGACATGTTGGAAGAGAAAAAAGCAAGAGGAAAAACTGTCGTGATTTCGCGACATGTTGGAAGAGAGAGAAAAAGCAGGAAAAATTGTCATGATTTTGCGACATGTTGGAAGAGAAAAAGGCAAGTGGAAAAACTGTCGTGATTTCGCGACATGTTGGAAGAGAAAGAGAAAGTAGGAAAAAGTGTCACGATTTCGTGACAAGTTCGAAGAAAGAGAACAAGTAAGAAAAGTGTCACGATTTTGCAACATGTCACATTTTTGTGACTAAAATAGGAGAGAGAAAGTAAGTTTGAAAAGTGTCACGATATCGTGACATGTCGCATTTTCACGACAAAAGAAAGAGAGGAAGCGTATGGAAGCAGAACTATCACGATTTCATGACAAAAGCAGAAAGCAAGACTTCGAAAGCAAAAGTGTCGTGATTTCATGACAAAAGCAAAGAAGTAAAGTACGAAAGCAGAAGTGTCACGATTTTGCAACAAAAGTAGAGAAGAAGACTTCGAAGGCAGAAGTGTCATGATTTCACGACAAAAGCAAAGAAGTAAAGTACGAAAGTAGAAGTGTCACGATTTTGTGATAAAAGTAGAGAAGAAGACTTCGAAGGCAGAAGTGTCATGATTTCATGACAAAAGCAAAGAAGCTAAGTATGAAAGTAGAAGTGTCACGATTTCATGATAAAAGCTAAGTTGAAGACTACGGAGGCAGAAGTGTCACGATATAGTGACAAAAGCAAAGTCGAAGTCTATGGAAGCAGAAGTGTCACGATATCATGACAAAAGCAAAGACAAAGTATACAGAGGTGGAAATGTCGTGATATCACAACAAAAGAAAAGACGAAGTCTGCAGAGGCAAAAATGTCGTGATATCACGACAAAAGAATAGAGAAAGTGTACGAGAGGAGAAAAGTGTCATGATATCATGACATGTATTTTCATGGCAACAGCAACAAAAGAATCTATAGAGGTAGAAATGTCACGATTTCATGATAGGTCGTAAAAGCGCAAGTCAAGAAGGAGAACCTAACGAAGACCGATGACAATCGACTAAAATTAGGGTTTACAGTTGTTATGAAAGTCGACTAAGATTAGGATTTATAGCCAACTAAGATTAGGGTTTTCATCATAAAAATATTGTTATAAAAGGAGGGCTGTTTGGAGAATTGGGAGTGTCGAGGAATTTGTGTGAAATACGATCATTGTGCGTAGATAGCAAGTCGTGTCGAATCGTGCTAAGTGCAAAATTTGCAAAGAGAGTAGAGTGCACAAAAGGTAGAAGATGATCATGAAGTTCTACTGTAGTGAAGCAGAGTGTGCAAAGTGATTATGCATAGAGAGTAGAGTGCGTAGAGAACGCAAAGGTGAAGAAGACCAGTCAGGGTCTTGCAAAAGCAAAGGTATCTTATTGTCAAACTTATATATTCAAATTGAAGTCCAGGTTGCAGCTTGGCATCAGGGGTTGGTTCTCCTTTCTTTTGGTGCAGATAAATCAGGGGTTAGTGCTCCTTCTTGTTGGTGCTGGTAAATTAGGGGTTGGTGCTCCTTTCTATTGGTGTAGATAAATCAGGGGTTGGTGCTCCTTCTAGTTGGTGCTGGTAAATTAGGGGTTGGTGCTCCTTTTTGTTGGTGCAGATAAATTAGGGGTTGGTGCTCCTTTATGTTAGTACAAATAAATCAGGGGTTGGTGCTCCTTCCAGTTGGTGCTGGTAAATTGATTGTAAAGTTGGTGCTTTGCAAAGGCTAGATTTGGATGGTAGTCCAAGTAGTCAATTTTTGAGGAGTAGCCACATTGGTGAACCTCATTAAATCTTGTGTTATATGATGCTCTTTTGTTATACTTGATGTATCTAGTAATAAGTTTTAATTACTACGGTATTAAGAGTTGTAAATTCAAGTTTAAAGAGCTACACTGATTCACCCCCCCTCTCAATGTCATTGTAAGACTAACAATTGGTATCAGAGCCAAGTTATTGTATAAGCTTAACCGGTTAGGGTGATCTTGGAAGTAACACAATGGCAGATGGTGAAGGCTTCTCATCAAACAAAGCACCATTGTTTGATGGATCTAATTACGCATTCTAGAGAATCAGGATGCAGACATATCTTTGTGCTTTGGGATACAACATCTGGGATTTAGTAGTTAGTGGATACACAATACCCATCACTCCTCCAAAAGATGTTGATGAATAGAAACTGTTTGAAAATAACTCAAAGGCAAAGAATGCTATCATGTGCGAATTAGAAGACAATGAACTAGTAAAGATCATGAGCTGTAAAATGAAAAATGAAATATTGGATAAACTGAGGAGTATTCATTAAGGAGATGATAAGATCAAGGAGTCCAAGTTACAGACACATCGAACTCAGTTCGAAGCATTAAAGATGAATGACGATGAAAACATTGAGGCATATATGCTGAGAGTTAATGGAATCATTAATGCGATCAGAGGACTCGATGAGGATATCGAAGACTCTACCGTCATGAAAAAGGTATTAAGATCTCTTCCTCAAAGGTTTGATTCTAAAGTCTTAGCAATAGAAGAAGCTAAAAATCTAAATTATTTTAGTATAGATGAGATGTATGGTTCTTTGACTGCATATGAGATGAGGATAGGAAGATCTAAACCCACAGACAGAGAAGCGGATTTTAAAGCCCTTAAAAATAAAAATGCAAAACAAGATTTCGAGGAAGAAGAGACATCAGATGAAATGGAAGCAAACTTTGTTAGAAAACTAAAAATGGGAAAAGGAAAATACAGAGGAAAGCTACCATTTAAATGTTTCAACTATGGAGGCATTGGGCATTTTGCGACTAAATGTCCACTTAATGAGAAGAACAAAAATGATGAAGGATCGCACCAAGAAAGAAGTGACTGGAAGAAGAAAATGAATTTCAGAAAAGGCAACTTCAAGAAGAAAAGTTTCATCTCTAGGAATGCCAGTTCAACAGAAGACAGCTCCGATGAGGATTCTGAAGAGGAAACAGGTGAAGCTCTTTTCATGGCATTTGAAGAAGTAAAATCAAAAAAGGAAGGAGTGAACTCTAAAGTATGTGGTGAAAACCCTAAGGCTGAAGTAGATCTAGAAGGTGAGTTGATCTCTACACTTGAAGAGTGGAAAATAGAGAGGAAAAAGAATAAGAAAATTTCAAAAAATCTTGAGGATGCAAACGAAATCATAACCAATCGAAAAGTACAAACAAAAGAATACAAGAAAATATCTGAAGATCTCAAAGTACAAATTACCATGAAAATAGATTATTGCTGCAAACTAGAAGAAGAGAATGTTGGTTTACGGATACAGATAGAAGAGATGAATCACAAAATTAGTTGCTATCACAAACGTGAAGAAATTTCTATGAAGCTGGATAAGATTATAAATGACCAAAGGCCTGCAGGCATCAAATTTGGTCTAGGTTTCATCGAAGGAGAATCATCAAATGGATCAAAGGCCAAAAATGTAGAATCCATAAAGAATGAAGATAAGAAACAGGTTGATCAAGGAAAAACATCTCATGCAAAAGAAAGCAATAATGCTAGGCATGAAAGGAGAATTGACAATGATGGATTCACCAATGTCACACATCAAAGAAGAAGAAGACCTATGGCTCCTACGGCAACATGGCAAAGACCATCACCTAGGTTCAATTATCCCTTTTCTGGTTTCTATTTTAAATGCAATGGCTATGGACATAAAATATCAGTCTACAAATATAATGTAAGACCAAGGAATTTCACCAGTAGAAATGCTTTTTCTCCTCTGATGAATTATATAGTAGAATGTTATAACTATCATAATTTTGGGCACATTGCAAGAAACTGTAGAAGTACACTTGCATCAAATCAGTTTTAGGGAAGAAAATTTCAACCAAATAGGATGAGACAAAATAGAAAACTTCTTGAAAAACATGCACAAGCTATTGATAAGGGAAAGGCAAAACAAGAGCCCAAAACGGTAATCAAACCAGAGTGGAGAAAGAAAGAAGAAAGGAAATTGTGTCTCCTTGGACTGAAGGAGACTACTCCTCTATTGCACTAAGCAACTCCAGGTAGCACATCCTCAGGGGGAGCAATCTTAAAGTTTTATTTTAATGCTCCTATGTATTTGTTTGGTTATCTAAGGATGAAAGGCAAGTAGTCAGGGGGAGTTGTCGTATAGTTGTCAAAGTGTGTTTCAGTTCATGTAGTTGTTTGTGGAGGTACCATGAAGGGTGGTGATTAAATTGAGAGTTGTCACCATTGGTAGTATTGCTATATGTCAGTGTTGTACTTTTTGATGGTTCTTACTGCCATTGTTCAAAGTTATGGATTATAACAGTTTTGATAATTTGGTTTAGTGAAAGAGATGTTAAAAAGAAAAAGTTCACAATAGAGGATTGTAAGCTAGCTAGCACTCCCACGATGACAGGTTGCAAGTTGAGCAAGGATGAAAAATCTCCACCTGTTGATCAAACCATGTACAGATCTATGATTGGGAGCTTACTGTACTCGACAACTACCAGACTAGATATTTTGTAGGCAGTATGCATGGTAGCATGATTTCAGGCTAATCCCAAGGAGACTCATGTGACAGCAGTGAAGAGGATTCTTCGATACCTCAAGGGTACTATGGAGTATGGGTTATGGTATCCGAAAGGTAAATACTTCACCCTTATTTCATATTCAGATGCAGATTGGGCAGGAGGTGTCGATGACAGAAAGAGTACCAGTGGAGGTGCATTCTATCTTGGAGACAGATTGGTCACGTGGCACAGTAAGAAACAAGAGTCAGTTTCTTTATCGACAATAGAGGCAAAATATATTGCAGTGACAACATGTTGTATGCAGGTATCACTTTTTGAAGGAGAAAGTTGCAGAAGGTGAGGTTAAGTTGGATTTTGTTCCAACTACAGAGCAAGTAGCAGATATCTTCACAAAACCATTGCCCAAGGAATTTTTTGAGTACCTTCACAATAAATTGGGAGTGGTCACACTTCCCAAGAATTGACTAGCTACAGGGATCACATTCTCAGGGGGAGCATTTAAGTATTTGATTATCTTTTTTCTCATGTTCATGATTTTTGCTAAGTGTAATAAATTTTGCCTGAGAATGTTGTGCATGGACTCAGGGGGAGTCTGTAGTAGCCCTTTGGTATTATTTTCAAAGGGGGAGAAGAGTTACAGGAAATTGCACATGTGTTGCCAACAATTCCAAAGGGGGAGATTGTTGAGCAAGGTGCAACAACAGTATTGTCATTGTTGTCAACACAGTCAGATAGATATGTTGATGTAGAAGACAGGAGTTCAAAGGTTATTCAGAGTATGTACAGTGATTTTCCAAGAAGACCGAAGTGGCCCATATGCAAAAGATCAAAGAAAAAGACAAGTAAGAAAAGTGTCGTGATATCGCGACATATACAACAGGCAAGAAAAACTGTCACGATTTCACGACATGTTGGAAGAGAGAGAAAAAGCAAGAAAAACTGTCATGATTTTGTGACATGTTGGAAGAGAGAAAAATAAGGAAAAACTATCGCGATTTCGTGACATGTTGGAAGAGAGAGAAAAAGCAAGAAAAACTGTCACGATTTCGTGACATGTTGGAAGAGAAAAAGGCAAGAGGAAAAACTGTCACGATTTCACGACATGTTGGAAGAGAGAGAAAAAGCAAGAAAAACTGTCGCGATTTCGCGACATGTTGGAAGAGAAAAAGGCAAGTGGAAAAACTGTCATGATTTCACGACATGTTGGAAGAGAAAGAAAAAGCAGGAAAAAGTGTCGCGATTTCGTGACAAGTTCGAAGAAAGAGAACAAGTAAGAAAAGTGTCACGATTTTGCAACATGTCGCATTTTCACGACTAAAATAGGAGAGAGAAAGTAAGTTTGAAAAGTGTCGTGATATCATGACATGTCGCATTTTCATGACAAAAGAAAGAGAGGAAGCGTACGAAAGTAGAACTATCACGATTTCGTGACAAAAGCAGAAAGCAAGACTTCGAAAGCAGAAGTGTCATGATTTCACGACAAAAGCAAAGAAGTAAAGTACAAAAGCAAAAGTGTCATGATTTCATGACAAAAGCAGAGAAGAAGACTTCGAAGGCAGAAGTGTCATGATTTCATGACAAAAGCAAAGAAGTAAAGTATGAAAGCAGAAGTGTCATGATTTCGCGACAAAAGCAGAGAAGAAGACTTCGAAGGCAGAAGTGTCACGATTTCTTGAAAAAAGCAAAGAAGCTAAGTATGGAAGCAGAAGTGTCATGATTTCATGACAAAAGCTAAGTTGAAGACTATGGAGGCAGAAGTGTCATGATATGATGACAAAAGCAAAGTCAAAGTCTATGGAAGAAGAAGTGTCATGATATCATGACAAAAGCAAAGACGAAGTATACAGAGGCAGAAATGTCGTGATATCACGAGAAAAGAAAATATGAAGTCTGCGGAGGTAGAAATGTCATGATATCGCGACAAAAGAATAGAGAAAGCATACGGAGGCAAAAGTTTCGCGATATCGTGACATGTATTTTCGTGGCAACAACAACAAAAGAAGCTACAGAGGTAGAAATGTCATGATTTCATGATAGGTCGTAAATGCGCAAGTCAAGAAGGAGAACCCGACGAAGTATGATAGTCGACTAAAATTAGGGTTTATAGTTATTATGAAAGCCTCCTAAGATTAGGATTTATAGCCGACTAATATTAGGATTTACAACCGACTAAGATTAGGGTTTTCATCATAAAAATATTGTTATAAAAGGAGGGTTGTTTGGAGAATTGGGAGTGTCAAGGAATGTGTGTGAAATACGGTCATTGTGCATAGAGAGCAAGTCATGTCAAATCATGCTAAGTGCAAAATTTGCAAAGAGAGCAGAGTGCGCAAAAGGGAGAAGATGATCATGAAGTTCAACTGTAATGAAGCAGAGTGTGCGAAGTGATTGCACAAAGAGAGTAGAGTGCATAGAGAACACAAAGGTGAAGAAGACCATTCAGGGTCTTGCAAAAGCAAAGGTATCTTACTATCAAACTTATAGATTTAGATTGAAGTCTAGGTTGCAGTTTGGGTTCAGGGGTTGGTGCTCCTTTCTGTTGGTGCAAATAAATCAGGGGTTGGTGCTCCTTCCAATTGGTGCTGTTAAATCAAGGGTTGGTGCTCCTTTCTGTTGGTGCAGATAAATTAGGGGTTGGTGCTCCTTCCATTTGGTGCTAGTAAATTAGGGGTTGGTGCTCCTTTCTATTGGTGCAGATAAATCAGGGGTTGGTGCTCCTTTCTATTAGTATAGATAAATCAGGGGTTGGTGCTCCTTCTAGTTGGTGCTGGTAAATTGATTGTAAAGTTGGTGCTTTGCAAAGGCTAGATTTGTATGGTAGTCCAAGCAGTCAATTTTTGAGGAGTAGCCACATTGGTGAACCTTGTTAAATCTTGTGTTGTGTGATGCTCTTTTGTTATACTTGTTGTATCTAGTAATAAGTTTTAATTGCTATGGTATTAAGAGCTATAAATTCAAGTTTAAAGAGCTACACTGATTCACCCCCCCTCTCAGTGTCATTGTAAGACTAACAAATATATCTTGATGCTTATTGCCTTGGTAACTTACAATCCAAATATTTTAGTTCATAATTATGACCCTTGCTTCATGAAATATGAATGTGTATATGTAAAAAAAAATTGTGGTAACAATGGGGGTTATTACAGTTGGTATTAGAGCCAGGTTAACTATTAGATTCTAGTTATATATAGGTTAGCAAAATATTTGGGAATGAAACAATAGCATGAGAGAAACTCAAAATATAAAATCCCATAACTCTATACAAGGCACACTTGGTAAGGATAAAGTCAATACTTGAGATTATCGATGTTTGAGTTTCTTTATCCCATGAATATATCCACAGTAGTTCAAAAGTGAAAGAGCTAAGTGAAACCTCCTTCCATGGGTTTTAAGTGGTGTACCTTAGAATATTTTGGGAAACTAATCGACATCTAACTTACTTATTATTTTCAAGTGCATATGAACAAGAGGAATCATAAGTTGGTTTAAATCTACTAAAGGACCCCTTGAATTAAGGTTATAAAACTATTATGGATAATTGGTTAATTGGCTAGGACAAATGGCTCGAAGTAGAATATTGTGTGAATAATAATTAAGCAAGTTGAAATTTAGTCCCTAGAGATAACCTAAAAGAAGATAAAGATCATTGATATAGTCCAAAGAGTGTAGTCATAGAACTACCCACCATCAGACTATAGATGTTCTTGGATTAAATTTTGGTTATATCCAAATTTGGCTTAATATAACACACAAGATAAGATAAAAGAATGTTTTCTTCAATTAATTCTCATTACAATTTGACCTTTGGCCAAGAGGCTGAGCATCTCAACCATGATGAATTCTGGTGGATTTTTATTTTGTTTAGCAACGATTCACCCAGATATAGTCGCAACCTAAACTTTTACCATGATTGAAGATATCATTTTGCCTTGTCTTAATTTAGTATATGTTCTTTGCACTATTTAAGAATTGAAATATATCATAAAGCAACATGTTTTGTGTTCTAGTAGACTAAACTCTGGAAGGTAGTAAACATGTGTTTTATATAAGAAATGACTATTCCATGAGTAAGCTAGTTAGTTATAAGCCTTAATAGACTAACAATAGTAGCTATGAACAAAGGTGAATTTTATCATTAAAAAATTAGAGATATGGGATAGAAGTTAGAATTTACAACTTGAGGAAAAATTGTAATCTAACACTATTTTTTATATATCAGGAAATAGCCCCTAAAGTAGGAATCAGAGAGGACACATTATCTTGCAAGATGAAGCAAACTAAAATTCTTGGAGGAAATTTGAAAATATTAAGCATAATGGTGGAGGATCTCTCTATGATGAATTTTGAGTTGAAAGAACAAGTAAATGACCTTAAGGAACAACTGGTCCAATAGGATCAACTGCTAAATAAATTGGAAGCTCAAAAGTGCAAATCTAGGACATTACAAGTCGAGTCCAATTTACAAGAAAAGAGGCCTACTTTCAATTATGCCATTTTATCAAAACCCAAATTACAAATTTAGGGAAGAGAGAGAGTGTCGATTTTATGAAGTGGAAGCAAGAACAAAATAAAAAAAAGAAACAAGTTTTCTTCGGGAAGGGACTCCAAAAAACCAAGACTAATAAGTTACAAGAATCATCTTTCATTATGCAGGAAAATGGAAAGAAGCATTTAGGTCCTCTAGGAAGATTCTTTACATGTAAAGGATAACATTATGCAAAATAAATACCTACAACATGCAAAAATAAGTAAAATTGAGATGAATCACAAAATCCACAAATAATGGTGAATCCCTTAGTCATTACAATGGAATCAACTAAGATTCTAGAGTTTCACTCTTATACTATAAGGAAGTGAAGCATTAAATAATGCAAGATCTAGTAGGACCTATGAAATAAAAAAATTCCACTTGAAAAAAAGTGGAAGAAGTAAAATACTATTTCTCTTGTTTGAAAATATAATGTAATACTATTATTGCTGAATTATATTGCATTAGATAATGCTTGGATGACATATATATGTATTTATGATTGTATTGAATCTTTGATATATGAAATGTATGTATTGATAGATGTATCCATAGTTATTTATAAGACAATATGAATGTTTATTTTCATATAATACATGGTACTATTGATATTCTTGTTGCATTACAGACCCTGGTACTCACATAGGTGTTAAGAATTACTCAATCACTAGGAACGAGATATAGTAAGATCAATGATGCCATATTATGGGTCATAACATGGATGGTTACCTTATATAGATGCATCGAGTAGGATATCGATAGCAAGAGCTATCAGATATCATCCATAGAAATATAAAATAATGGGGTAAACTTAAGATTATATGGTTGCTTATGATTGCTAATTTATAATAGTTAATACTTTATTGAAATATTTTAAGGTTCTAAAGGATACATTGTTGCATTATATACCCTTCCTACCTTATGACCTTAGCAAACACAAGGGACTGTGTTTAGTCTAAGGGGGGTAGTATGTCACAACCCATTTTGGCAAACCCTTCTACATACGAGAATAGGACTTATTTCCTAGGTTGGTATCTTTGTGAAGTCAATTAATGCTTTTGTGAAAAATATTAAATTGGGCATTAAATTGAGCAATTTTTAGGGTAGATATTTACTTTTTAAATATGCTTAAATAATTTAATTACCTTCATTTTAGAAGGAAATTAGGAAGGTTGTTTTTGTGTATAAACTAGTTAAATTTTGATTGAATTAAAAAAAAAAAACTATCTTGTAGATTTAAATAATAAATATTTCCTTCACATGGTTATTTTGGGAAGATTGAAATAGTGGATAATATTCTCCTATTATCTCTATGGATTTCCTTTCAATTAAAATTATATATATATATATATATATATAGAAGCATCTTTCTTATCAAAAACGAAAGAGAACTATAAGTTGCCATGGTAGTTGAGAAAAATGAGGCTATGTTATGTTGGGCTGGAGAAGATAGGAGCAAGGATATACAAGCTTAGAGGAGTCACACTCTATAGGATTTTCAAGTTGGAACTTTCCACTATAGTTATGAGCTTTGGTTATGTATTTTAATATGTTCCTATACTCTACTTTGGTCTTAAATGGGGTCTGATTAGCTCACTATTTAATTCATTTGTTATAAATTAGATTGATGTCATTTGGACCCTTTTCCAAGTTCTAATAGGGCCTTATCATAATCAATCTTGATTTTAATAGGTCAAATTGTTGTTACCGATTTGTTTTAATAGGCTTGTGTAAATTACATATTTGTTTATTGATAATATATACATCATTGGTAATATCGAGGTTTGTTCTTTGTATTTTCCTAGACTAGAATGTCCTTACATCATCCTGAGCAGGTAGAGTGTTCACTCATGCTTTATATCCTTTATGAAACCTTTACGACACAAACTATAATAATATTTGATAGGGAGTTATCATATGGCCATTAGAATTGAGAAAAATTACCCCATCCTCACCCTTCTATCTTGTTGGCTTATATTGTAGTCACTCATAATGTTAGTAAAATATTTGGGGGGGGGAGGTAATTTAGAGTTTACTCTTTGATATCGTATAAATATGATTATGGCTTATTAATCATGTATGGTAGGTTTAATCTTATTGATTAGTACCTCAATTAGATTATGGAAGCTTGAAATCCCACCCGTTTCTAGTAGAACTTATGTTTGATGAATTCTATAGGAGCTACCAATCCTCTACGTCGTCAAAGGCTATCTCAATGAAGGGATATTATGGAGTAATTCAACCAATGTTGACTATACTATCAACCTGAAAATCATTTGTACGAAAGCTTTCATCATGCCCTAGAGAATTCCTAGCATGCGGTTTTGAACAGTGGTAATGGCAAAACCATTTACAAAATGTCTTAAGGCTTTGGGTATTAATACTATGGAAAATTTGGATTTTTTAGTCATAGCTATTGAAAATAATTTAATTTCCTTACACCTAATCATCGTAATTTCTACACAAGATGTAAATTCAATGGACTGTACATTTGTTTTTGAGTCTCGTTGCATTGTCTAGCTACCTGGAATCATTTTCACTACCGATTGTAGTGATCAAACATCTAAACTTCTACCTTGGACTACTTTCTAATGTCCCTACTTTTATGCATGTTATGCAATCCCAAAACTAATTATTTAATTCATTCCAGGTGGGTAAACAAGCTACATGGGAATCACTCTATTGGTGGTGTTCAACTACATATAAAACTTCACCCATAGACTCTTCATAAACCTTGTTATATTACATAAAATTTGGATTTACTTGTCTGATGGAATTCGAAGGGTGAAGCATCCCATTGGTCCTCTCACTAAGAAACTAATCAACCTTAGCAGGATTCCTCGTTAGATAACATTACCAAAGGTGTTGGAAAGAAATTTATTAAGAATAATGAGAAATCCCAATGGGTGTCGAGAGTTTTTATGGATGTTTTCATATGAAATTTATGGTACAATATCATATTTTGTTTTATAATAATGTTTTGGAGTATGTTTTATATATTGAAATAATATGATTACCTTGGTATTTCCTGCTTGGAAGAGGGAATGAAAATGTTAAGGCTTGTTTTATTATTAGCTACTATGAGAATCCTTCTTGGAAGTATATGATAGTGGAGCTTGGGATTTACTTTATAATGTGTCTTATATTCTTGCATGAGTATTTTAAAGACTAAAAATGGTATGTTGAATAATAGAATAATTAGCATTTGGGAGTAAAATGTTATTTAATAATGGAATTCAATTAGTATATAAATAGAATGAATAAGTAAAATTATATATATATATATATATATATATATATATATATATATATATATATATATATATATTTGCTTTTATATTATATGTATTATAATAAAAATTGTAAAGGGATTTAATCAACTAGAAGTATGAAAAATATCTTCTAGTTATGTAAATAATGGAATGGTGTCCATTCCTTGGGAAGAGGTATGGGACGCTTCCTTTTGATTCATGTTATCCAAATAAATGATGAATGGGATTAAGAATTAATCCTTGTTATAAAAATATTAGTGATGAATGAATTGTTTATTCATGCTTGGGAATTTTCTATGTTAATGGAAGTAATGATTTTAGTGAAATTATATACTTTATATGTAAAATATATACTATGATTTATTATGAAGTTTTTAATGAATGGAATACACTAGAAGAATGGACAATATTGGTGTCCATCCAGGAAGAGGTATGAGACTATTCCAAATGCCCATGACAATCAAAGGAATGGTATTCATGTTGATTGGGATTAGAAAAGTAAATTATTTAGAGATAGACCTTTATGTTGGATGATTTATGGGAATTTATGGGGTTTTCCATCTTTTGAGATATTAATTGAACACTATTAAAGCAAATCTTGGGGGTAAATTTGATATCATATGGAGATAAGCGAAGTAATCCGTGGATTGAATTTTGATAACCAAATTAGTAAGATAATTAGATATTATGTTGGATCAAATTTTGGGAAAATTTTGATATCAGTTTGCCAATGCATTCTTGTAAATTTTATGATAGAGTATGAAATAACTAAATGCATATTGGGATCCAATTATGGAAATGAATTGATCTAAAAGCTAACCTTGGATTGAAATACAAAAATTGTGAAAGATATTTGATGCATATTTAGCTCACATTTGGGAAGAGAATTGATAGGATTTGGAAAGTAGCAAAATGAATCTTGGATAAGATTTAGGAAGCGAATTTGATAGCAATTGAAAACCAATTGAATAGATTAATATGTTGTATTCAATGGGGAATTAGACCCCTATTGGTTTGTATATAATCAAAGGAAATATATTTAGAATAATAATCTTTATATCATCAATGCTAAACCTCTAAGGGGTTACTCTTATTAACCTAATATTAAGGAGAAAGTTTGTTGACATGGGTTGTTACAATAGGATACAATTATGAAATGATAGATAATTTAAATTATTAGCTTAAATTATTAACTTAGGAAGAATGGTTTATTAATGAATTAATGGTATGGGAATTTAATTCATGGATTGACTTTGTGTCAATTATGTTGAATAAATTTAGAATTCATTATTGAGGGAACTTATATGGCTCTCTCTAACATCGATACGACTTCTCCAAAATAAGATTCCAATGATTATCATAAACATATAAAAATTCTTAGGATGGCTTAGAGGAAGGAATCATTAGAATCCTTAGTTGCATCATGAGTTTAAAAGGACATATGGATTCCTTATTGGTATGGTAAATACCTTAATGATATAATGATGACTTAGAGAAGGGAATTAGGAAAATTCCTTAATTGCATCATGAATTTGATAAGGAATAGTTGTATTCCTTGCCATGTATAATTGGTTGAAAGGAACCCATAGTGGCCCTTCTATATTTGTAATATTTGATATATTAAGTTTATGAATATGAGAAAAGTACATATTTTGGTGGCTGGGTTTATTCCCCATTAGGATTCCTAGGATAAACAATGTGTCACTCTATTTGTGGTTTGATGTGTTAGTTCTTGTGCAAGTTGATTTTATTTCAAATGAAAATGATTTTAAGTAGACGAGATGATTAAATACTTGATGAAACAGTTATGCAATTCTTAGATTAGTTAATGTGTACTATGATGCAAGGAATGTATTCTTAAATTTAATATATTGATGATTTAATGATATATGATTATGTCAATTATTTTATAGAATATATTGGGTAATTATGAATGATGTAGTTAGCTAGCTTTACCTTTCAACAACTAGCACTTGATGCATTCAATGGTTGTATGGATGAAAAAAAATGAATGTAATGGAATGTAATAATTGCTTAGTGGATATCTCATGTGTGCTATAGTCTCAATAATCATAAAGTAATAGATTCTACTCCTTAAAGGATTAATTGGGTCATGATCACTTCATAAACATTCATGGTTGTTATAACCTGAAACGTTATGATAACAATTTGAGGATTGATCCAAGTTGAAACTCACAGTAGGTTGGACCCACAAAAAGTAATTTGGACTTAATTTGTAAACCAAGTTAGACATTACATTTTGAGTTGGTAAATGAATGTACATGAGGAGTAGGTACTACCATGATGGTTAAATAATACCCTTTTGTAATGAAATTAATTGATTCATGTATATAACAAAAGTGGATCTAAGATCTATGAATAACCATTGTTGAGGTTATTTCATTATGATGGGTTTCCAACTTCAAGGTATTCACCTAAATACAGGTCTTTGTGGATATTATATATAAGGTTTATTTATCTATTTAGACGTATGAAACCTAACACTTGGCCAACTTTCTCGTATCCAAGTGGTATGAGGGTTCCATTGGAGATGATCACTTATACTCAAGAGTGACTCTGATAAAGTATTAATATCTCTTAATGTTATTTTCCTTGGTAACTTACAATCTAAATATTTTAGTTCATAATTATGACCATTAATTCATGAAATATGGATGTATGTAAAAAAAATATTGTGGTAACAACTAGGTTTGTTACAGAATATAAGAAGAAAAGAGAAGGACGAATGATAAATGCAATGATATAAAAATAATTGTAGATGTTCCCTAGGTTAGGTATTCACTAAGCATTAGAGTCCTATTATGGGTGCAATGCATATGGGTTGAAACCTAACAAGGTTTCATCTCTTGCCTTATGGTGAAGTCCCTAAATCTATATGATCAGGTAGACATGAAAGTATTGTTAGATTTTGATAAAACATGTAATGGGAGATAGTGATTACAAGATACAAAATAATAAGAAATAAAGTAAATCTACGAGATGACTAAAATATGCTATAAATAGAAATGACAAAAATGAATACAAAAGTAGTTATGGATGAAATGAACACTGCATGATCTAAGCTACTGCTCAATGATTGAGCTTTGATCTTATAGCTCATACACTCTACACTACTACACTCTGCTATACTACTATATATCTTACACTACTATCTATGGTCCTTTATATAGGAAGATAGGTTCCTTGACCAACACTCTACCTAGTTGTATAAGGAACACCTTGCACATATACATATAGCACATTGACACTTGTGCATTTATTACATTACATGAAGTAACTAGATAAATTCTCCCTAAAGTAATATAATTTCCTAAGTATGTACCAATGAAGGTACATTTACATGACCCAAATGATGTAATATAATCTATTTCTAACACCCCCTATATTACAATATTTGGGTATTGAAGACTTTAGTATTCAATGTGGATATTTCTCTTGATCTTGAGATTCTGATTCTTCTTCTCTAATTTTTGTAACCTGTTCAGGAAATCAGTTAGTGTCTTCAAAAACTTTCATTCTTGCTAAAAAAATGTGTACTTGGTTCTTCTACAGTTGATTTATTCTACATATGAGGTAAAATAGACTGAAGTTGTAGGTTCTTATTTTAGTTGACCTTGCACTGTATTCCTCCTTCATTGGATTCATCTCCTTCTTCTTCTTTAGCTTTGAATTTGAATCTAGTCTTTGTGCTTTCATAGGTGGTTTTGTTGCTACTTGGTTGATGTAGTAAATATTCTCCTTTATTATCTTCAATCTATACAAAAGCTTCTGAACAACCACTTAGAGCGTCATGATAAGATCTTTAGTTAGTAGAACCTGAAGTGCCAATACTGCATGAGGATTAAAAAAAATCTAGATATGGCATCTATATCTACCTTCTTTTTGAGTAGTTCTATCAATACATTTTGTTCTACATTTTCATTCTTGTAGTTTCTATATGTGATTAATGCCATGTATAATAAGCTCACAAGGTCTAAGGAAAGCATAATGCCACTTTTTCCATTTCCAATAGCTTCATTGAGACAAGCTTGAAGATAGCATTCCATGGTATCAAAGTTATCTTCTAAGGCTTCACTATGGATTACTTTAGAAGTTAGATCTATCATTCTTCCATATTTCATGAGTAGATTCATGATCCCAAGTTTTTTGGCACTCACTTTTCCTTATTGGTATTTGCAGTATTTTGGAAAGTAGACATACTTATGGCTCCATATTAGGATATATGATCCCTGATAGAAGTATATAAGTTTGATTTGATAAAACCTTTATAATACTTGGTTTTATAGGCTTCGTTATGTCTCCCTAGTAAGGAGAGTATATACTCTTAAGGATTTTTACATTTTGTAGAGATGTTATATATTGCTAATGGATTTGCAACTTGATAATTTTTTATAAATGTTGATATTACCAAGTTTTGTAGAATACCTTTTGACTCCCTAGTATATTTTGGATAAGATATAAAGTGCTTTTGTAAATTATAGTTCAAATTTGGTTGATTTTATAATTTTTTTGTAAATATCAAAATCAACTTTTACAATCCCTTATTGCTCTTATTGAACTAAGCACTTTTTCCAAAATTAAAGAGGTTTTAATGTTGGATTTATTTTGTCTCTCTTGAGAAGTTTTGAGACAATAATATTATAAATTTCCAACCTTTGAAATACTTTGATAATACTCTCTTTAATATACCTTTGGAAATTAATTAAAGTGTATCTAATTTCCAAATTAATTAGTTTGATGTAGTAACCCTTATAACTCCTTAATTTTGGAAAAATTAGATCACAAAAATATTTGCAAGTATTTTAGATTAATCTCCAATAGAAAACTTTATTACTCCTAAGTTTAAAATTCCAAACATTATGGAAAAAATGACAGCCGCACCAGTAGCATTAGCACCCGAAGTTTCCCTTTTCGATCAGGGTAGGGTTTCGCAATCCCGCCCTACGGATCTTGAGCCCGGAGAAATCCCTGCTGACCCCTCTGAAGACCATGGTGGCCCCGATCCAGACCCAGGCGGGTCACGACCTTGGGGGGAAAATTTCATTCCCCCTTTTTCGCTTTCCTTCAGCAAGAAAGTTTCTGGATCGTCCTCCCCTCGACCGGTTGAATCTGTGGCTCCCCCCTTGGTGGTCTTCGACGAAAACCTGATCATCCCGGTGTCTCGCATGGCACCTAAACTATCCATCGAATCCCTCTCTCTGGTTGGGAAATTCGTTGGGGGCAGACCGGACATGGAGTCTATCAGACGATGGGCTGGTTTAAAATGGCGAACCCAGGGAAGTTTACAGCTCGTGGCCCTCTCCAGGGGCTTTTTCCTGATCCAGCTAAACAACCAGAAGGACTATGCAAGAATTCTCATGGGAGGGCCATGGTTTTTTGGCAAGAAAAGCCTCTTTCTTAAAAAATGGGATCAGGGTTTCAACCCCCAAACTCAGGATATCAATGTCGCCCCCATTTGGGTCCGCCTCCCGGACCTCCCCATCCAGTTCTTCCACGAAGACATTTTGCACGGTATCGAAGGATACATTGGAGACTTGATTGCTTTCGACCCGACAATGAAATCCCGGTCCAGGATGGCTTATGCGTGCTTATGCGTCTCTACAAATCTGGCGTCCGAGCTGCCCACTCGCATCAATCTCATTTATGGGGATTTCCACTGGTGTCAAGCCATCGAGTACGAGAACAAATCGGCCTTTTGCATCGGATGTCAATCCCAAGGGCACCTTAGGTCCCAATGTCCTACGCTGAAACCTGCTAAAGAGTCTCGTCGGCCGCAGCGCCCCCCTCCTCAGCAGTCAACCGCTCCTTTGGTGGCCAGAGCCCCAAATGAGAAACAGCTGACAAAGGGAAGCAAGGGCCCAGTCAGGAGACCCGCCCCAATCATCTTCCCTCTAGCTCCGATCAGGTATGTTCTCTGTTTGCCTTCCCCAATAAGTTCGATCCTCTCTCTGCTATGGTTGATGAAGATCCCATCTTTGGGACTAACCCTTCCCCATCTAGTTCCCCGATAGCCCCCCTTCCTTCTATCCCACCCGTCTCATTACCCGATCCTGTTCCTTCTTCTTCCCCAAACCCTCCCTCTTCTCCCACCCCACCTCCATCCCCATCCCCCCTTTCCCTCCCCTCCGGAGTTTCCCTTCCTCCCCTTTCCCTCGTTGTTCCACTGTCTGCTTCCAACCCTTTCCCGGACTCCTCTGAGGATGCCCTCAGTCCGTCCCGCAACCGCCTGGATTCCAATTCCATCATTACTAGAAGCAAGAAAGGTCCTGTTGACACAGGGGGTGATAAAAAGCGAGGCAGACCGTCCTCGTCCGACCAGCTCAAAAAGGACACAGAAAACCAGATTGCTAATGGAGTCCAATCGACCCTCCTTTCTGACATGTTTAACCAACCCATGGAGGAGCTCAAAAATCCTAAAAACCCCCTTCTACCCAGCAAGGGAGGTAAGAAACCCACCAAAGTATCCAAATGAAGATCCTCTCCTGGAACATAAGAGGGCTTAACAGTTCGAGCAAACAAAGGCTAGCTCGCACCATCAGGAAGGACTGCAAACCGGCCATCATCATGATCCAAGAAACCAAAGCTGATGCAGCGAGAATCCCCAACATTGTCCAATCAGTGTGGAAGAAATGCCAGTGGGCCTCATCCCCCGTCGAAGGTTCATCCGGGGGGCTCCTGTGCTTATGGGATCCACTTCAAGTTGAAGGAAGGGTGGTCTCCATTACCAATAGAACCATCAACATGGTCTTCCATTGCACGACCAACCAGTTCACTTGGGTCCTTTCAAATATCTACGCCCCCAACAATCCCCTGGAAAGAAGGTTGTTGTGGGATTCCATAACCCTTCTTAAGAATGCTTTCTCCACCCTCCCGTGGATGTTAGCCGGAGACTTCAATTCCCCGTTGTTTGCCTCTGACAAGCGAGGTGGTATTCCCTCCCTCTCCAAAAGCATTGCCGATTTTTAGGATTTTGTTTCAGGCAATGAACTGATGGACATCCAGATCAAAGGCTGCCAGTACACCTGGAGCAACAAAAGAGCAGGGTTAGACCATATCCAGGTCAAGCTTGATCATTTTTTCTTATCCCAACAGGCTATTCCCCTGTTCGGTGATACTTCTCTCACAACCCTCCCCAGGATTGGGTCTGACCATTCCCCCCTCCTCCTTGAGTCCAACAAAACTCCTATTTTCAAAACTCCCTTCAGATTTGAGAATATGTGGATTCACCACCCTGACCTTAAACAGAGAATCTCTGAGTGGTGGAATCTCCCCTGCTCTGGATCTGCCATTGCCCGTGCGTCCCAGAAACTCAAAGCAGTGAAAGAAAGCATTAAAAAATGGAATAGAGAAGTTTTTGGAAACATCTTCGAGAACAAACAGTTAATCTTAGACAAGCTCAAACTTCTCGAGCAAAAGACTCAGCACGATTAGTGGACTTCCCAGCTACGAAAAGAGGAAGGTGAGCTCCTGTCGGAGTACCATAACATTATGGCCAAAGAAGAAACTTATTGGCGATAGAAGTCTCGAGCCCTATGGCTCAAATATGGGGACGCCAA
Source organism: Wollemia nobilis (assembly GCA_028583015.1). Taxonomy (NCBI): domain Eukaryota; kingdom Viridiplantae; phylum Streptophyta; class Pinopsida; order Araucariales; family Araucariaceae; genus Wollemia; species Wollemia nobilis. The sequence continues at coordinate 2,973,173 of JAQPPZ010003109.1, read as the reverse complement.
CACAAGGTTTTTCCATGCCTCTACGCTTCGGAACCGAAGTTCCAACAAAATCAAAGAACTTACCCTGTCTGATGGCTCTGTCTCCCAGGACATCTCCAAGATCAGAGCAGAAGCGTCAGCTTACTTCAGCAGTCTGATGGGAAATCCCTCCCCTCCCCACCTGCCCGCCCAGGAATCCCTCCTCAAGAATATTCCCCTCCTGGTCACACCTGAGATGAATTCTGCCCTTGTCCAGCCTCTCTCCCCGACTGAGATTAAGACGGCCCTGTTTTCTATGCAGGCTGACAAAGCCCCTGGACCAGATGGTTTTCCCCCTCGTTTCTTTCAAACTTTCTGGGACATCGTGGGAAGTGACATATGCAGGGCCATTATAGAACTCCAAACTACCAAGATCATTTCGAAGGGTATCAATTCCACTTTCATAGCTCTGATCCCCAAAACTCACCCCTGTAGATCTATGGCGGACTTCAGACCGATAAGCCTGTGCAACATCATTTACAAAATCCTCACCAAATCCATGGCTCTTAGACTGAAGAAAATCCTCCCTGCCATCATCGACCCCTGTCAAGGCAGCTCAGTAGAAGGCAGATCCATTACTGACAGCATCATATCCCTCCATGAGACCCTCCATTCCACCCATTGCAACAAGAAAGCAGCGATGTTTCTCAAATTGGACATCAACAAAGCTTTTGACAGGGTCAATAGAGATTTCCTTCTCAAAGTCCTTGGCAAGTTCGGGTTTCACCAAGATTGGATAAAGCTCGTTAAAGGATGTATATCAACACCATGGTTCTCGGTGCTCGTCAACGGTTCTACTGCAGGCTATTTTTTGACTCAGAAAGGCATTAGACAAGGTGATCCTCTATCTCCTTTCCTCTTCATAATCCTTGTTGAATCCCTGGGGAGAGCCTTCAAGAATGCCTGCGCCACTGGAGAGATCACTGGAATCAAAGCCTCATCCACTTCTCCCCCTCTTTCCCACCAGCAATTTGTGGATGATACCATTACGGCTACTTCTGCATCTGTCGTTCAAGCCAAATCCATTAAAGCCATCCTTGAGACTTATGCCAAAGCAGCAGGGCAGGAAATAAATTACACCAAAAGTCAGTGTTTCTTCCTCAACACTCCTGGCAGTCGACAACGCAAGATTGCCCGCATCCTCCAATGCAGAGTCTCCACCCTCCCCACCTCTTACTTGGGCCTTCCCCTATTTATCAAAAGCCCGAAAGAATCTATGTGGGACAACGTCATTGACAGATTCAAAATCAAACTTGCTGGATGGAAAGGTGCACTTCTCTCCCAGGCAGCTAAGGCAACTCTCACCATGGCAGTTCTCCAGAGCATCCCGGTCTATTTCATGTCCATTTTCAAGGCTCCTTCATCTGTCCATGCTAAGATCGAGCAGATTCAGAAAAATTTTCTGTGGTCAGGCCCTGAAGACAAAAATAAGTTTCATCTTGTTAGTTGGGACTCTGTTTGCCAACCAAAATCCTAGGGAGGGCTCGGCTTCAGAAGATCTACGAACATGAATCTTGCCCTTTTAGCCAAGCAAGCATGGAAACTGTTCACCAACACCAAAGCAGGCTGGGTGTCCATCGTCCAAAGCAAATACTATCATCACTCATCCTTCAGAGATGATAACCTACCATCCTCTGGATCTGCCTTCTGGAAGGCGATGATACAATCCAAATCCCTCATTTCCAAAGGATCTCGATGGCAGCTTGGAATGGGATCTGAGATAAACTTTTGGGATGATGTGTGGCTGACAGAAGAACCCCTCGCAGCGAGTCCAGAGTTGTCCACGCTCCGGCCCCTCCTGGAAAGGAGTTGGGGACCATGGGTCAGAAACTACTATGATGACCACCGAAAGTGGAAAACCATTCCCTATGACAGCACTATTTCCCAGCAAGGGCAAGCCACTGTGTCTTTATCCCGGCTTCTCAGGACCACCATCATCCCCACAACCGATACTCCAGACATCCCTGTCTGGTCTGGAACTGATAATGGAGATTTCTCAGTTAGATCGGCCCATTCCCTCCTGATAGAACCCAAAGTTTCTTCCTTTCCTTCCAGTTTGATTTGGGTCAAGCGTCTCATCCCTAAAGTCGGATTCTTCTCATGGACAGCTATTCAGAACAAAATTCTTACTACTGACAACCTCATGAGAAAGGGCATTCCTATGCCTAACAGGTGTCACCTATGTTTGTCTAATGCAGAGATGGTCAACCACATTCTTGTGGAGTGTAGCTTCACCAGTGAGAGCTTAAACCACATGCTATCCCTTTTCCAAATCCAGTGGGCTCCACCTCGTTCCCTCCAAGATCTTTTTACCCAGTGGCCCACCCCTTTTAGAAACCCGAATATTGCTTTCCTTTGGAGGATCTGCCTCCACCACATCTTATGGCAGATTTGGCTCGAGCGCAATCGTAGAGTCTTCACCACTTCTCACCTCGATGCCATTTCCACTGCAAATAGAGCCGTCTCTTATGCTTCTAAAAATTTCTAGCTTCTCCAATGGTCTCCGTCCCCCATAGATAAGGCTGATCGAGAGCTTCTCCAATCCCTTCACATTCCCATTCCGAACAACCCCCATCCCTCCCCCCATCCTAGACAGCTGGCCCACTGGAGTCCTCCCCCTGTGGGATTTCTAAAGTTAAATTTTGATGGTGCTTCTAAAGGGAATCCGGGTTTATCCGGAGCTGGCGGAGTCTTCAGAAATCATAAAGGGGTGATTGTCCTCGCCTTTGCGGAGAAGCTGGATCATCAAACCAACAACGTTGCTGAGGCATGGGCATTGTGGCGCAGCCTTCATTTGATCAAAGATTCTCGGATTCGTCTCCTTATTGAAGGAGATTCTTTAAACATCATCCGATACATTAATACCGACAAAATTCCCCCTTGGAACATTCGCGTTTTGATTCAGGAAAGCAAGATGCTCATCGACCAGCAGGTGTACGTGTCTGCGGCCCATGTTTACCATGAAGCCAATCAACTTGCTGACAAGCTGGCCAATTTGGGCTTGACTCAATCTCCCCTGTCGGTGTGGCGCCATGAGAACCCGCCAGGTGTCTCCCATGTGGTGGACAATGATAGACAGGTCAGGTACGAGTCCCCCCAACCTTGCTAATTCTATGGTTTCTATTTTCAGGTCTGCTCTCGAACCTAAGCGTCGTCGCTCCAGCAAGGCGTCTTCCTCTTGTTGGCACGTGAGCCCTTTTTTCTGTGCCTGCTCCAATTATTCCCCTCCTAGCAGTTTCTTCGGGTTTATCCTTCCCACCTCCCAAGGCTTGCTTGGCACTCCCAACATCCTTCCCGCTGCCTCTATCCAATCCACCCTGTCCTTCACTATCCCTGAAGATCAGCTTTTCTTCTGGCAGACGCCCTCTTGTGTGATCTTGGTCCCTAGGTGTGGCACCCTTCCCTACCACATCTTCTACCTTGCCACCTGTCCCCTCTCCACTTGGACCAGCTTGTCCTGTAGCTATCTTCTGGGCCCTATATTTAGCTACTCCTATCCCTTTCCCCTAGTTTGTCTTGTTCTATCCAAATCACTGTCCTTTCTCCATCTTCTCCCCCTGTCCCACATCCCTGCTGCCATGGCTTTCTTCGAGCCTAGCTCTATCCAGCTTGACCCCTTGTCAAGCCCTTTTTTGGAAGCCTTCAGAATGCCTCCCTTCCTTCTCAAATTTAAAGGCCCTGATGCTGACATATCTGTGGATTTTGTGAGAATGTGGAGGAATGACGTCATCGTTGTTTGCAATATTCATTTCAAGGTTACCCAGGAGCTCATCACCGAGGTGGCCGACCTTTCGCTATCTGGCCGTTGTGTCTGTCGTGAAAAACATAGCTGGGAGCCTGAGTTAGAAGGCTTCCCCAATTATCAAGAATTCAGATGGGTTGGCGTTTCTCTAGACCGACTCTCCCTCCCCTCCTAGTGGTCTGCCATCGCAGTTCCACTCATTCAATACCTAGCCTACGATGACCCCGCCAAGCCCATGTCCAGTTTTCACTTAGCCCTGGTTAACCACTTTTGTGGTTACAAACTGATGAATATCCCAGCTTTCATCCATCGCATCGTCCGGCTCACCATTGTGACTACTCATAAATAGCACACCCCTCCCTCCCACCAGGGCCTCTTTGTTGTCCTCTTCCACCATGTCGCAACCCACTCGCCTCTGGTCGCCACCCCTCCTAAATCCAATTCCCCTGCTCCTCAGCTGGCCTCGTCGTTGAACAACTCATTTTCTAGTGGACCCCTTCTCAGCGACATAGGTCCTGACATCCCCACACCTGAATCTAAGCAGGTTTCCCTTCTATGAACCACCTCTCTTCCTCAGCAGTCTACTTCCCTTCCTAAGAAGGCCACCTCCCCTCCCCTAGAGCAGACCAATCCTCCATCCAAGGAAACTACCCCGCCCAAACCCACCCCTCCCTCTAAGAAGACGGCATCGGGCAAACGTAAAATTACTAATGACGATGTTCCTTGGGTCTGACGGTTGGCGAGAACCAAACGTAGTAGAACGAAGTCAAGCTAGATATCCCCTATGGACATCCCTGAGGACAACAGTGGGAATTTTGACCCTAACCCAGACACTTCCAACCGTATGGTGAGAATGTTCATCAAATGCTTCATCACAAAATAGATATTCGACAGCAGGAAAGAGCTCTCCCCAGAAACTAATCCATAGGAGTGAGCTTCTCCTCTGTGACTGCTGGCTTGTTCCTCCTGTCTGAAGTTTTTTGTAGTCTATTTTTTGAGCTGTATGTTTTTTGTCTATTTTTTATGGAGGACTGGTTTTGACTACCCCTGTGTAGGTGAGCTTTCTGAATTATCTCAGAGTCCTTTCCCCTATGAGGGCATCGTATCTCGTTTGTCCCCTATGAGGGATTTCTTCATTCTATTATGGTTTCTCTCTCTGACAAATTATACGATAACTATGTCATACTCCTTTTCATAAGATTTTTGTACATCTGGGACTAGGACCCAGTCAAAACCATAATAATAGAACTATCAATTACCAAAAAAAAAAAAAAATTCCAAACATTATATTTAGCTTGATAAATGATACCCTTTAAGGTATGTATTTCAAAATAATTTTATTCCTCCAAATTCAACCTTGTAACTCCCTAGAGATGAAAACATATAAATATGGGAATAAACCTTACCCTATATAAAGAAATAATCGATGTTGATTTCATGTGTAATGGTTGAAATGCTGACTATATCTTCTTTGCTTATATCTTCCAATAGAGTTGATTGTACCTAGCTTATATTTAATGTTCCAAATTTTACCTTTGAAACTTCTACCTTTGACCTATTCAAACCAGAGCATTGAAGGCTCTACTCCTTACTTCCATGCTATGATGAATCCCACATCTTGGACGTAAATGCGTTGAAGGCTTCATTGAATTGCTATGCTGAATTATTGTGCTTAATTACTTCATCCTTCTTGGTCCAAGAAGCCTTTAATAGGTGATCAACCTAGTAATAAGTGTCACTCCGGTTACATTCAACACTTTCTTGGACGTTTTTTGCAAGTGTAACATCTGAAGTGTTTAATATCTTCTTGTATTGTCCATATGATAATACCTATGGATGAATGTAACTCCTCTTCCACATGGTCTATGGGTACCAAATACTTGATGTAACGCTTCCTCACATGCATGAAATTCCAACATACCTTTGAGAGTGTTTAGGATTTCCTTTGGAGGATGATAAATGTCACTTGCATGCCCTATTATTATAATGCCTTCTTGCAAGCCTTTATATGTACTTTTTCACCTTCTTCTTGGTTGTATTTCGGTGGCATTAAGATGGTTCCATCCAAGCAATGCTAGTGGTGGTACTTTGGTGTATATATGGAGGAGCTTTGGTGGAGCTTGAATGGCAACAATATGGTGGAGACTTCTTGATGCTCCAATGGTAGTATTGAATGCTCCTTCCTTTAGATGTATTTTGATTGCTTTGATTTCCTTTTCTTTTGTGATGTTGGATATATTCTTTAGTGAGCAATGTGCCTCCTCTCTTTTTCTTTGTAGGTAACCTGTTATTGTTGTCCAACCCGAGAATGACGTAGGCCCTTTTGAGAGCTGCGCTCTTATAGAGATTGGTGTACCATTATGGAACCTTAAAATCTGCCCTTTTTATTTCTTATAACATATTAAAGAAATACAATATAATGTACCAATATTTGTGAATAAAATACCTTTATTGCACCCTTCCTTGAACTTCTTTTACAAGTCTAAAATTCTGGTTTTGTAGTAGAATTTTGAATGGTGTAGGGATTTTGAGGTTGTCTCTTTGTTTAGATGCCTTCCCCCTTTTTCTTGGATACTTTTATGATAAATCCAAGATTAGATAGAATATTTTTATTTGATGTAATTTTCTGCACTTTTATTTCTCTTCCACCAAATCGTGTAATGCTTTGTATTTGAGGCTCACCAAGTCTCAATCTTTGAAGCTTCTATTTCTGATTTTGGTTAGTTGTTTTCTTCTCCAAGTTTTAGATGATTATAACATTTTTACGGATTCTCTTGGCCACTATGAATTACATTTTTTTTTGCACCAATAGTGTCTTTAGATACTTTGATAAATTCTGATTTTGTGCCTCTGAAGAACACAAACACTAACCTTTTTACGATTAATACAATAGTGCAAATGAACCCACTAATATTTCATTTTTAATGCACTAAAAATTACACCTTATCACTCCAAATAACTCTCAAAAACTTATAAGTTAACTTAATCAATTTACTGCAACTTAATCAAGAATAATCTGAAATGAATCTTCAAGAATTATTCTACAAATTTCTTATAAGCAAGATATTATGAGATAGTCTTATTTTGCTTTCCAAAGTAGATGATAGGAAGTTGATAGAGAGTTGAAATTTTGAAATCTAATATGCTCCTAATGTGCAAATGAACCTTAAAAAGAACCTTTCTTTTTACACATTTGAATACTGTAATACAAATCTCCTTTTTGCAACTTTAATATGAATTAAGGTACTTTAACAAATCTAATAAGTAATCCAATTAATGAATCCACTTGCACCAATGGTTGCTTAAATTTTTCTAAAATATTTTGTAGCTTCTTTGCTGCTTCTATAGAGGATGTAGATCTTGGTGTCTAAGTTCACCAAGTTGTCTTCTTGAGTAAGATCTTGCAGCTCTTTGTAGACTATTCTAAATAACTCCACCAAAATATGATCTTGAACTTTCTTTCATGAGCATAAGATTTGGTGACATTGTTCTCCTTTTTTGGTCTCATTATTTTTATACAAATTTAGAGAAATTTTTATCTCTGAAGTGGTTTCCTCTTACTGTGAGAGGTAATCCTCAAATATCCTAGATTTTATGAGCTTCTTCTATCTTCAAGTCTTATTTTCAAATTTTGACTTCAAGTAGGATCTTCTCAAGATTTTGAATATCTTGAGGTCTTCACTGGATTCTTCTTCTACTTGGATTTGGCACTCCTTGCCAAATTCTCCTCCTCTTGGGGTTTTTGTTAGATGGCGATAATTATCCCAATTCCTTCACTATTAGGGGTTTCTCCTTGGTAGTGGATTTCTCAAATGACTTCCTATTTGATGATTTCTTTGATAAGTCTCTCCTAGCCTTTTACTATATGCTCATCGAGACCTCACCAAGGTATTTGATCTTGCAGCTTCTTCTGGTGTTCCTTGAGACCTTATATTCAACATCCTACTTCTGGAAGTGTTTTTGATGAGATATTCTCCTGGATCTATGATTCTACAGCTTCTGGATTTGAGCAGGACTTTCCTAGGCCTTCTACTTTTTAGTCTAGAATTTCTTAAATGAGACCTCTTGATATCTTTTGCTTCAAGTGCTAGATTGATTTTAAATAAGATACTCTTCCTAAATTTCTTGTAGGAAGCTTTCCCGACTCATTGAATCTCTTTTTTTTGGCAACAAAGTATTAGTACTAAAATATTCTTCTAAATTATGTACTCTCTTCTAGATTATTATTCACGATCAAGGCTTCTATGGCCTATTTCAATATCAAGGCTTTTGTAGCCTTTTATTCAATATAAAGGCTTCTATGGCATTTTCTTTTGGATCAAGGCTTATATGACCTTTTATTTAGGATATAGGATTCTATGGGATTTTTAATTTTATGAATTTATACAACATAGCAATAGGATTATCCTATCTCATGACTTCACCATGATTTTTTTCCAAAAGTTTCTTCTGAAATATACTCCTCTCTATGACAACTAATCTCTACACTCTTACAACACTTCAAACTTTGGGTAACGAAGTTGATATCTCCTATATTTCTATTTTATACGGTGTCCCAATCATCTGATAATTAATTCCGTACAATAAAATAAACTTTAGGTAATTTTTTCTAGATCTCTTAGATGAGCTTCACTAGTTGATTCATCAAACTAGTGGATAAAATTTTGAGTCCTAGTCTTCACAAGTTTTCCAACAACTCTATGGAAAGACTCTAGCCATATACAAACTGATATTTATTTTAGTTCTCACTTGTGGCTCTCTCTAATTATACCACCTAGACTCTTTTGAGATTTTTTTATAGTGACTAGTCCAATGGTTCATCAGGTTGACAAAAAAAATTAGGGTCAATGATATTGGAAATTTTGAGTCCTCTAAGTCAGAATTATCATTGATGTCACCTGATAGAGTTATCACTCATATCAAGGAATTCGGCAAGAAATACAGTCACCCAAGTCATCCAGGAAAAATCTTCATTGGTGCAAAAGTGAAAGGAAAAATACTCCATAATATTTTAATATTATTGAAAGCACAGGTTAAATGATTGGTTTATAAAACCCAAGATGGGTTATTGCAAAAGTTTAAAATAAGGTTTAATAATTATTTATAAATCATTTAAATTCACAAGGAATTTAAATTTTATAAATAATACCAAGGTTGGGCATTAAGACAAGGTTCTAAGGTTTTATTAAACCTAAGGTTGGCTCTTTAAGACAAAGTTCTAAGGTTATTTTTAATTTATAATATTTAAATTTAAAATTAAATTTAAATTTATTATAATTTAAATCACGTCGATGTCGAATTCATTCAAAGCGCCGACATGATGCTAAGGAAGACAAAAGGCATTATATAAATACCAAATAAATTCATTTACCAAGCATCCCTTTCTATTATTTTTTGAAAGGCATGCGAAAGAGATTTCTATTTTGAAACCCTTATGATTTTTGTGAAGGTTAAAGTTGTGAAGATTCAGAAGCCCTAAGCGCAAAGGCTAGCATGGCCACTGGTATGTTGGCTCAGTGCTAAGGAGGAGGTTTTGATTTTGATTCATGTGAGGTCTATTTTTTGGATTGCAAGGAAGAAGCACTGTACACACTTGTTGTTTTTAGAGGTTCATTGTTCAAAGATATTGCATTGTGGACGTGCCATTTTAGACACATCATGATGCGTGGCCCGATGGTGGCTTGGCTGCGGCTAAGGCATTGGAAAGAAAATAGTCAGGGGATCGAATCCTGCCAAGGGCAAGGCAAGTAAATTTAATTTTTGTTTAATATTTTATTTTTTGCCAAGGTTGCCTAAGGAGAAATAAGGTTATGGTATGCCCTAGGAAATATAAATATTTTTGCTGATTTTATTTTTGGAAGTATATCATATTATATATCATTGGAAATCTATTTTTAAGAGCTACTTGTTTAGACTACTTTGAGGAGAAATAAGGTGTGTGCAGGAAGATATTTATGGTTTTGTCAAGGAGTTCCAAAAGTAATTTTGATTCATTATTTTGAAGGATTATTTCTTGCATGAGAGGGTTTGGTGTATTTTTATTGAGTAGAAGTAATAAGGTCTTATTGAGATATTATTTTGATTATTGTGTTATTTTTTTTTTTGATTGGTTGAAAGGGTGTTGAAAGGTCCCTGAACCTTGTACAAGAGGTTTTACATGATTTCCAAATCGACCGAGGTGGTCCAAGAGCTAAAGATCAAAGAACGAGCAAAACGCCACACGAGGAAAGGTGTCACGAAATCGTGACCAGTTTGGAAAAGATGTCACGAAATCGTGACATGTTGCACCGTTGCATCCAAGAGAGGAAGAGATGTCATGAAATCATGACAAGAAGCAGCATCGGAGCCGAAGGAGAGAAAGTGTCGTGATATCGCGACATGTTGCAAGGTTGCTGCCAGAAGAGAAGAAGTGTCGCGATATCGCGACATGTTGCAAGGTTGGTGCCAGAAGAGAAGAAGAGTCACGAAATCACGACAAGCAGCGTTATCGCGGCCAAAGAAGAAAAAGTGTCACGATATCGTGACAGGTTGCAAAAATGCGGTCGAAGGGAAAAGGTGTCGCGATATCGCGACATGTTGCAAATTCGCGCCCGAAGAGAAGAAGTGTCGCGATATCGCGACATGTTGCAAAATCGCGGCCGAAGAGAAAGGATGTCGCGAAATCGCGACATGTTGCAAAAAGGCGGCCGAAGAGAAAAAGTGTCGCGATATCGCGACATGTTGCAAAATCACGGCCAAAGAGAAAAAGTGTCGCGATATCATGACATGCTGCATCATCGAGGCCGAAGAGAAAAAGTGTCGTGATATCGCGACATGTTGCAAAATCACGGCCGAAGAGAAAAAGTGTCACGAAATCGTGACATGATGCAAAACCGCGATCGGAGAGAAAAGGTGTCACGATATCGCGACAAGAAGAGACATCGCGGCCGAAGAGAAAAAGTGTCATGAAATCGTGACAAGATGCATCCTCGCGCCGAAGAGAAAAAGTGTCACGATATCGCGACATGATGGAAGACCGCAGCCGAAGAGAAAAAGTGTCGCGATATCGCGACATGATGGAAGACCGCAGCTGAAGAGAAAAAGTGTCACGATATCGCGACATGATGGAAGACCGCAGCCGAAGAGAAAAAGTGTCGCGATATCGCGACATGTTGCAAGACCACAGCCGAAGAGAAAAAGTGTCACGATATCGCGACATGTTGCAAGACCACGATCGAAGAGAAAAAGTGTCATGATATCGCGACAGGCTGCATCATCGCGGCTGAAGAGAAAAAGTGTCACGAAATCGTGACATGTTGCAAAATCACGGCCGAAGAGGAAAAGTGTCGCGATATCGCGACATGTTGCAAGAACGCGGCCAAAGAGAAAAAGTGTCGCGATATCGTGACATGTTGCAAAAACGCGGCCAAAGAGGAAAAGTGTCACGATATCGCGACATGTTGCAAGATCGCGGCCGAAGAGAAAAAGTGTCGCGATATCGCGACATGTTGCAAAAATGCGGCCGAAGAGAAAAAGTGTCATGATATCGTGACATGTTGCAAGACCGCGTCCGAAGGAGAAAGAAGTGTCGCGATATCGCGACAAGTTGCAACCTCGCGGCCAGAGGGGAAAGGGATGTCGCGATATCGTGACATGCTGCAATTTCATGGCCAAAGGTGAAAGGTGTCGCGATATCGCGACATGTTGCCAAAACGCGGCCGAAGGAGGAGAAGAAGGAAGAAATGACGCGAAAACTCGACCAGTTCCATGAGCAAACCAAACCGGTCCCCTGCCAACCACTCACATTGTGCAGACATTGACACTTATAGAATCGTTCCTTAGGCCAATGGGGAAGGAGTCTCTCCAAACATGAATGTCAGATTCACCTACTCCCTTGTTAGCAAGCCAGTCCGCAGCTTTGTTTCCTTCCCGATACTGATGCTTAATGACTAATTCTGGGTAATTGCCAATTAGTGCCTTGCAATCTTGGAAAATCGAAACAAGGGCCCAGGGAGGCACAGAAGTCCCATTGAGCCAGTTGATACAGTGCAGCGAGTCTCCTTCTATGATAAGTTTATTGATGGTCAAACCTTCCAAGAGGATCAAGCTTTGGAGCAGAGCCCGAGCCTCTGCCATATTGTTAGATTGAATTCCCAGGTTCTGGGCAAAGGCCAAAATTATTTCTCCTCTGTGATTTCTGAGAATTCCTCCTCCGCCAGCCGCTCCTGGGTTGCCTTTGGCCGCACCATCGAAATTGAGCTTGTGCCACCCAATAGGTGGTAAGACCCACTTGATGACAGACCTGTCAACAGAAGTACGGGGCATGGCAGAGAAGTTAGAAAGATTGAAAAGTTTGGTTAGGTCCGATTCAAGGCCAGGAGGGGGGGTTTGGAAGACGAAACAAGAGAGGCATTCTCCGCAGCAAGGGCCAAGATTTTGGCAACAATAATCTTCTTATCAGTGGCTTGATTTTTGAAAATTTTGGCATTTCTCTCGAGCCATATCTGCCACAGGAAAAGGTGGAGGCAAGCTTGCCACATGAATTTAAGTTGATTGCTCTTGAAAGGTCGGGGCCATTGCTAAAAAAGGAGGGGAATGGAATGAGGGAGGGCTACGGAGATGTCGAAGGTGTTAAGAACCTGGTTGAGAACTGCTAGAGAGAAGGGACATTCCAAAAAAACATGCGAAGTTGACTCACAGGCATTTTTGCACAGGATGCACCAATTGGGAATGAGTAACCCTCTGATTATCAAGTTGTCAGTGGTGAGGATTCTATTTTGGATGGCCAACCAGCAAAATAATTTGACCTTGGGAATGATCTTGGGAACCCAGACCTGATTAGATAAGTCCCGACCATCATTGGGAGTTTCTTGACTGTAGTAAGCTGATTTAACAGTGAAATTCCCTGAATCTTCAAGGTTCCAGACCATGGAATCATCTTTGTGTGAGCTGGGGATGATGCAAGTCCTCAGCAAGTTTTGTAACCGCCTGAGCACCTCGGTGATATGCCTAGGCCCGTTAAGATCCAGGTGTTTCCATTCAGGTCTTGTGATACCTGGGTTAATGAAATGACACACCTTATCTCCAAAGGTGGCTTCGGTAGCCGTCTTGAGCACTGCAAGATGCGGATCTTGGCTGAGAGGTTTATCACGGATCCACGGGTCATCCCAAAAATGAATGGTCATTCCAGTTCCAAGACACCACCTTAAGCCTTCCATGATGATCTTCCTTGTTTTGGTGATGCCATTCCAGAAATGGGATCCGCTAGGAAGGTTGTGCTCTCCAAGAAAGGAAACCTGATGGAGGTACTTAGCTTTGATGATGTCAATCCAAGTGACTTTTTCATTGATGGTAAGTCTCCAGGACTGCTTGGCAATGAGGGCCATGTTCATCCGCTTGATGTCTCTGAATCCGAGTCCTCCATCCTTTTTCTTGGAACAGACCCTATCCCAGGCAACAAGTGAAAATTTATTCTTGTTTTCATTTCCCGCCCAAAGGAATCTGCATTGAATTTGCTCAATTCTTTGGCAGATGGAAGCTGGAGCTTTGAAGATAGATAAGAAAAAAATGGGAATACTTTGCAGGCAAGCCTGGACCAGAGTGGCTTTGGCTGCCTGACTGAGCATTGAGCTTTTCCAACCTGCAAGTTTCTTGTTGAGGCGATCTAAAATAGGGTTCCACATAGCCGAGATAGATCTGCCATGGAAAAGCGGTAATCCAAGATAAGTAGTTGGAAGGCTCCCAATGATGCACCCAAGGATCTCAGCAATCCTATTTTGCCTGTGAATGGGAGTATTGAGAAAGTATAGCTTGCTTTTGCGGTAATTGACTTTCTGGCCAGCCGCCTCTTCATAAGAATCAAGAATGTTCTTAATGATTTTTGCTTCGGGAACGGAAGCATGAGAGGATAGAATAGTATCATCCACAAACTGTTGATGGGATATGGCATTGGTTGTTGAGGCTGGTTTGATCCTGGAGATGAGACCACTGTTGCAAGCAGCTGTAAGGGTTCTTCCAAGGGTTTCGGCCAAAATGATGAAGAGAAAGGGGGACAGAGGGTCCCCTTGACGGATGCCTTTGAAACTTTGGAAGAAACCTATGGGTGAGCCATTGATAAGAATAGAGAACCAAGCAGTCGAGATACATTCATGAACCATCTTGATCCATTCTTTGTGAAACCCAAACTTCTCTAGGACCTCGAACAGGAATTTCCAGGAAACCCGATCAAAAGCCTTGTTCATGTCAAGCTTAAGGAACATGCTGGGTTTTTTATTTTTAGATGCCGAGTGGGCCAATTCATGGACGGTTATCACTCCATCTGCAATGAATCTGCCTTTGACCGAGCTCCCTTGGCACTGATCGATGATGGAGGGAAGGATGTCTTTCAACCTATTTGCCATAACTTTGGTGATAAGTTTGTAGATGACACTACAGAGACTAATCGGTCTGAAATCAGAGAGAGAAGCACGATCATTGGACTTGGGAATTAAAACAATGAAGGTGGAATTGGCCTCTCTCGACATCTTTTTGGCTCTCTGGAAGAATTTAACCGCAGCAACGACATCTGGGCCCACAATATCCCAAAAGTGTTGAAAAAACCGGGGTGGGAAGCCATCGGGTCCAGGGGCCTTATCAGGTTCCATTGCAAACAGAGCTTCTTTGATCTCCTCTTCAGTGAAGCATTGAAGCAATTTCCCATTATCATCATTAGACACCAACTTTGGGATTTTCTGAAGCAGAGAACTTGTTGTGCGGGGATGGCAGTCAACGCTTGGACCTAAGATTTCTTGGAAGTGGCGCACAGCTTCCTGTCTGATAGCTTGGATGTCAGAGACAATGGATCCATCAGCCTTGGTCAACTCAGAGATTTTATTTGAGCCTCTATGACGCATGGTGGAAGCATGGAAAAACTTCGTGTTGGTGTCTCCTTCTTTGAGCCAGAGGTTTCTGGATTTTTGCCTCCAGTAGGACTCTTCCTTAGCCAAGGCATTGTGAAAGTTTGAAAGGAGGCTTTTTTCTTCCATGAAAGTTTTGACCCTCAGATCTCCTCCCTGAATCAGATTTTCCACCCTTTTCAGCTCATCCATCAGATGCTTTTTCTCGGTAAAGAGGTTGCCGAAAACATCCCTATTCCAGCATTTCAGCTTGAGTTTGACCGCTTTGAGTTTGAGGAACAGATTCGTGAGAGGGTTTGGACAAAGGTTTTGCTGCCACCATTGTCGAATACACCGACCTAAATCTGGATGAGTGAGCCACATATTTTCAAACCTGAAAGGGGTTTTGAAGATTTGTTGGGGACGGGAACAATCCAGAATTAAGGGGTTGTGATCGGAGCCAATTTTTGGGTGGCTATGAAGCCTGGCATCGCCAAAAATAGGAATGAGTTCTTTGGATAAGAGAAATATGTCAAGCCAGATTTGGATGTGATGGATGCCCGCTCGTCTGTTGCTCCATGTGTAGTTGGATCCTTGGAGCGGCATGTCCATTAGCTCGTTGTGGTTGAAAAAATCGTTGAAATCTTCTATGCAGCTGCTGGTGATCGGATTGCCTCCTTGCTTATCAAACAGGTGAAGGGGAGCATTGAAATCACCACAGAGCATCCATGGAAAGTCTACAAAGTTGTTGCGCATTGCGGAAATGTTATCCCACAGTAGTCTTCTATTGACAGGACTGTTAGGTCCATAAACATTGGTGGCGATCCATTGGAGGTTAGTGACTTTATTGGTAAACAGAATGTTGATGGTTCTGTCAGAGACTGAAAGAACCCTCCCATCAATGGTTGTCGGATCCCACAAACAAAGGAGACCCCCAGATGCCCCCGAGGAGGGACAAAAGGCAAAATTGTTGTTTTCCCAGATTAGCTTGCAAACTTGAGTGCTGCTATTCTCATCAAGTTTGGATTCTTGAAGGAACATGATATTTGGTTTTAGGTTTTTTCTTACTGATTTAATAGTTCTCTGTTTAGCAATTCCGTTGAGGCCTCTGACATTCCAAGAGATGAACTTCATCGAGTTGATTTGGGGTTTGCTTTGCGGCCTCTGCCTCTCCCTTGAGATGGAGTAAGTTTGGGTCTAACTTCATCCTCATCTTGGTGGGTGGGGTGTTCGAAAATAGGGCCCAAGGAGGTAGGCACTGAGCCATCAGCCATTTTGATCTCAGCTACTTTGGCAAGATTTTTTGCATTTGACGGTCGTCCCCTTCTCTGTTCTTTGTTGACGTCAGCTTTGGGTGTGAGAATGGGAGATTTCAACGGGTTGGATGTTTGGAGAATGTCGATGGAATCAGTCCCAGGGGCAGGCCGATGGGGGGATGGAGAGCGAGGAGACTGGCACAGGGCAACAGACTCAGGGGAAAGGGAAAGAGGATGGTTCTGAGTCGGGGGAAGGGGTGGGAAGGGAAGAGGAAGGTGAGAGGGACCAGAATCGGTGGGTGAGTTTGGAAAGGTCATTGCAGACTTTCCTTTGGACAAGGGAGACTGAATCAAAGTGGGTGTGGACGAGACGGTTAGATCTATGGGAAGGTCATCGAAGATGTCCTCTCTAGTATGAAGATTATTTAAGGGAGCAAATTGATTAGAACGAGAAGGCAGAGCACTTACATTGTTGGGTTTTGCATGATTTGAAGTAGAGGTTTTAGGAGGACCTGCAGATCGGCCACGACCCCGACCAGAAGCCTTTTTTTGGGTGTTCAAGATCTGAGAATCCTTCTTTCGGCCCGAATCACTGGGGATTTCTTTTTTTTAGGAAGGGCATTGAGAAGCCAGATGGCCCTGAGTATTGCACTCCAAACAAAAAGTGGGCTTGTTCTCGTACTCAACTCCTTGACGTCTTCTGTAGCTCCCGTAGTTGATGCCGATGTAGGTAGGCAGAGCCGAATCTAGATTAGCCATGACACAAACATGAGCATAGGTCATTCTAGTTCTGGCTCGGGTAGCAGGGTCAATGGTGACCAAATCTCCAATCGGTTGAGTGATGCCTTTGAGTGCATCATTGTAGAAGAACTATGGGGGAAGCCCATGGAGTTTGATCCAAATCGGAGCGATGTTGATAGACTGAGTCTCAGGGTCAAAGTCTTCCCCCCATCTTCGTAGAAACAGGCTACGACGGTCGAAAAACCAAGGTCCTCCAGTAAGAATGTGGTGGGTGTCAAGGGCATTGTTTAGCCTTATCATGAAAAACCCCCTAGGAAAGGCCACTAACTCCAAGCTACCCGAAAGCCGCCATTTGGAAAGAGCCCACTCGCGGATAGTTTCCATATCAGGTCGGGCATCGACAAATTTCCCAACAAGAGAGAGAGACTCTTGGAAGATTAGTGGCTCCATAACCTCACTCGAGAAAGAGACTTCAGTGCCCATTATAGAGAAGGGCAAAGGAGTTTGGAAAGAAAATGCTCCTGACGAAGACCTAACTTTGTCCGCAAAGGATAAAGACCAAGGAGGTGCTTTGGAAGGAGAGGAGGGTGAAACCCTAACGTTATCAGACATCGGTTTCACCACGCCATTTGGGTCTTCACCGCAAATCTTGTTGAGTGGGCCTGTAGTAGGCCCAACAACACCTGCAAAACTTATTGTGTTATTACTCATGACCTCTAACCCTTGTTGATATTGGAAAAATAAAGTGTGTTGAGTGTGGCAGATTTAATGGACAACTCATAAGGCATAAAAAATGTATGGGCAATATTCTTCATTGACTTATGTGGGTGATTTATTTCTGAAAATACCTTTGCAGAGAAAAGGATTGATTGTGGTTAAACTTTTTAAGAGTTGTTGGTTTAATGCTTCAATGTTTTCTGAATTAAGAGTTGTGATTAAACATTGTTTATAAGCATTGTTGATGAAGCCCATTGGTTGTGCAAAGAAAATGAACATGAGTTAGAAAATAACATGAGTATCATTGTTATGTGAGATTTTTTGTTGAGCATTGTTGGAAACATTTTGAGTTGGTTGATACATGCTTGGACTAGGTGTAGACACCAAAAAAACACCAATCGGATTATGCGACTACAAGCATTGACCGAATCGACATACATACCCCCTAGGGAAGCCTCCAGAGGTTAAACAGTGGTCCTCATCACTCACAAATCAATTTTGGAAGCTTAGAGGTCAATTTGGCACCTTTTAAGCACTTTGCTCCCTATTCGTCCCACCCTAGGATGATTAGAATCCTATTCGCCCCACCCCGAGATGATTAGCAGCAATCACTCCAGGGTGGGATGATTAGCAGGTTTGACTGGCAAAAATTCAAGCCTCGAAAGATCTACCACTCAAATTCACCTTCAAGGCATGCAATTGTGAGGAACGGTTTTAAATCTGATAGAGGGACTTAATTCAAGCATGCCTTGATCATGGAGGCCCTAAATCAAGGAGGAATATTCTCTCCCTAAGAAAGGCATGGTGAGCCAAGTGGCGCCCTCGCATGCATATTCAAAGGAGACCCCTGAGGTCTATAAAATGTTGAGCCTCCTCACCCTATAAAAATAGAGCCAAATCATTTGGAGCAACGGAGTGCTACCAAATTGTACCCTCATTCCCCCTTTGTGCTTCCTACATCCCTAGTTTATCTTTTGGAAGAGAGGTTATTGAGTGAACACTAGGAATGCAAATCCTGACCCAAAACCCAATAAATCGGCCAAAATCCCACAACAAATTTGTTGACACAACCCCTATGAGGTTTTGGACCCATCCCACTTGGATTGGTGCCAAAACTAGGCCCCAAATGGTGGGCGTCCTGCCCTCGGGTGCCCTTCGCACTACTGCAGTCCTAATCGTCCCACCCTGGAGTGATTAGAAATTTGTGAAGGATTTCTCTACTGTTAATTTTGCATTCTATTCTATTTCGTGTACTTATTCTTATGTTCAAGTTCTATGTTATTCTGACTTGATTTGACTGTGTTGTTATCATTTTATGCATTTACTAACATATAGGGAGCGCTTTCGAATACAGGAAAATATGGGTAGAATCTACCAAATATGATCTTCTGGGTCATCCCAAAATACCCCTTTTAGCCTAACCCCAAATTTTTAGGAGTTTTGGAGGCCTCTGGGCTGGACATTTGGAAGGTCACTCTTGCATGTTTTGTGACAGTCCTAATCGTCCCACCTCGGAGCGATTAGAAATACATGCATGATTTCTTAATTTTTCTTTTTCAATGTTTCCTTGATGATATCTTGATGTTTCTATAAAATTTTGGGTTCATTATGACATGTTTTGACCATCGTTTAATTCTTTTTTACATTAACTAGCCGGAGGCTTTGGGGATTGCATGTTTTCATGATATCCGCATATGCTATTAACTGTTTGTTGTTTCTTTGAGCATAGGATCTCACCAATAGAAACACCAGAGGGGCAGCAAGGAACAACAAACACATGGACACAAGTGGTAGCAACATTTGTCCCACCCATTTCAAATGTGGGAATGCGGAGGACACTGGAAGTGTACCATCTGTTGATGTAACGAACTGTATCAAATGCTCTGATCCCTAGATGTGGGGCGACATATTGTAACTGGATTGAAAGCAAAATTAATAAAAATATGCCCCACTTTATTTTTCTTACATCTAGTTTCATTTATTCTTTGTTTCCTGCATGCATTTGTTTCTCACATTCGTAGGGCTTAACATCTACACCATTTGTATCAATTTCATTTACATCATAATCTGGCATGTCATCACCCTGCATTCAGATTTCAGTGGTGATCATGGTGGGACCCTTTCCCCTACTCTTAATATCAGGTTTTTGATCCAATTTTTGTGGATTCTTTGCAAGTGTTACTCATTCAGGCGTTGGACTGCTACTCGTGCCACCCTATGATGAATACAGACCTGGAATTCATTCCACCCTGGGACAAATACGTATTCATCCCACCCTATGATGAATACAGACCTGTTATTCATCCCACCCAGGGATGATTAGAACTTTGTGTAGTTTTTGAGAAAAAATGCAAAGGCATCTAGTTTGGACAAAGAGGAGGTAGGTTTTTTGAACATCCTTTGTGTTTTTCTGTTTTGTTTTTGCAGATTTTTGTTTTCTTTGCTTTCTTGCAATAAAAAAAAAAAAAAAAAAAAACATAGAGTAAATTAAATGGAAGGAACCTAATTAGGAATGCATTATTCTCTGGTTTTCTTGCATGATACTTGCACCAATGGCAAGTCCTCATCATAGGTGTCAGTTCTAGGTAGGGTTTGTGATTTCCTTCTTGCTGCTAATTTTTTTTGAAATATTAAAACATACTTTAAAGCATTGCATTAGTGAAAACCATATTTTTTTGTATGTTTTCTTTATTTACATGATTAAAAGGAACCACACACACACCACCTATTAAAACTAACATCAAGGAGTTGGTCTTAATACCCCAACAATTGATCAAGACCAATGGTGGATTTCATCACCACCTTGGCTTGAATTTTGCATACATTTATCCTGATCGCGACTGTTGCTAGACGTAAATCCTGGCGAAAGCTGACCAAGTGTAATGGGGGTGATTCACAATGCATGAGGATAAGTCTTCTATGGTAGGTTTCAAAAATAGAGTGATCCCCATTCTGTACCACCTATGTTCCATGTACTGTTCTACTCTCATGTACCAATATTTTCTCTCACGTAAGGACGGGTATATTGAGAGGTTTGGTATAACGACCTAGCAATGGTATATCAAAGGGACAACCATTTTGGAGATACAAGAGCCCTCATTTTGCATGTATAACAAATTTTCCTTTATGAGATTCACACAACAAAAATCAAACACATTAGACTAGATCTAGGGCACACATTTAATCTATAAACAAGATAATCATTTCTTTGTTTGTGTGGTCCCCTTTTGTTTGGTATAGCATAAAAATCTATAAAGGAGATAAAAATACACATATCTTTCTAGAAATACCACCACCATGGTGTATACCCGTAGCCAAGCCCAATCATGGGTAGAAGTTGCAAAAATTGTACAAGGAGGCACAAGTCACATTCGTTATAGCTCCAAGGACTTGGTTAGACCACCTTGGTAGCCTGACCCACAATGTGGTCCACACTATGCCACTACAGAAAAGGACTATAGAGGAACCCCTTTGAGGGGCACTCCCGTTCAACACAGACCCTCTCAAGAGGAGTACATACATGGGAAGGCTCCCTTAGACACTCATTATAAGTGGCCACTACGCGCTGAAGCACTAGAGCAGCATAGGGTTCATAAGGAGGGATCACATGATTATATCATCCCCCCTCCACCCCTCATTACTGTTAGGACTAATAGGCCAAATCTAGAGTGTAAGGCTCTTTAGACAGGGTGAGCCAACTCTGCCTGTCCCTTTCACATGTACAAAAGGGAGCACGAGGAAAACCAATATATTCCTCAAGAGCAATACACCGCGTGGGAGCAATGCACCCTTGAACCTACTAATTATCAAGAACACCTATTGAGGCTAGAGCCTCGGGTGAATGCTGCTAACCTCGATAGAGGAAAGTGACCCATAGAGATTTTGGATCACCACGATTGAGATAGATATGTAGGGGAGGCATCTAGGCCTCCTAGACATAGGACGGTGGAACAAATTGACTTGGCATTTGCCAAAAATGCCACTTACAAAGCGTAAATAATGCAGCTTAGGCAATATCAGTAATAGTTAGAGCAACTGTATCATCTTAAAAAAGAGTGCATTCAGTTCCAGACAGATGAGTTTCTCTAGAACACTATGCATGAGAGGATTCCAACCCCTCGCATGCATAGGACAAAAATTTATGAGAGGCACAACCCCTTAGTGCGAGATAGGTCTCCATGACCTTATCAAGTGTTGCCTCCAAGACCTCCGAGACCTAAGCGGGAGGCCACCCCTAGAACCAATGATGGGTGCCTTCCTCGGGCACCCGTCCATGTTTATAGGTCACGCCCAAAAAATCCTCAAGAAGCCTATGAGGAATTTGAGCAAGAAGAAGAGCGGGCTGAAATGCCCTACCAAGGTAGGTGGGGTGCTACCCGGATACCCCTCCATAGGCCTCAAGTTCCTCATAATGCACAATGGGAACAAACCAAAGAAGAGGAAATCAAATCCTCTGATGCATACAAAGCACTGCTAGAGCACTTAGAGTCTGTGGAGACCAAGAATTCAGGGCCCCAACAGCCTACCTTATGCCAGCTCTATAGTCACCATGTGCATCCTTCAGTTTCAACATCCCCATACCCTGACCACTTCAAAATGCCTCAATTGGCAATTTTCAAAGGGGATGAGGATGCCCAAGAACACGTAACAAGGTTACTGAGTCAATGATTTGGAATTCAGGACAATGATGCATTACTTTTGAGAATGTTTATAACCATGTTCATAGGCCCTGCCTTGGATTGGTTTACCCAATTGTTGAAGCATAGCATCAACAATCTAGACCAGCTAGTGGATGCATTCCTTGAATGTTTTGCATTCAACACCAAGAAGAAGGTATCCTTAAGTGACCTAGCTTGCCTTAAATAGTATAATGATGATACCATATCCGCTTATGGGAATCGATGGAGGACATTGCTTTCCAAGCTACCTTACCTCCCTCCCATGGCTGACATGACTCAGATGTTTTCAAAGAGTTGCATAAGTTCGATCTCCATGCTATTGTAGTTGTAGCAATATGCCACCCTAGAAGAAGCCCTGGTGCAAGCCAAGATAATTGAGGAGATCAAAATTCAATACGATGAGATTGCCAAGCTACATTAGAAAGAGTGGACCAAAAATACCAAAATTGGGCCCATGCAATTGAAACCCGCTGTAGTCAATCAGGTTGCCATAACTACACCACCACCTGCACAAATGACATAGCCCCCAAAGGCTAATTATCAGGTAGTTCCTCTTGCTACCTATGAAAAGTAAAACCATAAACAAGAGCAAAATCAGTAGCGTCGCCCTAAGTGACAATTCACACAATTCACAGAGTCTAGAGACTCCTTGTTTGACCGCTTGTTCATGGAAAAACTGATAAACCTGTTGAAAACTTGACCCATAGACCCCAATGTGCCAAAACCCAAGGGATATAGGGAATATTTATATTGTATATTCCACCAACAAAAAGGACACGACATCTTCATTTGTTGGAAATTCAAAATCTTGGTGTAAGACTTGATAGACAACAAAATGCTCATGGTGGATAATCCCGTAACACTGAGCAACCAACATATGGAAGTCTTCAAAGACCCCATTCCTACCAATGACGCATTGACAAAGACTATACAAGTGAATGAGGTAACACAAAACTACCCCATGCAAGGGTAAATGGGGATGATAAGCATCTTGACATGGAGCAAAAGATACCCAAACACGGCTGCACCCACTGCAGCTCTAGGAGATGTTCCATCAATGTCACAATCTCCATAATGCCCTATGCAACCTCCCCCACTTAGACCAGTGGCCACGATTCGGACTAAGCTTACTCAAATTTTAAGGACCACGTTGGCTAGGCTTTCTATTTATGAGCTCATCAAACAATCATCACCCCATCGGGAGGCTCTGATGGAGATACTCAAAGCCATTGAGCTACAACTCCATGAACCTAATTCTTTTAACAACTTTGTGGGACATGTGAGACAATGCACAGAATTTTTCATTACCTTCAGGGAAGGCGAACTAAAATTGGTGACTGGAGATATGGTGGATCCACCCCTGCATGTCATCGCGTGGGTCAATGAGATTCCATTCAAGAGGGTTTTTATGGACACTGGCTTGTCCAGCAACATAATAACAATAGTTGCTAGCATCCCACATTGTGGCATCCACCTACACTCTTTGAGAATTCAACAACGCGTTATGCTCGACGGTTGGCACAATTGTCCTACCCATCCAAGTAGGACAAAAGACCATTCCTATGTTGTGTCACATCCTTTAAGGTGAGATGGCCTACAATATCTTGCTAGGTTGGCCTTGGATCAGGGACATGAAGTGTGTCCCTTCGATAGCCCATCAATGTCTCAAATACATATACAAAAGGCAAGTACATGTAGTCCCAGCAGACTTAGAGCCCTTTAAGTTTTGCAATGCGATGCAGTTGATGCCACAATCGATCCTTCCATCGACACATTTGGACTTTCAATTGAGTTTGTCCACTCAGGGTCCGATTTCACCTACATCCCCGCTATTGAGTCCCTCAAGTAACCGACCTGGCACATCTTCATTGTTTGTCCCTTCACCAACAATGCCACCTATGCTGGCCACACCGAAGGACAACGAGAAAAAACCCTTAGAGGAGGCACCACCATTAGTTTCAACCAACTCTATTGAGGAGGTGCCCAGCCGAATGGAAGTCGAGACACCTGATTCACCCAACATGGAGTGGACTTGTTGAGTGGTATTTTCACCCAATTGTGAAAGTACACTCTCCCTTAGGATTTGGGTTCCAAATCCCCTCTTGCAAAGAAGTTAAACAACCAACTTCTCCAAGGTCTCCGCTATATTAGCATTTGCATGTGTATTAGTAATCTCAAATAAATATATTCATTTTAAATGCTTGGAATACCTTAGTGATTGCAAGTAATCGTAAACAAGGGGCAATGTTGGTTTATTTTACCATGAAACTTTAGTGATTGTTCATTGAACCAAAATAAAGCAAATGTGAGTTGGCCCTCATATGACCACGATGTAGTGCCTTTATTCCTTTTATCTTGAGAGTTTTGAGGTAGATTTTATCTTCTTTATTAAGTCCAAATATGGCTTCTTACCATGAAGATAAAGATAGCTTTCAATATGATCGATAAACTATCCCTCTTTGGTGAAATGAATTTTCACAAAGAAGCAATAATTTATGGCCTTAGATAAAGGGCTTTAAATGTCACTTTAACTTATCCCTCTTAAATGAAATCAAATTTTCATCAAGATGAACAATTAAGTGCTTTGAGGAAAAGACCTTCAATGCAATACTCAAATTACCCATCTTTCGTAAAATTAGAATTTTTATGAAGAAAGGGTAATTTTAGGCTCAAAATGGAAATTTGTGAAAATGCCATAAAACATAACTCCTTCAATGAAATTGGAATTTTCATGAAGGGAATGTCATCATAGGCTCATGAGTGCAAAACAAAACTGAAAAAATGAAATTTGACCTTAAAATGGAAATTTTCTATTTTCGGATTTTTAAAATCTGTAACAAAACAACAACTTCGATGAATTTTTAAAAATACTAAACAACTCCAAAAATGAAATTTCAAAGTGCGTAATGGAAGTATGATAGGTGCTCTACATAATGGTGCAATTATTTTTTTGATTTTAAATTTTTTTACTATTTATTTTAATGCCTGAAAATAAGAAAAAGTTCTGAAATTAAAATTTTGGAAAACAAAAAAATTAAAATTTTGCATCAAAATAATTGCTGAAAATGCAGCAATGCAAAAAGCTCCTTCAGTCTGATAGCACCCCATCCTGCAAAACCGAATATGTGAGAGTTTCGTACATGCAACCTAGCCTATTTGACCTGCAAAACAAACACAATCAAAGTAAACTAGGTGCTGGCTCCTAGGGTTTAAAATAATTTCCAGATTGCAGACATTCACATGAAATAACCCAAAACAATGGCATGAATTTCATTTACAAATCTGAAATCTGAAAGGAGAAAAATAGAACAGTTAAAATGAAGCATGCAGAAAATTTCTCATCCTTTCTTGCTAACAAGGCCTGAAATTTCTGAAGAGAAGCTTTAGCATTCAAATTATATTTCAAGTTTTACATTACATCAAAATCTGCCGCATTTGGCCATGCCCAAAAATTCCAGCCCCTTTTTCATCCTCCAATGACCTATTTAACATTTAGGTTCGACTCTTTCTTTTCCTTCTCTGTCTCTTCATTTGGCTTCCAACAGTTTCGTTTCATTCCTGAAAACTCATTGTCTGTTTTGTTTTCCTTTCTCATAACGTCTCGATGCTTGGAGCGTTTCATAATTTTAATCCCCTTACCTTATTTCCTTTTCCATTCGTTAAAACACACATGCCAAATTCATAAAATTTAAAGCCACTGGCTTTTCTCCTCTTCCATAACGCTTTCAATGCATTTTTTTTTTTACTTCCCCATACTCTTGTCACGTGGAGGTCCTTTAATAGCAATATGGCCATGGTTCTAATTGATACGAATAAAACATAGATTAATAAGTCTTTGCTTTATTTAAAAGGGCCATTATAACATATAAAAACCACTCATTTTATAACGCATGATGCTCCCTTGTAAATTTAGAATTATTCTCATAGGACTCCATGCCGAAAGTCACTGCACAACCCAAAACCTATACCTGCGTTTCCCTGAAACTCGTCGTCTCGTTCTCTGCCGCTATCCCACTCGAGGTTGCTGAATATCGCCGCCATCCCCTTTGATTTATGTCCGTTGTTTCATATTCCTTCTCGCGGAGAATCCCATGCGTTTTTGTTGTATTCACCATACCAATATTTCACGGGCCATAAATCATAGCTAATGATGTTTTTTTAATACCATTTAAGCCTATGCCTATGCTGTCCCTATGGATCCCCTATTTTCTCCAAGAAGTCCCGTTTCTTTTTTGTGATTCATCTGAAATCGTTATTCTCCTTGCCCTGTGCTCCCTGCTCATCATTCCACATGCCTTCCCACCACATTACCTCATTCCCTCTCTTCGTATATCCCCGTCGACCACCGCCTTTGCATGGTGAACTCAGAATCATCGCGATACTTTGCCCAACTCACCATAACAATCACTGTGCTCATCTCTGGCCGAACTCTCCTGTGCTAGTCTTTTCGAAGACCATGGATGCAAGACCTAAAAATAATGCCTTCTTCTATAACCTACTGTGTCATCTGCATTGGCGTCTATCGTGGGCACTATGTTCTCCATCGAAACTCTTGTCACACCGCTATCCTATCCGCCAAGCTTATCGTCTGTTGAAATTGTGTAGTGTCCCGAACCCTTTCGTAACCATGTACGACCGCCGTCATAGCCTGCTGTTATCGTGTAAGCTAATGAGAGTATCCGCTGATGAAGACCAATGAAACCTCATTGTGGAGCCGAGAATAGATGCCATTGGTTCATAGTTTCTACACACCAGGTCTCCCATTGTCGTTGTGCATTGATCTGGGTCGATGTGGGCCCCATCCGTTCATGCCAATGAGGCCTTCTTGTCTCATTTGCCCACGTGGTGCACCCTATAGCCTTTCCTTGTTGGTCGCCATGTATCCTCGTGTCTTCACGTTGTATGCTCTTTGGTTTAAAGGCTTGCATAAAACATAAGGCTAATGAGATGTATATACTTAAATTCATTTGTTATTTTCATCTTCTATTCTTTGACCCAAACAAATGAAATAAAACTTAACAACTGGACATCAAACTCTCAAACGATAACACTGACAAAACAAACTTGCCGACACACAAACTGACGATAAAAAAGGAAACGTCGACGAGAAAATGACCACAAAGTCGTTAACAAGAAAATGACAACAAAAGTCATCAACAAGAAAAAGTTGTCGACAATTAAATATCATCGACAAGAAAATGATGACAATAAAATATCGTCGACAAGAAAAAGTTGTCGACAAGAAAATATTGTCGACAAGAAAAAGTTGTCGACAATAAAATATCATCGACAAGAAAATATTGTCAACAAGAACCGACAACAATTGCAAAACCTACGACAAAACGAAGGATTAGACACTAAAAATGAAATGCAAACACCCGGACATCAAAACGAAAAGGTGGGTCCCCAATTTTGGGGTATGTTGTGGAACAACCACAACAAATGGCGACTCTGCTGGGAAATGCTCCTGAGCATTTCGGTGAGAACCCAACCTGAAAATACACAAACTCAAATACAAGCATTAGCAAATATCCAAAGAATGCAAATAGATCAGAAATACATGAAGCATCAGAATCGCTAAGCATCAGCTCGGTGTGTGCAGTGTGCTTCATTCCCTATCATTTGAAACTCATTCAACTTTCCATTGTCAGTTTTACATGAATGCATATGTGAGATTGTGAATGATTTGTGTAACCTGATAAATATGCTTAGAGATTTTGCTTTTATAAAGGCTTAGACCTTCTAGTATCATACACAAACATTTAAGATTACCAAACCCTCTTAGGATCAACTATATGTATAATGAATTGCTTGATTGTATCCCAAAGTTGGTTATGAGTCCCTACTATCTTGAACCCATGATGTAAGTGTACGTGAAATCAAAAATTTGGGGAATCAGACTCCCAACCTAACCGAGATGGGAGTTTTAACCCTATCCTTACTATTCTGATTTGGAATTCATTACCTCACTTTGAGCAAAATAATTTAACCAATTATGGAAGAAATGGTCCTGCTAGTCTAACCCTTTGAACAGTCAGTGGTCTTGTTTTTTAGACAAGACATGCTACCATGCATGGGCATACTTAACCCCATAATCCATGACTTAACTTCATTTCTTTGGACCTTGGGGATGACTACCCATCCTTTGCAGAGGACAAGTAGTACGATCCTTCCAATCCAATATAAAGATGAGATGGGGAAATTAATTTTTTACTTCTTGGACCTTGGGGATGACTACCCATCCTTTGTAGAGGACAAGTAGTACGATCCTTCCAATCCAAGCTTTAGATGTAAATGAAGAATATTAATTTTATTGCTTGGACCTTGGGGATGACTACCCATCCTTTGCAGAGGACAAGTAGTACGATCCTTCCAATCCAAGCTTTATCATGAAATGAGACATAGGAGCTTTGGGGAATCGGATTCTCAACCTAGGCGAGATGAGAATTATGCCCTATCCTTACTACTCCATGAAGGTCAAATCAAAGCTTTGGGGAGTTGGATCCTCAACCTAAGTTCGATGAGGACTTAACCCTATCCTTACTACTCTGATTTTAGGCTTTAAGCTTTATGGAAGTGGTAAAAACCATTGTTCTAAGGATCATGTTGCATACTAGGATAGACATGAACTACTTCCTTCGCCTGACCTTTTCTTCCAAGCAAGGTTTTGATCATTTTGCTCAAGATCCTTTTTAATGTGTATAAAATGTGCTTGATTCTAGATAACTCGGGGCTCAGTTCCCAACCTTAGGATTTTTTCTTATTTATGTTATAGCATAACCCTAAGAGGATTTGACACACTTTAATGATTTGTATGTGAAATGCATATGCAACTAAGATGGCATGTATATGCAAAGTGAGATGTAATATGAATGCATTGTCCTTTGAATTGCAGATGGAGTATTGCCATAAAAAATATAAAACTGACTACTTCATGCATCACAAGTTTCAAACGATATTATTAAACTGTTTGTGTTTCTTGTGGAGCTTTCTACAACACAATTCCAATGTTCCATATTTCCCTGATCTAAAGCATAAGTTAGCATCTCAAGACCTTTTTAGACAAACCAAACATGTCACACAACTTGAATCCAAACCTAACTAGCAATCCAAAAAATGAAACTTGAAAACATAAACCAAAACCAAAAACCAAAATCTATATACAAATGTACAATATAATACAAGATGATGCAAAGCTTGGATTATCACTTCCCTGGATCCCAAACATGATTAGAACACTTCAACAAAAATATAATGTGATATACATGCCAAGTGTTGTAGGAATCCAACAAAAACAATATTAGACCACACCATGCACCAACTTTTAACTTCCCTTGCTCACCCCACCAATTAGATTTAATTCCATTAGTACTCTCATAGGTGAGCGTTGAAATACTAAAATGATTAGACAATAAATGATATTCAATTTTATCTTGTCTATTCTTGAAAGTATCCATTTCATAGTTCGATTCATGATTTAGAACTAGGCTCTCTTTATCCAAAATGAGACTTTGTAAGCAAGAGCCTATTTCTAAAAAATTTAAAGCCAAATCATTTTCCAAATTTGTAGGCCAATCAAATTTGTGTAACAGTTTGCAAGCATCTAGGATATTTACCAAATTGAGATCATTAGGAGCTTTTATCCTAGGTTCAAGAATTAATTGTTGATGAATTTGATTTAGCAATTTAAATGCATCAAGCTCCTTTTCATTCATTAAAGTAATGTTATCAAAGGTGTGGTTAGAAATTAATCCTTGTTCTTTATTCACCTTCAATGGCATTTCATCATAATGTAGCACTTGTTCTTTCTCCATGATTTGTTTATCAAAGGCACCAAACTTAGGTACCCAATTGAACACATGTCCATCCCTTTCAAACCATAAGTCTTGTCTATCTAGGGGTGGGTTAACTAACATATTTCCATGATCAATCACTTGGGTTGTTTTGGGTAACGTGGGATTTTCAATTGGATCATCAATGATATCAAACCCAAATGATTTAGGTTTTGTAATTTTCTCATTTTGAAATGGCATAATCATTGTAGCACAAGTAAGTGGATCAAGATTTTCAACTTCTTTTCCTTCAAAGGAATCTAAAGCAAGTGACTCTCTTTCTTGATTCATGGTTGTAGAATCCTTATCATGTTCCAAAATTTGATGAGATTCGAATTCCTCTTCCAAAACTTTCTCAAATTGTACAGGATTTATAGTATCCTCATGTGAGGAAGCAATTGAGTTGTCCTGCATATTATTTGACACAACAAGTTTGTTAGAAGATTTAGATTGATAATATTCTTCCCATTTCTTCCATGAATCATAGTAATCATCTTCCAAGTTCAAGTTGTGGCGTTCAAGTATTTCTTCTTCATCTTCTGATTCATCAACCTTGTTTCTCATCCAACTCATCTTCACCTTCCTTAGATGGTCCCGTTATTTCCAAAAGTGGGTTATTTCTTGAATTCAAATTGGTAAGGCTATCATAATCCAAATTTGTAACCCATGATTCAATTTTATCACAATTTGGAAGGTGTGGATCCTCTTGGTCATCACTTTCGAGAGCATCATCCAAAGTGTCTTTCGAGAACAAGTGGTGAAATTCGATTATGTCTTCAACTTCCTTTGTTGATTTTATTTCAAATTCATTTTCAGCCACTTGTGATGACTTAGGAGCTTCTACAATGGGATCAATTTTTGAATTCCGTGTCATATAGTTGCTCCAATCCTTTGCAAGTACATCTGCCCAAATCATATCCACATAAGTTTGTTCATCCAAATACTCCTTTTTGGGTAATGATTCTGGATATTTATTTTCCAAAACAAGATGGTGATTATTTGATTCCAACTTCTTGTTACCCATCCATAGAATTTCTTCTCCAAAATCTTCATGCTCTTCAAGACATTTCGAATAGGTATTCACTTCAACGTGAGTCACCTCAAAATTTCTTGTATCACTTGAAGAAGCATAACATGAAACATCATTAAGATCGGCATTACGAATTTTCTTATTAGGATGATTTGGATGCATACATTGATGTGCTCGTTTTTGTGATGGAACATGCCTACATACCTTCTTTACCACTTTCTTTTGCTCCTTTACTTCCGATACAAACTCTTTGGGTTGAGTGGTAGAAGTAGTAGGATTAGTTGGATTGATATCCATGGACAAAGCTTGAACATTTGTTGCAATGGTTCCATGAGTGACCACATGATTCTCTAATTGAGGCATAGTTGGATGGATGGAAGTACTTGTATAAGCACACGTGGGAGCATAAGTTGGTATGGTAGGATAAAGTTGATTGTAGGGAAAAACATTTGATATCAAATTTTGTTGTGCCCATGCTTGATTTACCATCAAGGCTTGATTGCAAGCCCCTAGTTGTCCTACCATAGTTGATTGCTCCATTCCATAACCTTGTGGCCTCAATTGTTGATCTACAATCATAGCTTCTATGTAGGCCGATGCAAGATCAGTAACCAAGGGATTCATCCTAACAAATATGGCAAACAATGGATCCAATGCTCGAAAGTATATTTGAAGAGCACCACTTTCCTCAATAGTATAGGGAGAAATTAGTCTCGCATAAAGTTTTCGAAATCTCAAGTTGAAACTTCTCACTGGCTCATTAGGTTCTCTTTTGCAAGAAGCAAATTGTTGATATATCGTGAGAGGATCAATGAGTAACCTAAATTGATTGATAAAATTATCTTTCAATTGAGTCCAAGATGTAATAGAACCAACGGGTAAATTGATGTACCAATCATATGCCACCTCATCTAGGGTTCCAGGAAACATTCTACATGCCACATCCTCATGTTCAACATTCCATCTGACTAGGATATCCACATAGGCTTGAATATGTTCCTCGGCTAATGTTGGACCATTGTGCTTAAACTTGGGCAAAAGCTTTTCTACGTTCTTGGGTAAATCATGAAAATCTCCACTAATGTTCAAAGGATTAGCATGTATCCCATACCACGTTCCTACAGTTGTAGCCATTAATGAAACTCAGAGAATAATTTCAAAACCAATTTGTTAGTCATCAATAGAAGAAGGAAACATGACAAAGCAATATTCTAAAATGTAAATTAGTTTCTGATTCACCAGATCGCATATGCGCAAGTGAAGAGCATACTCCTAGTGTTGTAGGTTTCTGATTCACAAGATCGCATTACACGCAAGTGAAGAGCATAATACCGACAACAAATACATTTTAGACAAAATAATTCCTTACAAATAAGTATGAAATGACTAGCAAATGTCAAACATGTAATGTGTGAATAATCATGTTAGCATCAACCAAAAGATGTATCCATTAAGCTCAAATGAAAGTAATTGCATGGAGACAACCTCGTTAGTCAAGACCAAATTTTTTTTTTTTTAAATCCAATCAAGAACCATTATTCCTGTATGAACAATCAAAAAAATGTTAGAACAATGCATAGCAGTTCATGTCCTCCTTTTAACAGTACAATGTTGTATTGTTAAAAGAGGGCTAAAGATAATAACCAATAGGGCATGAAATATTCAAAATTTAAATCCCTATAGCATTTAAATCACACTGCAATAAACCGGTTCAGGCCCTCCTTCTAGCGCCAAAATGTTGAGTGGTATTTTCACCCAATTGTGAAAGTACACTCTCCTTTAGGATTTGGGTTCCAAATCCCCTCTTGCAAAGAAGTTAAACAACCAACTTCTCCAAGGTCTCCGCTATATTAGCATTTGCATGTGTATTAGTAATCTCAAATAAATATATTCATTTTAAATGCTTGGAATACCTTAGTGATTGCAAGTAATCGTAAACAAGGGGCAATGTTGGTTTATTTTACCATGAAACTTTAGTGATTGTTCATTGAACCAAAATAAAGCAAATGTGAGTTGGCCCTCATATGACCACGATGTAGTGCCTTTATTCCTTTTATCTTGAGAGTTTTAAGGTAGATTTTATCTTCTTTATTAAGTCCAAATATGGCTTCTTACCATGAAGATAAAGATAGCTTTCAATATGATCGATAAACTATCCCTCTTTGGTGAAATGAATTTTCACAAAGAAGCAATAATTTATGGCCTTAGATAAAGGGCTTTAAATGTCACTTTAACTTATCCCTCTTAAATGAAATCAAATTTTCATCAAGATGAACAATTAAGTGCTTTGAGGAAAAGACCTTCAATGCAATACTCAAATTACCCATCTTTCGTAAAATTAGAATTTTTATGAAGAAAGGGTAATTTTAGGCTCAAAATGGAAATTTGTGAAAATGCCATAAAACATAACTCCTTCAATGAAATTGGAATTTTCATGAAGGGAATGTCATCATAGGCTCATGAGTGCAAAACAAAACTGAAAAAATGAAATTTGACCTTAAAATGGAAATTTTCTATTTTCGGATTTTTAAAATCTATAACAAAACAGCAACTTCGATGAATTTTTAAAAATACTAAACAACTCCGAAAATGAAATTTCAAAGTGCGTAATGGAAGTATGATAGGTGCTCTACATAATGGTGCAATTATTTTTTTGATTTTAAATTTTTTTACTGTTTATTTTAATGCCTGAAAATAAGAAAAAGTTCTGAAATTAAAATTTTGGAAAACAAAAAATTAAAATTTTGCATCAAAATAATTGCTGAAAATGCAGCAATGCAAAAAGCTCCTTCAGTCTGATAGCACCCCATCCTGCAAAACCGAATATGTGAGAGTTTCGTACATGCAACCTAGCCTATTTGACCTGCAAAACAAACACAATCAAAGTAAACTAGGTGTTGGCTCCTAGGGTTTAAAATAATTTCCAGATTGCAGACATTCACATGAAATAACCCAAAACAATGGCATGAATTTCATTTACAAATCTGAAATCTGAAAGGAGAAAAATAGAACAGTTAAAATGAAGCATGCAGAAAATTTCTCATCCTTTCTTGCTAACAAGGCCTGAAATTTCTGAAGAGAAGCTTTAGCATTCAAATTATATTTCAAGTTTTACATTACATCAAAATCTGCCGCATTTGGCCATGCCCAAAAATTCCAGCCCCTTTTTCATCCTCCAATGACCTATTTAACATTTAGGTTCGACTCTTTCTTTTCCTTCTCTGTCTCTTCATTTGGCTTCCAACAGTTTCGTTTCATTCCTGAAAACTCATTGTCTGTTTTGTTTTCCTTTCTCATAACGTCTCGATGCTTGGAGCGTTTCATAATTTTAATCCCCTTACCTTATTTCCTTTTCCATTCGTTAAAACACACATGCCAAATTCATAAAATTTAAAGCCACTGGCTTTTCTCCTCTTCCATAACGCTTTCAATGCATTTTTTTTTTTACTTCCCCATACTCTTGTCACGTGGAGGTCCTTTAATAGCAATATGGCCATGGTTCTAATTGATACGAATAAAACATAGATTAATAAGTCTTTGCTTTATTTAAAAGGGCCATTATAACATATAAAAACCACTCATTTTATAACGCATGATGCTCCCTTGTAAATTTAGAATTATTCTCATAGGACTCCACGCCGAAAGTCACTACACAACCCAAAACCTATACCTGCGTTTCCCTAAACTCGTCGTCTCGTTCTCTGCTGCTATCCCACTCGAGGTTGCTGAATATCGCCGCCATCCCCTTTAAAAAAAAGTTTTTTGTTGTGGTTTTTTTCCTTTCCCCCTTTTCTTGTATCGCCTTTGCATGGTGAACTCAGAATCATCGCGATACTTTGCCCAACTCACCATAACAATCACTGTGCTCATCTCTGGCCGAACTCTCCTGTGCTAGTCTTTTCGAAGACCATGGATGCAAGACCTAAAAATAATGCCTTCTTCTATAACCTACTGTGTCATCTGCATTGGCGTCTATCGTGGGCACTATGTTCTCCATCGAAACTCTTGTCACACCGCTATCCTGTCCGCCAAGCTTATCGTCTGTTGAAATTGTGTAGTGTCCCGAACCCTTTCGTAACCATGTACGGCCACCGTCATAGCCTGTCGTTATCGTGTAAGCTAATGAGAGTATCCGCTGATGAAGACCAATGAAACCTCACCGTGGAGCCAAGAATAGATGCCATTGGTTCATAGTTTCTACACACCAGGTCTCCCATTGTCGTTGTGCATTGATCTGGGTCGATGTGGGCCCCGTCCGTTCATGCCAACGAGGCCTTCTTGTCTCATTTGCCCGCGTGGTGCACCCTATAGCCTTTCCTTGTTGGTCGCCACGTATCCTCGCGTCTTCACGCTGTATGCTCTTTGGTTTAAAGGCCTGCATAAAACATAAGGCTAATGAGATGTATATACTTAAATTCATTTGTTATTTTCATCTTCTATTCTTTGACCCAAACAAATGAAATAAAACTTAACAACTGGACATCAAACTCTCAAACGATAACACTGACAAAACAAACTTGCCGACACACAAACTGACGATAAAAAAGGAAACGTCGACGAGAAAATGACCACAAAGTCGTTAACAAGAAAATGACGACAAAAGTCGTCAACAAGAAAAAGTTGTCGACAAGAAAATGATGACAATAAAATATCGTCGACAAGAAAAAGTTGTCGACAAGAAAATATTGTCGACAAGAAAAAGTTGTCGACAATAAAATATCATCGACAAGAAAATATTGTCAACAAGAACCGACAACAATTGCAAAACCTACGACAAAACGAAGGATTAGACACTAAAAATGAAATGCAAACACCCGGACATCAAAACGAAAAGGTGGGTCCCCAATTTTGGGGTATGTTGTGGAACAACCACAACAGGACTTAGGGAGAACTCCCATTCCCTCCCCCTGAACCATCGATGATTATCATCGAAATGGCCAATATGTTCCTGGGGGAGTACCTATTGTAGAAAATTATTACAACATGCACACTCGAATCCATGCAAGACATGGGGAGACCTCGCCTCCCCATAAGTACTATCATCCCTTTAGGTTACCTGCCAAATCAGACCAAATTTATATATGGGGGCCTTGAGAACAGCCTAGAACCCTACATACAAGAGGAAGAGGATGAAGAGCCATTTTCTAAGAATGTTGATTATCTATCTAACCCAGACTTCTCCTTGAAATACCTAGACCAATGTAATTGGCATGGATATGGATTGGGCAGATATAAACAAGGAATGTGCACTCTTTTTCAACCAAGATACCAGATGCCATATGACAAATCAGGAGTAGGGTTCAACCACCCTTTGCCCCTTGACATCTTGGCAGAGACCATGCGAGGCTTAGGTCTAGGCAACAGGGATGGGTTGGCACAAGATCCATATGCCAATCCCAACACTGCATACACATTGGGGAATTATTTCTCATTGGTAACAACAAACCTTTTTGACCTCAAAAGCACCTCCCCTTTGATCGAGAAAGGGGAAAGTTCAAGAAGTAACCTCCAAGAGGAATATGAACAAAATCAAGGGAGCTCTTTGGATGATGAGTCAGATTATGAGGTAGCACCTTGGGACCTATTTGATTTCGATAGCAATCACTCACAAGTGATGCCCATCGATGATTATCATGAGGACTTTGTGGCAATGTTCCCCTTTAATGTTCCCATCAGGAAATTGCCACCTCAAGAGAATCCAGCCCTCCCGTAGAAAGTGAAACAACCCAGAAGGGGCCAAATCAACATGCTAAAAAAAAATGAGCCTCCCATACCAGCCATAAGGCCAAGTGATCAAGAAACACCTAGTGGGAGGCTATACCAGCCACAAGGGCACACAATTGTTGGAGCCAATGAAGGCCTATGGATCTCCGATAGCGACTATGAGGATGAGACTGAGATGGCATATCTCAACCATATAAGGCAATAGGAATACCCCATAGACATCGATGGTATGTTCGAGCATCTGAATATGGGACCAAGGCATAGGTGGCATTTGAACCAAGTGCAGCTAAACCAAGTGCTTCATCCACCACTTCGGGCATACAAGGAGCATCCACCGCCTAGAGACCCTATAGGGCCACCAGTGCCAAGAGCAGACCCTATACTTCTATCCATGCATAAGGTCGATCATTTCGTGCCATTACCCACAAATCCAAACCCGAGGCACAAGGATTACCAAGAATGTCTGAATCAACACCCGTGTGGTAATGGAGACCAAATTCATTCCATCAACATGATCTCCATTGATTTAACCACCCCTATCCATAATCTAGCTGATCCAACATGACCATTGTATCTAAACCTAGATGCCATAAACTAGGATCATTCTGACTCACCACCATCCCCATCAAAGTACTGGCCTTGTGGTGAGATGTTTCATTTCACCCCAGGACAGACTCAGGATATCTTCCATGTTGAAGAGGAACTCGATGTTCCCAACGTAGATCTAAATTCATGGAATGATATCCACCTGATCCCATCTCCACACCAGTTGGAGGACGGATCCCACATGTCAGTCGAAGAGATGATTAATGTAGACATCGGTTTTGATTCAATGAATCTGCAAGTCATCAATTTGGGTGTAATTTTATCCCCTGAAGAGCAAGCCAATTACATTGCCCTTATCAAAGAGAAGAAGGAGGTTTTTGCATGGTCCTACTAAGGCATGCTAGGGCTAGATCTGAAGCTAGTCGCACATAATCTAACACTTGATCTGATAGTCAAGCTAGTCACGAAAAATCTACGTAAGATGCACCCAACAGTGGCCTTAATGGTCAAATATGAGCTACAAAAGTTGGATGCATAGTTTTTCATCTGCATGGATTACCCACCATGGTTGTCCAACATGGTACCCATCAAAAATCCAAATGGGAGGATTCGCATATGCACCAATTTTTGAGACTTAAACAAAGCGAGTCCCAAGGATGATTTCCCCTTGCCTAGCATCAACGCATTGGTAGACACTACAACAGGCCACAAAATGCTTTCCCTCATGGATGGTTTCTCGGGATACAACCAGATTCATATCAATCCCGATGATCAACTAAAAATGGTGTTCACGATGCCTTGGGGGACATTTTCTTATAAGGTCATGCCCTTTTGCATTAAAAATGCTGGTGCCACATACCAACATGCTATGACATACATCTTCCATGATCACATGCATAAAACTTTGGAAGATTATATGGATGATTTTTTGTCCAAATCTCTTTTGCACCAAAATCATCTCGATGACTTATGCAAGATCCTTGATCGCCTTATCGAACATAAGGTTAGGCTAAACCCCAAGAAGTGCATATTTGGCGTCACATCTTGAAAACTCTTGGGTTTCATAGTCTCAAAATGAGGCATCGAGGTAGATCCAAACAAATTCAAGGCAATCCTTGATATGCTTCCCCCAACCACCATCAAGCAGCTCAGAAGCTTGTAGGGTAAGGTCGCATCGATCAAGCACTTCATAGCATAGTTATCTGACAAGTTTTGACCCATGAATAAATTATTACACAAGGGGATAGCATTTCACTAGGATGACGAGTGCCAGTTAGCCTTCGATGACATCAAAAAATACTTGGCTTCATTGCCAGTATTGGCACCACCTAGACTAGGAGTGTCATTCTACTTATACATCTCAGCTACTAAGGTGGCACTGGGCACCATGCTAGCCCAAAAAAATGAACTACATAAAGAATAAGCTAATTACTATCTTAGCCGCACCCTGGTCAATTATGAACTTAAATATGCATACGTTGAGAAGCTATGCTTGGCAGTGGTATTTACCACCAAAAAGGTATGCCATTACATGCTGAGCAATACGATGTATGTTGTGTCTAAGGAGAATCCATTGTGATACATGATGAGTCGTACTTATCATAGTAGTTGCACGACAAAATGGATCATGTTGACAGAGTTTGACATCAAATTCATTGGACAAAAGTCCATCAAAGGTCAAGTCATCCCAAATCAACTAGCAAAGGCTCCTCTTTAAGATGACCAACCTCTGACTGTAGAGCTACCTGATGATGGGGTCTTCCATGTCTCAAAATTGCCAAATTCTAAAGAGCCTGAGTCACAGGTCGACATAACCTTATTCTTTGATGGTTCTAAATATGAGCAAAGGGGTGGCATGAGAATCATATTTTTAACACCACAAGGGGATCCAATGCCTTATCATTTAAACTTGATTTCTTGTGCACCAATAACAATGCTAAATATGAAGCCTTGCTCATAGGTCTTTAGATAGCCATCACCATGAACATCAAATGCTTGAATATATTTGGTGATTTATTGTTAATTGTCAACCAAGTGAAAGGGGTATTCCAATGCAAATGCCCAGTTTTGCAGGCCTACAAAGCCCTTATGGATAAATTCTTGGCAAAGCTTGAATGG
The DNA here is from genome assembly GCA_028583015.1 of Wollemia nobilis. NCBI lineage: Eukaryota > Viridiplantae > Streptophyta > Pinopsida > Araucariales > Araucariaceae > Wollemia > Wollemia nobilis. The sequence continues at coordinate 2,933,917 of JAQPPZ010003109.1, read as the reverse complement.
TATGACATTGAGGCACTCCCTCGATCATCAAATCATTTTGTAGATACTATGGCCTCCTTGGGGTCACTAATCCTGAAAGAACCTTCTGGTGAGATGACAACCATTCAAGTGAAAACATTATCGCAATCTGTGATGGAGCGTGCAAGCTCTGACATAATGCCAAGAATCCAACTAATCCAGATTGAACCATCTCAGGATAGGTTCTCTTGAATCCATGATAGTCTAAATCATGCCAACTGGGGGTCTTTGTTCTCCTCAACCCCTCTCAATAGCAACATAATGCTATTTTTACAAGTTATTTCCAGCTCAACTCTTGCTAGGGATGAACTTCAAGAGGGATCAAGTGATGAGGCCTGGAAATGCCTCAATCATAACATGTTTTGAACACTAAAATTGCCTATAAACTCTTATGTTTTATCCGATATGTTAGTTAAGTTGATTCAATATGTTGTATATTAACCATTTTGCATGATCAATGTATTTGAAATATTATATGCTGATTTTACAACTTTTTGCATAGTTTTGTGTTCTTTTTGCTATGATTTGCTAAAATGGGATATGCTTAGAATAATAGCAGCATTTCACTAATCATGTTTTGATTTGTCTCAAGCATTTATTTCACCTAAATCCGCAACGAGTGCAAGCAAACTATTGTTGTAGCAAAAATCGGTCTTTCCCATGTAAATTCCAGCCACTTGTCCATAAATAGCAAGGCATGGAATTCACATGAGGAAAGGGATGAAGACCATTGGAATTTGATCTTAGGAGATAACCCACCTGAGAGATGCAGAAGAAATCACTGGAAAAGCATACATTTGTTCATTACGAAGTATCTTCGGAATGAACAGATATCTTCGAAATGAGAGAACACAGCGTCTTCGAAATGAGCGGATCTTCGAAATGAAGAATGCAGTATCTTCGGAATGAGCGAATCTTCGGAATGAAGAATGCAGTATCTTCGAAATGAGCGATCTTCGGAATGAGACTGTAAGCCACTTATCTTCGAAATGAAAACAGAGTGTGTTTTTTGACTTGTTGACCGATTTTTGAAGCCGAAAAAAGGGAAATAAAGGTTGGAAAAAGTAAAGGAAAAGATCTTCCATCTGTCTTTGCCGTCATTGCCGACCAAAGCCATCATTAAGGGAAAGATCAAGTTTTAATCTTCTTCTAGGATAAAACCAGAATTTGTTGCAACATTGTAGGATTAGATCTTTTGAGATATTCTTTGTTTGTAATCAGACCTTAGGACATCTATAAATATTGCTCCCATTCAGGTTGAGCCTAGTAGTAGTAGAGAGAGGTAGAAGTAGTAGCAGCAGGAAGTAGAAAGTAAGGAAGAAGCAGAAAATAGATAGAAATTGACTGTTACAGTCCTGTAACAGTTTTTCAGCAGAATTATTGTAATCATGTCTTTTAATCAATAAAGTGCACCAGTTCTATTTCATATTGCTTGTAAATGAGTGTGACTAAGATTTAGAGAAAGAGAGAGACTTATACCTTCTTCTAGACAAGGAGGCTGGCCACTTCCAGACCTAGGAGGAGGACTAACAACAGGTTTTATTCTGATTTTGCTGCAGCAGAATGAGTTGTAGAACTTGTTATTTCAATTGCTTGTAAACAGCTGACAATATTTGCAGTCTTAGTTTATTTATGCTTAGATTAATCTTGTGCTTAGTGTTTTAGCTGTAATATTTACTTTCAACAAAGCTTCCATTTTATTTTAGACTGTTATTTCTAGAATTTGCTATTTTTCTGTAATTTCTTGCATTTTATGTTTTGCTGTCAAATCCTGCACAGAAGATTGACAACCTTCTATTACAGAACCTTGACAGTTTTCATTTCCATGTTAAGATTAGACTTTCATTGCTGCAAAAGTAATTAGATTTCCTTTCTGCAATTAGGATCAGACTTTCAATTCTGCAACTGTTATTTCTGCAATATAATTAGGTCTCATTCCGCAATTGTAATTAGGACTTCATTTCTGTAGTTAATGATTAGTTTCCAATTCTGCAACTTAGATTAAGATTTAATTCATGCAATTTAGAGATAGGAATGTTCCAAAACCCCCACACAACCGGTTCCACCAATAAGACCTGTTGCTCTAGATTGACCTAAGTTATAGTTGTTTCACTTCTTCTTTCATAGATAGCCTTGTACACTGCCTTGGATTGACAGATTCATTGAGAATTAATGATGGTATAATGACTACGCATCATTTTGGCACCGTTGCTAGGGAATAGTGTTGTCAGAAGAAAACAAATAGTCCAATAGTTGTAATCAGACTAAACTATGAAAATTCAGGTTAAAATCTGAATACAACAGTTGAGGAAGATAACAACTATTGACTTAATTTATGTCATTTAGGAGTAAACATGAATGAATAAGTCAAGGGATGAAAAAGGTAGAACTACCCCAAAGGATCCCTGGCTTGTTCCATTAAGGAGATCTTCATGCCTAAGGGGTGAATCACCTGTGTTTGAACTACCAGAAAGATTGATAGAAAAATCACCAGTCTCACCATCACTAGAACATTCTGAGATAGGAAAATCACCAATTTTATCATCATCAGAATATCCTAAGAAAGACAATTCATCAGACTCATCATCAACAGAGAGGCTTGGACCTCTTGAGAGAACAATTTGGGAAGCTTTAACTTCTCCCAACAAACAGGAAACTATGGCGGAAGGAGGCAATATAGATGGCCAACATGGCTATGTTCATAATGAAGGAGATGATCAGGATATACTCCAACCTTCCAGAACATTTGAATATCCTATTCGTCTGAATCCAACACAAAACTCTCCCATGAAGACCATTTCACCTTCAGTACTTCCAACCTTTCGAGGTGTTGTATCTGAAGATCCTGATCAGATTTTGTTTGAATTCAAGGTAGTGTGTCAGACCTATGATTATATAAATGACAATAAAAAACTTAAGGTTTTTCCCTCAACACTCAAGGATTCAGCATTGCGTTGGTTCATGAGCTTAGAGCCTAATTCCATAAGAACCTGGGATCAAATGGAGACTGTCTTTTTAGACAAATATCAAGAATATTGTCGTGTAAGGAATAGAAAAGATGAGTTATTCAGAATCAAGCAGGAAGATGATGAGACATTGGAAGATTATCTTGATAGGTTCTCCTTTGTTCAAAGGAGATGTGGACTTGTAGAACCAAAATTATGTAAAACCATATTTTTGAGAGGATTGCAAGATGAATCCAGAGAAGTTCTGGATTTGATGGGAAAAGGGGATGTAACCACTCTCAGTAATGAGGAAATTATGGATCTCTATAGGAATTACTCTCGCACTAAGCAGAGAAGAAGAAAAAGCCACACAAATGGCACTGATGTAAAGGACCTGATAGAGGAACTTGCAAATTTCAAAACTGATATTCTAGTGCACCTAAACACTACTTTGGGGGAAATGTCTGCAAAAGCAAAAAACATAGAACCTTTGGCAATTTATTGCCCAAGATGTAGAAATAAACATGCTTTGCAGGAATGTCCTTTGAATAAAACATCTATCTCAGCCATTTGTAGTATCTGTTCAAAAAGGCATTCAACTGATCAATGCCACCTGCTACCACAACTCAAAACTATGTTAGAAAATCAGACTGAGGAACTCAACTATATTGGACCAAAACAAGGGGGAAATTTCTCTCAATATCAAAATCCCCCTCGTTTTCCTACAAATTGGGGGCATAATCCTAGTACTATGCCTTGGGGACAATCAGAACCACCCCAACGTCCTTGGAATTATCCTCAATGGACAAATTCCCAAGAATGGCCACAAGCAAATTGGAGTAACCCAACCTGGAATCAGAATCAAAACAACCCCTCATGGAATCAAAACAACCCATCTTGGAATCAAAACAATCCAGCTTGGAATCAAAATCAGACTAATCCACATTGGATGCAAAACCAACCACAATGGAATCAACAATACCAGTCCTATCCAAGGCAGCAAAGGAATCAAGGTCAAACTCAGCATTTGTTGCCTGCACCTAATCAAAATTTTCAAGAAAAACAATAGCAAACATAACAAGTGAAACAACCTCAATTGCCAGCTCAACCAATCACTAATCCAAACAGTGTGAGACAGACACCTCCTGTCTATGTGGCTGAAGCTGAAGAAAATGTTGAAATTAATGTTCTTGATTGTAGTAACATCCAACTTCGTTCAGGGAAAATTGTACCTGAACCAGTTTCAATTGAAATCAAAGAAAATGAAGAGCAAGAATCATCAGAACCAGAGAAAGTCCAACCAACAATGGAGACAGAAGAATCATTGGAACCAGAAAAAATCCAACCAACAATAGAGAAAGAGACAAAATCACAGGCAGAACAATTACCAAGGATAATTCCATATCCTGAAAGATTCAATGCAATACCAAAAAATTCTGAGTCAGAATTGGTCAAAGAACTCAAAAAGTTGACTATATCATTGCCCTTATTGCAAGCTATTAAGGAAATACCAGAGATTAATAGTACTGTCCAAAATTTGTGCATTAAAAGAGCAGGAAGAAAAAAGAAGGCATTTCCCAAAACTATGCAGGTTGAAGGGAAGATAGCTGATCTCTTATCTGGAAAACTAGTACCTCCAAAGTATAGTGATCCAGGAAGCCCAGTTATCACAGTCACCATAGGTTCAGTACCAATATCAAATGTCTTAGTAGATCTAGGAGCTGCAATAAATGTCATGACCAAGGATACAATGGAACAATTACAGCTCAAACATCTCAGCCCCACATTTACAGTTTTAGAAATGGTTGATAGGTCAGTTGCAAAACCTGAAGGAATCATTGAAGATGTCCCTATAGAAGTTTCTTCTTGGGAATTCCCTACAGATTTTTTGGTTTTACAGCCAAGAAATTCAGCACATGGATATCCCATTATTTTGGGAAGACCTTGGCTTGCAACTGCAGCAGACCTTCATAGACTGCGAGATCTGGAAATATGACTATTTCAAATGGTATTGATCTAAAACAGATTTCTTTATATCCTCCTGCAAAACCATCCAGCAAATTTTTAGGTCGGTTATGGTTTTCTGACTCAGAGGAAGAACCAGAAGAGGTCATTTCTACACTAGCTACCTTAGTAGTAAGAGAACACACAGAAGACCTCAGTGACACAGAAAATTTAGAAAATGAAACAATCTTGATGAATGTTCTGCATGAACAAGGTTTAGAAGGGGAAGCAACAAATATCCAATAGTTAAGTAATGAGGAGAATCAAAAATCTGAAGATGCACCATCTGTGCTATCACAGGGAAACTCTGTTTCACTACCACATGGATGGCACCATCATCTGATTTTTCCTTCTCACTATTCCATACAAGATATGCTTCCCTCAAGCAGCAATAAAATAGAAACTGCTTCTTTTCTCCCCTCTCAACAATGTCCTCTTAATCCCTTAATCACCGGGTATGAAGGAGTGAATTCAGTCCTTCTAAATACAAAACAAATAGAAGTCCAACCAGGCAAATTTTTGAACATCTACGACCGACTTACTAGGGAAGAGGAAGAAAAATTGATAGTTGTCTTGCAGAAGCATGTTCATGCTTTTGCTTGGAACTACAAAGATATGTCAGGAGTTCATCCTGATATATGTACCCATAGAATCTATACTGAAGAAGTCAAGCCAGTTAGACAACCTCAAAGAAGATTGAATCCTGCCTTAAGAGATATTGTGAAAGAAGAAATTGAAAAACTCCTGGAAGTAGGATTCATTTACCCAATTTTTGATAGCCAATGGGTTTCTCCATTGGTAATAGTTCCGAAGAAAAATGGAAAAATGAGAGTATGTGTAGACTATAGAGAGTTGAATAAGGTGACATACAAAGACCATTTTCCATTACCTTTCATAGATCGGGTGTTAGATACTCTTGCTGGAAAAAGATACTTTTGTTTTCTTGATGGATTTAGTGGATATAATCAAATTCAGATTGCACTTGAAGATCAAGAGAAGACAACTTTTACATGTCCATGGGGAACATTTGCCTATAGGGTTTTACCTTTTGGTTTGTGTAATGCCCCAACAACTTTTCAGATGAGCGAGTCCTAGCAATTTTTGCTGATCTGACCACCAAAAGTGTTGAAATATACATGGATGATTTCACAGTATGTGGACAAACTTTTGATTTTACATTGGAAAATCTTGACAAAGTCTTAACTCGCTGTGAAACATACCACTTATCCTTGAATCCAGAAAAATGCTTCATGATGATGAAGGAAGGGATAGTTCTTGGTCATCACATCTCTCCTGAAGGGATCCAAGTTGATCCAAAGAAGGTGGAAATTATCAAGAATCTCCTTCCTCCTAAAACTCAGACTAATGTCAGAAGCTTCCTAGGACACATTGGTTTTTACCGTAGGTTTATTCAGTTTATTCCCAACTTTAGCACAATAGCCAGTCCTATGTTTGCCCTATTGACTAAAGATTCTGAATTCTCCTGGACTGCAAAGTGTCAGGAAGCATTTGAAGCTCTGAAAGAGAAATTGATAACTCCACCTGTGCTCAGAGGACCTAATTGGACATTACCATTTCACATACAAACTGATGCCTCCAATACAGCAATTGGAGCAGCATTAGGACAAATTGATAATGGTGAACATTATACCATCTACAACATTAGCAAGAACTTGACAAGAGCCGAGAAAAATTATACAACTGAGAAAGAATTCCTAGCAAGTAATTTATGCCATCAACAAATTCAGGCATTATATCACGAGGTTATCAAATATTTATTCACACAGATCATACAACCATTAAGTATTTGATGAATAAACCTATGGTAAGTGCAAGAATTATTCGTTGGTTGCTATTGCTGCAAGAATTTGATATCACTATAATCAACAAACCAGGAAAAGCTAATGTTGTGGCAGATTTCTTGTCCAGGTTGCAGAACACGGATGAAGGGGAATTAGTTGATGACACTTTTCTTGATGAAAAACTATTTGCTATATCAGTCCAATCACCTTGGTTTGCAGATATAGCCAATTATTTGGTCACAGGGAAAGTTCCTCCACATTTCACTTCAAAACAAAAAAAACAATTGATCAAACAAAGTTCTTCTTTTGAATGGATTAAGGGTATGCTTTTTAAGTGGAGTCCTGACCATGTGTTACGTAGGTGCATCCGAAAGGATGAAGTGTATGATATCCTTAGAGCTTGTCATGATGAACCCTTAGGTGGACACTATTCTATAAAAAGCACGGTTAGGAAAATCTTAGGGACAGGATATTATTGGCCATCTCTTCACAAGGATGTGAAAAAGTACATCAGGCATTGTGATGCATGCCAAAGAATGGGGAAACCCACTCATACAAATGAGATGCCACTACAGCCTCAAATGGTTTTAGAACCATTTGAGAGGTGGGGGCTTGATTTTGTAGGACCTATTGATCCACCTTCTCAAGGAAAGGTGCATATTCTAGTATGCACTGACTACTTGACAAAGTGGGTAGAGGTGCGTGCTTTCAAACATGCTCGTGAAGAGAAGGTCATTGATTTCTTGTATACTCAGATTTTTTAGAGATTTGGAGCTCCACGGTCTATCACCACAGACCAAGGACCCCAATTTGCATCCAAAGTCATAAAAGCATTTACAGAATTGTATGAAATCAAACATAGGAAATCATCACCTTACCACCCACAAGCAAATGGCCAGGTTGAAGTAACAAACAGGGAACTAGAACGCATCTTGACAAAAATAGTAGCTTTTCATAGGAGAAATTGGCTAGATAAATTACCTGAAGCAGTTTGGGCCTACAATACTACTTGGAAGTCCACTACTGGATTCACACCTTATGAACTAGTCTTTGGTAAAAAGCCTCTCTTACCTATTGAATTTGAGCTACTAACATTGCGCACAACACTTGAAATTGGAATTGAATTGTCGCAGGCACAGACAGATAGGATTCTATAGCTGAATGCATTGGATGAACTTAGATTGGATGCTCTGCACCAGACTGAGGTAATTCAGGAGCAGAGGAAGCTGTGGCATGACAGTCACATTCAGTAGAGGAAACTTCAACAAGGAGATTGGGCTTTACTGTTTGATTCTCAATATGAAGACTTCCCTGGAAAACTGAGAACTAGATGGTTGGGACCTTACTGGATTGAGGAGGTATTTGACAATGGAGCAGCTCGTCTATCTCCTATTGATGGGTCACGAAGAAAGTTGGTAGTGAATGGACATCGCCTCAGGGTGTACCATACACCTCTGACTAAAGATGAATTCTTGCAGCAACTTGATAGTTTGGATACACAACGAGTGGAAGAGATTCCCTCTTCCACTTCAAAACAATCAACATGATCAGTGGATTTCAAGAAAAAGCAAAAAATACAAAAAAATCAGAAAAAAATAGAAAACAAAAAGATGAATAAATTCTGAGTATGAATTCCTTCATGGGCATGGTTTCAGGGGAAATCATGAAATTCCTTCATGGGCATAGTCAGGATCAAGAAAAAAAAAAAGAAAAAGAGAAAAATGAATAACTCAGCAGTGAAAACCTTTTCTTAAGGCACTACTGAGTTGGTGTGCATGAAAACCAGTTTTCTGGCATGCATAACCTTGAGAAATTTCTGAACCATCATTGTACAAATTCACCAAGTGCACTTGTTTTGAAATGTTGCAGAAAATCTCAACAGAATATCAACAAAGGCAGTCATTCTTCAAAACTGGCATTAACTATTTTTATCAGGTATATATTTCTTACATTTCTTCATTATAAAATGATTGGTGTATAGTATATGACAATTAACCATTAGCATAAAAGGTATTCATAAGAGTTGGCATACTTAAAACATGTTTTGAGAATGAAAATATTGATTTCTGCCTAATCTTCGAAACAAGAATGCCAAAAATAGTGCCTGCTGTATTATCTTCGGATTGAAATTGTCTTTAGAATGACAGCAAAATGAATGTTGCACTTTGTCTTCAAAAGAAACTTTGTCTTTGGAATGACAATTTGTCTTCAGAATGAAACTTGGTCTTCGGAATGACGACTTGCTGCATCATCTTCGGAATGAAGATCTGTCTTTGAAATGAGGATTTACCTTCACAATACAGCCTGATCTTCAGAATGAGGATTGATCTTCGAAATGAGGATTAATCTTTGGAATGAAGATTTAAAATTGCAAAGAAGATTTGTCTTCAGAATGAAGACCTGTCTTTGGAATGAAGTTATAATCTTCGGAATGAGGATTTGTCTTCGAAATGAAGACTCGTCTTCGGAATGAAGTCATAATCTTCGAAATGAAATTTTGTCTGCGCAATAAGTTATAATCTTCGAAAAGAGCATTTCCACGTGGCATCCAAGAAGACAAGGTACGACAAAATCAAACTCTTTTAGTTGCATGCGATGAAGGAACACGTGTCAGTCAGCACATGGTTTGTTTTTGCACCCATTGGAAATACGGAGGACGTGACCAACCATATGCCACCAATTTTTAATGCCAATAAACATGCACGTGAGAATCTAGAAACAGAAAAATTAAAACCAAATGAGGTGGATCTGACGGCAAGGACATCCAAGCAATCATTGACGAACAGGTGTTCGGTGCAATAGTAGAAATGTGTGCCACCTTTCTTTTCGAAGACGTGTTTGTGAAGTACAGTGCACAGGTTACGGTTCATTCCGAAGAAGAAGACGAGAAATAGGGCAACGAAGGTTTCAAACTAAAACTCTGCAAATCTGCAACATAAAATAGCCAGAGATCCAGTAGAAGAATAGCAGCCATAGTGTACATTTTTTTAAACAGAAAATATGGGGCGAAAGATCAGAACGGAACCTGTAGATACCACCTACCTCCGAGAAAACCTGACAGTTGTGCAGATTTTTGAAGACGGAGGGTTTATGCCATTTTTGGATAAATTTAATGGGTCTTCTGAAGATTTGGCTGGCATGTTCGCCCATACATTCAGAAACAACCGAGCACATGTTAATGGCATGACTATTGAGGTAAGCCCTAAAATTTTAAGTCAAATTACTGAGCTGCCATTAGAAGGGATTTCAATTTCTAGATCTGGCAAGAACACATTGGCAAATGTAGTTAATCAGTTTGTAGAAGAAAATGATAGAGAACCAGAGTATTTAACCCATAACAACACATGCAAAGGGTTAAAAAGGGCCAGCCTACAGGAACCCTGGGATGAAGTAGCCACCTGGGTAATTAAATTCCTAACCTGTGAAGGGCAGTATGTGCTGTTGTCAGGGCATCATCTACGAATTTTGAACCATCTCAGACATGGTGGGCAACAACCAGAAGTTAGGGTAAATCTTCCCCTGTATCTGTATCAAGAATTAAAGAACATGGCAAAGAGATATCAGGAGGGTAAAGGAAGTCTTCGCCACCATGGTCTTATCAAACTAGTTTGCCAACACCATTTTAGAGGAAACCCTAGGAGTTTTGATAGGTTTTACTCTACCCTAAATGATGTCATTTTTGGGGATGAAAGTGAGGAAGAAGAAGAACCAAATGTTGCTGATGTTGCTACAGAAGAGGAAATAGCTACTATAGAAAATGTTGCAGAAGATGTTGTAGAAGAAACTGTAGAAGGTGCCCCTGAAGCTGTTACAGAACTACACCCCACAATAGCAGCAGAAAACCTTGCTCCTGAACCCTCAACTTCATGAGCCAAGAAACAAAAGAGAAGAGGATCTGGAACTGGCAGCAGAGCAGAGAAACAAAAGAAAGTTCATTTTTCTGGAGTGACCACTAATTTGATAGAACAGAGAAGTGAAGCACTTAACCAAACAGAGGCAGAAACAACAAAAGAAACAGAGGCATCTGAAACTGACCCCATGACCCCTGCTGTCACTAGAAAATAGAGCAAAAAGAAGAAGTTTGCATCTGGAACTAGGAGGTCTACAAGAATCCATTTGAAAGAAACAGCAGAATAGGTTATGGAGGAAGAAGATAGACCAAGCAGCCCAGATGTCACAGAGATACAACCAGCCTCTGAAAACTTTCCAGAATTCCCTGAATAGATAGCTGAGGCAGAAACTGAGCAGGATGGTTTGGAGGAAGCTACAGTTCAACAGGCTACAGATATGGTAGATACCCTCATAGACAGTTTTATAGAGCCTCCTGAACAAGAACAAATTGTTGCAGAAGAGGAATTATTAGTTGAGCAGCCAACTGCAGTTGATTTGTCTGCATCAGCTTCTGAAGCAGAAACAGAAGTGGAAGACATCACAGAGCAGCTGAGGGCAGCAAGGAGTGTTGTCAAAACATAGACCAGATGGATTTCAGAGAAAGAAAGCATCATTGAGATGCAAGAAAGAAAAATTGTAGAGCTTCAGCAGGAAGTGGCAGAATTGAGAAAACTGTTGTCACAATCTGAAAAATAGCCAGCTATATCCAATGATGAAGACAATTTGGCTCAATTGCTTCTGGGTCTATCAAGGGCAGATGACTCTGTTGAGGCAGACATAGGAGTTCATCCTGAAACAGCACTCCTTCATTCTGAAGAAGTGCCTGTTCATTCTGAAGCAGCACCATCTTATTCTGAAGCATTGCCTTCTTGTTCTGAAGATGCTTCAGAAATGATAAAGAGCATAGCAGAGGATGTTGAAGATGAGCCACCAACACAGGAACAGTCCCAACAGCAAGAAAATGTTCAAGTAAGTACTCCTATTGAGGTCCCTGCATTTCAACTTGTTACACTTTCAGTAGAAACAACAGATAAGGGGGTACAAGTAGAAATACTATCTGATGACAACCCCATAGAAATAGCAAATAAGGGGGTGCAAGTAGAGTTATTGACAGATGAACAACCAGTAGAAGTGGCAGAAAAAGGAGTTCAGATAAATTTGCTGCCTAGGATCCCCCTGTAGTAAGACCACCTAATACTGTGTCTCTAGAGCAGTACAATGCAGACATAGCTAGCTGGATGATTAGATATGAGCAGCTTGCCACTAAAACTAAAAAGTTCAAATTGGAAGCAAAACAGCTAGAAGCCAAGGACACAGAAATTCAGGCATTGAAAGAAAAGGTGTCTGACTTATGCCAAATTGCTGAATTTTTAGTCCAATTTAGACGACCAGCCAGATTTTACAGCCTTATTTTGAAGGAAAAATACCTCAGATGGCAGGTCATGAGGATTACTTCAAACCTCCCATATAAATTGGACACTATTGCAGATTTTTTGGAGGCATATTTTGACAGTCCTTTTGAGCAGAAAAATCTCCTGTGTGAACTATTTTTACACAGTTTCTTCATTCCAGAGGAAGTTGACTCTCATCCTCAAATCTACATTGGAGATGTTCAGTTGAGAGCATTTATGTCTACTTTGCAGAATCAGCTTTACTGGGATCAAGAGAAAAAGCAGAATAAAGTGATTGAAACAAGGGCTGAGTTGTTAGTCAGAGCAATCCAGCCAAATCACCTAGTTATCACCAGGCAACACTTCTCAATGATGAACAGGGATGATATAAAGAGAATGTACTTGAACAACTTAAGGGACTGTGTGGCCAGATTTAACAATTTCTGTGATCATAATTTCTTCCCAGCATTATCAGTATGCAGAGACAGATGGGCTGAACTTTCCATGTCTTTGAGGAAAAGAGAACCTATCTCCCCCATCAACTTAGAATGGTCCAGAAGAAGAGCAGAAGGTGTAATCCAGTTGATTCAGATCATGCAACATAACTGGATAGGTCTCAGGTTCAGGCCTCCGACCATCATTACTCCTGTTCCATTCTACTTTGAGGAAGATGCCCAGCTTGATGAACAATTTGAAGATTGGCTCAGAAACATTCAGGAAAATAGGGGGTATTACATAGGCAAGAAATTATTCTACAGGTCATGGAATCTAAACATGGACATATGTGATTCCATAGCCCAACAGAATGCATGAGGGCATGCATTAATATAAGTTGGGGGGAAAATGATGAGGCCTGGAAATGCCTCAATCATAACATGTTTTGAACACTAAAATTGCCTATAAACTCTTATGTTTTATCTGATATGTTAGTTAAGTTGATTCAATATGTTGTATATTAACCATTTTGCATGATCAATGTATTTGAAATATTATATGCTGATTTTACAACTTTTTGCATAGTTTTGTGTTCTTTTTGCTATGATTTGCTAAAATGGGATATGCTTAGAATAATAGCAGCATTTCACTAATCATGTTTTGATTTGTCTCAAGCATTTATTTCACCTAAATCTGGCAACAGTGCAAGCAAACTGTTGTTGTGCAGCAAAAACTGGTCTTTCCCATGTAAATTCCAGCCAGCTGTCCATAAATAGCAAGGCATGGAATTCACATGAGGAAAGGGATGAAGACCATTGGAATTTGATCTTAGGAGATAACCCACCTGAGAGATGCAGAAGAAATCACTGGAAAAGCATACATTTGTTCATTACGAAGTATCTTCGAAATGAACAGATATCTTCGAAATGAGAGAACACAGCATCTTCGAAATGAGCGGATCTTCGAAATGAAGAATGCAGTATCTTCGAAATGAGCGGATCTTCGGAATGAAGAATGCAGTATCTTCGAAATGAGCGATCTTCGGAATGAGACTGCAGTATCTTCGAAATGAGCGATCTTCGAAATGAGAATTGCATTGTCTTCGGAATGAAGCCACTTATCTTCGGAATGAAAATAGAGTGTGTTTTTTGACTTGTTGACCGATTTCTGAAGCCAAAAAAAGGGAAATAAAGGTTGGAAAAAGTAAAGGAAAATATCTTCCATCTGTCTTTGCCGTCATTGCCGACCAAAGCCATCATTAAGGGAAAGATCAAGTTTTAATCTTCTTCTAGGATAAAACCAGAATTTGTTGCAGCATTGTAGGATTAGATCTTTTGAGATATTCTTTGTTTGTAATCAGACCTTAGGACATCTATAAATATTGCTCCCATTCAGGTTGAGCCTAGTAGTAGTAGAGAGAGGTAGAAGTAGTAGCAGCAGGAAGTAGAAAGTAAGGAAGAAGCAAAAAATAGATAGAAATTGACTGTTACAGTCCTGTAACAATTTTTCAACAGAATTATTGTAATCATGTCTTTTAATCAATAAAGTGCACCAGTTCTATTTCATATTGCTTGTAAATGAGTGTGACTAAGATTTAGAGAAAGAGAGAGACTTATACCTTCTTCTGGACAAGGAGGCTGGCCACTTCTAGACCTAGGAGGAGGACTAACAACAGGTTTTATTCTGATTTTGCTGCAGTAGAATGAGTTGTAGAACTTGTTATTTCAATTGCTTGTAAACAATTGACAATATTTGCAGTCTTAGTTTATTTATGCTTAGATTAATCTTGTGCTTAGTGTTTTAGCTGTAATATTTACTTTCAACAAAGCTTCCATTTTATTTTAGACTGTTATTTCTAGAATTTGCTATTTTTCTGTAATTTCTTGCATTTTATGTTTTGCTGTCAAATCCTGCACAGAAGATTGACAACCTTCTATTACAGAACCTTGACAGTTTTCATTTCCATGTTAAGATTAGACTTTCATTGCTGCAAAAGTAATTAGATTTCCTTTCTGCAATTAGGATCAGACTTTCAATTCTGCAACTGTTATTTCTGCAATATAATTAGGTCTCATTCTGCAATTGTAATTAGGACTTCATTTCTGTAGTTAATGATTAGTTTCCAATTCTGCAACTTAGATTAAGATTTAATTCATGCAATTTAGAGATAGGAATGTTCCAAAACCCCCACACAACCGGTTCCACCAATAAGACCTGTTGCTCTAGATTGACCTAAGTTATAGCTGTTTCACTTCTTCTTCCATAGATAGCCTTGTACACTGCCCTGGATTGATAGATTCATTGAGAATTAATGATGGTATAACGACTACGCATCATCAAGGGTTTTTTTTTTTTTTTTATATGTGGAAGTGCATGAAGTGTAACACCATGTCACTTGACACATACTTCTCGGGCCTTGCAAAAAATCCAATTGGCTTGGTAATTTTTGTAGTGGGGCTTTTATCTCATCAAAAATATCTCCCTTGCATCGTCAGGTCATCACATATTTATCATAATGGCCACATAGTACTTCACTAAGTGGGTGGAAGCAATTTCACTTACCTCTACTATCGGACCTCGCATTGCAGAGTTTATTTTACATAACATCATATGTCATTTTGGTATTCCATCCAAGATCATCTCGGATAATGGGATGTCATTTAAGAACAAATATGTGCATGCTTTGACAACAAAGTACAAAATTTAGCATAGTTTTTTGACACCTTATTATCCGTAGGCAAATGGGCAAGTAGAGGCATCAAACAAAATGCTAGTTGCCATCCTTAAAAATATGGTCACAAATAATCATAAGGATTGGCACATCTAAATACCACTTGCCCTATGGGCTTATCACACTAGCATTTTGATGCCCACTGGGGCAACTCCATTTTTGCTAGTGTATGGCTCCGAGGTAGTCATGCCTCTCAAGTTGGAAATACCCTCCTTGTGCATATCAATGCAAGAGTTCATCGATGATGACACTGCATGGTAGGCCTAGTTAGACCAACTTACGTTACTTGACGAACGACATGCATCAATGCTCTCGAGCATTTACGTATCTATCAAGAGTGACTTAAGAAAGCATACAACATGAAAGTTCACCTAAGGGACTTTCAGGTTGGTGACTTGGTCTTAAAAGAGAACCAACAAAATTCTAACTTGTCGCCCCATTTAAGGGACAAGTTCATGAAAAATTGGTTAGGTCCTTATGTAATTGATAGTAAAATAGGACCTAGAACATACCAACTCGCCTCTCTTGAAGGAATCAAGGAACTAGAACCCTTGAACATCAGTCATTTGAGGCCATTCAACATTTAGAGAGCCATAGCCCACCCCAAAAGACCCAAGGATTCCCGCAATCTCTTGGTCACCCAAAATGCCCCAAAGGTATCCATAATCCCTTTGGTCAAACCAAAAGCTCCAAGGATTCTCGTAATCACTTGGTCAACCACAAAAATGCCCCAAAGGTATCCATAATCCCTTTGGTCAAACCAAAACCTCCAAGGATTCCCACAATCGCTTGGTCAACCCCAAAAATGCCCCAAAGGTATCCATAATCCCTTTGGTCAAACCAAAATCTCCAAAGGTGTCCATAATCCCTTTGGTCAACCACAAATGCCCCAAAGGTATCCATAATCCCTTTGGTCAAACCAAAAGCCCCAAGGGTTCCCGTCAATCGCTTGGTCACCCAAAATGCCCCAAAGGTATCCATAATCCCTTTGGTCAAACCAAAAGCCCCAAGGATTCTCGTAATCACTTGGTCAACCAAAATGCCCCAAAGGTATCCATAATCCCTTTGGTCAAACCAAAAGCCCCAAGGATTCCCGTAATCGCTTGGTCACCCAAAATTCCCCAAAGGTATCCATAATCCCTTTGGTCAAACCAAAAGCCCCAAGGATTCCCACAATCGCTTGGTCACCCAAAATGCCCCAAAGGTATCCATAATCCCTTTGGTCAAACCAAAAGCTCCAAGGATTCCCACAATCACTTGGTCAACCAAAAATGCCCCAAAGGTATCCATAATCCCTTTGGTCAAACCAAAAGCTCCAAGGGTTCCCACAACCGCTTGGTCACCCAAAATGCCCCAAAGGTATCTATAATCCCTTTGATCAAAACCTCCAAGGATTCGTAAGAATCACTTGGTCCATACCCATTCAGGTTAAACCACCATAACGAGTATTCAAAAACAACAGATAATCAAAAATAACAAAAAAAAATTGCATCTCACTTTCATGCATATTCTTAAAAATCAAAACACAAAAAAGAAAAAATCGCATTAGGCATCGCATACATACATTGCATATTTGCTGGTCATACATGTCAAAAGCACCATAGACTGTAATTACTCGACAATTCCATCATTTTCCACATTTAGTCCATTTTGTAAAAAGATCCATCTAGAAATAATGCCCTTCGCATTTTTACC
Organism: Wollemia nobilis; assembly: GCA_028583015.1. NCBI lineage: Eukaryota > Viridiplantae > Streptophyta > Pinopsida > Araucariales > Araucariaceae > Wollemia > Wollemia nobilis. The sequence continues at coordinate 2,917,005 of JAQPPZ010003109.1, read as the reverse complement.
ATATCATAGTCAGTTGTCTTCTAATGTCTTTAGGGTTTTCGTCATTCAGCTATCTTTAGATTTCTAGTCAAATGTTGTACAAAGTCAGACCGATTTTTACAAGGTAGAGTTTTACTTGGATCACGCCTTGTTACATAGCATCCCAACACAAGCTTAAAACACATAAAAATTTCCAAGTTGTGTGAATGAAAGATGAAAAATGCAAAGCGGTCTAGGGTACCATAGGTGAAATGTTATCCCGCTCATCCCCCTGTGTGAATGATTCAAGAATGCTGAGAATTGACAAAAGGACAAGCTCTTCCCCATCCAATTCCCCATAATAAATAGTGGTTTTCACCACTATCAAAAATCCCAAACACCTTTGGTCCCCAAAGTCGTAAGGATTCGTACTACATGCCCCTGACAAGGATGGGTAGTCATCCCCAAGGCCTAAAAGGATCAATGCCATTCACGAAGAAAAATCCCAAAAGTCCATTATCAAAAATCCCAACCACCTTTGATACCCAAATTCGTAAGGATTCGTACTACATGTCCCTAAACAGGATGGTTAGTCATATCCAAGGCCAAAAGGATCAATGCCATTCACAAGAAAAAAGCCCATGAGCTCAACATTGAAATCAAAGTTCAAAATCTAAATCCTCAAAAGGGAAAAATAAAAAAATAGTAACAGTGGTTATCACCACTACTCAAATCCCTTGCTCAAGAAAAAAAAAACTAAATTTTTCATCACTATGTATGAGAGCAAGTATCCCAACAAGTTGAGCAACTGAAAGACGCCCGAGCTTGAATCCCTGGAATTCTCAGCATTCGAAAAACCATTTAGGTGATCTTCATTATGGGTTTGGTGGATAGCCTACCTGGAAATTGCGGTATCCTAAATGCATGACGATATGTCTATCACATTAGCTTTGTGTGTGTGTAGACCAATGTTTGCATGTGGATGAGCTAGCTTATGGTATCCTAGATTGCATCATAGATTAATCTTACTAAATACAACAAAAGGAGTTAGTGGAGCTAATTAGGTGATCCTCAGTATAGGTTTGGTGGATAGCCTACCTGGCACTGGCGGTATCCTTACGAATACCACATAAACAAACTCAATCGCACACATAGGGATGTGAAATAACTTGGTCAAACTCAAGTCTGATTTGTACCTTGTTCAAAAGTCTTGTAAGATAAATGTACAGTCTTGACTAGTTAGTTAAAGCATTTGAGTCTCAAAAAAACCTTAACTACATTCTAAAAACAATTGTTGTACATTTCATTACTTACATCACCATCAGAAAATACAAAATAAAAAATTACAAATGCAAAGTTATTCCATAAAGCAATCACATAGTACAAAAATCTAGTAAATCTTGTACAGTCTATGGTGCCATCGCCTATATCCCTACAAATCATTCCATCCATTCCATATGCATACATCTATATCATCTAGCTAACATCATTCACAGTCATAATAGCATATGCATACATCAACATAAATAAAGGTGCATAACAAGAACAATAAACCATGACAAGCATATCATCAAACCAAAAATGATTCATGTATATATATCCAGTCAAAAGGTCCTCAGGATACAATAAGAAGGTCCTATAACCTCACAAAAAACCAAAAACTCAAAATCCCCAAAGCCTAGGGAGTCGAGCACCATGATCATGTAGGATCGGTGCAACTGGAACTACCCTCAATAGTATGGGTCCTATGGGACCTCTTAGGGCAGTTGCTGCCAGCCTACGCACCTTGCCCACAATGCTACCCTCATCCAGTCACCTACGATGAGAGGATGCGGACTGATTAGTCTCACTACCTCTCGTACAATGCGATGAACCACCTCCATCGAGATCAGGTAACTATCCACCAAGGTGGACAACCTCTGTCTCCAACTCTACCCAATACCGCCCCCACTCCACATCTCGATGGTGATACACAACCAATGCATTGTCCCATTGTGCCAACTGAGCCTGTAGGAGATCCCTCTCCTAAAGTATGTCTCTATGCTCCTCATCCTATCTTCACAAGAGATCCTCCAATCATGCTATCTCAGCATGAAACCCAGCCTCCACATCCCTAGAGACATTTTGAGGCATGGGCACCTCTGGGATGGCCTGCTACTCTAGCACTCGCTGCTCTAGGACATCCTAGACATCTGGCTACTCTAGAACCCTTGCATCCTCTCCATTGCCAATGAATTCATCAACCTCCACCATGTCTACATCATCCAATGGAGCCCCCCAACCCTCCATCGATGCCTCTGCACCCCCACCTCTTGCTGCTGCCACATCTGTACCTCCTAGAGTCCCCTCACCCCACCATCACCGCATAGTCCACCACCGGTCATACTCTACAGTTATCCCAACATTGTCCACATCGGGTACATAAATAACTACATCAGACCCCTTGCCCAATGGCTCAATGATCAGCCAGACTAGGGTCCTCTTGTACCCGTTCCATCGATATATCAAGGGATCACTAGGAAATACCTGGTGCACCCCAAATTACCATGCCACCTGAACATATGGGAAGTACTCCTACTCTGTATTATGCTTCCCAATCATCCACCTACCCCTACACACCCGTCAAAGCCATTCTCTAGCCTCATGCCAGGCTGGACAGTCCTAATACGATCACAAAAACACTTTCCCTAGAATAAAACAAGAGAAGGCATCAATATAGTAATCTACATCACCTACCTATCGTAGACTCTGTCCATGCTCCTCTGACCATCACCACAGATTGGCATACCCAATATCCCGATCCATCATCTCACCTCGGGTGGTCCAAGGTAAACCCTGTGGCCACTCCACAACTATGTGCTACCACCCCCAGCACTACAATAGATAGCTGCACCTGATCCCCTTCTACCTCCGATAGTGGACCTCGTACAGCTCATCGTATAGCTATGCCAACAACGTCTGACCCCACCTCATAATTAGTGGAGCTGATGTCGGACACTCCACCAAAATGAAAACCAACTCTAGAAGGTTCCAAGGGAACCTCGCCCCTGAATAGTCTGGAAACAACATATTGGAAATAAGGTCCATGAGTAAAGCATGCCTCACTCCTAATACACCCTTATCTAGCCACCACCACACTAGAATACCGCCTATCTGGAAGTCAGCCTCAACCCTCTCCACAACCCTCTCCACCCCCATCTCCCCCACCTGACCAAAATATCGGGTCAATACTATCATTCACTGGTCCTGATGGGTCGTCTGGATAGGAAGCCCATCTATCAAAATCTACAAAATCTGATAAACATCCTCCAGAGTCACAGTCATCTCCCCTATTGGGAGATGAAAGGTGTTGGTGCGGGGATCCCACAAATTGATCAGGGCATTCAGATATTCCCTATCCCCCACCATAAGCTCCAGATGCATCACATGCTTGAGCCCAAGAGCATTAAGCCACTCCCAATCCCCAACTATCAAGGCATCCCAAGCATCAGAGAAAATAGTCGGTTGATGGTACCGATTCTTCACAACCTAAAAAAAAATAAAAAACAAAAGATATTCAGTACATACTTAATATAAACAAAAAACATTACAATAAAACTGTACAGAATAACAAAGGTACAAAAAACAAAAGTACAAAAAAACAAATATATAGAAAAATTCAAACCAAACTATACAACAACGACCGTAGACAAAAATGATTGTATAATAAAACAAATTCATCCTAGGGTTTCAACCTTAGTGTGAACAAAAAATTACAATAAAACAAATTCATCCTAGGGTTTCAACCTTAGTGTGAACAAAAAATACAATAAAACAAATTCATCCTAGGTTTCAACCTTGGTGTGAACAAAAAAATAAAAACAAATTCATCCTATGGTTTCAACCTTAGTGTGAATAAAAAACAATAAAACAAATTCATCCTAGGGTTTCAACCTTAGTGTGAACAAAAAATACAATAAAACAAATTCATCCTAGGGTTTCAACCTTAGTGTGAACAAAAAAATACAATAAAACAAATTCATCCCAGGGTTTCAACCTTAGTGTGAACAAAAAAATACAATAAAACAAAAGATCATCCTAGGGTTTCAACCTTAGTGTGAACAAACAAAACAAAAACTTCATCCTAGGGTTTCAACCTTAGTGTGAACACAAAGTGTAAACTAAAAAAACAAACAACAATAAACCAAATAAATCATCCTAGGGTTTCAACCTTAGTGTGAATAAAAACACAAAATAAAACAAAGCATCGTCCTAGGGTTTCAACCTTAGTCTGAACAAAAAAAACATAATACAAAATAAAAAATCTAATACTAGGGTTTCGACCTTACTATTAACACAAAACAAAAACAAAATAATGCAACGGAGAAACAATTATATGCAAGTTTTTAACTTCATATTAAACAAAAATAAATAACAGGAAAGGAGAAGGAAAATCATATCGGTCTCGCCTCGGCTCCTTCACTCTAAGATCCGGTTCTTGCACTCATGGTGTCCATGAAATCTCGATAGCGCTCCGCTACACAAACTCGCACTCCTCCTCCTCACTACTCCAAAACGCCAGAAAAAAAGGTTGCAAATGAGCCCAAAACCTAGTTTTGGTCCTTTTATAGGTTGTTAGGCCTGTAATTGTTCCACCCTGGGATGAGCACTCTAGTTAGCACTTGTCCCACCCTGGGATGATTACCAAATTGGTATTCGTCCCACCCTGGGACGATTACAGAGCAAGAAATAAAGCAACAAAAATAGGATCCAAAAAATGCACCATAAAAAGCAATACATCTGTCAACCAAAGGTGCCTTTGCACCTAACATTCATGGCATAAAAAATTATTGTCGATATCATAAATACTCACTATCCTACTCCCTAAGAATGCTAGTATAGCCGAACCGCTCCACGAAAAGGAGGATTTTTGATAATTTATACCCTAATAGGCATCAACAAAAAGGGTCAAAACCCACCAAAAATTGGTCCGATTGTTGGAAAACTGCATAAGAATTCAATGGAAAACAACTGAAGGCACCCTTAAAAATGTCATCATGGGTCAAGCAACTCGTCACTTTTCTCATTTTTGTCATTCCCACATCGATTCGTCACTTAAGGGTGTAGTCACACTTAGTCACCAAATCAACAAATACACACGCAATCAAGGAAATGGCATGCTTTCAAAGAATCATTGACAAAGACAATCACGCTTCTGCTTGGGGTAGCAAACAAAAAATAATCACAAGCTTAACAAACACTTGGCATTCTAGAAGCATGAATACAAGGTTCCTCAGACAAAAGGTTGCGCCCTTTGCCTATTCATGACTGAACAATGTCCAAGATCAAGTACACCTCACGAAAAAGGTTACACTTGAGTTAAGCTCCTTAGCTCGTCAGAAGCAAGGATTCAAGAATGCATGCCCTTTCCATACTTGGGGCATCAAAATTTGGTTAGGTTACTAAGAAACCCTAATCATTAAGTTCTTTGGTCATCTATTTTTGCTCAGTACTGTGCCACACATAGTGCATCACAAAAAGGAGTATATGTAGACACCAAAACAACACCAATTGGATTATGCAACTACAAGCACTAGATGAATCGACATACATACCTCCTAGGGAAGCCTCTAGAGGTTAAAAAGTGGCCTTAACCACTCCCAAATCAGTTTTGGAAGCTCAGAGGTCAATTTGGAACCTTTTAAGCACTTTGCTCCCTATTTGTCCCACCCTAGGACGATTAGAATCCTATTCGCCCCACCCCGGGATGATTAGCAGCAATCGCTCCAGGATGGGATGATTAACAGGTTTGACTGGAAAAAATTCAAGCCTTGATAGATCCACCACTCAACTTTACCTTCAAGGCATGCAATTGTGAGGAACGGTTTCAAATTCGAGAGAGGGACTTCAATCAAGCATGCCTTGATCATGGAGGCCCTAAATTAGGGAGGAATATTCTCTCCCCCAAGAAAGGCATGGTGAGCCAAGTGGTGCCCTTGCATGCACATTCAAATGAGACCCCTGAGGTCTATAAAATGGTGAGCCTCCTCACCCCAAAAAAATAGAGTCGAAGCATTTGGAGCAACAGAGTGCTGCCAAATTGTACCCCCATTCCCCATTTGTACTTCTTACATCCCTAATTTTTCTTTTGGAAGAGAGGTTATCGAGTGAACACTAGGAACGCAAATCCTGACCCAAAACCTAAGCAATCGGCCACAATCCCATACCAAATTCTTCGATAAAACCCCCTAGGAGGTTTTGGACCCATCCCACTTGGATTGGTGCCAAAACTAGGCCCCAAACAGTGGGCATCCTGCCCTCGGGTGCCCCCCACACTACTACAGTCCTAATTGTCCCACCCTAGAGTGATTAGAAATCTGTGAAAGATTTCTCTACTATTATTTTTGCATTTTGTCTTATTTCATGTACTTATGTTGTTGCTCAAGTTCCATGTTATTCTGACTTGATTTGACTGTGTTTTATCATTTTATGCGTTTACTAACATACAGGGAGCGCTTTCGAATACAAGAAAATCTGGGTAGAATCTACCAAATCTGACCTTCTAGATCATCGCAAAATGCCCCTTTTAGCCTAACCCCAAGTTTGCAGGAGTTTTGGATGCCTCTAGACTGGACATTTGGAAGGTCGCTCTTGCACGTTTTGTGACAATCCTAATCGTCCCACCCCGGAGTGATTAGAAATCCATGCATGATTTTTTGATTGTTGTTTTTGCAATGTGTCCCTGATGATGTCTTGATTATTCTATAAAAGTTTGGGTTCATTATGACATGTTTTGACCATCGTTTAATTCTTTTTTACATTAACCAATCAAAGGCTTTGGGGATTGCATATTTTCCTAATATCCGCATATGTTATTAACTATATGCTATTTCTCTGAGCACAGGATCTCACCGCCAAGAACACTGAAGGGGCAGCAAGGAATGATGAACACATGGATATAAGCAGCAACAAATTTTGTCCTGCCCATTTCAAATGTGGGCATGCGGAGGACACTGGAAGCGTACCATCTGTTGATGTAACAAACTATATCAAATGCTCTGATCCCTAGATGGGGGGAGACGTATTGTAACCGGATTGAAAGCAACATTAATAAAAATAGGTCCCACTTTGTTTTTCTTACATATAGTTTCATTTATGCTTTGTTTCTCGCATTCGTAGGGCTTAGCATCTGCACCATTTGTATCAATTTCATTTGCATCATAATCTGGCATGCCATCACCCCGCATTTGGCTTTCACTAGGGCTTGTGAGAAAGGATTTATCCTTGAGGTGATTGGTTTATTAGAGTTTATTGAGCCTAGTCAAGTGATTGTGTGAAGTGGTTGTTCAAGTTCCATGAAACAAACTATTCTATATTTTGATTTGAGTTGAGATTGAGATTTGAGAATAGAACATATTGAGTCTCTAACAATTCTCTTTATGCTTCTATGAGATTGATTTTATTTGAGATTAGTATTTGAGTATATAACATATTGATTCTCTAACAATTCTTTTTATGCTTCTATGAGATTGAGTTGAGATATTGATTGAGCATTGAGTATAGAACATATTGAGTCTCTAACAATTCTCTTTATGATTCTATGTGATTGAAACAAGTCTTTGATAAGTCTTGTGGACTAATCTTGTGTAAGTTTTTGTGGAAGCTTGCAATGTATATTTGAGCAAGTCCTAGAGAGGACTTATTGAGTAGATTTGGATAAGTTCTGTGTGAGCTTGTTGAGCATATTTGGATAGGTTCTATGTGGACGTGTTGAGAATATTTGAGCAGGTTCTAAGTGGACCTGTTGAGAAAATTTGAGTAGGTTCTAAGTGGACCTATTTAGTAGATTTGAGTAGGTTCTGAGTGGACCTATTGAGTAGATTTAAGAATATTTTGAATGAACCTATTGAGTAGATTTTAGTAGGTTCTAAGTGGACCTGCTGAGCAGATTTGAGTAGGTTATGAGTGAACCTATTGATCATATTTGAGAAGTTTTTGAGTGAGCCTATTGACAGATATTTGGAGGTGATAGAGTATAGAGTACAAAGTCTCATTGGATAGATATACATCAACCAAAACAATTGAAGACATATATTTTTAGTGAGGAGTCTTCAAGTGGAGAGAGATCCACCAATCAGTGCAGTAGAGAGAGAATATTCTAGAAGATCACTAGCTAGAGTAGAAGGGGAAATAATTCTTCTGTGGAAGAGATCCACAAACTTGAGATTAGGGGATCAGCATGTCCTTTGGATAGAGATCCATAAATATTGTAATTGGGAAGGAAACTCAAAGAGATTATTTGAGAAATATTTAAGAATAAATATTTTCTCTGTGGAGGTAGCCCACATTGGGTGAACCATGTTAAAATCTATGTCTCTATTGTGTATGGTGTTCTATGCATTGCTTTAATTATTACTATTGATATTGCTATCTATACACTACATAATATTGAATTGAAAAGAAAAGTAAAAAGTGGTCTTATACTGTTCACCCCCCTCTTAGTATAAGCTTGTGTTCTTTAATTGGTATTAGAGCGGGTTCCTTCAGAAGAGTTTGATAGCTTGAAGGAAAAGTGATCTAAGAACGTAATGGATCAAAAGGATGGGTTATTCAATAATGCAGTATCATTATTTGATGGGAGTGACTTCTTGTACTGGTGTGTGTTGATGAGATTTCATTTGATGGAACTTGGCAATGAAGTTTGGGATGTAGTGGAATTTGGATATGATTCAAAAGCCAATCCTCCTATAGATAAGGAAGGTAAGATTCTAATGCATGAAAATTCAAGAGTTATGAATGCAATTATAAAAGGGTTGTTTAGATCAAAATCTATGAATGTTATGGAATGTAAGACAACAAAAGACATGTGGGATCTATTGCATACCATATATGAAGGAGATAAAAATGTTAGGAAGGCTAAGATCAAAAATCTCAAAGGAGAATTTGAGAACCTAAGAATGCGAGATGATGAAAACATTTGTAACTATCTCATCAAGGTTGATGAACTTATACATTATATGAAAGGTCTTGGAATGAAGGTTGATGAATCAGATGCTTGTGATAAGATATTGATAACTCTTCCAAAAAGGTACAGTGAAAAGGTTTCTACTATAGAAAAATAAATTTATAGTGATTCTTTGACAAGGAATTCTTTGCTTGGCATGCTTACTACGTTTGAGATAAGAACAAAAGATCTTATTCCTCCAAAATAAGTTGCATTCAAAGTGGACAAAAATAAAAAGGGTAAGAAGTCAGAATCAAGCAATGAATCCTCTAGTTATGAAGAAGCTAACTATGGTAGAAGAGATAAAGGTTATAGAAGACCCATATATATGATATCTATTAAGTGCTTCAATTTTGGAAAGTATGGACATTATGCAATAGAGTGCAAAGAGCCCAAGAGCAAAAATGAAGAAGAAAAACATGATCACAGGTACAAGGAATCACAAATACACAAGTACCATAAGAAGAGCAAGGATGGATAAAATGGACAATATAAGAAGTTATTCTAAGGATAAAAGAGGAGCTACTATGCAGATAATTCAATTAAGTACTCAGTTGATAGTGATACTAGTTTTTTAGACAATGATAGAGATGAAGTCTTATTTATGGTTGAAGAAAAAGACTCCAGTTATTCTCAAGAGTTTTAGATGTGATAGATTTGGACATCTTGGATATGATTGCACAAGGGATGGTTATAGTTTTAGTTATGATGATTTTGAATAAGCACTTGATAGACCAGATGAAAATATTCTAATGGCATTAGAAGAAGTGAGTGATTCTTTAGAATACAAGCCAAAAGGAAGTAATGATATGGAAAAAGGCAAACAAATAGAGGATTATTCAGAAGAGAATGGACATGATCTCAAGAGAGAACTTATCTATGCCCTTGAAACAGTAAAGAGGGTAAGAAAGCAAAACTCTAATCTTGAAATACAGTTTCAATAATGTGATGAAGAAATATTATTACTCATAGAGGATCTAGAAAATTCAAAAGCTAAGGCAAGCAAGTTCAAATATAAGTTAGAAGCAAATATCTTGGAATGTGAAAAGTTAACATAATAAGTGGCCCTATTAAAATAATATTTAGAGGATTACAATAATAAGCTATACAAGTATGTAAACAGTGCAAAGAGCGTGGATAAAATAGTCAAGATACAAAGAAGAGCAAAAAACAAGATAGGTCTTGGTTCCAAACAGGTTCAAGAATACAAGTTAACTACTAGTTTCGAAGACACTTCAGAATAAGAGGATACTTTAGAAGAGGTTTTCTCAGATGAGAGAAGAAGTGAAAGTAAAACTCCCAAGGATGATTCATATTGAAGTGAGTCCAGTAGGAATAGGGACAATAAAAAAAGAAGATTCATATGGAACAACAATCAGATTAAGTCAAGAGGAACTAGAAGACCAATGGGGTCTAGGCAAGGTTTCTTCAAGGGAAGATGTTTTTCATGTCATAGGTTTGGACACATTGCTTCACAGTGTAGGACACATGAAAGATAGGTATATGGGAAAGGATAGCTTTTTCAAGGATATTGCTACTCATGCAATGAGTTTGGTCACAAGGCAATGAATTACAGGTTTCATGACAGAAGAGGATATGGATTCACTAGGAGAAATTCTAAGACAATTGCACATCCAAGGAATAGTAACATTAAGTGTTATAAGTGCAATAATGATGGTCACATAGCAATATGGTGTAGATAAAATATTCCAAAATCAATCATGAACAGGAACAAGAACATGAATAGGAACATTGACATGAACAAGAACAGGAACAGGAACAAGAACATAGAAGAGAACAAGAATAGGAACATGGATGAGAACAGGAACAAAAATAGGAATAGGAACATGGATGAGAACAAGAACAAAAATAGGAATAGGAACATGGATGAGAACAAGAACAGGAACAGGAACAAGAACATGGATAAAAATAAGAACATGAATAGGAACAAGAATAGAAGTGATGATAGGAACAGGGATGATGACTTGGAAAGAAACAGTGAGAGGATTTAGAAAAGTCAGAAAATAAGAGAAAAATATAAAGACAAAGAGAAGTGCTTTCGAGGAGTAGAAATACTCCCACCCTAGAATTTACCACCTCATGTGGAGGTGGGGGAGGGGCTAAGCTAAGAGGTTCATTCTTAGCCCCGAGCCCCAAAGGTGAACCTTTGCCATTGATATCAAAGGGGGAGAGATTTTTGTATTGGGGAGAGATTTATTATGTAGAGATATTTGATATTTGAGAGACCATTGAGCCAGGGGGAGCAAAGTCCTAGGGGGAGCAGAAAAGAAGGTCAGGTTTCAGTAAAAGGATAAGGGTTGCCATCAATGACAAAGGGGGAGATTGTTGGACATTTTGAGTCCTCTAAGTTAGAGTTGTCATTGATGTCATCTGATAGAGTTATCACTCATCTCAAGGAATTCAACAAGAAATAAAGTTGCCCAAGTCATCTAGGAAAAATCTTCATCAGTGCAAAAGTGAAAGGAAAAAGGCTCCATAATATTTTAATATTATTTGGAGCACAAATTAAATGATTGGTTTATAAAAACCCAATATGGGTTGTTGCAAAAGTTTAAAATGATGTTTAATAATTATTTATAAATCATTTAAATTCACAAGGAATTTAAATTTTATAAATAATACCAAGGTTGGGCATTAAGAGAAGGTTCTAAGGTTTTATTAAAACTAAGGTTGGCTCTTTAAGACAAAGTTCCAAGGTTGATTTTAATTTATAATATTTAAATTTAAAATTAAATTTAAATTTATTATAAATTCAATCACGCCGATGTCGAATTCATTCAAAGCATGAACATGATGCTAAGGAAGGTAAAAGGCATTATATAAATGCCAAAAAAAATCATTTACCAAGCATCCCTTATTATTTTTTGAAGTGCATGCAAAAGAGAATTTTGTTTCAAAAGCCTTACGATTTTCGTGAAGGTTAAAGCTATGAATATTCGAAATCCCTAAGCACAAAGGCCAACGTGGCCTAGTGGTATGTTGGCTCAATTCTAAGGAGGAGGTTCTGAGTTTGATTCATGTGAGGTCTATTTTTTGGATTGCAAGGAAGAAGCGCTCTACACACTTGTTGTTTTTTGGAGGTTCATTGTTCGAAGATATTGCATGGTGGACGTGCCCTTTTAGACACATCACGGTGCATGGCCCAACGACGGCTTGGTTGTGGCTAAGGCATTGGGAAAAAAAAGTCGGAGGATCGAATCCCATTGAGGGAAAGGCAAGTAAATTTAATTTTTGTTTAATATTTTATTTTTTGCCAAGGTTGCCTAAGGAGAAATAAGGGTATGGTATGCCCTAGGAAAGATAGAGATTTCTACTGATTTTCTTTGTGGAAGTATATCATATTATATATCATTGGAAATCTATTTTTGAGAACTACTTTTTTTTATTGCTTTGAGGGGGAAATAAGGTGTGTGCAGGAATATATTTCAGGTTTTTTCAAGGAGTTCCAAAAGTAAGTTTGATTCATTCTTTTGAGGTATTATTTCTTGCATAAGAGGGTTTGGTATGTTTTTATTGAGTAGGAGTAATAAGGTGTTATTGAGATATTTTGATTATTGTGTTATTACTCATGACCTCTAACCCTTGTTGAGATTGGAAAATGGAGTGTGTTAAGTGTGGCAGATTTAATGGACAACTCTTAAGGCATCAAAAAGGTATGGGCAATATTCTTCATTGACTTATGTGGGTTATTGATTTCTGAAAATATCTTTTGAGACAAAAGGATTGATTGTGGTTAACATTTTTGAGAGTTTTTGGGTTAATTCTTCAAGTTTTTTTGAATTGAGAGTTGTGATTAAACCTTTTTTATAAGAATTGTTGTTGAATCCCATTGGTTGTGCAAAGAACTTGAACTTGAGTTAGAAAAGAACATGAGTATCATTGTTATGTGAGATTTGTTGTTGAGCATTGTTGGAAATATTTTGAGTTGGTTGATACATGATTGGACTAGGGTTTTTGAGAAAGGATTGATCTTTGAGGTGATTGGTTGAGTAGAGTTGATTAAGCCTAGTCAAGTGATTGTGTGAAGTGGTTGTTCAAGTTCCATGAAATAAACTATTCTATATTCTGATTTGAGTTGAGATTGAGATTTGAGAATAGAACATATTGAGTCTCTAACAATTCTTTTTATTCTTCTATGATATTTATTTGAGTTGAGATTGGGATTTGAGTATAGAACATATTAAGTCTCTAACAATTATATTTATGATTCTATGAGATTGAGTTGAGATATTGATTGAGCATGGAGTATAGAACATATTGAGTCTCTAAAAATTCTCTTTATGATTCTATGTGATTGAGACAAGTCTTTGAGAAGGCTTATGGACTAATTTTGTGTAAGCTTTTGTGGAAGCTTGCAATGCAGATTTGAGCAAGTCCTAGAGAGGACTTATTGAGTATATTTGGACAAGTTCTGTGTGAGCTTGTTGAGTATATTTGGATAGGTTTTGTGTGGACCTCTTGAGTAGATTTTAGTAGGTTTTGAGTGGACTTGTTGATCAGATTTGAGCAAGTTCTGAGTGGACCTATTGAGAAAATTTGAGTAGGTTATGAGTGGACCTATTGAGAAAATTTAAGCAGGTTCTACGTAAACCTTTTGAGTAGATTTGAGCAGGTTCTGAGTGGACTTGTTGAGCATATTTGAGTAGGTTTTGAGTGAACCTATTTAGCAGATTTGAGAAGGTTTTTAGTGAGCCTATTGATAGAGATTTGGAGGTGATAGAGTATAGAGGATAGAGTCTTAGTGGATAGAGATCCAATAGCCAATATTCTGAGTGAGGAGTCTTCAAGTGGAGAGAGATCCACTAGTTAGTGCAACAGAGAGATAGATTCTTATAGAAGATCACTAGCTAAAGCAGAAGGGGAAAGAATTCTCCTATGGAAGAGATCCACAAACTTGATATTAGGGTATCAACATCTCCTTTGGACAAAGATACATAAACATTTTAATTGCGAAGGATTCCCAAAGAGATTATTTGAGAAATATCTAGAATAAATATGTTCTCTGTGGAGGTATCCCACATTAGGTGAACCACGTTAAAATATGTCTCTATTGTGTATGGTGTTCTGTGCATTGCTTTGATTATTGCTATTGATACTGCTATCTATACACTGCATAATATTGAATTGAAAAGAAAAGTAAAAGGTGGTTTTATATTGTTCACCCCCCCTATCAGTATAAGCTTCTGTTCTTCAAATGATAATGGTGATTTTCCTATTGATCTATTGTAGCTTGATCTACTGTAGCTCTGATACCACTATTAGATTTTGATACAACATGTAATAGGAGATAGCAATCACAAGATGCATAATAATAAGAAATAAAGTAAATTTATGAGATGACTAAAATATGCTATAAATAGAAATTATGGAAATAAATACAAAAGTAGCTATGGAGGAAATGAAAACTCCATGATCTAAGCTATTGCTCAATGAATGAGATCTAAGCTTATAGCTCACACACTCTAAACTACCGCACTCTTCTATACTACTATATATCTCACACTACTATCTATGGCCCTTTATATAGAAAGATAGGTTCCTTGGCCAACACTCTACCTAGTTGTACAAGGGACACCTTGCAAATATACAACTTGCACATTGACACATGTGCATTTATTATATTGCATGAAGTAACTAGATAACTTTCCCTTAAAGTAATCTAATGTCGTAAGTATGTACCAAGAAAGGTATATTTACATTATCCAAATGATGTAATATAATCTATTTCTAACAGTATGATCAAGTAGTCATGCAACTATATGACACACAAAGATGCAAATGGAACAAAATGTCAGGAAAGTTATGTAATATATGATATCCAGTCATGTTGTATGAGCAAGAAAACAATGTAGCATGAAGAATGAATATGCATAATATATTTTTAAGTTACATTTTTCTCATTGGTTCTTTTCAATATTTACCATTTAATAACACCAAACGATAGGCACCTAATCCAAAAATGGTCATTATAATAAAGAGACTCACCTAATTGGGATAATACTTGCCTTTCATATCTGAAAAAGCATTGGTGTTACTCTAGTTTTCCTTAAGGACAAGGTTCCCAATATCAAAAGAATGGTTATGAACTTTTTTGGAGTAATATTGCTTGAGCCTATTATAATATGCTCATAGATGATCTAAGGCATGGATGCACTTATCGTATAGCAACACCAACTAGTTTAAAATATCTAAGCGATACTCATTACCGAACAAGGCATATTGCAACAATATGTGCAACAAAAGGACCTCTAACTCAACCTTAGTATCATAGACCAAGATGAACAAAGATGCCCCTTTAAGAGTTTGCACACTGATTTGATAGCCCAAAAAGGTAGCATAAAGTTGGATATGCCAGTCTCGACTAGTCTTACTAACTAACTTATTTAAGATCTTAACTAAAGAATTTTTGGGTGCTTTGGCTTTATATTACCTTGAGGGCAGTATGAAGTTGACTACTTGTGTTGAATCTTTTACTTAGCATAAATCTTATCAATATCCTTGTTCTTGAAATAAGTTCCATTATCATAAATAATCATTAAACGAATCTTGGAACTACAAAGGATTTGGTTGAAGGTGAAATTGGAAACCTGAGTTCTAGTCATCATAGCCAAGGGTATGAATTTGACTCATTTATTGAAGTACTCAGTTGTCGTGATAATAAAATTATGACCATCATATTGTTAGGGTACCTAGGAATAAATATTTAGGTATATATTATTATATTGTATAAGGGTTTGCATGGGCCACACATAACCCATGATTGGTTTTATTATAATATTATATTATATTGCAATATTATATTATATTATAATATATTATATTAGTAGTAGGCTCCCCAAAGTAGAATTATAATATGGATATATAAAGAAGAGATATCTATTATTGTAATCATCATGGAGATCAATCATATGTAATCATCTTTGTCCATAAAGCAGCTTATAGAACTTTGCCCTCCTTAAGTGGCTCTCTCATATTTTGATATTTTGCAGAGTTATTCCTTCTTTAAGGAGTATTATAGGTGGTTGCCTACCTTAAGGGTATTATCTATCTCTATCTCTTATGTGGATTGTTATTATGGATAATTATTGTGGATGAATAATTTGATATTTTTGCATATTGGTGAATGATTTATGTTAATAAGAATAATATTTTGTAACAAGTGGTATCAGAGCAACGATTCTAGAAAAGTGGTTTTTCTATGGAATTGTAGAATTAGGGTAGTTTTTTTTTGGAAAAGCATCTCATCTTTTAGTAGTTATATCTTTGTGAAATTTTATCTTATTCAAGCGATACTTGTATCAGTTTGTGCATAATTTGAAGAGATCTCAATGAGTGGCCATGTGAACAAATATTAGTATTGAGGGAGATATGACCTTTTGAAGTTAGCCATCTAAAAAAAGGGTAGTGATGAATTTTCAAATCATGAATTTTGTGGATGACAAAATGTGTTAGCTCGGGTAAGTAAATCATTTGAAATTTATTTTTTTTGGAAGAAAAATTGCAAATCTAGTTATTTATGTGGAATTTTAACTTGAAATCAGTGGGAAGATATATATTTCTTTAAAACCCTATACATTAAGGAAATTTTTTTTTGTATAAATATCTCATCTTTTAGGAGCCATATCTCTACAAAGGTTTATCTTATTCAGATGATTCTTGGATCATTTTATGCAAAATTTGTAGAGCTTTAAAATGAGTGGTCATTTGAATAAATTGAAGCAGTATTGAGGGAAAGATGACATTTTGAAGTCATTTTTTTGGAACAAGGGTAGTGACAAATTTTCAAATTACAATTTTTTTGGAAGAAAAAATTTGTTCATTCAAAAATAGGGCACATTTGTTTTGGAAAAACATCTCATATTTCAGGATCTATATCTCTATGCCTGTTTATCTGATTTAGATGATTCTTGGATTATTTTATACGGAATTTGAAGAGATTCAAAATGAGTGGTCATATGAAGCAATTCAATTAGTATTGCGAGAGATATGACTTTTTGAAGTCAACCATTTGGAACAGGGTAGTGACAAATTTGCAAATCGTGATTTTTTTGGAAGATGAAATTTGTTAGTTTGGATAAGCAAATTAGTTGTAGTTTATTTTGTTTTGAAGAAAAATTGTAGATTTAATTATTTATGTTGAATTTTAGCTTCAAATTAATGGGGAGATATATATTGTCAAAAAAACCTAGCTTGCCTTAGGAAATCTACTATGGCACTTAAAAAGGTTTTTGGAACAAATGATATGGATGTGAGAGAGAGGTTGAAGATAGTAAAATATCAATATCGTGAAAGCATGTAGTTATGCTTTTGGTTTCAAATTTTGTTTTGGGGTGAAGCTTTAGAATGGGTGGAAATATTTTTTAGCAACAATCCGAGGTGCACTTGTGAAGAAATGGAACCAATATTCTTGAGAAAATGGGTACCTTTTCAATTATAAGAAAAGATAGATATTTGCAAGAGATATCTTGTAGGAAGGGATAAAAATATAGATAACCTAATGGATGACATCAAAGATCTTGAAAAGAAACTACAAGGGATTCAAAATGAGCAAGTTGAAATGAAAGGAAAATGAGAAGTTTTCAAGAAATAGAATGAAAAGTATGAAAAAGAAATAAAACTACTCAAGGAGAAAGAGGAAAATGCTAGGGAAGATAGTGAGAAGAATGAAGCTACATATTTGGATTTTCAAAAGTAAGAGACTATTTTGTAGGTTCATGAAAGCATTCAAAAGGAACAAGTTATTATTTCCATAGATCCTAGTAGAAGATATAATTTTATTGATATTTCTTTGGCTAAGAGGTTGCAGGTTCAAGCAACAAAAATTAAGAAAATATAGTTGGAGGGTGAGAATATTTAGATTTTTGAATATTTGAAGATCACCATGGATAAATATATTTTACATTCAGATTTTTATGCTATTAATATGATGGATGATGAGGATATTGTTCTTGGTTATCCTTGGTTAGATTCTTTGGTAACTATTAACATTAATGTCCAAAAGAATTTTATGAAGTTATGGTACAAGAAAAAGAAGATACCATTGTAGGATATTTCTTAGGAGTAAGGATCCAAGAAAAAACAAGAAGTGGCTACAATGAAATAAATTGAAGAACAAACAGAAGAACCTAAAATAAGATCCAAGAAGGCAGTAGAATCAACAAAGTCCATGGAAGAAGTGACAATAATTTATCCCATGAAAATAATAGTAAAGTCCAAGAATTTGTTATTAAAATAGCACAAGGAAATACCAAACAAAGGGAACATGAAAGAACAATGTGTAGAATAATTTAAAATAGTGGAGCCATATATTGAGGAGTCAAAGAATGTAGAACATAATTTAAGGTTGCAAATTATTGCCATCCACACCACCATGAGAGGTAATAATATTGGAAGTATAGATCAAGCCAACACTATTATGGTTCTATATGGAACCATAAGGGTACCAAGTATGAAATTTTTTGGTAGAGAAAATATAGTGATCCTAGTTTTTAGAGTGGTTCATCAATATCAAGGAACAAGTGGACCCATCATTTGAATTATCAAAATAAAGTAGCATAAATGTGGA
The DNA here is from genome assembly GCA_028583015.1 of Wollemia nobilis. Lineage (NCBI taxonomy): Eukaryota > Viridiplantae > Streptophyta > Pinopsida > Araucariales > Araucariaceae > Wollemia > Wollemia nobilis. The sequence continues at coordinate 2,898,478 of JAQPPZ010003109.1, read as the reverse complement.
GCCAACAAAGTAGATCTGGTTACTTAAATGGTATAATGGCATACCAACATCAATGACCACCACCACCAATCAATTTTTCACTAATGTAGGGAAACCATCCCAAGAATCATTCCAAAAAAGAGCCTTCAAGCGTTTGAGATAAATCCAGAATAATCCTTGCTTAACAAGAGTCGCCCCCTTCTTAAGGTTGTTCTAGATCAAAGAGCCTTTACCAGACAAACTGTATCTAGGTATCTCAGAGCCCTCAACCCCATTAATATACTTAAAGGAAATAATTTTATCCCAAGCATGGTTTTGAGAAATGCACCACCTCCAATAAAACTTAGATGCCAATGCCTATCCAAAAAGAGAAGTCAAACGAATACCCATACCACCTTCCTATTTTAGTCTACAAATAGTCTCCCACTTAACCAGCCTCCATTTTGAAACTCCAAATTTCTAGCCCATAAAAATATTTTGGACAGAGATTCAAGATCATGAATAAAAATAGTAGGAGTGACCTGAATCATGCACTAATAAATACATAAATATTGGACCACTAACTTAAGAAGCAGCACTCTGCTAGCAAAACAAAGTCACTTAATAGTGCAATGAGAGACTTTAGCAAATAATTTTTCAATATACCTCAAGGTAGAGGACCCACAGAAAGAGGAATTCCCAAATAAGTTAAGGAAAGAGCTCCAGTAAAAAAATTGAAGAATCTGAGCAATTCTGGCCTATATAAGAGGATTAGTATTGAAAAAGAAGATGGAGGATTTCCTCTCATTTAGCTTTTGTCCCGAAGCAACCAAATAAATATCTAGAGATCTTCTAAACTTAGTTACTTTCCTAATAGATGCAAGACCCATCAGAGCAGTATCATCCACAAATTGAAGATGAGAATACATAGGTAAACTATTACCCCACCTCCAACCATGAATCAACCCCTGATTGACATACAATTTGAGAAGACTACCCAAATTCTCAGCCATAATAATAAAAAAATAAGGAGACAAAGGATCCCCTTGATGGAGACCTCTCGAAGCCTGAAACAAAGTAGAAGGCTCATCATTGATAAGGATAGAATAGGATGGAGATGTAATACAACTCATCATCCAACTAGCCCAGTTGGAGTCAAAACCAAAAATCAAGGAGAATTTTACTTAAGAAAGACCATTGAACCCTATCATAAGCCTTAGCCATATCCAATTTTATAAACATAGATTTTTCTTTAGAAATTCCCATATAATGAATGGCCTCAGCAGCAATAGCCAAACCATCAAGGATTTGTCTACCCGCCACATAGCCTCCATATCCATCAGAAATAACCTTATTGAGCCAAGGATTAAGTCTCTTAGCAACCAACATGGAGATAATTTTGTACACCACATTACATAGTGTAATATGTCTAAAAAGATACAAAAAATTGGCTCCTTCCCGCTTAGGAATAAGTACCAAGAAGGTAGAATTCATAGCTCTCAACATATTTTTAGTTTTGAAAGACTCCTGCACAACCGATAGAAGATCCAGATTGACAATCTCCCATAATTATTGGAAAAATTCCATAGGAAAGACATCAGGTCCCAGGTCTTTCTCTTTCTACATCTGGAAAATAAAACCCTCCAACTCTTTGATTGGATTATCAAGATTGGTACCAGTTGCTAGCATTGCTTAGCAAATCGTATTATCTTGTTTTTTCATATATTTTGTGGATGAAATATTTGTAATGAGGGTGCAATGTTAGGGTATCTAGGAATAGATATTTGGGGATATATTATTATATTGTATAAGGGTTGGCATGGGCCACACATAACCCAAGGGTGATTGTATTATAATATTATATTATATTATTAGTAGGCTCCCAAAAGTAGAATTAGAATATGGATATATAAAAAGAAAATATTTGTTGTTGTAATCATCATGGAGATCAATCATATGTAATCATTGTTTCCCATGAAGTATCTTATAGGAATTTGCCCTCCTTAAGTGGCTCTCTCGTCTTTAGAGATCTTGTGGAGTTATTTCTTCCTTAAAGAGTATTATTGGTGGCTTCCTAACTTAAGGTTATTATCTATCTCTAGCTCTTATGTAGATTGTTATTGTGGATAATTATTGTGGATGAATGATATGATATTTTTGCATATTGGTGAATGATTTTTGTTAATAATAATAAATATTTATAACATAGATGACATTAGGTTAATATTCCCTATTATGTCTAATCCCCACATGGAAAATATCTAAGGGGAATAAATAACATAAAGGTTTTGAGAGGGAGCATGAACAAGGTTTTCATGGTATTGACACTTGTCACACCATCATACATAGTCACATACATCCTTTATGAGCTTTGCTAAGGGCTAGCCAGGCTTCATTGGAGTTAAGAAATTTCAATAGGATACCTTCAAAAGAATTTCAATATAAAGTATTTCTAATTGTAATGAATTGACACACTCTTTTGTATAAAATCTTATACTAATTGTGATTTAAGCCATCAAGAATTGAACCATCCTTAAGTAAATTAAATATGTCATTATAACATGGCTCATATGGGAAAGTTTCTATGGTCAGAATATCTAACACAATAAGAATAAAACTAAGTGAAAGGCTATCAGAGTTATATAATGATAATCAATGCTTTATTATATTCCAACTCCAAGATAAACAAGGATGCAATAATAGCCATGTGGCAGTTTGAGGATCTACGGATAAAATCTATGGTTACTTTATCAAACACAAACAAAAGCTTGGTGACAATCTCTTTGTAAGGTTTAATTTTATCATCCTGAGTATGATAAATATCATTGATTTGATTAACCATAAGTTGATTGTCATCAAAAATATATAGGAATCTAACCTTCAAGGCTAAGGATACTCTAATATCAAGGATCAAAGCTTCATACTTTGTAATATTATTCATGCAAGATAAATTAAGCTTGAAAGAAAGAGGGATGAGCTAATTTTTGGGGGTAACAAGAACAATTCTAGCATCAACACCCTTTAAGCATTGGGATCCATCAAAAAATAAAGTCCAAGACTCTTGCTATTCTACATCCAATCTCAAACACTTATCAAAAAACTTGATGACTAAGGGATGGGCTAACTCTAGAGGAGCAGAGACTAACTAATTAGTGATGACCTAATATTTGATAGCCTTCTAACATATGAAGGTTAGATCAAAATAACAAAGGAATAGAACCCACTTAGCAGATCAACTTGATAGGTGAGGATTTGAAATTAAGTAGTGAAGAGGATCAAACCTTTTTGCTATCAATATATTATGGCTAAGCATGTAGTATCTCAACTTTTTAGAAGCGAATACTACAAGGAAAAGCTTCTCTAAGGGGTAATATTAGGTTTCATAGCTAACTAGAGTTTTGTTGATATAGTAGATAGATCACTCTTTGTTTTGGTCATCTTGTTGAGCCAACATGGCTTCCAAAGTGTGAGTTATAGTTTCTAAGAGTTATAACTCACATAGTGGATTGACCTAACAAGTGGGAATTTAAAATTAAGTAGTGAAGAGAATCAAACCTTGCTATTACCAATGTCTTATGGCTAAGCATATAGTGTCTCAAATTTTGAGAAGCAAACACTACAACAAGATAAATATTCTTTAAGGGGGAATATTAGGTTTCATATCTAACTAGAGTTCTATTGATGGAGTAGATATATCACTCTTTGTTTTAATCATCATGTTTAGCCATCATGGCTCCCAAAGAGTGATTTGTGGTCTCTATGTAGAGCATAAAATAATTATCCAATCTAGGGGGAACTAAAATAGGTAGGGAAGTGAGATACTTCTTGAGTTCATCAAAGGATATTTGAAACTTAGAATCCCACTAGAACACTATGTATTTTTAATAATATTAATAAAGGGATGACACTTATCATCTAATTGAGGTATCAACCAGTAGATAGCTTAAAGTTTACCTTGCAAGCTATGCAACTTGGGTAGGTTACAAAATTACTAAATGTGGCTCCAAAAACATAATTAGAGGTCTTAATATGAACGCTATACTATTGAAGCCTTTCCAAAATCTACCTTAGATCTTGAGCATAAGTTTCTCAATGTATAGAGCAACCAAGGAGATAGTCTATATAATCATCAACAATGTCATCCATCATATTACAAAAAATATAATTCACAACCCTCTAATATGTAGCAAAAGTGTTATTCAAACCAAAAAGTATGACTTTATAACATAAGGTAACCCATAGAGTTATGAAAGCTATCTTGGGGAAAATCATAATATGATTGTATCCCAAAAAACCATCCATGAGCGATAGCATTTTTCATTTGGTAGTAACATATATGATCATATCTATGTTAGGGAGAGGAAAATTATCCTTGGTGTAAGTTAAGTTGATGTCCTTAAATTCAATTCATATATTTATTGTTCCTTATTTCTTAGCCATAGGAATGATGTTGGAGATCTAATAAAAATTGTCGATGGCTTTAATAAAATCGATGTCAAGGATTTTTTTGGAGCTCCTCCTTGGCTAAAAGGGTGACCTTAGGATGCATCTTCCTAAGTTTCTACTTAATAGGATTAAGGCTTAGTTACCAAATAATGCATAACAATGGAGGGATCAATCCTTGGAATGTCGACATATAACCAAGATAAAATATCATGAAATTCATTGAATAAAATTGGTCAATTGCTCCTACTCGTCCATGGACAAGGATTTTCCTAACTTAAGGATTCTATGGCTCTCCTTAGAACCTATGTTAAAATATATGGTCTCCTATATGATAATATGAGACTCATCCTCATAAGGAGGTGGGACAAGGATCACTCCTAGTTGCTCAATGTCTTCAGAAGACATAGGAATGTAATTCCCTTGAGAACTAGAGGACTCAAAATGTGCAACACAAGGGAATAACCCATAAATGAATAAATTGTTGCAAAGTATATATTAATGATCCATATCACAAAGAGTATCCCCTTCATCATACTCCTCTAGAGTTGCAACTAACTCATAATGTACCAAAGTTATCACATTGTAAAGCAAATCAAGAGAAGAAGGTCCCTCATGCTCATAACTCCACTCCAAGCCCAAATGATCCATAAATTCAATATAAGTAATGAGGTGATCATCATAAAGTGGTAAATATTGGTTTCTATTGGGTATGTAGTCTATGCCACATCTCCTAGGCCAAATATTGACTTCCAAAGGCTCTTAAAAACCTTTCTATTGTGGCTCTAAATACTTACCTATGTATCCCATACTAGATTAGATCTAATTAGGAAGTGGGTAATCATTGGATATATAACAATGGACAAAAGAAAGCTCTACAAGAGAGGAGTTGCTACCATGGATATTTTCTTCAAGGTCTATACCCATGAAGATAAAATTACATATGCCAATGTGTACTACTTCACCTTTTTATGGGGTAAACCCATAGTCTGAGGTGAAGGTGGAATCTTGGATAAATATAGAAAAGGCTCTCAAATAAAAGGATTGAATTGATATTGTTATGAAAATTTGATCAGTGGTTCCTCACTTATTTTTAAAATTTCAAGCTTTTTAGTGATGTGAGATGATGGAGAAGAAGTAGAAGGAGAAGAAGAATAAGAAAGAGAAGAAAGAGAAACTAATGGAAAATAATTGAGACTAGATTGAGCTTGCTCAACCATTGAAAAATATTGGAATGGATGAGGGTCACCATAAATGGTGATAATTATATGTGCATAGATTGAATGAGGAAATATTTTCCACAAATATTCTCTTGATAAAAAAATTTCCAATATATAAAATTATGTGAAGGAAAGAATCCCCTATCAAATTTGAGGAAAAAATATAATCATATGAAAAAGATATATGATGTATCCCAAGAAAACATATAAAATAAGCTATATCACTAGGGAAAATATCTTGAGGGATATATTGTTGAATTAGAAGCCTCAAAAAGGCTTCCCTATGAATAGGAGAAGATTAAAAAAGCTCTAATAGGGATATCTTGATTAGGGTACTAGATAATTTTTTTTGAATGTAGATGAAACGGGTAGAAAACAATATTTGATAATTTAACACATAAACATAAATGATGCATTAAACAGAGAAATTGTATTCCATTGATATTAATGAGCATGTGTTACAAGAGGGTCTTGATGCCCTTTATCCATCTCTATTCCTAACAAGGTTACAATCAATATGATGTCTTCTTCTAGCGTCCCTCAGTGTAGGTGGGCTTCGATGCATGTAGGCCACCATTGGGTTGTTGTTTTTTGGTGTTCCTTTCCTTCAAATTTGCTGCATAACCTGAAATAAACTTGCAAGAAAGGTTCAATACATTGGGGGGCTTGCCTTAGTCAGACCCCATATTTAGGAAGACAAAAACGACTATAAAACTATAACAGAAACTAAAATGAAATATGCAAAAGATAATAACATACTAAAATAGAGCTTACCTCCCAAATCTAGAGTGATTTGGGGCCTGCAGATGCAATTCGTGACCTGGGTCGCTAATTAGGGCCAAATTTGCAGGGCAGGCTATGAATTGAGTTGTGATGATATTCTGGTGAAATATCTTCGATTAACCGATCCTAAGGTAGTTAGGGTGCCTTTGTATGCTATCAGAATCCATCTGTATACTTCAGGAATGGATTGTGTGCTATTGGATTTCCATTTTTATAGAGTAATAGTACTTTGTTGAATTTTGGAATCAGACTTAATTAGGGGTTTAGGACCCTTTATTTATAGGCAAATGCAAGGTGTAGAGGGGGTTAGATAGACTAAACCTAGGTTTGATTCTGAATAGGGTTAGGTTAATAGATTCTATGTGGCAACATCTCATTCTAAGTAGGAAATATCCTATCCTCACACATGTGTGAGGAAGGATTAGTGCTAATCCTAATTAGAACTAAGCATGTTTAAGGGAAGATTAAAAGAAAACCCTAGGAAACCCTAAATCGACACATGTGGGAGGATTTTATTAACACTAATTATGAATTAAGAGTTAATTAATCCAATTTTTCCCTAAAAAGGGTCTTAAGTGAAGTCAACATTAAATTAGAATTTGATAATTAAATTTTAATTGATTTTGCCAATTAATACCCCATGGGGGTGTCAGTTGAGTGTAAATGGGCTATGCATCACCTCGGGTTTCCGTTTGAAGATATCTGACGATAAAATATAGTTTTGAGGGCTTATTAGGGTTTTGGACCTGAAATCCATTTGTGGAAGTCTACACGTTACTATGGTGAACTTATGGAAGTCTATGCATGTCTACACATGTCTACGCATGACTACAATAGTCTACAATATCCTAGGGATGTTTGGAATCACTTATAGATATACAAAAATAGCAATGTGTAACTTTTTGGTGTCTACTTTTGCCCCTTTTTGTACTATATTGTGTAGAACACAGTTTAACATAAAAATATGAAGGGTTTGTGCAGAAGGAAAAGGGATAGAAGGGGAATAGAATCCAATCAAAGGCTATGTAGCCGCTTGAAGCATGACCATACAAATCAATCGGGTATCCAGGAAAAATAAGAGAAAGAATGAAATCTAATCAAAGGTATGTAGCCGCTCGAATCGTGACCATACAAAATCAATTGGATGTCCATAGGGGAAGAAGATAGGAAGGAAATAAGGAAAATAGGAAAGAGATAAAAACAATGCTAGTAAGGGAAAATGAATGATTGTGAATGCAATGATGTGATTTTACTGAGTCTGTATGATATTCATGATGCCATACTAGTTTCTTGAGAATGGAAACTTTTGACTATTTTGCTTTTGCTACCAGATCAGCGTGGTCCAAAAGTATGGTTAGGACAAAAGCCTAACTAAATATTTGTTGTTGATTGATTGATTAGAATATGGCAACAAGTGTCAAACCATTTAAGCTAGTTTAACATCTAGATCATCAACTCATGACCATATCAGCATGGTCATGAAGTCCATTTCCAAATGTTGCGCTAGGATTGATCAAACGTACCATTCATTGTGTACTCGACATACATGAATGCTAGATTAACTTCTCCATAGTAACATGTAACTCTCCTGATGTAACCCATGTCTATTTGGGATTGAGATTATAATTGTATTATAACCTTTAGCAAAACTTTTTGTATACAAATGTGCTAACTGCACTTTTGGATTTTCAAATTTGTGGTTGCATGCAAAGCTGACTTTGGATATGAATACCCCCTCAAACGAGGAATCAACAATGAGGTGAATGGAATGTGGTGATTTGATGATGTAGCAATTGATAAAGATACCAATGCATGATGAATATGATTACTTAGTATAAAAAGAAAATAATGGGATCTAATCAAAGGTATGTAGCCACTCAAAGCATGACCATACAACATTGATTGGATAGCCAGGGAGAGAAGGGAAAAGAATGGGATCTAATCAAAGGTATGTAGCCACTCGAAGCGTGACCATACAACATTGACTAGATAGCCAAGAAGGAGAAGAAAAAATAATGGGATCTAATCAAAGGTATGTAGCCACTCGAAGCGTGACCATACAACATTGACTAGATAGCCAAGAAGGAGAAGGGAAAAAAAATGGGATCCAATCAAAGGTATGTAACCGCTCGAAGCATGACCATACAACATTGAGTGGATAGCCAAGGGGGAGAAGGGAAAATAATGGGATCTAATCAAAGGTATGTAGTCGCTTGAAGCGTGACCATACAACATTAACTAGATAGCAAAGAAGGAGAAGAAAAAAATAATGGGATCTAATCAAAGGTATGTAGCCACTCGAAGCATGAACATACAACATTGATTGGATAGCCAAGAAGGAGAAGAGAAAAGAAGGGAAGGATAAAAAGAGGAAATAAATAAAAATTAATGCGAATAAAATGAAATGGATTATTGCAAATGCAATGCTATGTTTTTGCTGCATCTATATGACATTTACGATGCCATACTAGTTTCTTGAGAAGTTTTTGAGGCTCCTAGGGTTTTAGAGGGTATTTCTCTGCTTTCCTAGGGTTTTGGGGATGTTCTGGTGTGTTCTGATTGAATTCGCTACCAGGTCACAGTTTTGATCCCATTCGCGACCTGGGTCATGATTCTAACCTACCTCATGACCTGGGTCACAAAATGGCAACTAAATAGTATTTTAGCCCAAATATGCATAGCGGGGGCTCATTTGTACGACGCACATGTGTGGAAAGCAACTTGGGAGAGAAGTTGACGGTATGCAAGGAGCGTGATTAGCAATTGTGAGCCAAGATGATGAAGGGACACAAACCAGCTGGCATCAGGTGCAAAGATCCACCAGTAAGTGATCTTTGAGTTTGTTTTGTTTGTATTTTATTTTTTTAGGAAAATATGAATGAGGGGGAGGGGGTCATCCCTATTTAAAAAAAATTGTAACTTTTAAGTAAAATTTGATTACGTAGTGATAAACGGGCCAAATGGGTACCCAAAAGTGCAGTTGGTTTTTCAATTGGATTTTTTTTATCACCAATTTTACCGGGTAATGGGTAGAGTAGGTGTAGAGTTTGACTATCAGTTTGTGAGGTAACGGTGTACTGACAGTGATATGTTTTTGCACTTTGTCTGCTAAAGTAGGAAATGGGTACTCTGTTATGTGACTATTTTATTTTTATGACTTCGTTTGATGTGATTTCGATATTCGATGGTTTGAGGTGTAATGTGTAAACTCTAGGGCATTATATTTGCCATGTTAGAGGTATAATATTTAAAAACTGATAACACTTTCACCGCAGAAGGGCAAAATGGGTGTCCAAAAATGTTAGTTATTTTGGTAGTTGACTTCATTTGACATGCCTTTGATTTACGTGCCATGGTGTAGATAGTAGTAAACTAAAAATGAGCTATAGGGATTCCGATGTAGACTGTACTCGATGTTAGTTTGAACTTCCACCACTAAATGGGCAAATGGGTATCTAAAAATATGACTGTTATTTTTAGATTGTGTGCCTAGATGTGTGTTCAATTTTGGTATTTTTAGGGAAAATTTGACTATTAGATCTGTGTTGATTAGTGTTTTGTTTCTAAATTTTGTCAACACATTTACCATTAAGTGGGCAAATGGGTATCCAGAAATGTGATTTTTTTTTGTATGTCGTAGTAATTGATCATGTTTTGGATTGCATGCGATATTAGCTGTATAGTTGAGTTTGTTATTGGTTTTTTGGGCGACCAATGTGTACTATATGTCGTATGTGTTTGGATTATTACCATAAAATGACAAAATGGGTATCCAAATATGTGATTGTGTTGTTGATGTGTTTTGTCATTTTATTTGTATGTTATTTTGTCTCAAGATGCGTGTCAAATTAAATATTTTTAATTTGTAAATTCTAAGTGATGATGTTATATGTGATTGATTTGTTAAGTGGGTTACTGATGGGTGTTGTGTTGTGTGTTGAACAGGTGAAGTCGCTTGAACCCCATCATCAAGTGAGAAATTTTAAGCAAGGTTTTGAAAAGCTGATGAAGACTGAAGAGGAATTATAGTGGTTAGATGACATACACTTCCATAGTATGTGGGAGTGTAAGAGCATCTTCACTAATAGGGCATTTGTATCTACCTTATATGAGCGGTGGGATGCATACCGGAACACTTTTCATTTTTCTATGGGGGAAATTACCGTGACATTGGAGGATGTGTATCACATCTATCAGCTATCGATTAAGGGTTTTCCTGTGAGATTCTTTGGGGCTGGGTGGAGATAGATCGATGTTACCAATATGGACTATGAGTGGCTGTGGTGTTAGAAGAAGATATATGATAGGTAGTGTATGGCTATGATGATGATATCTACCTATGACCTGCCTAATAGTTCTAGGTTTCTATTTACCTGGAACATGTTGGATATAGTTAGTAACTTGGTGGAGCACAAGGTTGTGTTTGCTTGGGCACCTACGCTTTTGGCCCAAGCGTATCATGATTTATATGAGGTGTTTTAGGGTAGACTCATGGGATTGAGTGTGATTCCCTTACTATAGGTATGGGCATGGGAACATCTAGCTATTGAGCCCTCTTTGTTACCTCATCTTGTACACATGGAGGATAAAGAGCTTCCTTATGCCTTGAGGTGGAGTACAGAGGTAGAGCAGGGTATGAAGAGGCCTCATGAGGGTGATCTAGTTTTGTGGAGGATTAAGTTCAACAAGTTGATGGTAGATGACATTATATGGATACCATGGATGGGTGGAGTGAGTTGGAGAGATAATCATGAGTAGTTGCAGGCTATATGATGGGGCAGATGGTTGGTTGGGAGATATACTCGATAGACTGAGTATTTTTAGTTTGATCAAGTACAACGCTAGTTTGGATTATGATAGGATGTTCCAGGGACTCATGTTATCTATTTTAGGTGATAGGGAGATAGGGGAGAGCACCTTGTTGTACCACATTAGGTTAGGGAGAGAGACCCTCCTATGGATATCCTAGATATAGGGGATGTGGGGATGACACCGAAGTTTGATGCATCGATGGTGCTACAGTATTGGGAGCCTGGGAGAGGTGTGGTGGATGGGTGGGTGGCACATGTTACTAGGGCATCTCTTATAGAGAGGAGGATAAGTAGGAGGACTCGAGCTAGGGGAGCGAGTATGACTGTTGTTGAGGAGGATGTTCCTCTGTGATGGTCATGACGTTGCATAGGTGCCTCGACGAGCACCTAGGGTATGATGATAGAGGAGGTGGATGTGGATGTAGAGGTTGGGATGGAATATCCTATTAGAGATTAGGCTGAGGGAGGTGGGGTGGTTGGTATGGATGGTATTAATGATACCATTGATATTGGGGTATTTTCTGATATAACATAGCAAATTCCTAGTGACATTTTGGAGAGGCCAGCTACAAAGGATGTACAAGGGTTGTATGATCAAATTTAGAATTTCAAGGTAAAAATGGCGAAGATGAGGGCTATTATGTCTAGTTAGGATCAGGTGATCGATACTCTGACTAATCATTTGGTGGTCGAGGCCACTAAGAAGATGATGTACGATACTGTCTTGTTAGTGCATGAGATCCCTCTACCAAATTATGGTAAGATTGTGGTGTAGTCTGTATCATAGTCATAGGTGTGGGTGCCATCACATTAGAGTCAGTGTAGTGTGGCTACTATGGGACAGAGAGGTGCTAGGGATGAGGTTCAGGATCAACCTACTGTGGATCCGGTTCCGGAGTTTAGGGCGGAGTCGAGCTAGGTTTTAAGGATGCGAGTGAGCCATGAGGGCCACGGGGAGACTCCTAGTGGGAGCTATGATAGTTGTCATTGATTGTAGCATACGGGAATTTTGTATTGATGATATATATATATATATATATATATATACCTTATTTATTTTGGCTATTATATACATGTGTTATTTTTATGGTTTGAAATGTGTTCTTGTTTATGTTTGCATGGATTAGCGTAACATAATTTATAGATATGTATGATGAATAGATATACATGTATGACATGGTTTAGATCTATTATTGTGTTGTGGTATAAATGGATTCTAGAGTAGTGTTATGATTGCATTTTCAATGTGATATGATGTGATATCAAATATGATTGTGTAATGAATGTATGTATAGTAATTGCGATACTATGATGCAATTTTGAAATACATATGGGATGAATGTAATAAATGTAATTTGATATGAAATGCATGTAGAATGAATGCAATACTATAATGTGTATCAAATGTATCTGACATAGATGCATGTATGCATGTATGAACTTACTAAAATACGCCAAAAAAGCACTTGTATCATTATATTTACCTGTATGGATGCTATCCATTCCATGATTTTTGGGTCGGTGGATAATGTAAGGCATGTGTAATGGTTTTAACTAACATAGTTATGACAATCAAATCTCAAACTCTTAGCTATACAAGTTTATGAGTGTCATTGAGTCCCATCATTTAATCTCAATGATTTATCAATACGGGTTGGTGTCCAAGGTTGTCTACAATAGAAGGCTAGGACAGAGTATAATTCAGGCATTCAAATTTCAAGCATTTATTGGTGAAGCAAATTTTGGTTTAGCCTTTTGGTGTCACATTAAACCTAGTCTGAAGAATGAAAACTAAAATAAATTACATGAATTGAAAACTAAATCTAAATTATAGAATTTAACAATTAACTACAATTGCATGAATTGAAATTGCTAAATTGAAATCTAATCTACTTTTGCAGAATTGAAATAACATAATTGAAATTGCTAAATTGAAATGTTACTAAAATGAAATCCTAAATTACACTTGCAAAATTGAAACCTATTTTACTCTTGCAAAATGGAAGTGATGCTTAGAAATAAAACACCTATCAATGCCCTGCCACAAAAGGTCGTCAAGCTTCTGCTATAGGAATTGACAGCAAAAATGAAATATGTTGAAAATGAAAAGTTGTTAAAATAGAAAAGCAGGGCAAATATAGAAAGCAAAGGAAAAATGCTTAATATAATTTTTCAGCTGACATACACACAAATGTTGTACACAAACATAATAGAAAACATAAATCACATAATATAAAATAAAAACAAGAAAATGAAATCTGGAAAGCAATCTATTAATTCTATTGTAGCAAAATTATAGATTAAAACCTGCCATAAAATCTCTCCTAGATCTAAAAGTGGGCCCATACTTCCTGATCTAGAAGGAGGTGAAAATCACTCCTTAACTAATTAACACTCAGAATAGAAAATGATAAAATAGCTACACTTTTATTGATGACAGAACATGCTGAAAACTGTTACAAAAAATAGTTGTATAATCCTAATTGTTGCTATTGAAAACTCTCCTCTATTCTAATTCCTAACTGGCTCAACCAAAGAGGGATATGTTTTATTTATATAAATATTTACAACATATCCCATGCTCAAATAAACCTATGTGCTATTTTACGGTGATTTGCCAATAATTTTGGATCTGAAATAAATGCAAATTTGGATAGTTTGTGTTGCAGTAGTAGTCATTGGCCCTTAGAAAGCATCTTCAGTGGTGGGAGTACATGGGAGAAGTCTAGAAATATCTCACACATATTTATTCACTTCAGAATATGTCATTTCTATCTTGCAAACAACTTCCTATTATGCTACAATTATTTCTGTGTTTATCCTAGAAGAGGATCAAAATTGATTTTTTCAATGAATGGTGGCTTTGGACGGCAAGGAAAAAAAATCATATGGGAGATATTTTACCTTAACCTTCCCAACCTTATTTCCATTTTTCCACTGTTAAAAATAGTCAAAAATTCAAAAAGCACTTTTATGTTCTCATTCCGAAGATAAGTGGCTCATTTCGAAGAGACTGTATTTCTCATTCCAAAGATGTCTTGTTCATTCCGAAGATCTTCGGAATGAACAACTATGTGCTATTCAAATTATTTTAGCTACATTTCTCAAGTGGATTATCCCTCAGGATCATATTGCAATAGCCTTCATTTCTCTCCATGTGTGAATTCCATGCCTTGCCATTCATTGGTAGCTTGCTAGAATTTACATGGTAAATTATTGCATTTTCCAGTTTTGCTGCACAGTTGTAAAATATTGGCATTTCTTGAAAATTCAAACAAATTAGAACATAGAAAGATTATTAAAATATCAACATGAAGGATTACATCAAGTTGCTACTAAATTTATACACTTCATTCACCAAATAACCATGCTAAAATAGTGCAAAAGTGTTGCACAATTGTCCATGCTCTGTTATACCCTGTTGCTGCTTATTTAGACCATGTGGGAATACTTCTAAATAGTTCAGATGTCTTATGTAGTCCTTCTAAAATAATTTCATCCATATCCTCATGCTTTGCTTGACAACTTCAAGGTGTTCCTATAAAGTAACAGCTTGTTGATTTTTATATGGTTGTTTTTTCAGATTTTCAGATTTATGACAGTCCTAAACTTTTGGCTTCAATGTGGATTTGAAACAAGTTGAAGGGTAGGAAAACATTCAAAAACCACCACATTTGTTTAATTTAAATGCATGTTCTTACTTGCTACTTAATCAAGCAAAATTAGTCACAAAATGCTAAAAATAGTCAAAAACAGAGATACAGTATTCCTAACATAAAATCATGTAAACACTTAACAAATAGTATATTTTAGTCAACTATTTGGCAATTAAATTATCATATGGTAGTCAAACATTGTGAAATAATGAGGCACTTTTGGGCCTCATCATCCCCCCCAAATTGAACTGATGCATGCCCTCATGTATCTTAGTAGGTCATAGTAATATGCTGGTTTTATTCTTGTGAACAACATCCTTTGCTATCTACTAACTGAGAAATTCCTCCTTGCTGCAATATATCAAGTATTTTGCAATTAAGCACATGTATGATTCTTTTAATGTCTTTCTACAAGTTTTAGTGTTGCAAGGTACATCTTAAAGGCTTGATATCATGTGATTCATATTGCAATAGTCTTATTGTGGAACCATACTTGGAAGATGCACTACTACTGATGGAATTTTTTGTTCTTAACAACATTTTAGCCTGAATGCTTATTTTTGTTGTTTGCATATTTTGAACAAAATTGATAAAAATTTTGGATTTGAAATGCTTAAGGGATGTACTTACTTGTGGTAGAGCCTTATAAACCTCAATATTTGATGTAACCTACTCTTTTTGCTATTCTGTAGCATTTTCAACAATTTTGGTACAGTTTCTGCTCATTTCAAAGATATCATGCTCATTCCTAAGAGACTGTATTTCTCATTCTAAATATATATGCTCATTACGAAGAGACTGTGTTTCTCATTCTGAAGATGTTTTCTCATTCTAAAGAGACTGTATTTCTCATTTCGAAGATGTTTGCTCATTCAGAAGAGACTGTATTTCTCATTCCGAAGATGTCTTGTTCATTCCGAAGATCTTCAAAAAAAATGCAAAAATAACCTCCTATGAAAAATTTAGCTACATATTCTATTGTGGGCCCATCTCTAGAGTGTATAAGCCTTCCATAACATCAAAAATCCCTTCTTCATCCTTTTGTTTAGATGCTATTCTTTGTTTTGTATGTTGCTATTTTATTCCAGTAGTACTAAAATAGAACCTTCAGGTGCATTTTGCTGATTATCCTCCTTCAATTTATCAGACAATTGTGATATATAAACTTGCAGTTCTCCTTCTAAAACTTGCCCTACAAATTAAAATAGAATTGTTGCCATGTCTGTCCCAAAATCAGGTTTTTGCATAGTTTTGGAATTTCCATGCAATTAAGGGCATAAGGGGGTGTTTCTTGACATCTTGAACATGTTCCATTTTCAAATTGCCAATATTGTATGAATAGTTTATGTCAAATATCGATTATCATACACTAAATGCTAAAATTTTACTATGAATTAAATGCAAGAAACACATATCTTACTGTCTTTAAAATTGGTCATGCACTTTACAAGCTGCTTTTGATGATTATTAGCAGGCTATCTGAAAACATAAACATAACACATGTGCGAGTGTGAGATTTGTACAATGGTGGAACAATTATGGGTAGATCAACAAGGCAATGCATGCCAAAAAATTGGTTTTCATGCAAGCCAACTCAGAAGCGCCTCCAAGAAGGTTTTCACTACTGAATTATTCATTTTTTTTCTTTTCTTTCCTTTTTTTTCATATTTTCATCAGAAGAGGCTGCCATTTATGGTTTTCAATCAAATTCTGTCCTTTTTTTTTTTTCAAGTGCTTCAATGAGAGAGAAAATCTCTCACTCTTATTTGGATAATACCAATCCTTATTCTGCAAAAACATGTCAATTATTGTATGAAAACACCATCTCTTTCTGTTGAAACCTGTAACATTGATGCAACCTTCCTTTCTAGATGAGTAGTAAGAATCTTCATACATCATAATTGCATCCTTAGTGCTAGAAATGAAGTATTGGCTCCATTTTTCCTCTTCCTTACTGAAATTGATGCTTGTCCTCATGTATCCCCATTTTGTGGGACATGCCTCTGCTGCAATTTTTTTTCCTCTTTTTTTTTCAATTTTTCTTGTCTTGCTTGTACCCAAGAAGGAAGTTCACAAACAAGACTATTCTTCTTTTTGCTTTTCTTGTATTTTTTTTTCAAACTTTTTATCATCACTCTGAATCTGATATTGAAGAGAAATTCTCTTCCATTATGTGTACATCCAATGGAATATCCTTTAAGAAATCCTCCTTAGTTAATGGTGCATGGTATACCCAAAGGCAATTTCCATTCACCACTAACATCCTCCATGAATTACCAATGGGAGAAAGAAGCACTACTCCATATATGAAAACTTCTTCAATCAAGTGTTGTCCATGCCTCATAGTATGCAAAATTTTGTCAATCTGTTCTTGAAATATTTAAATACCAATTCCAAAAAGATGTTAACTACTTACATCAAGATAAAATCTTGATATAACCTTGTAATTCCATGTAAAGTGATTGAAATATTGTTTCAAAATAACAACAATTTTGCTTTTTGTTTATAAGTCAGCCAACTAATAATGTTCAAGAATTTTCTTGGCTGCACTTCAATTTGTTTCATTCCTAGGAGGACAGAATTTACCCCTTTGTAAAATGGAAGTAAATTTTCTATGTGCAATTTTTCTAGTTTTTTCTCCTTTATCCAAGGCTAATTTTTGTGTGTTTGGACTAAAGGTTTTCTATGTATCTCCATTGATTTTTGTCTCTTCAAGCTCAGGTAAGTTCTTGTTTGAGCACAGTTGGATGTTGTTGCAGTCAATAACATTTCCTGTAGGTTTTTTTTTTATACTAGATTCAGCTACATAGACATGGGTTGCCTATCATGTATTATTCAGACTGATCATAGGTTGGGCTAAAAAAGAAATAATTTTGGTTTGCACAATAAGACAAGAAGTGTACAACTTTAACAGATCAACTACTTGTCAGGTAGTATCACCTCTAATGAGATCAACTATTGTCTGTGTAGGCTAAGAATTTCTAGGTTGCGGTTTAGCGCGGTAAAATCCTAACAATCTTTAAGTAATAATGGAAAACTCTAGGATCATCATTAAGTTTTAAACTCTTATTTTGATTATGCAAATTTTTTTGTGATTTTTTTTTTCAGCTTACATAGACAGGGGTTGCCTGTCCTATATTATTCATATTGGCCACAGGTTGGGTTGAAGGTGGTGGTTGATTTACTTGCCCTATTTTTTGTTGTTGGGATCTCTCTTTGAGAAGAATTTATACTAGGCAACAGATTTTATATCTCTAAGTTATGGAAGTAAATGGAATTCATCAATGATATGTCCCTATGAAAAAATGCTACAGGTAGCTGATATGGCTATTTTTTTCAAGGGATAGTCTTGTATATCTACCATGATGTCTTCCCAACACTTAATACAAATTTTTTTATACTACCCTGATGATATGGATATAAAAATGGCAGTACTAGCAGATGGCTCCTCTAAGAGATCTTATGTTTCTTGATAATAAGGATGATGAATTATTTCAATTTTTATCAAGAATTTCAAACATAATCAATTTAACCCCTAGGTGTGAATATCACCTCCCTGTGGTTGCTTGTTTTCTAAATGGACTGAAATGCAATTTACCAAAAACTGTTACTAATACCAATCATTTATCCAGATTTTACTTTGAAGTTCACAATTTAGTATAATTAACAATTATTGGGCTACTTTTACCCTCTAACAACATCGTGTTCCCCGAAACGATGCCAAAATGATGAGTGTCATTGAGTCTCATCATTTAATATCAATGATTTATCAATCCAGGGTGGTGTCCAATGTTGTCTATGATAGAAGGCTAGGGCAGAGTACAATTCAGGAATTCATATTTCAAATATTTATTGGTGAAGCAGATTTTGGTTTAGCCTTTTGGCATCACATTAAACCTAGTTTGAAGAATGGAAACTAAAATAAATTACAGGAATTGAAAACTAAATCTAAATTGCAGAATTTAACAATTAACTACAATTGCATGAATTGAAATTGTTAAATTGAAATCTAATCTACTTTTGCAGAATTGAAATAATAGAATTGAAATTGCTAAATTGAAATGTTGCTAAAATGAAATCCTAAATTACACTTGCAAAATTGAAACCTATTTTACTCTTGTAGAATGGAAGTGACTCTTAGAAATAAAACACCTATCAATGCCCTGCCATAAAAGGTTGTCAAGCTTATGCTACAGGAATTGACAACAAAATGAAATATGTTGAAAATGAAAAGTTGTTAAAACAAAAAAGCAGGGCAAATATAGAAAGCAAAGGAAAAATGCTTGATATAATTGTTCAGCTGACATACACACAACTGTTGTACACAAACATAATAGAAAACATAAATCACATAATATAAAATAAAAACAAGAAAATGAAATTTGGCAAGCAATCTATTAATTCTGCTGCAGTAAAATTACAGATTAAAACCTACCATAAAATCTCTCCTTCCAGATCTAAAAGTGGACCCATACTTCCTGATCTAGAAGAAGGTGAAAAGCACTTCTTAACTAATTAACACTCAGAACAGAAAATGATAAAATAGCTGCACTTTTATTGATGATAGAACATGCTGAAAACTGTTACAAAAAATTGTTGCACAGTCCTAATTGCTGCTATTGAAAAATATCCTCTATTCTAATTCCTAAATGGCTCAACCAAGGAGGGAGATGTGTTATTTATATAAATATTTACAACATATCCCATGCTCAAATCAACCTGTGTTTTTTTATAGTGATTTGCCAATAATTTTGGATCTGAAATAAATGCAAATATGGACAGTTTGTGTTGCAGTAGTAGTCATTGGCCCTTAGAAAGCATCTTCAGTGGTGGGAGTACGTGGAAGAAGTCTAGAAATATCTCACACATATTTATTCACTTCAGAATATGTCATTTCTATCTTGAAAATAATTTCCTATTATGCTGCAATTATTTCTGTGTTTGTCCTAGAAGAGGATCAAAATTGATCTTTTCCATGAATGGTGGCTTTGGATGGCAAGGACAGAAAAATTAGATGGGAGATATTTTTCCTTAACCTTCTCAACCTTATTTCCCTTTTTCCACCATCAAAAATAGTCAAAAAGCACTTTTATGTTCTCATTTCGAAGATAAGTGGCTCATTCCGAAGAGACTATATTTCTCATTCCGAAGATGTCTTGTTCATTTCAAATATCTTTGAAATGAACAACTGTGTGCTCTTCAAATTATTTTAGCTGTATTTCTCAAGTGGATTAGCCCTCAGGATCAAATTGCAATAGCCTTCATTCCTCTCCATGTGAGAATTCCATGCCTTGCCATTCATTGGTAGCTTGCTGGAATTTACATGGTTTATTATTGCATTTTCCAGTTCTACGGAACAGTTGTAAAATATTGGCATTTCTTGCAAATTCAAACAAATTAGAACATGGAAAAATTATTAAAATATCAACATGAAGGAGTACATCAAGTTGCTACTGAATTTATACACTTGATTCACCAAGTAACCATGTTGAAATAGTGCAACAATGCTGCACAATTGCCCCTGCTCTGTTATACCCTGTTGCTGCCTATTTAGACCATGTGGGAATACTTCTAAATAGGTTATATGTCTTATATAGTCCTTCTAAACTCATTTCATCCATATCCTCATGCTTTGCTTGACAACTTCAAGGTGTTCCTATAAAGTAACAGCTTGCTGATTTTTATATGGCTATTGTTTCAAAATTTTCAGATTTATGACAGTCCTAAACTTTTGGCTTAAATGTGGATTTGAAACAAATTGAAGGGTAGGAAAACATTCAAAAACCATTGAGAAGTTAATGGATATCAGCATACCACATTTGGTTAATTTAAATGCATGTTCTTACTTGCTACTTAATCAAGCAAAATCAATCACAAAATGCTAAAAATAATAAAAATATAGATATAGTATTCCTAACATAAAATCATGTAAACACTTAACAAATAGTATATTTTAGTCAACTATTTGGCAATTAACTTATCATATGGTATTCAAACATTGTGCAATAATGAGGCACTTTTGGGCCTCATCACAAGTTTTGTGGCAAATTATAACATGATCAGGCTAGTTCAAAGCTTGTCTTGGACCTATGTGTGTGAATGTGTAATGTTCATTTACCCATTTTGAGGGAAGTAGGATTAACCCATTTTAGATGCTATCATAACAGCTAGCTCATCCATCCACAATAGTGATTTCTACAAAAGTGAGATGCTAATGTAAGAGATGTTTTGTCACCTGTAAGATTATTCCACTGGTAGGTAGGTTTTTAGAATTATCCCATGGTGTTATGTTGAACCTAAGGACCAAAGGCAATAAGCATAACATGTGTGATATCAAGAGGCATTTCCTTTTATTTTTTGCCCTTGTTCTAGTGTTGACCTATCTGATTGTGGTAGTGCTCTTTTCATTTGTTTTCTTTTCTCTTATCATTTTTTTTCTTTTGTTATTCTATGATTTTTTTTTCTCTATTCTAAGAGCATTGGCATTTGTTTTATGCTATGTTATTACCTTTTGCTTATGCTTGATCCCTTTGTTTATCCACAGGTTGTATGTTGACCATGCAGGTTATAGGATGAGCAGGGGATATTGTTCGCTAGATGGCGATATCTACTCGAGATGTCCTCTTTCCTAGTCTCAAAATTGTTAACATGTAACCTATTGTGAGTGGTTCATGAGAGAAGTTGAACCAGACTAAAAGACCATAAGAAGAATGTACAACACTCAGTATCTATGGGTGACACTTGATTGCCTAAACTATAGAGTAGTCAAAATTAAATACGACACCTATGTATACCCTGATCCTAAAAATGGGGAATGGACATCCAGGTGGTGATGTTAACAAGTGCATGTATTATTCCTGTTGAGGCACATTTTGGAGGAGAATGTACAAACATGAATTAAAATTTTAACTATAAATCATATGAATATGTCTAATGCATGTAATTGTAAGTTATGCAAGTGGAGGAATGCAATATTTACAAGAATAAAGTGATGATGTTGAGAAAGAGAATTTTTAGAACCTATTTACAAATGAGTAAAGTGTGTAATGATGACAAAAAGGGTGATGCTATGATCATGGTTGCCCCAGCGTGTGGGGTGTGTATGTGTAGTAGATGTATAAGCTTGTGAGCTATATAAGTGTATGTAATAGTCGCCAAGAAGAAACAAGATGTAAAAGTGGAATGTACAAGTGGAAGAAGTGAGAATAAATAGGCTTTGGTGATCAATCAAGGTAAGGGGATCACCGACAACTGGTAATGATAGAAGAGAAGAAATAAATCAACATATGTAAGAAGTAGAAGAATGAGATAGAAGAAGATGAGTAACTAACACTATTATCAGGTGAAATGGCGTAGATTTGGGTGGGAGTGGGATGGTGAGGTCACAACATGGCTAGAGTTGCAGCTAGAGCCATAGTTGGAAATATTATGAATATAGCGGGTGGGCGTTGTTAGGATACTGTGGGGTGGTAAAGTCCTAGGAGTGACGCGGCACGGAGGACTGACAAGTTGGCTAAATGGAAAAGAACGCTCTGGTGATGGGGTACACTCATCGTGCAACATGTTGTGCACCAGGGTTTTGAATGATCTGCACTCTTCAATACCATGACCTGGATGGTTATGCTAGATGAAAAATTTATTCTCATTGTAATTGTGTGGTTTAGGACATGAGGGGTCAGTAGGTCGAATCTCGGGTAGGTCAATAAGACCCTAGTGCTTGAGATGATGGAACACTTTGAAAAGGGTTGTATGTGGAATAGGCATACGATAGACGTATGACTCTACTGGATGTGAGCGAGGTCTGGGTGAAATATGATCTAGTAATGGATACATGGGTCTGGGTTTTGGCATGGGTCAAGTCCAAGGTTGGGGAAGGTATCTCCGTGGTAGCGAATATGGATGAGTCATGAAATATTATCGTGGGTGAATATGGCAATGGCAATGGCTCATCTGACTCTAGAGCTTTGATACAGTAGATGAGATGTTGTATCTCATGGTGTGGTGATGATGGTATTAAGGAATGGGGTAATCAATATTCCAAGATGAATGGAATGGCTTGATGCATGGTAGAAAAAGGATAGGGCTGCGATGAGGAAGTAGCGGAATGAAGTAACTGTGGTGATTGTAAGAGTTATTGGGGCGATAAGCCTCATAGTGGTAAAGGTGGTGTCTTGAGGACCGATGGCATAAGCGATGGCCCTGTGTGGTGATGTAAATGAGAAAGAGGGATGTTTGTGTGACTAGATTGAGTATCTTGGGCCGTGCGAGCTTACAAAGCCTTGGCGTAGGTAGAATCACCATTGGGAAGGAGAGCAGGTAGAAATGTAGGGCAAGGTTGATGAGGTGTGTATTACCTATTAGGTGGGTGATAATATCCTATGGGATGTTGTGGATGACTTGGAGGTGAATAGCGATGTCTAAGATCATCAGATAGATGGGAGTATGATCCTTGTGTTTGCGGTTGGGTGGATTCCTCTTTGTCATCAAAAGAGGACATGGTGATCTGGCTATCACCAGAGTGTGGTGAATAGGATGAACCTCACTGGTGAGATGAATGGTTTCAATGTGAAGTGTGGTGACCTAAATGGGATGAGTGCAAGGAGCACCTGGTATGAAGGGTGATTGGTGGTCATACAAGATCTGTCGATGTAATAGGTTTTTGTTGTGGCTGCAAATGGTCCTACATGGTGGTAGGTGAGGCCACTATAGATCTCTCTTGTTGATGGCGTGAGTCTTGCAAAAAGGAAAAAGTAGCAAAACTCACCTAATACTATAGATCATGGTGGTAGGTGAGGCCACTATAGATCATGTGGGAGTGCATCTGACTCTATTTATGGTGTAGCCAGATATAAAGTAGCAAAATGTTCTACAAATCATTGAACATCATAGAACAAAAAGGTATCGAGCATAGGAGATTATTGGAAGAAATTTTAGGGGATGGTGATGGTTGATGTGGGCGAAGGTGTGTCTTCTAGCATGTTCATGTCAATGTACTCTTCCAAGGTGTATGTTGGGCATGGAGGAGGATGTAAGGTTAGATCTTGTATCTCATGTTCTAATGTATAGGTGACGGTTGGGCGATAACCTAGACCAGTTTTTTTGGTAGGTGAGCAGACATGAGGGTTAATGGGTGTACGCAGCCCTTTCTCATAACGACCTAACACAAACCCATGCCAATGAAAGTATTGCAGGTAGCACAAGGTAAATTGAGAGTTGGATAGGTGTGTAATTGTATCACAAGAGCTATATTGTGGTGGTGAAGAAGTTGGTGAGGGGATTGAAGAGTCTACTCCCACATACACAAAGTTGGTATGGTTTCAAGACTTCCTAACTATATGAAAGTTCCAATAGTCAATATCGAGGCTGAGGGACGACCAAAATCTTGGGTATATTGGATAGGGGTGTTAGATACATGGGCGTCATGTACGTTATAGTCTCCTAGGCCATTGTTTGTCATGAAGATGGATATGCATGGTGTGGCATGCTCTGGCGATTGGGGTGGTGTATCTAAGTCAAACAAGGAAGGAGAAAGTTGG
This sequence comes from Wollemia nobilis, assembly GCA_028583015.1. Classification (NCBI taxonomy): domain Eukaryota; kingdom Viridiplantae; phylum Streptophyta; class Pinopsida; order Araucariales; family Araucariaceae; genus Wollemia; species Wollemia nobilis. The sequence goes on along the minus strand of JAQPPZ010003109.1, from coordinate 2,874,071 downwards.
GATTCCCTAATGGTGGCAGTTGAAGGGTGTGAATGTTCATCCAAGCTAGGTGTTGGTTGTTTAGGGTCATCATGTTTGGTTGTTGTGGGTTGAACAAGTTGTTTATTTTGTGTAGGGGATGGAATCAATGTAGGTGCAGGGATGCGTGGAGACCTGAATGTCTTCGGTTTTGCTCAAAATGGAAGAGGTAGTGTCTATAATTTAGGAAGGATAGGGGCTTCCATATGCGAGGGTGAAGGAGGTAATGTAGTCAATTGTATAATGGGTGGCAATGGTGGTCGCGACACTGCAGGTGGAAACTAGAATGGTAGAGGTTGAGAGGGTTGTGGAGGCCACAAGAATGGTGGTGGGGAAGGCATAGTATCAGTTTTATATCCCCCAGTATGTGATGCTAATGGTGCAAATATCGAGGCTTATGTTGTTGATGAATAGTATGGTGTTGGGGTGGAAATTGGAAAGGATACCGATGCTCCTACTGACTGGTGAGAAGATACAAGGAATAGTTGGAATATGAGAATGCAGGTGTAATGGGAAGGTCTATGACATTACAAAACTTAAAGGGGTCTCCATCAGCTAGGACACAATGAACAAGTCTATTATGGACATGCTTGAGGCAATGATGCAATGTGGATGGGACACACTGCATGTCTCTGATCCAAGGGCGACCAAGGAGAATATTGTATTGCATTTCTCCTTGAATGATGTGGAAGAGTATGGGAATTGTATGAATTTCTATGTGAATGGTCAAAACTACAGATACTATGGTAGGTCTCATGGAACCATCAAAAGCATGCAGGTCTAGGGAAGGTGTGGCAAAATGTGCTGGAGGGAGGTGTAGGTGATGTAAGGATATTGTGGATATGATACTAATGGATGATCCCATGTCAATGAGTACCCACTTGTAGGTAATATCGTTGATATTAGCTTATATATGGAGGGGATAATCGACTCCTTCACCAACGAGTTTTGTTATCTCATGGTCATGAAAGCTAATTGATGGTTAAAGGCATCATGGGATGTTCCCTATGAAATTGGCAAAAGCATTTATGTCATGTTTCTCTAAGTTAATGGAACATAGGATGTCATTCAATGCCTCACGATGGGGTTGAGGCTATTGTAGGAGGTCAAATATGGATATTCGTGTGGGGGAATTGCGTATCTAATGGTTTAGACTACCAAAAATGGTAATCACATTTTGAGGTGGTGGCGATATGGCATTCGACCTTTGGGATGCTTGCGAGGACATAAATTAGAAATGGGGAGAAACAATAGGTGTTGTCTAGGGTGACGGGTACCATTGGTTTCTCGTAGTAAGGTTGATCATGCCTACTACTCCGCATGATGGAGGATCATGCTGGACATTTTTGACTTGGCAAAGGGGAATTAGAGGATTGTTTGGAGGTCTAGAGGGATTGGGTCCTCTATGATCCGGTAGAGGGTTTTGTAAAATCCCTAGGTTTTGATTTTGTGGGGCTAAAGGGTTTGCTACCTGAATAATACCCCTATCAATTAGGTCTTGAACTTGTCCCCCGAAAGGAGCGACATGAATTGATATTATGGCCATGTTGCCTATGAAAGGGACAAAAGAACTGCTCATTGTAGTCATGAGATTTAGGTGCATTTGGATCCAATGGATGAATTTTGGGTAGAACAAGATGGTTACCCTCGTACAATCTATGGAATAGGTCTGGTAATGGTTCAAATAAGGGTGTAAAGTTATGCGATGGACCCTATGGGTGCATGCCATGGTATTTTTGTGGTTAAGGTGGGGTAGGTGCATTAGCTTGGAGCACTTCCAGTTGCGGTGTATAGGGTAGAGGAGTCGGTACTAATGCTAGTGTAGCAGTTGTGACTTGATTAGTTTGTTGTGGTCGTGGGTAAGGTTGATTCAATGCAGGTCTATTGAAGCGAAAGTTGGAGTTATAGTTGGTTTTAGCTCTCAACTTAATCTTTCCATATTGCACCTTGATATCTTTGATCACTTTTTCTTGTGATATAGCATCTTCAAAAGTATGACTCTGATGAATTTGGAGGGATGTGGAAATGTGTTTGTGGCAAATCTTGGAAAATAGTATTACAAGATCTAATGTGGGGAGGCTATGGGTGATATCATGAATGATAACTCTCCATATAGCAACAAACTCAGTGATGGTTTCATCTTCCACCTGTCGTAAGGCATAGACAAAAAAATGTGGTCTTTTTATTGATGTTTATGGAAAAGTGCTCTAAGAAGTAATTGGCAAGTTGTTCAAAGGTGTACAGGCTATGGCACGGTAGCATGTTGTACCAATCCAATGTTGGCCCCATGAGGGATAGGGAGAAGGTACACAACATAATAGGGTTGCTACTATGCAGTTGGTAATAGGACGAGAGGTAGTTTCTCACATGTTCTCTAGGATATTCCTTAACTCTATACTTGTCAAATTTTGGTATTTCTAAGTGATAGGGATAAGGAGGGATAGGGACTAATGGATGTACTGGCTCGTTGCATAGTTCATCATAGCAAGGATTTTGTGGCCCATAGCTAGAGGTGCATAGGTTCAACATTTTGACTTCATCTCACAAGAGTTGAAGTTCGGGTGTCATAGGAGTTGAAGGTTGGGCTATGAAAGGCTGACCTTGTGGATGTGGTGGGTATTGGTATTATTGTTCTTCACAATACTATGGGGAATACTATTGTGCCTCATCATGATAAGGCAGGTATTAGTAAATATGTGTTATCATTTCTACAGGAAGACTAGGTTGTGGGGTAGGAATCTGTTGAGGATAATGATACTGTGACTGAGCAACATGAGGTTGTGGCATGAGTACTTGGTGGTTTGGAGTCTGTTGTACTAGTTGGACCATGGGTGGCGATGACCAAACTGGAGGAGGTGTAAAGAAGTTGGTTTTAGTTGGTGGTGGTGTAGGTTTCAGTGCTACTGGTGCTAGGGATGGTCGAGATGAGGTATCAAAAGACATGATCTATCTCTACTCTGGAGAGTAGGAAGTAGGAAAGTTAAACTGTGTGGAATGATTTGGTTGATTAGGTACATATACTATGGGTGTCAGTCCATAGGTAGGATGGATATGGGTAGTGGGAGCCTAAAAAGGCATAGGTGGTAGTATCCTAAAGGTCATCATAGGCAAAGGTGGCTCCAAGGGTTGGGCATCATGCACTCCGGATACCTATGAGATAGGTAGGAATGCTATTGAAAAGGTGGGATAAGCTATCGAGGTAGGAGCTTGGGTTGAGGGGAAAGTGTAAGTGTATACTCCTACTTGGGTTTGTGTCTCTTTTTCTTGAAGAGGTTGTTTGCAGGTACCCTCAGATATGGTGAAGAATGGCTCTTGAGAAGAGTATGGTTGGTACTCTTGTGAGGAGTACAGGCGTGAGGTTTGTGGGAATTCTTATGGTTACTATTGGGATCTATTGTGTAGTTTGGAAGGATGGATTCTAAATTCCTATAGTGGATGATGATAGGTCCGACACCATTCCTATGGTAGGGGTGAATGATGTGACCTTAGGATAGGTACGGTTTAGAAGGGAGGAATCATTCTCAAATAGGGATTGAGATAGATTCGAGAAAATGAGGTGTGCAAAGGTGGGTGACATAGGCATGACCTCCTCATCTATGGTTAAGGTTGGAGGAGACTATCCTGGTGCCATGTAGATTACATGGTCACAAAATATGGTCAAGGGATTAGGTTATGATGGGGCTACAAAGAGCGGGTAATCCTCTACGAGTGAAGTAGAAAGAATTTCTCTCAAATTTGACGTCTCGACATGAGGCATCATGTGTGTGAATTGTACACTAGATTCTATGCATGAATTAGATGTATCTATAATCATCTCCTTCATGATTTAAGGAGTAAGAGTAAAATTACTAGAATAAGGGGGAGGCCATTCCTCCATAGAGCATGATTTCTCACACGCTCTTCTATGAGTGACCATAGGCATAGTGGCATGTGTCAAAGGGGGTTTTTAAGAATAAATCCTGTGTGATGTAGACTCAAGTGTGTCTACTATGAGTGTAAAATAAGTGACATGTTGTGTGTAGCAAAACAATATATAGTGCGATATTTTGATACCATTATGTGATCATGCAAACAACGGTAGACCGGAATCAATTCTAAATGTTGAGAAAATAAGTGTTATGTTTGTTTTGTGTGTTATAATGTTGATACTCCCTATGGAGAATCACAAGTAATGGATTGAATACTCTAGAAATTTGAGAATGTCATCAATAACAAACCTCCTGTAACACCTAAATATGCACAGGATAGAATGGTACCGCAACGTGCGAATGATGACCTGTATGGAAGGCATAGTAAAATGGTATTCTAAAGGGGTGGAACTCACTATGCTGAAGCGAGTTTGCAATATCATATCATAAGAAGAGGTGGCACTTTTTGAGACATTCTAGGCATGGTCAAAAACCCCATGCTTTTGCTTCACCCTTGGGCGGGCTTAGTCAAGAATGATAGTTACCAATTCCACAAATTATACAAGCCTTGTGTATGAAGGCACTAATCCTATCCCACTCTGTAGGTAACCACTGGTGATGAAATCCATGGCCCAATCACAAAATTGGGGTATTTTACAATGATGAAATCCAGAAAACCACTCATGTGGGACTACTAGGTGTCTAGGGGAGTTGAGATTTGGAGGGTAAAACTCCATCAACACCAATCTCGAGTGATGGATTAGGGATGAAATCCAATCTCACCACTTGTTTAAGTACCACGTGAATGTGTGTGGGTTTATGTTTTTCTAATGATGTTTACAAGATAAGAAACTAACTACTTGCATTTTCAAAAGAAAACTAATCCTAATGCCTTTTTGAAAGCAAATGATTATATGGATTACAATATTTGCAAAGAAATGAGCTAGCCTAAATGCCTTTGTGAAGCAAACTAATCTACTTTGCAAAACATAGAAACATGCAATCCAAATGTGTATGGAGTAAAAGGGATTATGAAATTTTTGGTTCGACTTTTATACACACCCCGTGAAGAATGAGCATAAAATACCGATAACACTTATACGGGATAAATCCCACTCACTTTAGGATCTTGCTGGATATCCAAGGTGTGAGTTACAGAGTTGGGTCAAATGTCTATTCACTCTTTTCCACTTCTAGAATAGTTTCAAGTGGACTGTCTGTTACCTTACAACGGGTCCTAGACTTGTTCAATAATGTTTTTGGAATTGGTTATCTTGGTGGACACTCAGATTTACAATCAGTTCTTTGATCTAGCTCTTTATGTGTTAGCAGATTTAAATAAAAGACAAATGTAAAAGAAAATAAAAATGGATCATTCAATCGGTGGAATAGAGAGAGTAGGGTAGGGCAGAAAGAGAAATTTATCTAACTTAGCTACAAAACCAAAACTACCAATTTTAGTTATACCGGTTAGCTTCAAAATAGAACAAAATCAAAGAGGAAAGTGTCCAGCTTTCTAAGATCACCTTCCACTAAGAGCATAAGACAAAGACAACAACAGATCTGAAAGAAAATCACAAATAGAAGGGAAGTCGGTTAAAATTGGTATCTTTCACCAGCAGCCTAGCTCGCACAGTGAGGACAGAGCAATTAGAACAGGCCTGAACCTTAAATCTGTAATTTTCCCTAACATACAATAAAGAAAATGAAGCCTAGCAGCATATCCAATCCTGGTAACATAGATCTACAACATAATTTAAATAAACCTTAATGAAACAGAAACAAAAGAAGATGAACTTATCACAATCTGAAAGAGATTAGGCTCCTGGCCACGCTATCACAAAAAATGAAAGTCACACCAACTCTAAGTCCAGAACAAAGCATTCAAACAAGATTTGCAGGAAATTGCTCCAATAGCTTTTATTTCTAAGTTTTTGCCTCCTCGAATTTACATTCGAAAGAAGTATTTATAGACTCAGGACAGACCCTGATCTTTTCAAAAATATCTTCTTCTCAAACCCTAAAACTTATCCTCTAAACCTTACTCTCTCGGTTTTACAATATAAGCCCCTTTAAAAATAGAGTTTTGAATAAACCCTAACCACTCTACAAATCTTAGTGCAGTTACTTGCCATAAATGGAGAAGGCATGATCTGATATTATTCTCATCCATCTATAACTGCAAGTAAATATCTTCATTTTCTGGTCGGTCGTCGATATATTCCATAAATGGGCACTGCGTAAGTAAATATCTTCATCTTTCTGGTGCACTTGCCGAGAGCGCCTCATTAATTCCTCAGAAAAATTCAGAATGAGTCACTGGTTTCTCTGACATTTTATCTTCGCAGAGCCGCTTCTGAGTTAAAATTCTCTGCACGCCATTACTTTCACCATAAATTCTCCTGTTAAATGCGTCCATCGGCAAATTCCGATAACTGTGTGTAGATATTTTCATTTTTCGGTCAATTGCCGACATATTCCATTAAATGGGCAGCTGCTTAGTCACCGTAAAGTCTCTTTGCGGCCAGATCTATAAAATCTGGATGAACCAGCAATTCTCGGCATCTCAAATTTCCATCTGACGGCCTTCATTTAATCCGTGCTTATTTTGTCCTTTTTCGCCATTACTTTCGCTAGTATGCAACTGCCAGCTCGCTTTCTGCAAAAGAACAAACAAGGATTAGTATTTTAATATTATTAAATTAAAACCCTAATGTTCATTATATGTCGGCTCTATTTATTTTTTTGACACGTGTCACGAAATCGCGACGTCCCCCTACATTCTGGTCTTTCCCAGCTCTTCTGCCGCGAAACCGTGACATGTCACGAAATCGCGACCCTCCCCTGATTTGGCACTTCTTTTGTTTTTGTGTCATGATTTCGTGACGTCATGATATCATGACGTCACGATTTCGTGACACCTTCTCCTAACTTGGGCTCTTTCTCTGGACCATGTCACGATTTCGTGACGTGGCCATGCCTTATGCATTTTCCCTGGACCGTGTTGTGATTTTACATCACAAAATCATGACGTCATGATTTCGTGACACATCCCTGCCTTGGGCCTTTTCTCTAGACTGTGTCATGATTTTGTGATGTTGCAAAATCATGACGTCACAATTTCATGACATGTCCCATGCCTTGTGCATTTTCCTTGGACCGTGTCACGATTTCGCGACGTTGCGATTTTGCGACACGTCCCTACCTTGGGCCTTTTCTTTGGACCGTGTCATGATTTCATGACACATCCCATGCTTTGTGCATTTTCCCTAGACTGTGTCATGATTTTGTGACATCATGAAATCGCGACGTCATGATTTCACGACATGTCCTTGCCTTGGGCCTTTTCTCTGGATCGTGTCACAATTTCACGACACGTCCCTGCCTTAGGCCTTTTCTCTGGACCGTGTCACGATTTCGTGACGTCGTGAAATCATGATGTCATGATTTCATGACACGTCCTTGCCTTGGGCCTTTTATCTCGACGTGTCGTGATTTCACGACGTCACAAAATCATGACGTCATGATTTTGCGACACCCCTGCCTTGGCCTTCAAATATGACAAAAACTCAAAGTGCCCGAATTTGATGAAACTTTCCAAGGATATAAATAAGCCAAAGGGTACTCGAATCTGCAAACGAAACTTTAGAATTCATCAGGGATTAAGATAAAATGTATTAACATGATTTAGATACATTTACATGATCTAACTTTCAAGAAGTGAATATCTAAGATTGAAATCAAAGCCATATGCAAGCCTACTTGGATACTTTGATATATGCAAAACTTGAAGAAGGAGGCAAGCAAAATTTGGAATTAAAACCTGAAAAACATCAAGAGGGTCCCTACGGAAAAAATGAAAGCTAAAAATTTTCAAAGGATGGAATTTCATTTTTTCAGTGGGGGTGTGTTGCTTCTCAACAAATGGCGATATCTGCAGGGAAAATAGTAGCACTATTTTAGAATCCAGGACTCTAGTTTCAAAACAATATAGACCATGTACCATGCTTTGCCACAAATATTCTTCAAAATAATTTAACTACTACCTGATAGTTGTCAAAATTTCCCAAGGACATACTAGGTTGAATCACTTAAGGAAGATTTTCGATGTGCAATTATAAGCGTATAAAACTTTCTTCAAGAATGACTGGGCCTTCGAATGTTGTACTCTGGATTGATCAGCTTTTCTAGATTGTGAAAGGGGAAACCGAGTAGGGCTCTGTTTACTAGTTTAGCCTTTTACAGCCCCGACAGAGTTACTCTTTAGATTTTCACGACCCTGATCCACAACTGTGAGGTAGTATCTACAACTTGGTAAAAGAAAACATCTTCTGAAGCCTTGGCTATCTCTTTCATTACATAACTTCTTCCTTCCCTTTTTTTTTCTCTTTTTTTTTTTGTGTGTGGGAAATAACAGAGTGCCAGTTTTATGTTGCCTTGCTCAACTTTCACCTTCTCTCTCTCTCCTTTGAAATATACCGAAATCTAGAAAGCCTTGCTAAAAAAAAATTTTTTTTTTTAATATTTCATCGATCTGGAACTGCTTCAGCCTAGGTACTGATAGCCTCTATGGATACTTAAATAATTTCATGAATCAGAGTCCCCTCTTATGACCAACTTTTCTTGGATTCCCTGGGAGTTTCTCCAGCCAAACAGTATAGCAATTTCTTTATAATTAAAATAATTGTGGCAAGCAAGACACAAAATCCAATTATCTTTCTACTGTTGTTCTGAATAACAAAATAGTTCCACTGTTCATCTTGAACAGACTATCTCCTAATTAGAATAAAACAAAATGAACACGGGATTTTGAACTTAGAATAAAAACAATTTTTTTAAAGGCTGATTTCTTTCTTTACTGCCCAGGCAAAACTTAAAAAAAAAATAAAATTTTAAAAGCTAAAAGAAATTTGTACAGACCCCAAAGGATAAAACACAGAACTTTAAAATCAAACAAAATAAAATAAAAAACAAACTACTTTGTACAGACCCCAAAGGATAAACAAAATAAAATAAAAACAAACTACTTCAAAGCTAAAATAAAATAAAAACAAACTACTTCAAAGCTTATTTACAATATATACACATGTTACAACGTCTTTGTGATTTATTCAAATGATGTATCGGATGGGACTGCTGAGAAATAATGCTTTAGGTATTGACCATTAACAGGAAGGTTCAAAAAATTACCCTCAAGGTCCTGTAGATGGAATGCATTATTACCTAGGATCTCGGCAATCTGGTATGGCCCTATCCATAGCGGCTGCAACTTTGTATGTTTACCTTTCTTTTCATGGGCTTTGTCCCATAGAAGCACCAGGTCTGCGAGTCTGAAGGCCTTCACTCTGGCTCTTTTGTCAAACCAGCGCTTGACTATTTCTTGGTGCCGACTGAAATGTTCCAGGGCTTGAAGTCGTTCGTCCTGCAAATTAGTTAAATCCAAAATATGAGCCTCTGCATCTGCTTGATCCTCAAAATAGTCTAAAACAAATTGATAAGTAGGCAATTTCAAAGAAATAGGAACAATGGGCTGAATACCATACAACAAAGCAAATGGGGAAGTCTTAAGAGCTACTTTATGTCTTATCCTGTCAGCCCAAAGTGCATATTTCAATAATGTGTGCCATTGTCTGGGTTTGTCTGCAGTAGACTTCTTAATGGCATTCATCAGATTCTTATTTGTGGACTCAGCTAGTCCATTACCCTGGGGGTAATAGTTGGATGCAAATATGATGACTATCCCCATCTGGTATGCCCACTCTACAAACTCTAATGATTGAAAGGCCGGCCCATTATCGCACACCAAATTCAAAGGAACTCCAAACCTGGTTATGATATTTGACTCTAGAAATTTGATCACCTCATGGGTTGTACTCCTCATGGTAGCTGCTGCTTCAACCCATCTTGTGCAATAATCAGTGGCTGTTAGAACATACTTATGCCCTGCTGATGAATTTGGGTTTATCACACCCACAAAGTCAAGTCCCCATTGCATAAAAGGTTTGTTTATTACAACAGGCTGCAATGGTAGAGCTCGATTAGCCTCTTTGGATGCAAAAGTCTGACACTGATGGCAAGTTCTCACATGCTGATGTGCATCTTTAAACAATGTAGGCCAGTAATAGCCTGCCCTCAATATCCTATGTGCAGTAGCGGAACCTGAAGAATGCCCGACCCCTAACTTCTCATGAAAACTGGACATCACCTCATTGACTTCATTCTGAGAAATGCATCTTAAGAAAATGCCAGCATAATTTTCTCTATACAAGTTACCTCCTTTGAGCAAAAAATGAGCAGATTTCAACTTTAGTGCTCTTCTCTGGGTTCTATTTAGGTGAGATGGGCAAACTCCAAATCGCAACAAATGAATGATATCTCCATACCAATCATCGAATCCAGAATCCAGCTGATTAATTTCTCCTTGTACAGGTACTTCAACAATATGTCGAGACAACCCAAGTCCTCTGATTAATTTTGTAGGCCGAATTTCTAAGTCGTATTCCTGTAGTCTTGTAACCCAATTACCTCTCAGTTCACCCAATTCGTCCTGGCTTAATAAGTACTTGACAGCTGGATCAGGAACTATAGCATGGACTTTGCTTCTTAGTATGTAGTGCCTGAATTGCTTAACTGCTCTTACTAAGGCATAGGCTTGCTTATCCAAGCGAGAGTATTTGAGCTCAGCCCCCTTTAAGTTGGTACTCTTGAAGGCAATCGGATGCTCCCCTGTTTCTCTTCGTTGGGTCAAAACCGCAGCAAGTGTGTGTTCCGAAGAAAAAGAGTACAAATAAAAATATGTACTTGAAGTCTGGGCTCACCAGCATTGGAGCTTGTTGGATGGTAGATTTGATCTCCTGGAACGTTGTTTTGGCTTCTGTTGTCCAAACGATCTTAGCAGTTTCCTTCAGCATGTCATTCAGTGGCTTGACTATTTCTGTGAAGCCGGAGATGAACTTCCTGACAAAATTAATTTTCCCAAAAAATGATCTTAACTCTTTCTTAGAGTTGGGAAAGGGTATGCCGGATATGGCTTCAACTCTGTCAGGATCCATGGAAATGCCATCTTTGGTGATCAAGTGTCCAAGGAGCTTTCCTTCCGTTACACCAAAAACACACTTCTTCGGATTCAAAGAAATGTCGAACTCCCTGCATTTGTTGAAAACAGACTCCAAGTGTTTTACGTGGTCAAACCGAGATTTAGAGAAAACTGTTAAGTCATCCATGTAAACAACAATGCACTTACCCATAAGGCCTTTGAAAGCATGATCCATCGCACGTTGAAAAGTAGCTCCGGCATTAATCAATCCGAACGGCATTCTTTTGTAGGCAAAAGTTCCCCACTTGGTTGTGAAGGCAGTTTTCATCCTGTCTTCCTTTTCAACTAATATCTGATTATACCCTGAGAAACCGTCTAAGAAAGACATCATTTCTGAACCATTGACAATCTGTAGCACCTCATCCATGGAAGGCAGAGGATAATTATCTTTCTCAGATGCCTTGTTCAAATTTCTAAAATCCACACACAAGCGGATCTCTCCATTTTTCTTTCGACCGAGCACCAAATTGGCCACCCAAGTAGAATGCCTAACGGGAAAAATAATGGCGGCACTCAATAATTTTTCTACCTCCTTCTGGATGAGGGGCTCTAGCAGAGCGTTGACATGCCTCTATTTTTTCCGGAAAGGTTTGCAAAACTCTTTTAAAGGTATAACATGAGTGTAAACTTTCGGATCAAAAACCTTTAAGTCTTTGTAAGACCAGGCCATAACATCCTTGGACCGGTGAAGAAAATCAATCATATTTCTTTTTATTTCTGGGTCACAAGTTTTAGCCAACTTGAGGTGCCTGGGATCTTCTTCAGTCCCCACGTTCAGGTTCTCAGTCTCACTGTTTGTTACACCCATAGAATCCCCAGAACTCACCTTTTGCTTGATTTGGTCAACATCAAAGAGCCGCTCCAGTTCCACCATCCCTTTTGGAATTTTGTTATCTTTCAACCTTATTATTCCCCTTTCATCGTCTAACTGCTCCAGCAGAGTATCCCTTTGTCCATCATCGATTATAGCATTTTCAAACGCTTTGGTACTCTATAAAAAATTTATAATCTGCTGGTCATCAGAGAAAACCTGAAAATTATCCACATTATTTGGGACCGAAGGACAAGGGACTAACTCGATCGAAAACTTGTTCCATTTGAATTCTTCCAGTGGTTTCAGACTTGCGGCTGATGAAGCCAAGACATCTGCACGTGAATTCTGCTCTCTAGGTATGTGCGTTAAATTAAAAGCATCAAAATCTTCCACGAGATCCCATGCTCGGTGTTTGTATCCTTTTAAGTAAGATGCTTTGCACTGGAATTTACCTTTAACTTGATTAGCCACCAACTCTGAATCTGTAAAAACTTGGATATTTCTTACACCTCTGTCCAAAGCAAATTTCAATCCTAGCACCAGTGCTTCGTATTCTGCTAAATTATTTGTGCAAGGGAACTGTAGGCGATAAGACATAAAATATGTCTGACTCTCAGGCCCTTTAAGGACTGCCCCTGTACCAGAACCCTGTTTAGATTTAGCCCCATCCACATGAAGCGTCCAAACTTCATTACTATGAACAAGATGAGCTTTACTAAACTTCTCATTTTGTCCCATTGTTAAATTATAAACTCCAATATCTACATCAACAATATTTACAGTCTCATTTTCTGCATTATATTCAGTGATCGTATGTTTGTATCTGGGTTCTCTTTCAACCCTTAATTGGTTTGCAACTCCTTTCCATGGCAACCACATGTGTGAAAAGTCAGTTGCCAAGTATCCATTCAAAGATTTCGACCAATCCTTTCTCGAAGCATCCCGTACCCCACAGGAATATCCACCACCTGAATTTCAATTCTGTGTTGTGCCCTTGGCTCAGATGCTAACTGGATATGAATATTCTGAAGTTCACCTACTACTTTAACCTCTGATTTGTCCAATTGGACAACTCTTCTTTCAGACTTCATTGGGGTCAAACCCAACTGTTGACAAATGGCCAAAGGCATAACATTAGCTGAAGCACCCGAATCTACCAGACAGTTGTGTAAGTTTTTCCCAAAAATACGAACAGTCAGTAGAAAAGGCGAAACTTCAGTCTTCTCTTTATACATGGCTACATTTGCATTTGCCATCTTCTTTCCCCTATCCAAAGATTTGGTAGTAGGCCCAGAGTATGTTTTAATCAAGTTATCCCTCTGTTCTAAAATTTGGGCCAACTCATGAAGAGTGATGTTGGCTTTGATCTTCTTCATGTCCTCCACTATATTATATCCCTTATTGAGTGGAGGGACAAATGCATCTGGTCCTCTCGGATTTCCTCCCTTGGGTGGAGATGGGTTATTGCTTGAAGATGGATCTGGAGGAACATTGTGGGAGTTGTCCGGAGGGGTAGACGTAGTGTTGGGCTCCGGATTTCTGTTTTTGAGGTTGTAGTTGTCCCTCCTGTATTGTTGAAAAGCTTGCACCTCATCCATAGGCATTTCAACTACATTCTTAGACTCACCTGGAAAAGTGAAAGAATCTAAGACCATAGCTGCACTGTGGCTGGATGAACTTGGGTCGTCCGCATTTCTTTGATGTTCAGGAGAAATCAACTCCCCAGATAAAGCTTCAAAGGCGTTACAAAATTCCAAACAATCCAACTCCCCGTGTTGAGAAGTAGCATGTATCCTGCACCAGTTAGGCAAAGCCAAATCACAAATATTTACATCATGACCTTTACCTTTATAATCCTTATTGGGTTCGTATGGGGGCCGAGTGAATCTGTTCTACTGATAAGAATACCTGTTTGAGTTCTCCCCAGTAGAAACCTGCCTTTTAAAACTTAAAAAGTCATTGGCCAACTTTTGGACTATTTTTGACACTTCCTCAACTCTTGTGTTATCAGCTTCTTTACCTGGATTCTGTACATTTTCAGCAGGTGTTACAGCCAATGGATTGCTTATCGATGGGATTTGATGTGTTGGCAACATCATCTGATGCGGTATGGGATTGAAGATAGGGGTACCTTGTGTGACCAAAGGAATTTGATGAGCATTTAAAGGTTGAGGCCCCAATTGCCTTTCCAGAACTAAAGCTTCTTTGTAAGCCTCTGTTAGATTGGTAATAGAGGCATCTCTTTTCAAGAAAATAGAAGTCATTGGATCTAGAGAATTCCTAAAAATATCTAATGCCAGGTCTGCATTTGGCACATAATAACCGATCAGTCTACCATAAGCCTTCTAAAATCTGACATTGTAAGATCTGACAGATTCATTTATTTCTCTTTTAATACCAGAAAATTGTTGATATAATACACTGGGATCTATTACTTCACCAAACTGTGATACAAAAACCTTTTCCAAGTCATTCCAACTGGTAATAGAATCGTTAGTGAGATTCAGAAACCAGTCGTACGCTCCCTCCTGGAGAGTGAACGGGAACAATCTGCAAGCGACATCTTCATGTTGTACATTTAACAATTTTAGAGCATTCTTGAATGCTACTAGATGTTCTTCTACTGTCCTAGTTCCATCATGCTTGTATCTGGGAAGATATCTCTCAGGATTTCTGGGCAGGTCATGGGCTGCACCCGAGATATTTAAGGCAGTGGAACCCAACCAATTGGCCATTACTACTTGATTGACGATGATACTTTCAGTTGTAGTTGGAGTAACTACAAGTGGTGACAAAACTATTCCAGACAAGGACTTGGCCCTTCTGAGGCTACTTCTTCTTGGAGTTTCTAACTCAGGCACAAGGAGCTCTCCAGCTCTGGAATGGGACCTTGTTACTCTATAAGTGGAATCCAACTTTTCACAAGCAACTTATAATCTTACAATCCTTAACAAACTACTAAACTTCTGGCCCTCCTTCTAGCGCCAATTTTAAATGTTGGTGTTGAGTTCCGCTGTTTAGGAAAAAACTCAAACAAACAAGTTTTAAAAGGCTGAGGAGGGAAAAAGGCTACCAGAATCTGGATAAAATACAGTTGTTGTTAAATACCACATACAATCATATTTCTCAACTCAAGCACACTAAGAACGTAAGTTTGGCCCTCCTTCTAGCGCCAATTTTAATTAACTAAAAAAGTTTAAAAGAGCTAAAGAGGATGGAAAAGGATTCAAAATATAAAATACCAGACTGCACAAACAACTTACAATACTGAACAGAGTTCAGTGCCGTCCTTCTAGCGCCAATTTTAAATGTTGGTTCGACTTTTATACACACCCTGTGAAGAATGAGCATAAAATACCGGATAACACTTATAAGGGATAAATCCCACTCACTTTAGGATCTTGTTGGATATCCAAGGTGTGAGTTACAGAGTTGGGTCAAATGTCTATTCACTCTTTTCCGCTTTTGGAATAGTTTCAAGTGGACTGTCTGTTACCTTACAATGGGTCCTAGACTTGGTTCAGTAATGTTTTTGGAATTGGTTATCTTGGTGGACACTCAGATTTACAATCAGTTCTTTGATCTAGCTCTTTATGTGTTAGCAGATTTAAATAAAAGATAAATGTAAAAGAAAATAAAAAATGGATCATTCAATCGGTGGAACAGAGAGAGTAGGGTAGGGCAGAAAGAGAAATTTATCTAACTTAGCTGCAAAACCAAAACTACCAATTTTAGTTATACCGGTTAGCTTCACAATAGAACAAAATCAAAGAGGAAAGTGTCCAGATTTCTAAGATCACCTTCCACTAAGAGCATAAGACAAAGACAACAACAGATCTGAAAGAAAATCACAAACAGAAGGGAAGTCGGTTAAAATTGGTATCTTTCACCAGCAGCCTAGCTCGCACAATGAGGACAGAGCAATTAGAACAGGCCCGAACCTTAAATCTGTAATTTTCCCTAACATACAATAAAGAAAATGAAGCCTAGCAGCATATCCAATCCTGGTAACACAGATCTACAACATAATTTAAATAAACCTTAATGAAATGAAAACAAAAGAAGATGAACTTATCACAATCTGAAAGAGATTAGGCTCCTGGCCACGCTATCATAGAAAATAAAAGTCACACCAACTCTAAGTCCAGAACAAAGCTTTCAAACAAGATTTGCAGGAAATTGCTCCAATAGCTTGTATTTCTAAGTTTTCACCTCTGGAATTTACATTCAGAAGAAGTATTTATAGACTCAGGATAGACCCTGATCTTTTCAAAAATATCTTCTTCTCAAACCCTAAAACTTATCCTCTAAACCTTACTCTCTCGGTTTTACAATATAAGCCCCTTTAAAAATAGAGTTTTGAATAAACCCTAACCACTCTGCAAATCTTAGTGCAGTTACTTGCCATAAATGGAGAAGGCATGATCTGATATTATTCTCATCCATCTGAAACGCAAGTAAATATCTTCATTTTTTGGTCGATCGCCAATATATTCCATAAATGGGCACTGCGTAAGTAAATATCTTCATCTTTCTGGTGCACTTGTCGGGAGCGCCTCATTAATTCCTTAGAAAAATTTGGAATGAGTCATTGGTTTCTCTGACATTTTATCTTTGCAGAGCCGCTTCTGAGTTAAAATTCTCTGCACGCCATTACTTTCACCATAAATTCTCCTGTTAAATGCGTCCATCGGCAAATTTCGATAATCGTGTGTAGATATTTTCATTTTTCGGTCAATTGCCGACATATTCTATTAAATGGGCAGCTGCTTAGTCACCGTAAAGTCTCTTTGCGGCCAGATCTATAAAATCTGGATGAACCAAAAATTCTCGGCATCTCAAATTTCCATCTGATGGCCTTCATTTAATCCGTGCTTATTTTGTCCTTTTTCGCCATTACTTCCGCTAGTATGCAACTGCCAGCTCACTTTCTGCAAAAGAACAAGCAAGGATTAGTATTTTAATATTATTAATTTAAAACCCTAATGTTCATTATATGTCGGCTTTATTTTTTTGACACGTGTCACGAAATCGCGACGTCCCCCTACATTCTGGTCTTTCCTAGCTCTTCTGCCGTGAAACCGTGACATGTCACGATTTCACGACATGTCGCGAAATCACGACCTCCCCTGACTTGGCACTTCTTTTGTTTTTGTGTCACGATTTCACGACATCGTCACGATTTCGTGACACCTTCTCCTGACTTGGGCTCTTTCTTTGGACCGTGTCGCGATTTCACGATGCGGCCATGCCTTGTGCATTTTCCCTGGACTGTGTCACGATTTCGCGATGTCGTGAAATCGTGACGTCGCGATTTCACGACACGTCCCTGACTTGGGCCTTTTCTCTGGATCGTGTCATGATTTCACGACGTTGCAAAATTGCGACGTCGTGATTTTGTGACATGTCCCATGCCTTGTGCATTTTCCTTGGACCGTGTCGTGATTTCATGACACGTCCCTACCTTGGGCCTTTTCTCTGGACCGTGTCACGATTTTGCGACGTCGCGACATCGCGATTTCGCGACACGTCCCTGCCTTGGGCATTTTTTGGTGTAGAAAAATGACAAAAACTCAAAGCACCCAGAATTTGATGAAACTTTACAAGGATCTAAATAAGGCCAAAGGGTACCCGAATCTGCAAATGAAACTTTAGAATTCATCAGGGATTAAGATAAAATGCATTAACATGAATTAATACATTTACATGCAAACTTTCAAAAGTTTTAAATTGAAAACAATGCCATATGCAAGCCTACTTGGATGCTTTGATGAAGGCAAATTTTGACAAAGGATGCAAGCAAAATTTGGAATTTAAAACCTGGAAAACTCAAGAGGGTCCCTGCAGAAATAATGCAAAGTAAAAACTTTCAAAGGATGGAACTTCATTTTTTCAATGGGGGGGTGTTGCTTCTCAAAAGAAACCTTAACTTGCACTTTCATAATGTAAAAATACTTTAAAAAATATAAGAGGGGATTAGAAACCCTAATTTCACTTTGGAATGTAAATTTTATTTTAGCAATGTAAGCTATGAATGAAGGAAGAACAACTTAGGCTTATGATATACGTAAAAACAAAAGACAAATGTAAATTTACTTGAGAAATAAATTTTATACACTTGTTGGAAAGTTGAAGGTCCGAAAAATTTCAGAAATCCTAATGCTTTAACTACTTTGCAATGAACCCAAAACTAGGCCTAGTAATGGTCAGTCAACTAATTAATGCATTTATACTTCCAAAAATTTGCAACAGAGGCAGCAAAAATAAAAGTACCTGCATTATGATGCTAAGGGGGGTTTTCTTGACCCCTAAAAAGATCACCCCAACTGATTTGGGGGTTTTTGAGGTTTCTGTGCTCAAATCATGACTCGGGTCATGAATCAGGTTCAAAGGCTTCAAATTAGAAATTTGCTGGCCGAGGATGATTCCCAAGACTTTGGAGGTTTCAACGAAAAACAATTTTGGTATCTACAAAATACAAAAATAGAAGATAATTTCAAATTTACAAGAAAAGTGAATCTAGCACTATCCTTTGTGGGGGTCCCATCGGGCATGCCATAATGAAATGGGTAGAAAATGACATTTGATAATTTAACACATAAACATAAATGATGCATTAAATAGAGAAATTGTTTCCATTGATATTAATGAGTATGTGTTACAAGAGGGTCTTGATGCCCTTTATCCATATCTATTCCTAACAAGGTTACAATCAATATGATGTCTTCTTCTAGCGTCCCTCAGTGTAGGTGGGATTTGATGCATGAAGGCCACCACCAGGTTGTTGTTGGTTGGTGTTCCTTTCCTTCAAATCTGTTGCATAACCTGAAATAAACTTGCAAGAAAGGGTCAATACGTTGGGGGGCTTGCCTTAGTTAGGCCCCATATTTAGGAAGACAAAAATGACTATAAAATTGTAATAGAAACTAAAATTAAATATGCAAAACATAATAACATACTGAAATAGAGCTTAACTCCCAAATATAGAGTGATTTGGGGTTTGCATATGCAATTCGTAACCCGAGTCACTAATTAGGGCCAAATTTGTAGGGAATGTTGCAAATTGAGCTGTGATGATCTTTTGGTGAAATATCTTAGGTGAATCGATCCTAAGGTAGCTAGGGTGCCTATGTATGCCATCAGAATCCATTTGTATGCTTTGGGAATGGACTGTGTGCTATTGGATTTCCATTTCTATAGAGTAACATTAATTTGTTGAATTTGGGAATTAGACTTAATTAGGGGTTTAGGACCTATTATTTATAGGCAAATGCAAGGTGCATGGGGGGTTAGATAGACTAAACCTAGGTTTGATTCTGACTAGGTTTAGGTTAATAGATGCTATGTGGAAACATCTCATTCTAAGTAGGAAATATCCTATCCTCACACATGTGTGAGGAAGGATTAGTGCTAATCCTAATTAGGCCTTAAGCATGTTTAGGGGAAGATTAAAAGAAAACCATAGGAAACCCTAAATTGGCACATGTGGGAGTATTTGATTAACACTAATTATGAATTAAGATTTAATTAATCCAATTTTGCCCTAAAAAGGGGCTTAAGTGAAGTCAACATTAAATTAGAATTTGATAATTGAATTTTAATTGATTTTTCCAATTAATACCCTATGGGGGTGTCAGTTGAGTGTAAATGGGCTATGCATCGCCTCAGATTGTTGTCTGAAGATATATCGATGCATAAAATATAGTTTTGAGGGCTTATTAGTGTTTTGGACCTAAAAGCCATTTGTGGAAGTCTACACATTACTATGGTGAACTTATGGAAGTCTACGCATGTCTACGCATGACTACAATAGTCTACAATATCCTAGGGATGTCTAGAATCACCTATAGATATGCATAAATAGCAATGTGTGACTTTTGGGTGTCTACAGTAGAAGTATACTTTTCAAATTAGCTTCAAAACTAAGGGTGGAATTTCTAGACTTATACCCCTTTTTAAGATACTCTTCAAAACTAAGGATGGTTTAGAAGGTTTGTTGTATGAAGATCTCATTTTCTACTGATATTTTTGAATCAGTTGATCTTGAGGTTGTTGCCTTGTGGTTTATGTGATCATACCAACCAAGTTGTTATAGGGAGGTGGCACATTATGTTAAGAAACTTGATTAGTTGCCTTCTACCCATGATTAGGTAGGGTATTTTGAAAAATTACCATGTCTTCATTAGTTTTGTGTACTTGTTATGTAGGAGGTTGATTTTTTGTTGGAGGATTGTAGTTAAGAGTAGTTTGAAAATCCTCTATAACATGATGATATACATCAATTAAGTCCTAAACAATATGTTTCAATCTCTAACATGAATGTGTCATGTGCCCCTTGACTCTATTATACTCACAATGTTGACCAAGCTTATACCAATTAGTTATGGTGTTAGGTTACCTTATAGGAGGAAACTCGATCATCTTAGCTTCTTAGATTTGCTTTGAGATCGATGAAATAGGTTGGTTGAGTCTTGTGAAGTTTCTTAGTGGGGATCTTTAAGGTTTACCAAGTATCATGTTTTGTAAGGTATTATCAACATTAATATTGTTGACATGTCTACTATATTTTACCCCATCACCAACTACATGTTTGTTGTTATATTGGGTTTTTATGGTCCTATCCTCTTATTTTCTTGGTTTAAGTTGACCTCTTTATATAAGGGCTTGCTCTATCCTTATTTCCAAATATATTTCTTATTCACAAGAGGTAATAATAGTTGTTTCCAACTCATGATATTTTCTCTTATAAATTTCCAATAAATATCTCTAACATGTCTCGAGGAGATAAGTTTTATCTTAATAACCCAACTAAACTTCTCAAATCAGACAAGAATTCCAAAAAAAAATCATCTTTACCTTGATTCAAAAGATAAACATCTTTCATAGTCACACTTTTTCAACATAAGCTACAAATTTTTGAACAAATAATTCAGTTGTTAAGTCTTCTTTTCCCTTCTAAAAAGATAAAATCAGCATTGGAAAATACTTGGGGTAAGACCTAGAGGAAACGATAGGATCTAAGGTTTGATTGCACATTTCCTTATAATTGTAGGTGAAAATTGGAGGTTGAAGAGAATCCATTCTTAAGGCTAATTTTTTCACCATATTTTTCAAACTTTGTATATCAAGATTGTCGTTGTGCATGAAGAACACAAGCTTATACTGAGAGGGGGGTGAACAATATAAGACCACTTTTTACTTTTATTCTCAAATAAATATTATGCAATGTATAGATAGTAGTATCAATAGTAGTAATCAAAGCAATGCACAAAACACCACACATAATAGAGACACAAATTTAACGTGGTTCACCCAATGTGGGCTACCTCCACAAATAAAATATTTCTTCTAAATATTTCTCAAATGATCTCTTGGGAATCCTTCCCAAATTACAGTGTTTATGGACCTCAGTCCAAAGGAGATGTTGATCCCCTAATCTCAAGTTCATTGATCTCTTTCATAGGATAACTCTTTCCCCTTCTACTCTGGCTAGTGATCTTCTATAAGACTTGGTCTCTATGCTGCACTAACTGGTGGATCTCTCTCCACTTGAAGACTTCTCACTCAGATATTGTCTTCAATTGTCCTAGATACTAGATATCTATCCACTGAGACTCTGTCCTCTATACTATGTCACCTCCAAAGCTCTATCTCAATACTATACCGAACACAATTCAATCGGTCTAGCATAGTTCTGCTCAATCTCTTACACTAAACACAGTACAGTCGATCTAGTAAAATTCTACTCAATAGGTTCTCTCAGAACCTGCTCAAATTTTCTCAATAGATTCACACAAAACCTATCTAAATTTGCTCAATAGGTTCACACAAAACCTGTCTAAATCTACTCAACAGATTCACACAAAACCTATCTAGATTTGCTCAATAAATCCTCTCTAGGACTTGCTTAAATATGCTCAATAAGTACTATCTTGGACTTGCTCAAATTTCCTCAATAAGTCCTCTCTTGGACTTGCTCAAATATGATCAATAAGTCCTCTCTTGGACTTTCTCAAATATACTCAATAAGTCCTCTCTTGGACTTGCTAAAATCTGCTCAATAAGTCCTCTCTTGGACTTTCTCAAATCTGCTCAAGCAAGCTTTCACAAAAGCTTAACACAAAATAGTCCACAAGCCTTCTCAAAGACTTGTCTCAAATATTCTTAACAAGCTCACACAGAACTTTTTCAATCTCATAGAATCATAAAGACAATTGTTAGAGACTCTATATTTTCTATACTCAAATCCCAATCTCAAATTAATAGAAGCATAAAGAAAATGGTTAGAGACTCAATATTTCCTATTCTTAAATCCCAATCTCAACTCAAATAAATCTCATAGAAGCATAAAGAGAATTGTTAGAGACTCTATATGTTCTATACTCAAATCCTAATCTCAACTCAATAGAAGCATAAAGAGAATTTTTAGAGACTCTATATGTTCTATACTCAAATACCAATCTCAACTCAATAGAATCATAAAGAGAATTGTTAGAGACTCAATATGTCCTATTCTTCAATCTCAATCTCAACTCAAATTAGAATATGGAATAGTTTTTTTTTTATGGAACTTGAAGAACCATTTCACACATCCACTTGACTAGGCTAAACCAACTCAACTCAACCAATCACATAAATGAACAACCCTTTCTCACAAACCCTAGTTTTAGAATGTATCAACCAACTCAAAATGTTTCCAACAATGCTTTATCTCAAATATCACATAACAATGATACTCATGTTATTTTCTAGATCATGTTTAAGTTCATTTCATCATCACTGGGCTTCAACAACAATGCTAATGAAACAAGGTTTAATTACAACTCACAAATAAAAAAATCTTGAAGCATTCAACCAACCATCTTCACAAAGGAAACTTCAATTAATCATTTTCACTCCAATGATATTTTAGAAATCAACCACCACAAACAATCAATAGGAGAATGTTCCCATACCTTTTTGATGCCAATAAGTTGTCCACAAAATCTGCCACACTTAATCACAACTTTCCTTTTCAATATTAATAAGGGTTAGTGGTATTTTAAATAATCACAATAAAAGCATAACTTAATTTACACCCTTTTCACTCCAATTTCATAAACACATCCACCAAAGTCTATTTTAATAAAAACCCTTATTAAAAATAACCCACAATAAATATCTCAATATCAATTTAACAACTCTTTATTTCTCCTAAAATCAATTCACCATTTCCATAAAAATAAAACATTAATCAAATATACTTTTGCAATAATAATCACAGCCCTAATGATAAAATTTAATTCCCATTAAATACCTTATAACTCCAAACTTTAGGGCTAATAAAAATTTATTAAATGCAAAAATGTAAATACCTCTCAAGGGGATTCGAAACCCTGTCCACCATACACCATGAGCATCTTACCCGTGGCTAAGATTCTGATCGAGCCAACGCACTCATTGGAAAAGCAAAATCCAAAAGGACCTTTAATATTCCTTCACCTTTCATAAAGGACAAAGGGCCAAATCGCTTCCCACATGTTGTCGTAAAGGGGATTCAATCCCTGATATTTGTGCTGCCCGTAGTCTTAGTAACATCGATATGCCAATGCACCACGTATCATACTACGTTTGAGATTTCCAAATCATTGCACTTATTTGTTGCTTCATTTTCAACAATTCACATGAGATCTTTCGAATTTCCAAGGCAATTAACACACGAGAGCAAGGATAATTATTTGGTTTAATTGCCACCCCTTTATATAGTGTTTAATAACACTTTGAAGATGTTGGCAGAAATATTAAAATTGTCTTTTCATGATGACATCGACAGGAAAATTTCCATTTAAATTTGAATTTATATTTTAAATAATTAAAATTTAAACCAAACATTAAAACTCAAATAACTCCATCATCGGGTCACATTTTTCGATGAAACAAAATCCCAACGTGGATTTTAAGAAAAACCTAGATCAAATCTGTTGTCCATGATTTTAAATAAAACCTTTTATCTTCACTGCCTTGGTTTTCACAAAAACCCTTCATAGATCCTTTTGACATTTATTGCTCTATTGATATCAATGACAACATTTCAGCTTAAGGACTCAAAATTTCCAAAAATACCCCCCTTTGTCATTGATGGTAATCCAAATCCTTTTACTAAATTTTGACCTTCTTTTCTGCTCCCCCTGGGGCTTTGCTCCCCCTAGCTCAATGCTCTCTTAGATATCAAATCTCTCCTCATATCCAAAAACTCTCCCCATAATACAAAAATCTCTCCCCCTTTGATATCAATGAAAAAGGGTCACCTTTGGGACTCGAGGCTAAGAAATAAGCCGCTTAGCTTAGCCCTGCCCCCACCTCCACATGAGGTGGTTAATTATGGGGTGCGAGTATTTCTACTCCCCGAAAGAACTGTTCTCTACCTTTATATTTTCCTTTTTATTTTTTTTGAATTCTCTCACTATTTCTTTTCGAGTCATCATCTCTATTCATGTTCTTGTTTTTGTTCTCATCCATGTTCCTATTCTTGTACCTATTCTTGTTCTCATTCTTGTTTTCATCCATGTTCCTATTCTTATACCTGTTCTTGTTCTCATTATTTTCTGAGTCTCTTTTCTTTTCTAAGTCTCTATTCCTATTCATCTTCTTATTTTTGTTCGTGTTCATGTTTCTATTCTTGCTCCTATTCATATTCATGTTCTTATTCATGGTCATATTCCTATTCATGTTCATGTTCATATTATTGTTCCTGTTCATACATGTTTCTGGAATATTTGCTTTACACCATATTGCTATGTGACCATCATTATTGCACTTATAACACGTAATGTTATTATTCCTTGGATATGCAATAGTCTTAGTTTTTCTCCTGATGAAGCCATATCCTCTTCTATCATGAATCAAGCAACTTATTGCATTATGACCAAACTCATTACATGAATAACAATATCCTTGGAAAAGATGTTCTCTTCCATATACTTGTCTTTCATGTGTCCTGCACTATGAAGCCATGTGCCCAAACCTGTGACATGAGAAGCATATCCCATTGAAGCTTCCTTGCCTAGACCTCATTGGTCTCCTATTCTAATTGTTGTTCCATCTATATCTTCTTTTCCCATTGTCCCTGTCGGACCCACTACAATCTGAATCATCCTTAGAAGTTTCACTTTCACTTACATAATCCCTCTTCTGAAGTATCTTCTTCTGATGTTGTTTCTTCTTCTTCAAGACTTGAAGTAGACTTTACCTTTTCCTATTTCTTTCCAAAACCTAGACCTGTTGAACATGATGTTCTTTGTTGTCCATGAATGAACTTATCCAAGTTATTAGAGCTATTTGTGAAACTCTTCATCTTGATATTGGAGTCCTATAAATATTTCTTTATAGTAGCCACTTCTTGTGCTAACTTCTCACATTCCAAGATTTTTGCTTCTAAATTTTCTCTAAACTTACTTGCCTTGACCTTTGACTTCTCTAAGTCCTCTATGAGAAATAATATTTCTTCATCACATTATTGAAACTGACTTTCAATCTTAGAGTGTTGCTTTCTTACCTTCTTCACTGTGTCAAGAGCATAGATAAGTTTGCCTTTGAGATCATAACCATTCTCTATTGAGGAGTCCTCTATTTGTTTGCCTTTGTCCATATCATTTCTTTCTTTTGAATTACTTTCTATAGGATCACTCAATTCTTTATCTTCTAAAGCCATTAGAATATTCTATTTGATCTATCAAGTGCATCTTCAAAATCATCATCACTGAAACTATAGCCATCTCTTGTGCAATCATCTTCAAGGTGTCCAAATTTACCAAATCTAAAATACTTGAGAATAACTGGAGTCTTTTTCTTAACTTGATATTTTTCCTTAACCATGAACAAGACTTCATCTCTATCATTATCTAAAAATCTAGCATCACTATCAATTTGGTACTTACTTTGATTATCTGCATAGTAGCTTCTATTTTGCCTTTGGAAAAACTTCTTCCCTTGTCTATTTTGTCCATCCTTGTTTTTCTTTTGGTACCTGTAATTTTTAGATTCCATGTACCTATGATCCTATTTTTCTTCATCATTGTTGATCTTTGTCTCTTTGCATTCTTTTGCTAAATATACAAATTTGTCACAATTAAAGCATTTAATAGATGTCATAGCTATTAGTCTTTTGAACCCTTTATCTCTTCTACCATAGTTAGCTTCTTCATAACTAGAAGATTCATTGTTTGATTATGTCTTCTTACCCTTTTTCTTCCTGTCCACTTTGAATGCAACTTCTTTTGGAGGAATAGGATCTTTTGTTCTTATTTCAAAAGTTGTAAGCATACCAAGAAAAGCATTTATTGTTATATTATCACTATCAATTGATGTTTCTAAGGCAAAAAATTTTTCACTATATCTTTTTGGAAGAGTCCTCAAGATCTTTTCACAATCATCATATTCATCAACCTTCATTCCAAGACCTTTCATCTCATGTATAAGTTCATCAACCTTGTTGAGATAGTCATGAATGCTTTCATCATCCCTCATTCTTAGAGTCTCAAATTATCCTTTGATATTTTTGATCTTTTATTTCTTGATACTTTTATCTCCTTCATATATGGTTTGCAAGAGTTCCCACATATATATTTTTTTTTTGCATTCCATTACCTTCATAGATTTTGATCTACGTAATCCTCTTATAATTGCATTTATAGCTCTTGAATTTGCATGCATGAGAAACCTACCTTCCTTATCTGTAGGAGGATTAATTTCTAAATTGTACCCAAATTCCACTACATCCCAAACTTCATTTCCAAGTGCCATCAGGTGAAATCTCATTAGCACACACCAATATAGGAAGTCACTTCCATCAAATATTGAACTGTGTTATTGAAGGCCTCATTATTTTGATCCTTTTGATCCATTGTGTTCTTAGATCACTTTTCCTTCAAGTTTTTAAACTCTTCTAAAGGAACCCACTCTGATACCAATTGAAGAACACAATCTTATACTAAGAGGGGGTGAACAGTATAAGACCACTTTTTACTTTTCTTCTCAAATCAATATTATGTAGTGTATATATAGTAGTATCAATAGCAGTAATCAAAGCAATGCATAAAACATCAAACACAATAGAGACACATATTTAACTTGGTTCACCCAATGTGGGCTACCTCCATAGAGAAAATATTTCTTCTAAATATTTCTCAAATGATCTCTTGGGAATCCTTCCCAAATTACAATGCTTATAGACCTCGGTTCAAAGGAGATGTTGATACCCTAATATCAAGTTCGTGGATCTCTTCCATAGGAGAACTATTTTTTCATTTTGCTCTGGCTAGTGATCTTCTTGAAGACTTTATCTTTATGCTGCACTGACTGGTGGATCTCTCTCCACTTGAAGACTTATCACTTATATATTGTCTTTAATTGTCCTGGCTACTGGATCTCTATCCACTAAGACTCTATCCTCTATACTCTATCACCTCCAAAGTTCTATCTCAATACTGTACCAAACACATTTTGTCAGTCTTGCATAGTTCTGCTCAATCTCTTGCACTAAACATAGTACAATCGGTCTAGTACAATTCTGCTCAATAGGTTCTCTTAGAACCTGCTCAAATATTCTCAATAGGTTCACACAAAACCTGTCTAAATTTTCTCAATAGGTTTCACACAAAATTTGTCTAAATCTGCTCAAAAGGTTCACACAAAACCTATCTAAATCTTCTCAACAAATCCTCTCTAGGACTTGCTTAAATTTTCTCAATAAGTCCTCTCTTGGACTTGCTCAAATCTTCTCAATAAGTACTCTCTTGGACTTGCTCAAATATTGTCAATAAGTCCTCTCTTGGACTTTCTCAAATCTACTCAATAAGTCCTCTCTTGAACTTGCTCAAATTTTCTTAATAAGTCCTCTCTTGGAGTTGCTCAAATCTGCTCAAGCAAGCTTTCACAAAAGCTTAACTCAAAACATTCCACAAGCCTTCTCAAAGACTTGTCTCAAATCTTCTTAACAAGCTCACATAGAACTTGTTCAATCTCATAGAATCATAAAGAGAATTGTTAGAGACTCTATATGTTCTATACTCAAATCCCAATCTCAACTTAATAGAAGCATAAAGAGAATTGTTATAGACTCAATATGTCCTATTCTTAAATCTCAATATCAACTCAAATCAATCCCATAGAAGCATAAAGAGAACTGTTAGATACTCTATATGTTCTATACTCAAATCCCAATCTCAACTCAATAGAAGCATAAAGAGAATTGTTAAAGACTCTATATATTCTATACTCAAATCCCAATCTCAACTCAATAGAAGCATAAAGAGAATTGTTAAAGATTCTATATGTCCTATTCTTCAATCTCAATCTCAACTCAAATTAGAATTTAAAATAGTTTATTTTTATGGAACTTGAACAACCATTTCACACATCCACTTGACTAGGCTAAACCAACTCAACTCAACCAATCACATCAAGGAACAACCCTTTATCACAAACCCTAGTTCAAGCATGTATCAACCAACTTGAAATGTTTTCAATAATGCTTTATCTCAAATCTCACATAACAATAATACTCATGTTATTTTCTAGATCATGTTCAAGTCCATTTCATCATCAATGGGATTCAACAACAATTCTAATGAAGCAAGGTTTAATTACAACTCACAAATCATAAAATGTTGAAGCATTCAACCAACCATCTTCTTAAAGGAAACTTCAATTAATCCTTTTCACTCCAATGATATTTCAGAAATCAACCACCACAAATAATCAATAGGATAATGTGCCCATACCTTTTTTATGCCAATAAGTTGTCCACAAAATCTGCCACACTTAATCACAACTTTCCTTTTCAATATTAATAAGGGTTAGTGGTATTTTAAATAATCGCAATAAAAGCATAACTTAAATTACACCCTTTCACTCCAACTTCATAAACACATCCACCAAAGTCTATTTTAATAAAAAAACCTTATTAAAAATAACCCACAATAAATATCTCAATATCACTTTAACAACAACTCCTTATTTTCCTAAAATAAATTCTCCATTTCCATAAAAATAAAACATAAATCAAATATGCTTTTGCAATAATAATCACATCGCTAATGATAAAATTTAATTTCCATTAAATACCTAATAGCTCCAAACTTTAGGGTTAATAAAAATTATTAAAGGCAAAACCGTAAATACCTCTCAAGGGGATTCAAACCCCTGTCCGCAACACACCACGAGCATATTAGCCATGGCTAAGATTCCAACCGATCCAAAGAACTCATTGGAAAAGAAAAGGCCAAAAGGGCATTTAATCTTCCTCCGCCTGCCACAAAGGACAAAGCGCCAAAGTGCTTCCCACACGCTCATGTCAAGGAGATTCGATCCCTGATATTTGCACTACCCACAGTCTTAGCAAAATTGATACACCAATACGCCATGCCTCATACCACGTTTGAGATTTCCAAATCATTGCACTTTCTTTGCTACTTCCTTTTCAACAATTCGCATGAGCTCTTTCTAATTTCCAAGGCAATTAACATAGAGAGCAAGGATAATTATTTGGTTTAATTTCCACCCTTTTATATAGTGTTTAATAACACTTTGAAGACATCGGCGGAAATATTAAAATTGTATTTGCATGATGACATCGATGGGAAAAATTCCATTTAAATTTTAATTTTAAATAATTAAAATTTAAACCAAACATTAAAACTCAAATAACTCCATTGTCGGGGCACCTTTTTCGACAAAACGAAAACCCAATGTGAGTTTTAAGGAAAACCCAGATCAAATATGATATCCATGGTTTTAAATAAAACCTTTTATTTTACCTGCCTTGGTTTTCACAAAAACCCTTCATAGATCCTTTTGATATTTATTGCTCTATTGACATCAATGACAACATTTCAACTTAGGGACTCAAAATGTCCAATAGTGCAATATACCTATATTCCCTACAGGAAGATTATAGGTAGGTTGCTGAAAGAGAACTTGGATAATGTTTGAGGTATTAACAATGATATGGTATGGGTTATGAAATGGAATGTTTTGTGTGGTATATTGCTATGGAAGATAACTCACATTTGGTGGAATAAAAGAAGCAATGTTATAATAAGGAGAAATAGAATGAGGTGGAAATTGAACATGATTTTGGAATGCACTACTAGTTTGAGGAGCTTGTAAAATTCCTCCAACATTGGTGGTTGTAGTAGTAGCATATGTCGGTTTATGAAACATATTAATATGATGAGAATATTCAAACAAAGAATTTATGCAAATATTTTGAGGAGAACTGGTTGGAGGATGAGATGTCCCACCTTCTTCAATATGGTACTTCTCATCCAAGGAATTGCTCAAAAATTGATAAAATTCTAGATAGACTCAAATGATTTGAAGGTGATATTTCCATTGGACGCCTCAACAGGATCAAAGTCATTACTACTATCTACATTTTCTTCCTCTTCTAGATTAGGGTTCTCCCTATCAATGTAATCATATTCTTGAATATTCTCACCAAATTCTAAAATCCTTTACTTACTCCTAAGGATATTGGAGTAAAGTCTATAAATTGAAGTATTTGCTTCACCCAAGACATGTTCAATTGTATACGATGAAGTGTTGTTAGATTGTGATTAGAGAGAAAAATCTCTCATAAGTGTCATAGTACTACCAACATTTCATCATGAAGTTCACAATTACTTCCATGGAGTGCATTAGAGATTGAATGACAAATTACATCATTGTTAATCATCAATTTACCATGAATTCAAACCAATTCCTGTGATCCAACTGTGTTCTACAACACAAAAACCTTCAACATCAATTTTAGAGTTGAATTGGACATCGCCATGCATCGAGCTCAAAGAATAGAGTCTATGTTTTGTGACCGCTATTTTTGACAGTGACCCACAGGTGTTGTCATTGGAACCAATTATGGCTAATAGAGCCTATCATTCAAATAAATAATGACCATGTTGTGATGTTTAATTTTATTTATTTTAGCAATTATATCAGCTTTAGTAGTCTTTAATTCTATTTATGACATATTTTAGCAATATTTCATTCTATATTTCATGCATTTATTTATAGTTTTCAGTAATTTCATTTCATTCACATTATTATGTAATAGGCCTCATATTGAGAGGCTTTAATTTGCTATTGATGATTTTTAGGTACTTATTTGTGTAGGTTATATGCCTTATCAGGAGCTAAGTCATCATCAAGATCATCCTTCTTGGCATCATCAAGCGGAGGTTGCAAGGAAAACCCTCCATTATCAGTTTAGGGGAATTTCAGAAGATCTTTTGGAAGACATCTACTCTTGATATTTGATGTAATATTGTATCAATTTGGTGAATCCCTAAGAGGGATCTATTGTAACCCGTTGTAACACATTTCTTGAATATTAATGAGAAAAGTAATTTTATTTTTCTATTTCTTGTCATGATGGTTACATGAATTTCATATTATCAAGTTGATTACATTATTACATTTTTGTAGATGTTTAGAACTTTTAACAATTCTAAAATTAGCATGAACTAAATATTGTAATATACTTCAAAACTAACATGGCTATATTGGAACCATAACATGGCTCCCTCCCTCAATTTTTTTTTTTTTCATAAAGCTAGAAAAAACTAGAAAATGCTCTTAGGATCCCATGTAGTGTCTTTTTCTACAAGGTCCTATCACTTGATGAGCAACTCCTAAATTTATCAAGATAAAATATGGTGTATTCTAGACAATAATATTGATTCAATTTGGAGAGTTATTCAACCTTATTTATCAGGTAATAGAAGCTCTAACTGGGACCGCACCTTTTGGCCAATAACTTACTTGAGATAGGATACATGAAAAACTAGATGGATGCGATAAGAGGGTGGAAGCTCCAACTGATATGCTACTTCACTAATGTGAAAAACCACCTTGTAGGGCACATAAAATAAAGGATCCAACTTTTGATTAGACTTGGTCTTCAAGGATAATTGCTTATAAGGTTGTAGGTGCAAAAATACCATATCTCCTACATTAAATTACTGTTCAAAATGGTGTGAGTCGTATTATGGCTTCCTATAATTTTTGGCTTGGGTCAAATTATCTTTAATAATTTGAATCACAATTTGATGTTTTAACAAATCATCTAATTCGACCACTTTAGTAGATCTTGGAACATAGTTTATGATTTGTGGAGGATTTTGACTAGACAAATATTCAAATGGAGATATCTTAAGGGAAAAATGGTAGCAAGTATTATACCTCCATTCTACTAATTAAAGCAATTTAATCTAGTGATATTGCTTATATTGAGAAAAAATAGTGAAGGTAAGTACTCAAACATTTATTAACAATATTTGTTTGAAAATCAGATTGGGAGTGATATGAGGAAGACATACTCAAGTTACTACCACTAAGAAAAAATAATTCCTTCCAAAATTTGCTAATGAATATAGGGTCACAGTCACTCATAATGGTTTTAAGCATACCATGTAACTAAAAAATAGAATAAAAAAATACCTTGACCAACTTACTTTCCAAATAGGTATATTGTAGTGTACAAAAATGAGCATACTTGGAAAGGAAATCTACTACCATAAAAATAATTATTTTACCCTCTAATTTGGAAAGACCCTGAATGAAATCCTTGGATATGTCATCCTATTGGTGTTTAGAAATAGGTAAGGGTTGCAAAATCCCAATCTATCTAACTATTTCTCCTTTGTTACATTGACATACCTCACACTCAGCCATAAATGTCTTGACATCTATTTTTAAGACTTTCAAATAAAAATGATTTCTTCATCCATTAGTATACTTTCAAGAATCGAAATTTGAGATATGCTAAATTATTCTAGAACTATAATGTGAATCCAGGTAAAAATATAGAATGCAAAATAACTATAGTAAAATATCCATTTGTAGCTTTAATAGAAAATCATTAGCACTTAGTAAGGCATACATACATATTTTGCACAGTAGGTTAGTAGAATTCTAGACAACAATCCAATTCTCATTCAAGAAAGCATATAGCCTCAATTAATATAATCATGCCAATTGTAAATGCCAAAGAGCCAACCCTTAGAATGGGTTACATTCTAGTGTATATAGATATTTACAATGAATCAAGTTAACTAATAATGATTGCTATCAGAACATATTGTAGGTCTTAGAGAAGGTGTAGAGAGTGGTTGTCATATTTAGCTTGGTTGTGGTTAATTGCATTAAGCATGCTCTACTAATATGGATGATGCATTTATCTAGAGGATAACCTAAGTGTTGCATCATTGTATTACAACCACCTACTAATAGTCCAATCCTTTATGTTATGTATAGTTAGCTCGTAGGGGTAGGTGTCTGATGTAGAAAAATTTAGTCATTGATATTTTTCAACAATGATGATTCTTGATGATTGATCAACACACACACATATTGATGTTGATGATTACTCATGTAGAGGTTTGCAATATGGAAGACATGCATTTTTACTGTGTGAAGAATTTGACTATGTGATAGATCCCTTCTTTCTTCATGTTGGGCCTTTAGAATTTTTGTTGGGTATCGGGTTTCAATCTAAAGAGTTTGACAACTAATCTTGTCTATATTTGACACTAGACACTAGGATTCCTTGATATTTTGTTATCTATATTATTGGGTTGCTATACATAGAATTATTTTGCATCCTATAGTATATTTAGCTTGCTAGGTTTTTAATCTCTTGATGCTAACATCATCATATTTTGAAATTTAATACCTCTAGAATCATTGTAAGTTACAATGTCGCATGTTGGGTATCAAATCCAATGCCTTATAATAATATTTGGTTGGATTTGTTCTATATTATACCAGATATTATGTGTTGCCTTGTTGACATCAACATTGTAGTCCATCTGGGTATAATTATTTACTTTTATTAAATGCTTGACTATCGATTGTCGAGTTATGGATGTTGGGTTTTCATTACCTATTAGCAACATCAGTCTCTTTGTATTTTTGGTAGACTTTCCATAGTTAGCCAATTTATTCTTTTGTTTTGCTTAGCTAGATATCGGGTTTGATGCCTTAGCATAAAATCTAGCATCCAACAATCATCTATTTATTACCTTTTTCACATTCATCCAATCTCATGTATCTTTTGCATCCTTTTACAACATTTCAATATATTTTGTATACTACAATAGTCTTCTCTGATGCTCTATCAACTACCTTCTAAACTGTTGCATGCTTATTATTGCATTACTGCTTTAGCAAAAGAACCTCATGGTCTAGAATATACCACATAGTGAATGTAGATAATAAAATTCACCTACATTATTGGTGATTCACAAGGGGTTTTGCATGTGAAATTAAGAACCTAGTATGCCAAATTTATGGGATAACAAAGTCTAAGAGGCATTGAGGTTTTAGAGTATATACAAGAATAGACAAAAAAATGGAGTGGTTTAGAAGAAGAAAATTGATAGGGATATTGGAGATGTAAGGGGGGTTGGGGATTTTTGTAGCTATAATAAGGATTCTAAAACACACTTGGGAATAGGTGTAATTACTATTTTGATTTCATTATCCTATAAAATGCATGATGCATTACACTATATAGAGGAATAAAAGTACTAGAAGAAGAGAAGATTATAATTTATGGGTACCTATGGATGATACGAATGGTTGGGGAGGTGAGTAATGTTGGGAAAAAGGAAGAAGATGGTTTGGTATGGAGGATTGAAGGCTACTGGGAATTGAAATGCTAGATCTTGGTGGTAAGATATTTAGGTAGATAGGATGCATATTTTTGAAGGCAAGAGAGAGGAGAGAAAGTGGAGATATTTGTATACAAGCACTTCCAAAAAATTGCAAACCCTCTAATAATATTCCACTACAACTGAGTATTACTTTAGATTCAAAGTGGTTGCTTTTAGATGAATTTTTGGCCATGCAAACCTCCTTAGGTGAGTATTTCAAGTGTTCAAAGACTTTCTTTCTTTCTTTATCCTTTTCTTCACACATTTGCATGAGTCAACTTCTTCTATGCTAACAAGCTCTATTGTATTTTTTCCTACTTACACAAAGTGCATGGAGGGTTAGATTACTTACAGATATCCATGCACAAGATGATACTTCACTTCTAATTTATAACCAATTATAGAAGTCAATGAAGTTTGGATCCTTTTTTGAATTGGGATTCTACTAGTGCTAACCTGAACTTCTTAGATTTTTCCACCTATATAGCCTTCCTATTTCTTTTATTTTCTTCTTTTATTCATCCAATCATGACACATTTTACAACATTCTTTCAAATCCACATGTATTTTCTTGCATCATGCAACACATGAATTTATGCTACATGCTATCATTTTATCCTCTTCTTTACATATACCTTAATTATTAGAGAATTCAACAACATTTATCTCACAAATCCCTACAACCATAGCAAATTACTATAATTATGATAGGCAAAACAAGTCTTGCTTTTCCATTAGGCTATAGAGTCAAGATAACATATAGATGGAAGAAGTATCAAATACAAGTAAAATGTATGCGTGGAGGGTGAAGATAGTAGGAAGGGGAAATATAGAAAGGAAATAAATTCATACCTGCATATCACATGTTCTAGAGCTTTGTTGTTGCATTCAGCTATCTAGTGTGCCAACCTAGCTATTTTCTTTACCTTTAGCCTATCTTGGTGTTTGCTAATGATGATTCAAAAAACTAAGATAGTAAAAAAGTGAAGCATCTCCCATTATCAAGGGAGTCCTTCTAAATATTGCTTCTCTTTTTTTAGGTTTGTATCAGTAGACCTCTACCAGTTGAAGGTTGGATTGGAATGATCATAGCATATGGTGAGGCCTATCGAATAATGAGGACTCGTAGGTTCACCAATTCCTCAAATAATATGGATCCAAGTTTTTCTTCCTTTATTCCCATGCCTACGGTTTTTATTTCCTCAACAACATTAATATGTTCTTAAAAAATTATGAAAACCATAGCCATGAGATTGCAGCTTCTTGTAGGATAAGAAGAAAATATATCTTATCAATAGAGGAGTAGGCCCATAATACACTAGGATAATATTAGCTAACACCAAAAGTATTTTAGATAATATTAGGATGGTTATTGGGTTACCATAAATCAACATGCCAAATTTAGCTAACACCCAGAAGGCTAAGATTGATCATTTTCTTTTGGCATTGCTTTTTTTACTCTAGGCATAGGGACTATTGCTTTTGCCAAGATACCTTCATTATTTCTTTTACTAAGCGCTTATCCATAATAGACCCTTAGGATAAAATTTATCCTTAATATTCAGTGACCGATGAGGAATGCATTTTATTTTATAGGCTCTCATTCCTTGAAGGTGCCTTTCATTTGAACTCATACCACCAATTATGATTCTATCGATTTCCAAGAAGCAAAATCTCCTTTGAACCTATTTTGAAGCTTGTGATGTGCCTTGCATGTTTCAAAAATTTCTTTGTTATCTTTGAAAAATAATTAACCTATTTATTTTCCTGATATACAACTTTAATTTACATGTTGACCTACTTACATAAAATTATGACATACCAACATACACCAGCTATGATTTATTCTTCAACCTTTGCCTCTAATTCTATAATAACCTGACCATATGATGCCAAATTTGCACTTTTACCTTTGACATTCACTTTGGAGGTTGTATTTTCTTCTAATAGGATTCTACCATTAGATTGAT
This sequence comes from Wollemia nobilis, assembly GCA_028583015.1. Lineage (NCBI taxonomy): Eukaryota > Viridiplantae > Streptophyta > Pinopsida > Araucariales > Araucariaceae > Wollemia > Wollemia nobilis. The sequence goes on along the minus strand of JAQPPZ010003109.1, from coordinate 2,837,571 downwards.
TCCATGCTTGTGTCAACTACCTAGACTGATTGAAAATTAGCATCTAAAATTGGTAGTGATAGATTTTCTCCATTAATTGTATAGCAAATTATCTTTTCGATGCACATTGATCGATGAATTGCATCCCATATTTTATGAAGAATTTTGAATTTGACCTTGATTTGTACTTTGTGATGTTGTTTTGGGTATCACTAACTCTAGTTGTTTGGAAAAGTAAGTGGTCGATTGATTATTGGTCTATAATTTGTGACATTTACCTATGTGTAATGATCAAGATACTTGAGATCCAGTCAGGATTGATTATTCACTGATTGATTCATTTTTTATTTTGACCAATCAATTATTTGTATCTCAAAGAAATGTATATCATTTTCTTGTTGATAATTCCCAATATGATAGGGTCAAATCCTTCAAGCATGAACTTGAATCATCTTTTGAAAACAAGGAATAATCGATTGGCCTTGTGCTTGATGTCCTCATATTTTTCTAAGAAGTCCAAGGATAAATTTATTTTGAATATTAGTGGTAGATCAATTACCACTACATATTGAATTGTTTCTAGGTCTAGCATCCTATGCAATAGGATTGGGACTTCTTTGATGACTCCTACCTTATAGGTCTCAATTCCCTTGATCTAAAATATTTTGAAAATAATCATGTTATATTTTATGTCCATAGCATCATAGATTGCTTAAGGTATAATGGGTTTATGACCAGGCCACCATACTTAGAATAATTTTACATCTAAGAGTATGTTTAGCTTGTCAGGTTTTTAAGCTCTTGATGCTAACATCATCATTTTTTTTTATTTGTTCCTCTAAATTTTTTGCAAGAAACAGTATCACATGCCAGGTATCAAGCACTTGGAGTTGTTATACATTGTGCTAAATATTATGTGTTGTGTTTCTAACATCAACATTATAGTCCATACAACCAACATTATTTAATTTTCTTAAGTGCTTGAATACTTATGCCAGGCAACCTATGTTGGTTTTTTACTACCCTATCGCTAACATCAACCTCTTTGTATTTTTAATAGTCTTTCCATAATTAGCCAATTTATTTTAATTTTCTTATTAATTGGAAGCCTTACCATCCAATAGTCATCAGATTATTTCCTTTTTCACATCCAAATCCCTTGTATACTTGCTCCATTTCTTAGCTTCATTTCCTTCCAAAAGTAATTATTCTATTGAAAGCCACCCATGATTCCATAAATTTATTCTATCCATAGAGGCTACATCTATGAATACTTTGAGCCCCTACCTGTTTAGATGTTATATTAAATTTTGAGTCAGCTGATAATTACCTCCATTTCCTAGTTAGGGTTCTTTTCCTGTCCTTAATTTCTTCCCATTTCCTATTTTACAAACCAAAAAATTACCCACTAATGGAAAAGCCTTCACTAATATTTTCCAAATGATATTTGCATTCGTCGCTACATTGATGGGAAGTCTAATCCACTCTTCAAATGAAATGGAACCTAACTATTTCTCCTTGATAACATCGTGCCATAATCCTTTACTAGTTATAAATCTCCAAAGACCCTTGGTAGCTAGTGCTTTCCTCCTACTATTTTTTTGGGGTATATTACATTATTTTGTATATGCTAATGTACCCATGTGGTACCGTCATGGTATATTTGTAAATAATATATTAAGGTTGAGTCTATACTTTAGAGTGTGATTTATATTTTCTCTTTTATATAAGTATGAATGTTCATGATATGGACAATTATCATGTAGAGTTGTAATGTGTAGGAAATGCACAAGTGTCATGTGAGTTAGAGAATAACTGTAGGTTTAATAAATATGCACAAGTATCTTATATGTAAGAGTGCAAATATGTAATGTAAATATGTGCACAAGTTTCCTAGATTAGAGAGTACAAGTAGAAGTGTAAGAGTCATGTATAGGTATGTATATGTTATAGGGTTATGTGTTCACCAATTATACAAGTGGCAAGTTGATAATCCAATAGTCATGAGACTTGGTATATGGAGAGCAATAGTCTAATACTTGAAGAGTCATATCACCATGGCTATATTATGGAGACATTTCTCCATATAACATAGAAAAATAACTAGAGAATCAAGGATTCATGATCAAGTTGTAATAGGAAGAGGAGAAATAAAGCTTGTATACACTTTGAGAAATTAATATTGTATGTTGTTCTTCATGCACAGTACATGAATGATTTAGGCTTTTTATCTTCACATTTCTGCATATAAAAAAAATGTTATTTGATTTATTATAAGCCTTGATATACATATTAATTTTCTCATATTATTCTACTCATATTATTATCTTGACCTTTATTATATTATGGCTATTTTATATTGGGACGTGTGTTATATAACCTATGATATTTGTGGTAGTATAAGGCTTAAAAAGTGAGTTACAACCAAAGAGTTTTCTAATTTAATGCCTTTGATCATGCCAAGTATTTTTTGTTTCTTAATAATTCTACTCAATCATTCAACCACAAGTAAAAATAATAAGGGTGATAGGGGGCATCCCTATATTAGCCATTTAGAAGGATTAAAGAAGTTAGAAGTTGAACCATTAACTAAGACAACAAAAGAAGTTGAATTAATGCATCTCATTACCTAATTTACAAAGGGAACACTACAACAAATATGAACTAATATTAGCTGATGTACAACTAGCTTACCCTATCAAAATATTTTTACCATATAAAGCTTAATTATAATTTCTTGTTGCTTCCTTTATTTGATTGAAAGAAGTTATTTATGAGAAACATCTATAGCTTCATAGATTTATCTTATACTTCAGAAAATAAACTTTTCTTCTAATAAGGTGTTTGAAAAAACCCCTTTTAACCTCATAGAAATAATCTTAGAGATGATTTTATAGATATTATTATACAATGATATAGGTCTATACTCCCCAAAATATTCTAGATTATTCATCTTCAGAATCAAGGCCAAGAAAGTTGTATTTATAGACTAGAGTACTTGTATTAAAGTCCTTTATTCCTCAACCACATTTAAAAGGTATTCTTCCAACAACTCATAAAATCCCACACAAATATTTAATACTCCAACCATATAGTCCTAGACTCTTCTCTTTCTAAAATTATTTAGACTTTTTTTGTAGATCCTTAGTGACTTTTGTCATCAAATTCTCTTTAACTTCATCATTGACCATCTTAGGTAGATAAAGTGCTAGCTTAATAATTTCTTTAGTTTTTTCTCTATTTGGTTCTTGATAAATTTATTAATGTGGGACACTCCTAATACTCATCTCCTAGATTGTATTCATCATTTTTCTATGTTTTGCATATTTTTTGAAGAATTTTGTACCCATCCCCTTATTTTGGCCTAAGTGCTCCACTTTTCATCCTCTACTTTACATATTCCCATTCTAACAATTCTCTCTTCTTTTTTCCAAATCCTTTACTTGCAAATTCTTCTTTTTTGAAAGAAACATCATTTCCTTTATGATTATATAACTAATTCAATTTAGATTCTATGTCCACTATATTTGCCTTTGTTTCCCAATATTTACCTTTGGCCCATGCAGTTGTATAAAATATTATTCTCCTTAGATATTTAGAAAATTGAAACATAGTTATATTTTCTATTGTTAGGTAAATATTTCTCCACTCATATTTTACTATAATTATAGATTCTTCATATTTCAAGCAGATAGTATTAAACTTGAAAGATCTTGTTGGTTTCTCTTGATCCTTTTCTAATTGTAATAAAATAGGTGAATGATCAGCTCTTCCACCTTGATCTATCCAAGACCTTAGTCTTTCTACTTTAGCTATGAGCTTTTAAGATGCTAAAAATCTATCCAAAATTTTAGAAATACCTTGTCTTCCAATTCTTTGATTGCACCAAGTGGGAACTAATTTAATAGGTTCTACATCACACAATCATGCATTCTAGATTTTTTGTTGGAAAAATCTAGCAAGGGGTTCCATTATGGCCTCCTCTCCCCTTATTTTTGCTCTTTTAGTTAAAAATTTTAAGTCCCCTCACACCATTACATTTCCTTCTTAAAAAATATCTTGTATAAAGAATTCTTTCCAAAATTACCTTCTACTACCATAAGGACCATACAAATTGACCATAGAAATTAGATTACCTTACTCCATATAATGTAATTTTGTAACCATGCTTACATAAATACAAAACTTATCAACCAGATAAAAGGAGGAATTCTATCATGTTACATTTCTCCCTAATATTCCTTTTGAGTCTAACCCTACAAAGTTCCAATTTGGTGGGTGAGAGATGAGTATGGTTATTCTTTTTTTGCATCCAACAATCTCCTAGATTAAAATTATATTTGGCTTATGAAGTTTAAACAAATGATTTAGGGGAATGTTTTTATGAAGGGCTCCAATCCCTCTAACATTTAAAGAGAAAATGATAATTGATACTCTTTCCCTTAGGATTGTCCTACTCTAAGAACCCCAACTATAGATTTTGGTTTGCTAGATAAAAATTCCTTCTCAGGTTTTTCTTGTGCAATTTCTAAGTAGTATTTCCTTCCTACTATAGATCTTGATATTAAATTATCTCAATATCCAATACCCTTGATACCTAACCATACCCAGTATCTCCTTTACCCTTTTCCATGGATCTTAGAGCATATTTTCTAGAAGATGTGCTTGTATTATAGAAATTTGGAGGACTTGGTGGGGAAGAGATCCTACTAGGGTTATTTAATCCCTACTTGCTTCCTTGGCTTGAAATATATCTAGATAAAGTGGGTAAGAACTTAAAATTTCTTATACCTTTGTCCTCTATTTTTTCTAATCCCTTGATAGCATCACTCTCTTCAAATTTTTATCTAAATTATGGCCTATCAAATCCTCCATATAGGATATTTTCCATAGACAAGATGATATATCAAGTTTGCCATTATTAGAATTCAATCCCCCATCCCCCCAAAAAGGTAATTTTAGGTTTAATATTTGTTGGGTACCTACTACAATATCTCCATACGCTTTATCAATTGTAGGTGTGGTATCCCTTCTCTTATAGAAAACTACCATATTATAGTTGTTGGAAATTAACTCTTTCTCCTTTGAATAGATATTCATGATAGTAAACCTTTCTTTAAGTGATTTAGGAGTCTAGATTGAATCCTCCTCTATCTGATCTTTAACTACCACTACCTCCTCTCAAATTTTTCACTAGAAGAACCTTCAAATTCCGTTTGTATAGTATCTTTCCCTCTTCTCTTTTCCATTTCATAGTCTATCTTAATATGACCATAATGATAACAATTACTACATCAAAAAGGCACCCTGATATAGTCAATATTTTGTAAGAACATCCAATTTCCTAATACAAACTCCATGGTCTTCATCAGTCCTAAACTAATATGAAGCTCCACTAAGATACAAGATAATATTTTATAAGTACCATTTAAGTTTTCCATGTATACTCCAAGGAAAAATCCCATGGACTTTCCAATCTCACATAGTTATCTATTATTCAAAAAAATCAAGAGCCAAATATGGTAGATTCACCCAAATAGGATGGGTATTAGTTTTGTCATAACATAGATCAAACCCAAGAGTCCATAATTTTAGATTCAAAACATTGAGCCCCCAACTCCATATTCTATTTTTTATGATTCTAGCATCTTCTACAATTTTGAAGATAAAAATTGTTAGAGTGTGAACACACCAAGATGTAAAGTTGCCAAGAAATATCATGATCCAGTATGAACACGCATGGGGTTTAAATATCAAAAAGGGCATTTGTTCGTTTTCTCTCCTCCCTATTTTATTTCCTATATTATCTCCCCTTATTCCTCCTTCCTATCCCTTTATCTCTCCTTATCCTTATCTCTTCCTATCTTCTATTATATCTGTGGCAGTTACGATATATAGTTTTTATTAAACTATATAAATTTGTGTAAGCTAAGTCTGCTATTGATTTATTGGAAATAAATTAATTTTTTGGTCTACGTCTTAATTTGCTCCCTCACTTTGGTATCAGAGCTATAGGAGGCTTGAGTTTTGAGGAGATTCAGAGGTCCACGTTGGACACAGTGGGTCAACATGTAGACCAAGTAGGAGGTTGACTCACACAACAAGGTTGCTATTGATTCATTGGAAATAAATTATTTTTTGGTCTACGTCTTAATTTGCTCCCTCACTTTAGTATCAGAGCTGCAGGAGGCTCAAGTTTTGAGGAGATTCGGAGCTCCACATTGGAAACAGTGGGTCAACATGTATATCATAGTAGGAGGTTGACTCACACAACACAAAAATTGAGTCGAGTAGGGTAGTAGGCGTGCAAATTGGAACGTGCTTCGAGGTAGACCAGGTGACAAGGTGACTGTGTTAGCTACATGTAGATCAAGGCTATGGTAAATATGCAATGTGGCAGCCGCTAAGTGGAGGACGACATGTCAATTTTTTCATAGGCCAGTGATGAAGCAAAATGTGCAAGGGATGATTTCCTGAAGGCAATCGATAACGATGTAGATGGATGAAAGATATAGCGAAATCGTGATATGTCGCATTTTCGTGACTTGTCGCAAAATCACGGAGGGGCTTGCTGATGAAGCAGAAGACAGAAAGATGTTGCGAAATCATGACATGTCGCATTTTCATGACTTGTCGCGAAATCACGGAGATGTTGGAAAAGGAAGCATATGGTAGATAGATGTAGCGAAATCATGACATGTCGCATTTTCGTGACATGTCACATTTTTGTGACTTGTTGCGAAATTGCAGTGTTGCTAGAAAATGAAGCAAAAGGCAGATAGCTATCACGATTTCATGACATGTCTCATTTTCACGACTTGTCGCAAAATCGCAAAGATGAGGGAAGTTGAAAGCAGAAGGCAGAAACATGTCACGAATTCGCGACATGTCTCATTTTTGCAACTTGTTGCGAAACCGCAGAGGTGCGTGAAGACAAAACAAAAGGGGGCTTCAGAAGGGTACTAGTAGTGAAGGACAGTCTGTCCCTATTGTGTTATTGATCCGTAACAGCTCAGTGCTAATTCTTGTAAAAGGTTTTGGGTCAACCTAGAAAACCCGATTGCAATGAATTTGATCCTTAATTACCAAAAAAGAAAAAAGGTGCATGCCTAAGGATATAAATCCTTCCAATTTCTTCAGCAGCATAGATGTGGGATATTAATCCCATTTTTTTAAATAAAAAAAACAAGGCGCACATCTGTGTTAAATAGAAGACCGCCAAATTTTCAGTATGCATTAGGCATGTAGACCGAGTGGCTAAGGCAGTTGCTTTCGAAGCGAATGGTCCCGACTTCAAAACCTATAGGGATGAAAACATTCAAATTTTTATTTTTTTCGCCAGCCTTAGAGGATAAAATGCACTGGTTTCCTAGAAGGTTTCATGTGTGGTCGTAGGCGCGTTGGCAAGGAGCGTTAGGCCGGAATCACCAAGTCACGAGTTCGATTTGCACGACCTCCCAAAAAAAGGTTCATTTTTTTTATTTATTTGTTTTAAAAGTTAAATTAAACTTTACTAAAGTTTTTTTAATATTAATTTAATAATTGAAAACATTGCTTTATAATTATTTATAAAAGTTGTTTTAAATAGTTTTAAAGCATATTTTTAATTATTAAATTAAAAATATTAAAATACTTTAAGTTTAATTTTAAAAATTTATAAGAGAAATTTTGAACCTATTGTCCTAGAGGCAAACTGTAAAATCGCCCAAGGGGCTTGAAAAACCTTGCAAAATTGTGTAATAGCCTAAGAGGTAAGCTTTGTAAAAAGGGAGCAAAAAAGGTGATGGGAAGCCTTTTGGAGCACCCATTTAGGTGGCATTCCAGGTGCGCTTCCACTTGGAACCTCGTTCAAGGCTAGTAAAATTTTTGTAATAACCTTAGCGGTTGTATACGAGTGAAAATTGTAACCTCATAGGCTCTAAGGAAGTTTTTTTGCATTGATGAGTAGATGATCCAATACATCGGGTGTTATCATGCATTGTGTTCTATTCTACTAAGAGAGAATGCTGAAATATTTGATGAAAGAGTTCAAAGATACGGATTGCATGTTGTGTTCAGCCAGTTGCAAAATATTGTCATAGCACATCAGAGACATCCTGATTCTAGTTACAAGGCCGATTCTGAGGATAAAATATTTGGACAATGTGTTGAGGATTCAAATTCAGTGGAAATCACACCCCAAGAACCAGTAAACCAACAGATCAGCAATAGTGATTCCCTTCAAATTTTGGAACCAGATGAGATAGCCCCTAAAATTATCCTCATCGATGATGACAAAGACTAGATCACCACAAAATTTGGGAACCAAGTGCTTGGAGAGACACAACAAGAAGACCAAGTTATAAGTGAAAGAGTATAGAGAGCAAGATTTGATTTAAATTTGTAATTATTTTTCTTTGCAATTGATTGTACTAGCCAAATCAAGTTTATTTCTAATTTTTAGTTAGTTGCAATGGCCTCAAATACTAGTCTTCCTATTCCAGAGTTTAATGGAAGTGACTATGAATATTGGTCCATTAAAATGAAAACCTTACTCATTGGTAAGGTTTTGTGGGATATAGTCGAAGAGGGTTACACAGAAACCTCCCCTACTGACTGGACCACATTAAGTGTTGCTAATAAGAAAGCTAGGAAAGAAGCACAGAAAAATAATTCTTCTGCCCTATATCATTTGCAAGTAGCCATAGATAAAATTATCTTTCCTAGAATTACATCTTGTATAACTTCTCAAGAGGCGTGGAAGGCCTTGAAAGAAGGCTTTCAAGGGAGTGATCAAGTGAAGCAAGTCAGGCTTCAAACTTTGAAAAGAGATTATCAGAATCTTAGAAAGCAAGAAGATGAGAAAGTTGGTGACTACTGAATACGAGTCAAAGTATTAGTAGACAAAATGATCACTCTCAGAGATGAAATCAAGCTAGAGATTATGGTGAAGAAAGTGTTAAGAACATTTCTTCCAAAGTGGAACCATGTTGCAATTATCATTGAAGAATCGAAGGATTTGTTTGCACTATCATTTGATTCTTTAATTGGTTCTCTACTTTCACATGAATAGAGATTGCAATAATCTCCTTCAACTAGCTATGGAAGTGATGACAAAGCCTTCACATATCAATGAGGAAGATGCCAAGGTAGAGGTTAGCAAAGAGGCAGAGGCAAGAGCAACCCAAGATGTAGAAATTCAAGCAGAGGAGGATCTCCTAGTAGAGGTGGAAGTCAAAACAAAGGCAATCAACAAAGCAGAGGAAGAAATCCAGGTCAAGGAAGAGGAAGTGACAAGTTAAAGAAGGTTTGTTTCAATTGTGACAAATCATGTCACTTTGCTCATGACTGTTGGTCCAAATCATCACAAGGAATCAACAGTCAAAGCAGTCAGTATGGCAATTTTGGTGAAGAGGAAGGGACATCTAATCTCTTTCTCTCTTATGGCCAATCAGATCAAAATTTGAATGACACTTGGATCTTGGACACCGGGTGTTCCAATAATATGATTGGTAAGGAAGAACTCTTTGCTACAATAGATTCCACCTACAAATCTCACATCAAGATGGGAGATGATAAATCATTATCAGTTGAAGGTATTGGATCCATGGAGGTTCCAACATAGGAAGGCATAAAATAGGTTAATGATATCTATTACACCCCTCAACTCCAACATAATATGCTTAGTGTTGGTAAAATGATGGAAAATAATTATAAACTTGTCTTTGATGAGGGAAAATGCATAATATTTGACAAGAATAATGTTAATAGAATCATCACACATGTACCAATGACCAAGAACATGTTATTTCCCCAAAATTTTGGCCATCTAGGGGGGCCTTAACTGGTGAATATTGCTATTGAAAATCCAAGTGTACTTTGGAACTTGAGATATGGTCACCTGAATTCTACCAATCTGAAATTGTTGACTTCTCAAGAAATGGTGATCGGAATTCCTAAAATTTAGGATCACAAGGAGGTCTATGAAGGATGTGCTTTGGGAAAGCATGCCAGGGCCAAGTTTCCATAAGGACAAGCATGGAGGTCAAAATATCCACTTCAACTAGTGCATTTAGACATCTATGGTCCAACGCAAACAAAAAGATGATTTCTCTAAAATATGTTGGGTTTATTTCCTAAAACACAAAGATGAAGTGTTTGATTGCTTCATTGATTTCAAAACAAATGTAGAGAAACAAAGTTGATATAATGTAAAATTTCTCAGAAAAAACAGAGGATAATATTATTCCAAAGAATTTTTTAAATTTTGTAATTAAAATGGGATAAAAAGGCACTTCACCACTACCTATACTCCATAGTAAAATGGTGTGGAAGAGAGAAAAAATCACACCATTGTAGAAATGTCCAGATCGATGCTTAAAATGAAGCATCTGAGCAACATGTATTGGGATGATGCAGTCAGAACCAATGTCTACATTTTGAATATGAGTCCTACTTCAACTCTGAAGGGGATCACTTCTTACCAAACATGGTATGGCAAGAAACAAAATGTCAAATATTTCAGAGTTTTTGTTTCTTTGTCTTATGCACACATTTCTTGATGAGAAGAGAAAGAAGCTTGATCCCAAGAGTAAAGCATGCATTTTTTTTAGGGTATTGTGAGTCCACCAAATCCTATAGACTCTACAATCTAAAGACCCAAAAGTTTATTCTTTGCAAGTATGTGATTTTTGATGAAGAGGGAGAATGGGGACATCCAAGATTTTTTATTGATGTTCACTCCCATTATGCAGGTTCTTCAAAAATTCAGCAAGTGTCACCCAGGAAAGGCAAGGACACACCCCCTCCAAGCCCAAACAGACGTTCTACTTCAAGTTCATCAACAAATTCTCCAAGTCCTTCTCCAAAATGATCAATCATTTCTTCATTGATGGATATTTATTCTCCATACAGAGGTAAGAGAACACTCCAACATCATCCATATTATCATATGTTGGATAATTTTTTTTAGAGAAGATATACTAGAAGTCAAGCTAGTGAAATGAGTTTAGTTTTACAACGATTGGAAAATATGCATTTGTATGGAGATGATGAATCTGAAGAACCTCAGGGAGATGTAGTCAACTATGCTTTGTTTACTAGTGCACAACTTGAACCTTTTAGTTATGATAAGGCTTGTACTCAGAATATATGGCTAGATGCCATAAAAGAGGAGATGACCTCTATAAAAAACAATGATACTTGGGAGTTGGTAGAGCTTCCTAAAGGAAAGAAATGTGTTGGATGTAAATGGGTCTTCAAGACCAAATTCAATACTGATGGAAGCATTGAAAGACATAAAGCAAGATTGGTATCAAAAGGCTTCACACAGAAGTATGGCATTGACTATGAGGATACATTTGCTCCTATAGCCAGAAAAGAGACAATCAGAACATTTCTTGCCTTAGCTGCCCACGAAGGATGGAAAATCCAACACATGGATGTCAAAAGTGCTTTTCTCAATGGGTATTTGGCATAGGAGGTTTATGTTGAACAACCTCAAGGTTTTCAAGAGCAAGGTAAGGAGCACCTTGTTTATAAACTGAAAAAGGCATTGTATGACCTCAAGCAAGCACCACGAGCATGGTACTCTCGCATAGATGGCTATTTAAAGGAATATGGGTTCACTAGAAGCAAAAATGAACCCACTCTCTACTATCTAAAGGAAGGGAAATACATCCTCATATTTTGCTTATATGTGGATGATATCATATTTATGGGTAGTAATGAAAAGATGAATATGGAGTTCAAAAACTCCATGATGAAGTAGTTTGAGATGAAGGATCTGGATTTAATGCACTACTTCGTAGGCATGGAAGTTCATTAGACAGATAGAGGGATATTCATATGTCAACACAAGTATGCTCAGGATATGATTAAGAAGTTTTCCATGGAGCATTGTAAAGTAGTTGTAACTCTAATTTGACATGGGATCCAATTGAGCAATAATTATGGAGCACCAAAGGTTGACATGACCACTTATAGGAGCATGGTTGGGAGTTTGATGTTTCTCACCAACACAAGACCTAACATTCAGTATGTTGTTTCTCTTGTCTCACGATTTATATCTAATCCATTTGAGCTGCATTTGCAAGCAGCTAAAATAATTCTTAGATATGTAAAGGGTACATGGAATTTTGGAATCCATTACCACAAATTTAAGACTGTCAAGCTAGTAGGCTTCAACGATAGTGATTGGGGCATTAACATTGATGATATAAATCTACTTCAGGGAACTGTTTTAGTCTAGGGTCAGGACTAATTACATGGAGTTCCAAAAAGTAGACTATTGTAGCATCGTCCTCTATAGAATATGAGTATATAAAAACCACATATGCTAGTACTCAAGCCCTATGGTTAAGAAAAGTGTTGGAAGATATTAGAGAACAACAAAGTAGTCCGACCAGAATATACTATGATAACATAAGTACCATTCAGTTGTCATATAATCCAATCCACCATAGTAGAACAAAACACTTTGATATAAAGTATCACTTCATCCGAGACATGGTGGAGCAATAAATTGTTGAGCTTAAATTTTACCACACTTTGGAGAATGTTGCAGACATCTTCACCAAAGGCATGGCTAAAGCTCAATTTATAAAGCTGAGAGACTGTCTAGTCAGTCCTCTCAAATTTAATGGGAAGAGTGTTAGAGTGTGAACACACCAAGATGTAAAGCTGCCAAGAAATGTCATGATCCAGTATGAACGCACATGGGGCTTGAAATGTCGGCAAGGGCATTTTTGTTTTCTCTCCTCCCTATTTTATTTCCTATATTCTCTCCCCTTATTCCTCCTTCCTATCCCCTTATATCTCCTTCTCCTTATCTCTTCCTATCTTCTATTATCTATGTGGCAGTTACGATATATAGTTTTAATTAAACTATATAAATTTGTGTAAGCTAAGGTTGCTATTGATTTATTGGAAATAAATTAATGTTTTGGTCTATGTCTTAATTTTCTCCCTCAAAAACCATAAAAATCTTTGTCATCACATGAAATGTAGGAGCATATCTTGAAATATCCAACCAATTGTTTTTTATCTAATCTCCTAGAATATTTGGTTTCAGGGAGTGACCCATAAATCATCCTACGAATACCTTGTCCTTCAGTGATAAAAATTTCTCTAGCATTAGATTCTTACCTACAACTCATACTAGCTCCTTCCACAATTTTATATAATGCTTTTATTTTCTTTTCTTTTCTCCTTGGTTTATTCATATCCTAATTTGGTTAGACTACCCTTTACTGATTCCTTTGGTTTATTTGGTATCATTTCCATTTCTTCATTTCTCCCCTTATATACCCTAGGTTTAGGTTTTGAAGCTAAATGGACTATCAAGCATGGGTCTTATTCAAGTCCATGTTACTTGTCCCCATTATCCCACAAGTCAAAAAGTTCTTCCTTAGAGGAAAACGTTGAGGCCTTTGAATATTCCTCAAGATCTTCATTGTATTTTTTTTCATCTTCTTCATTTATCATTGAGTTAGTTGTATTACCATCGCTAGTGATTAGTGGGCTAAGTCTAAACTAGCTAAGATTTCATAGGAAATTAATTTTTAAAATTTCCATCTCCCCTCTCCTTCTTGGCTTTGTTTACCAAATACCAATGATGATAGCCTCATTTGCTTGAGTGCAAACAATTATTGTTTTTTTCTAGATCCTAGTGGCTTCCCTATTCAATGATTTTGTGATTACGATGTCTCCATACTCAACACTATTAGTTTCCCTACCAATAGTGTGTTGTCATCTAGCACTTCATTCATTGGCCTCCCCTACTTCCTCTCATTTACAAATTTTAATTATGCTGACTTCATCCAAAATTGGTGATGGTGGTGTCTCCTAGGATGATGTTGTCTATTTTGAAGCCAATGATGGCACCATTTGTTGTGATGACCCTTTATATTGTAAAATCAACAATGACATCATCTACTATAATGGTCTTGTCTATTGTGGAATTTACAATGACTTGTTTATTGAAATAGCCTTGTTTGTTTTAACTTAGTGATGACATCATCTTATCTTAAAACCCTCACCACAAATAATTTTCCATGACCTATATCCTATGATTGCAAGTAGAAAACCCTCTATTTCTTGATCCTCCTCACACTAGGTTTTGATATTCACCACTTCATTTTTTAACTCTTTGTTTGCTTTAGAAAAACTTTTTCCTACCTCCTCGCATTAGGGTTTGATCTCTATCACCTACTTCAATTTTTTTACTATTCATCTACTTAAAAAAATTAGTTGGTTGCCTTGTTGTTTGCTTTAGAAAGTACACCCCTACCCTAGAATAAATCCATTGGCAACCTCCTTGCACTAGGGTTTTATCTTCATCACCTACTTCAAATTTTTCTCTCTACTTGATTCAAAAAATTTATCGCACACTTTAGAAAATACACCCCCTATCTTAGAAGAAATTTTCCCCCCACCTCCTCACACTAGGGTTTTATCTTTGATACCTGCATCAAAATATTTATTGTTTCCTTTAAAAAATCCACCCATTGCCTTAGAAAACATTCATTACATACCTCCTTACACACCATTTCTAACTACTATGAGAAGCTTTTCAATATTCGGAGACTGTCTCTCTTATTTGTCTATAAATTCAAAATTCTTTACGACCACTATAATAGAATCAAATTAAACCAAAAATATGCATTGTATTTTCCAAACAAGATTTGCTCTATTTAATAGGATGGTCAATAGTCAAAAACCTATTTTTATTCAATCACTAATCTAATTATTAATATAAATTAGAGAGTTGTTCAAAATAATAATAAAAAACTAATTCATTCTAAGAAATAAAATGTACATTTTCTTCTATGAAGAATTGAAAGCTTTATTTTTAGGGTTTCAAATATCTTCATCAATTTTCATTGGTTCTAGAATCATGCACTGATACTACTTGTTGCAAAACTGCATAATTATTTTAATATCCACAACAACACTTTAATATTGAATTATAATTAGCAACATGTAAACAATAATAATTTAAATTCAAATATCCTGAACAATGTATAATATCACATCCAATCTAGATAACAAGCTAATAATAAATCTAATCAAATCAATTCCATAGCAAATCCACAACCACTTGGAGAGGGCAAAGTCTCATAGCCACTTTGAGAGGGTGAAGTCTCTTATGCATAGAATATGTAAATTAAATCCAAATTCTTTGATGATACCTACTAAGGAATATTTCACCTTATTTATAAATAAAATCAAACCTAAATGCTCAAAGGTCAACTATTGCACCTAGGGGCCTAAGCTAATAATATTTAATAATTAAATATAACCGACATGGCTATATTGGAACCATAACATTATGATGTTGTTAGAGGGTATACAATATTACAATTTATCATTTTATATTTTTTTATTTATTTTTAAATTATGTACTTCAATACTATTATTCTAAATATTTATAGAACTTCATGAAGTATTAAAGTGATAACACTTATTTATGTTAATGAGAAGACTAGGCATTTCCCATATAGAGAACAAGGTAGGCCACATTTATTTTCTATATAACTTCATAGATCCTATTATACCTTAGACATTTAGCTCCATTTTCCAAATTGAAGCTCAATGGTATTGTAAAATTCCTAATCACATATTGTCAATATTATTAGAATTCCATCAACACATGGGATAAGATTATGACAACTCTTAAGGACATGCTCTATTCATCAAATTACTTGAATTGTTTGGGCATCATATAGATCCATTTGTGTCAAACTCTCAACGCATCCATACAACACTACATCTATTAGTTCAATCAATTATAAGTTATGTTAAATATGTCAAATTATACAACTCTCTATTGTGAACATTACGTCTTGATAACATATCATAAGTAAGTTATGAGGATTACATGTTGGTTGTGAATCCTTACCTTATACATTTCAAATCCTTCACATATTTATTCTTCTATTAAATTATTGCCAAAGTTTATCATAGTTCATGAATCAATAATATGTTTCTAATTTTTTTGTTATCAAATGAACTTCAACTTATGAAGGTGATCCAATTGTTAAGAAATGTATACATCTCAATAATTTCATGTAAGCATGATATCCTAGCAAATATATAAGAGTGTATATGATAAGGTCATGTGAGGAGGAGACCTTGTTTATTGAATATAAGAAGATTTATTGTTCGTTATTTCTATTATTATTTGTAGGTGTTGCAAGCATTTTGTTAATATATAAAAAATTGGATAGCCAACTAAGAATATTCTTTTTCATATCAAAGAGTTATCATCACAAGATTATTACTATTATATAGTGTATGCAAAGTATTATCTAAAATAAAGTACATGCCATCTAGAGCATTGCACTAAAGCTTTTAACAAGGCTTGAAGATAGCATTCTCTTTTTATCTTGTTGATCCTATTAGAGTTACATTTGCATGGAACAATATTCATGTTTGTTAATATGTTTTCTAAGAATAAGACCACAAAATAAAGTCATCTAGAGAAGATTCATCAACTAATTGATGTTGTCTAAATATTGAAGAACACAAGCTTATACTGAGAGGGGGGGTCAACAGTATAAGACCACCTTTTGCTTTTTCTTTCCAATTAATACTATGCCATGTATCAATAGCAATATCAACAACAGTAATCAAAGCAATGTAAAAATCACCATGCATAATAGAGACACCAAATTAACGTGGTTCACCCAATGTGGGCTACTCCATGGAGAAAATATTTCACTAAAATTTTCTCAATAAATATCTTGGGAATCCTTTCCCTATTACAATGTTTATGGACCTCTATTCAAAGGAGACACCAATCCCCTAATCAATTTTGTGGATATCTATCCATAATAGAACTCCTTTCTCCTCTGCTCTAGCTGGTGATCTTTTAGAAGAATTGTTGCCTCCAATGCACTAGCCAATGGATCTCTATGCACTGAAGACTACTATCCTCACTCAAAATATTTGTCCTCACTACCCTAGCTAATGTATCTCTATCCACTAGAGACTATAATACTCTATACTTTGTCACCTCCAAAGCTTACACTCAACTCTATCTCAAATATGTACTAAACATAGTCCTTTGACCTAGCACAAATCTACTCAATCTCTATCTTCAAATCTGCACTAAACACAGTCCTTTGATCTAGCACAAATATGCTCAATATCTATCCTCAAATATGCACTAAACATAGTCCTTTGGTCTAGCACAAATATTCTCAATCTCTATCCTCAAATATGCACTAAACACAGTTCTTCGATCTAGCATAAATATGCTCAATATTTGTTTTTTATCTGGCACAAACTTGTCCTCAAATATGCACCAAACTCTATCCTCAAATCTATCATCAAGCCTTAACACAAAGCTTGAATCAATCACAAATCAACTCTGCTATATCTGCCCCAAACCTTAACCAAATATTTGAACAAATAAATAAACCAACTCTACTCACAATTTTTTTCAAAGACTTATCTTAAATCTGCCTTGTAAGATTCCACAAAAGCTTGCACTAATTTGTTCACAAGTCCTCTCTAGAACTTGTCTCAATTTTGCTCAAAATATCTTCAACTCAAATCTGTATTGTAATATTCCACAAAATCTCACATCAATCTATCCACAAGTCTTCTCAAAGACTTGTCTCAAATATACTCAAAAAGTCCTCACTAGAACTTGTCCAATCTGCTCAACGAGTCTTCACCAAGACTTGTCTCAAATATGCTCAACAAGTCCTCACTAGAACTTATATAATCTCAAAAATATATAGATAATTTTTATAGACTCAATATGCTTCACACTCACAATAATACTCAATCACTTTCTTTCTCTATTTATTTTACCACAGAAACATATAGATAATTTTTAGAGACTCAATATGTTTCACACTCAATCACTCTCAATCTCTTTCTCAAATCAATTTAGAATATAGAACAATTTTTTTCATAGAATAGAACTATCACTTCAATACTTCCACTTGACTAGGCTCAATTAACTCCACTCAATCAATCACTCAAAGAAACACTCCTTGCTTACAAACCCTAGTCCAAGCATATGATAACTCACTCAATTGTTTCCAACAATGCTTATTAACCAATCTCACATTACAATTATACTCATGTTCTTTCACAAACCCTAGTTCAAGATAGTTCATAACTTCACATAACAATATACTCATGTTCTTTGCACAAATCCTAGTTCAAGAATATGAAAGCTTAATTCAATATTTCCAACAATGCTTATCAAACAAGGTTTCTATAATCCACTTCATTCTAGTAAAACCAAACTCAAAAATGCTTATCAAACAATCCTTTTCACTCCAACTTAGCATTCACAACATCCAACAATCACTCTATAGGAATATGTGCCTGTTGGTCACGAATCTGCCACAGGAAAGGATTTTTACAATTGCGCCCTAGACCCGGCCAACATTGAAAGGCTGGAAGCAAGAAATGGCTCCCAGACCAATCTCCAGAGTGGGCTGGTTCCCTTCACTACTCTAAAAATGGGTTTAAGATAGGGTTGCTGGAAAGAGATTTAAAAGGTTGCAGAAAGAAATGGGAAATATGGCCACAGGCCGAAGTGATGGGATCAGAAAAACAACAGCAGGAAACTACAAACGCAACAACAGCAAGTAACACAAGAAATCAGCTTCATCCTCGCACAATCACATGCCGCAAATCCCTCCAAACCCACATTCCAGGAATTGTACCCTGACCGCAGTATTTAAATCCAGTATGCAGAATTTAAATGTAATAGAAATGCAGGAGTACGAATGCTATTAGAAATGCAAAAAACAGAAAGCAAATTCATCCATGCGACGCTTGAAAAATTAGAAGTCGATCCTTGTATTCCCGCAAATACAATTCCAGTTTCTAGCAGCAAGTTTTTCCAACCTTTGCAAATGAAAATTACATTGGTTTTTATAGAGGTCCGTCCTCTTTGCAGCATTAAAAACGTAAAACCAACTTCCTCGTGATCTACAATAATATCTTGAAAATCAGGAACACGACCCCTTAATAGCGGCCTCGAGGAAATAAAAATTAAATGCCATGAAACGTTCGCGGTCCTTTATTAAATACGATTCTTCGAACATGTGCATGAAAACCGTTGAATTAATCCACGAACCGCAGCTTTGAACCAATAAATCCTTTAATTTTGGTGGCCTGGGCACTCTTCGACCTTAACCGCATCGGAAATCCGCAAATTATTTAATTCGGGTCAGCATTAAATCATCGGAAATCGGAAAACCCTCTCGGCCGTTCATACTGCACTTGGCGGGAAAACTGCGCAGGTCGCGAAAATGCGACGGGTCGCGAAATCGCGACGTGTTTTTCCGCCGTACGCTTCGCTGCTGAAGACCCGCGAAAATGGAACATGTAGCGATTTCGCTACATGTTTCCGCCGTTGGCTCCTCCCTGCGCTCTGCCCCGCGAAATCGGAACATGTAGCGATTTCGCTACATGTTTCCGTCGCCGCATCAATCACCATTTTCGGTCGCGATTCGCTGACATGTCAGCGACGCGCTGCAAGTTTTCACTTTTTGCCTTCGACGCTCCCCGGGTCGCGATTCGCTGACATGTCAGCGAATCGCTGCATGTTTCAACTTAATGCTTTTTTGCCCGCCGACCCGCGATTTCGGAACACGTCGCGATATCGCGACGGTTCCGCCAACTCGCTCGCGTTGATCGCGTTGGACCGCGATTCTGAAACATGTCAGCGCGTCGCTGCAATTTTAAGACTTAGCCATTTTTTGCTCAATTTTTCTCCTTTTTTTGCCCAAGTTGCATCAATCAAAGGTCAGATCCCCAACAATACATCAATGCATTCATCAATGAGAATCAATGTGGCAAAAATGCCAACATTCTTGGCGGCTCACGGGGTATACAGCTCGCTGTATGCAAGAATCCAGGCCTTAGTCCATTGGGCATAGAGTCATATCCGAACAGAAGGCGGGCTGCTGCAATACATGTTCTGCTAAAAAATTGAAACTGAAAAAAACCTGCATATAACTGATTATGAAATGACTAATGGAACGCGATGATGGAGTGAGCTCTTGCGGTTGCGCAAGCGGTGACTGCAATGGAATGATGAAATGAAAATGAACGAAGTTATGGAGTGGGAATGGAACTAGGAAAGCTGTGAAATGAAATGAACTAGACTGTTAGCAAATGCGTAAAAGACTAAACTTAGAGGAAAGGGATAAGAAGGAACGGGGAAAAACAGAAAAGGGAAAAGAAACAACAGCTGTGGCTTATTTTGTTTTAATGCAGAAGAAAAAGAAGTAAAAGAAGGAAGATGAAGAAGGGAAAGGAAAGAAAAAGGGAAGGGAAAAGAAGAAAGTGCTAGAAAGCCACCAAACTGTTGGGAGGAGAAAAACAAAGGAAAAACAAGCATCTACGGCTCGCAGGCAACAAGAACCGAGATGAACAAATAAAAACAATACCAGTTTTTTTTTTTTTTTTCTTCTTCTTTTTCTATATTTTTTTTTGTTTTTTTTTCAAAATACTATATACAATAATGCACGACATGATTGGCATGTCGCCACCAGACACCCAATCTCAGAATGTTATCCGGTAAATCTGCAATGTCCCGACCAGATCTGATCATACTTAAGTCGGTCCTTGAAATTAGGTCGGCTCCTTCCCTGAAGTTCTCCATGGTGCTGATAGGATGCAATTCAGCAGATTATCCTTCTTACTAGTACCCATATGGAAGACTTCTTCAGGTACTGGATGTAGTGGCTGGAACCAACACCACCACTTTGCAGACTTTACTGGCTGTGGGCTGAGTACAGGCTCCTCTAACTCCTTAATGTGATCACAGGGCTCTTCAAGTGAGAAATCTGATTCTGGGATCTCCTCAGGTTCTGGAATTTGCACTTGTTCTTCTACTTGGCCCATCTCTTGATGAAAACTGCAAGCAACCATATTGTTCATTGCTGGAAAAGTGCTTGCATGTCCCAATCCTTGACTTTGGACGAGATCTGTCCCTTGAATCCCACATGACTGCATCTCAGGTTTTTGCTCAGTATAAGGGATCTGGCATGAATGTGCAGGGTAAACAGGAGCAGCAACCACCGGAGAAGGTAATGGAGTTTCTCCCCACGGTAATTTTCCTGATAAGAGCAACAACTGTTCTGCTCGCACTGCTTCCTCAAATATTTGTGGGAACCGTTGTTCACCTGATCGCAAAGAAAAGAGACCTATGTCAGAATTAAAAGCTCGAACATAAAATAGGTGGGCTTGGGTGGGTGATGGACGGATCTTCTCTGGAATTCTCTGCCAGCTTCTCAAGAATCGGACATTGAAGTCCGTGATGCTCTCTTGAGGTGCTCTCTTGATGTACATGAAAAATTGGTAGAGATCCAAAGAACTATAGAAAGGATCTTCGTCAAATCTTTTGATCAGTGCTCCCGCTAGATCATCCCATGAGCTGATGCTTTGACATTTGAGCAATCTGTACCATTGCAACGCTCTTCCTTCCAAGGACTGAACCAGAAGTCGGATCATGACATCCTCGTGTTCTATGACATGGATCATGGACAGAATAGCAATATCTTCAACATGTGTCAGAGCCATGCCTTCGGTACCATCATATTTTGCCAGATTTTTCAGGGCACCTTCGGGAATTTCATGCCGAACTTGCAGATTCAGAGGGCCTTGATCATCCCATCTAGAAAAAACCCTCGCCTTTGTGGCAATGGTCTCGGAATCACGGCCATCGCCATTAAGTCAGAGTCGCCAGATGAACATTCTTTGAATTTTTTTTTTTTTTTTTTTTTTTTAAAACAATAGGCGTCCACGAACAGATCTTCAACTCAAAAAAGTCGCCAGATGAACTTACAAATCTCCGCTGTGAGGCCAAGACAGCTCATCAAATCTTGAGACCTCCGGGTGTTAAAACGTGCCAAAACTGTTGGCACCGGTGGGGTTATCACTTTGGAAAATTATGCGTATCCCACCGATTATGAATTCTTGGAGACAGAACAGTCTGTCCCACCGGGCGTGCCAAAAACTGTTGGTCACGAATCTGCCACAGGAAAGGATTTTTACAATTGCGCCCTAGACCCGGCCAACATTGAAAGGCTGGAAGCAAGAAATGGCTCCCAGACCAATCTCCAGAGTGGGCTGGTTCCCTTCACTACTCTAAAAATGGGTTTAAGATAGGGTTGCTGGAAAGAGATTTAAAAGGTTGCAGAAAGAAATGGGAAATATGGCCACAGGCCGAAGTGATGGGATCGGAAAAACAACAGCAGGAAACTACAAACGCAACAACAACAAGTAACACAAGAAATCAGCTTCATCCTCGCACAATCACATGCCGCAAATCCCTCCAAACCCACATTCCAGGAATTGTACCCTGACCGCAGTATTTAAATCCAGTATGCAGAATTTAAATGTAATAGCAATGCAGGAGTACGAATGCTATTAGAAATGCAGAAAACGAAAGCAAATTCATCCATGCGACGCTTGAAAAATTAGAAGTCGATCCTTGTATTCCCGCAAATACAATTCCAGTTTCTAGCAGGAAGTTTTTCCAACCTTTGCAAATGAAAATTACATTGGTTTTTATAGAGGTCCGTCCTCTTTGCAGCATTAAAAACGTAAAACCAACTTCCTCGTGATCTACAATAATATCTTGAAAATCAAGAACACGACCCCTTAATAGCGGCCTCGAGGAAATAAAAATTAAATGCCATGAAACGTTCGCGGTCCTTTATTAAATACGATTCTTCGAACATGTGCATGAAAACCGTTGAATTAATCCACGAACCGCAGCTTTGAACCAATAAATCCTTTAATTTTGGTGGCCTGGGCACTCTTCGACCTTAACCGCATCGGAAATCCGCAAATTATTTAATTCGGGTCAGCATTAAATCATCGGAAATCGGAAAAACCCTATCGGCCGTTCATACTGCACTTGGCGGGAAAACTGCGCAGGTCGCGAAAATGCGATGGGTCGCAAAATCGCGACGTTTTTTTCCGCCGTACGCTTCGCTGCTGAAGACCCGCGAAAATGGAACATGTAGCGATTTCGCTACATGTTTCCGCCGTTGGCTCCTCCCTGCGCTCTGCCCCGCGAAATCGGAACATGTAGCGATTTCGCTACATGTTTCCGTCGCCGCATCAATCGCCATTTTCGGTCGCGATTCGCTGACATGTCAGCGACGCGCTGCAAGTTTTCACTTTTCTCCTTCGACGCTCCCCGGGTCGCGATTCGCTGACATGTCAGCGAATCGCTGCATGTTTCAACTTAATGCTTTTTTGCCCACCGACCCGCGATTTCGGAACACGTTGCGATATCGCGACGGTTCCGCCAACCTGCCTGCGTTGACTGCGTTGACCGCGATTCTGAAACATGTCAGCGCGTCGCTGCAATTTTCAGACTTAGCCATTTTTTGCTCAATTTTTCTCCTTTTTTCGCCCAAGCTGCATCAATCAAAGGTCAGATCCCCAACAATACATCAATGCATTCATCAATGAGAATCAATGTGGCAAAAATGCCAACAGTGCCCATACCTTTTTGTTTGATGTAGAAGTGCTCTTAAAAACTTGTCTTAAACATAATTTTTTTCTTTGCCAATTTCAATGGTTAGATGAAAAAATATCACACTAACTCTCTTCAAAAATATTTCTCAATCACAAAAATAATCAAACTCAAATACACATTATTACTCCTTTGAAATTAGCAATCATCAAAGCATACCAAAATCAATTACTCAATTACTCCTTATAATCTCCAATATTTAATTAACAACCTCCAAAAATCAAACGCTAAAAAATAATGCTTCCTATCCTTTTATCTCCCTTGGATTCTGAATAATCAAATTTTAAAAAATAAACTTTATAATCCTCAAAATATTTATTTTTATTCAACCTTTAGCAAATCCAAAAATAATAATTAACCTTGGCTAATCATGAGTGCATGCCTCTCCCTATGTAAAAGGGCCTTGGTGGGTTTTGAACATGAAACCTCTCCTAGCCGAGAGCCTTAGCAAGGTGCTAGCCCACCACATGGGCTATGTGCCTTCCCACAAAGAAGAAAGCTAATGCCTTCCTTTGTGCCTTCCCCAACAGTGCAGCACACCAAAAAAAATACTTTCACTTTGCAAAAATGAAACCAATGGGTTTCAAACCCTGCACCACGAGCCTACCAAACTTAGTGCCTCCCTCGATTTCCAGTTACACTACACAACACTGTGCGATGAAGAAGGAGCTCTGCTCCTCTTTGTCTTATCCTCTACCATCTAAAACCTTTGAAATGTAAAATATTCTCTTCCCTTAAGCATGATAGTCGAGATCATAGCACATGCGAATTATATGGATGGGGTTTAGACAAATTCTTGCTCCTCTTTTATATGCATAGACCAAGCTTTGAACAAATCGACGAATATTTCAAATTTTTGAATTCAAATTATAAAATAAACTTTATAATCCTAACTTTAGTATTATTTTAATTAACATAAATTAATTTTATAATTAAATTATAATTAATCTATAATTAACTTAACTTTTTTTTTTGAAAAATAATTTGAAAAAACTTGTATTAAAACAAAGATCATTTACAAGTTGGGATGAGACTTTTCATAGCCTTAGCCAAAGAGAACACATGTTTACAATAGTAAAAGAAGATTTGCGTTGGAGCCAAATCTCTTAAACCATATTTCTAAAATGATTTTTCACCTGATTACAATTATAAAATAAGATCTACATTGAAGCACAAATCTCCTAAACAATATTTTTAGAATGGTTATCCAAATTATCTAAGCACTGGATTGGCTCACCAACCTACCTAATCATATCATCCTCAATAGCCATACCACTGTGCCATTGAACCCCTACCTCCTTCTCAGTACCCATATTAGCCAGGAAGTTTACCACTTTATTTAGATCTCTACTCACATAAACTAGAATTACATCATCTAATTCCCTCCATAATTCTTTAATTTTAGTGACAAGAATCCTCAACCTCCATGTTTTCAAAGCAAAGTTCCTCATGCAATCTAGAGCTCCAACCATTATTTGAGAATCTGATTCTAGGATTATCCTCCTGTGACTTTTTTTTACTACCCAAATAGAAGTAGATTTGATAGCTAAGTATTCTGCTTCATTGTTTGTGGCAATTCTCAAGCCTTGAAGTTCCCAATAGAGCATTGTTCCAACATTATTTTAATAAACCACTCCAATTCTAGCTCTACCCGAATTGCCTTTTGCAGCTCCATCAATATTAATTTTAATCCAACCTTGTAGGGGTGGTTTCCAACTAGCTCTATCCTGCCCCTCTTGCACTTCAACTTTATTCTCCATTACCCCAATAACAACCTAAGTTTCCTATTTAGAATAGACTACCATAGTTTTTGTGAATTTTATCCAAATGACCTGCCAAACTCCATCTAAAGAAGAAAAAGTTTCTCTAAAAATTCTGGCATTTCTCTCCAACCACACTTACCACCAAATGAATTTTAATCCAAGACCCCAACCAATAAAAATATATTTAGATTTAAATCTACTTCTCTTCCATATTTCCCAAATATTAATCTAATTCAAATCACCATTAACTTGAATTTTATAATATAAAAACCATCTCTCCTAGATCTGGCATGTGAATGGGCACTCAAACATCAAGTGATCAGTTTTTTCCTCACTCTTGTAGCATAAAACACATTGATATGGACCAATTATTCCCCTACATCTAAGATTATAAAAAGTAAGAATTCCATTATGCATGAACTGCCAGGAAAAAAAGTTTACTTTCGACCAACCCTTGGACTACCAAATATTTCTCCAATCCTCAACCTAATATGTATGAGGAGGAGGCTCTAGAAGGATATTATCATATCCATCCTTCACTATGTATACACCAAGGCTCCCATAGCCCCAAGCTAATTCATCCTCTTCATCTCTACCTGTGATAAATATGTTTGTTAAGATTTTAGTCATGATGGATGTCAAATTTGGAGGGATTGAAATTGGCCACTCATCCAACTTCTTAAACTGCTTAAACTTATAATCCCCCAGCTGAATAGTGTTGAAATAACTTTTAATTTGGACCCACCTCCTGGTTTCTATGGTTATTTTTACTGGGTGTAGTTCATAAAATTCAACAATGATAGGTGGGTATTGATCCCATGAATTTGTCAAAAATCATGTCTTCTCCCCTCTCCCCACTTTCCAAAATAATCCATATTTTACTACATAATATCCTAACTTGAGAGATTACCACACTAAGGATCCATTACCATCCAAAAGTAAATGACCCACCTCATTTGGGTTTACCTATCCAAAATATTTACTAGTTAAAATTCTATTGAATAAAGAAGGTTGGGAAATCCACCTCCTATAAAGTTTTCCAGCTAAGATTTATTATTTAACTTTGATCTTATCAGTCCCAAACCTCCTTTTACCTTGGGTTGGATTACTTTCTCCCAACATACTAAGGCTCATTTCCTCTCTCCTTTTACTCCTTCACATAAAAGGTTTCTAGCCATCTTGTCCAACTATTTCCATATGGTATGTGGGGCAGCAAGGATAGAAAATTTATAAATTGGCATGGCCTGAATTACTGACTATAAAAAAGTTAATCTACCCCCATAGCTTAACAATTTGTGATACCAATGATTAATTATTTCCTTTATACAATCCAAAATATTCCTCCAGATATTTATTTTTAGTTTTTTAAAATGCAAAGGGACCCCCAAGTATACCACTGGAAGAGAAGTCCTTGTGAATCTCAAGATCTCTAAAATTTTGTCCTGAAGCCTTTGATCAATATTGAAAAAGACCACTTTGGATTTTTTATCATTGATGACTTGGTTTGTAGCCCTAAGGTAGAAATTAAGTGTATCTTTAATCATTCTTTCTTCCCTGAAGTTGGCCACTCCCACCAATCCTGTGTCATCCACAAATTGTAGGTGAGTCAAAACTTCCTCACCCACCTTGATACCTTCTAGCAAACCTTGTTGTCTTCTCCTCGGGATGAGTTTACCCAATCATTTAGCCAATATGAGAAAAATATAGGGAGAGCAAGGATCTCCTTGATGAAGGCCTCAAGTAGCTGCAAACGGTTGTGAGGGAAGACCCTTGATTAACACTAAGTATGTTGAAGTAGAAACACAACTCATGACCCATTCTATCCAATCCTAAGAGAAATGAAAGGTTGCCATCATCTTTGACAAGAATATCCACTCCACCCTATCATAATCCTTTGACATATCTAATTTTATAAACATTCCTCTATTACGAGATGTTTGCATTGAATGGATTACCTCCTGAGCTAGAACCACACCATCCAAGATATGCCTACCCTCTACAAAACCCCATTTCTCTAAGGAGATAATTCTATATAGAAGATGTTTTAGCCACTCAACCATTACCTTTGTGATTATTTTATATATGACATTGCATAAGGCAATAGGTCTATAATCTGAAATATGTACCCCCTCCTATCCTTTTGGAATTAAGGTAATGAAAGTATGATTTAATAATTTAAGAATTATTTTAATACCTTTGGACTCCTCTATAACAACCATTACATCCTCCTCCAAGTTATCCCAAAAGACCTGAAAAAACTCAATTGGAAATCCATCTGGACCTGGTTTTTTTTTCGTGCTCATTCCAAAGACTACATTCTTCAGTTCCTCTCTATAAATGGGTTTAAGTAGGGCCTGATTTTCTTCTTCAAATATAATAGAGGGTATGACAACAATAACTTCTTTTTGAGCCTCTTCATATTGCACCATACTTTCTTTAAATAGTTTAGAAAAATAATCCATTGAATGGAAATGCATACCTAGAATTGTATCAAAGGAGTGTATGTTCTCATGTTTAAGAGCTTCCATGTTGTTCATCTATCTCCTAGCACAAGCAATCCAATGGAAAATTTTGGTATTTTTATCACCTTCTAATAACCAAGTGGTTCTTGCCCTTTATTTCCAGTAGGTCTCCTATTGGTTGTCAATGTCCTCAACCGCTTTATGCAATGCATCATCCTCTTATTTGATATTCTCTATAATTGTTCCTTCCCTAAAGTGTTTTTGAACCTCATCCCATCTAGCCACCAATGGAGCTCTTTGGACCTGGAAGTCTGTCTTGTTAGCTCGCCTCCATTGTTCCAGTTGATTTTTGACATAATGAAGTTGTTTTTGGAATCTAAATATTACTATCCCATAGGTTGGGCAGTATTATTCCCACCACTATGGAATTTTCTTTCGAAGTTCCTCTTTTTGTAACCAAAATTTTTTAAACTTGAATGGTTTGTGATGTTGCACTGTATTGATCCCTCCTTCCAACAAATGGGAAAGTGATTTGAAACTAGATCCTCCAAAATTTGAAATTTTATATTCCATTTTACAAATGCCTCCTCTGAAACCAAAAAATTGTCTAACTTCACCTTCCTGCTATGTGTCTCCCTCCTCTTATTAGTCCAAGTATAGTTGATTCCAGGGCATTTAATATCCACCAAGTATAATGCCTGTACTAGGGCAATCATAAGTAAGTCCCCTGGATCCACAATTGGGGTTCCCCCTTCCTAATATCTAGAGGAAAATTTAGCATTAAAATCCCCAGCAATAATCCAATTTAACTCTTTCCTTGATACTCTCATGTTATGCACAAATTTCCATTGATGCATCTGACCATCTCGATTTTGAGCCCCATACAAATTTGTGATTAAAAAATGTTTAGCCATCACATTATTTCTAAAATGTGATGTGAGAACACCTCTCCAAGCTATATGTTATGTTGCAGTCCATTCAAGAGAGTTCCAAAGATTAAATATCCCCCTAAGGCCCCTTGGGTAGCCACTTCCATATGACTAGCACCCCTCCAAATTCTGTTAACTATTTTACATATAAGATCCAATGACATTTTTGTCTCCTGGATAAGCAAAAATATGTTTTACATTTTTCTATGAGTCTTTGAACAATAGATTGATGGGTTCTAATATTTAAACCCCTAACATTCCATGATTGTATAATCATTGGGTACCTTGAGATCGATAAAAATCTATTGGCCTCATTGATCCTCCAGTGATCAGTTTGTCTCCTTGAACTGCTATCAATTCCTTATTTGATTTTCTACCCACTCTTTAAGAGCTACTATTTTTTATCTCTTTTCCACCTGAGTTATCCCTAGAGTTGGAATTTCTCTGTTATTTTCTTCTATGCCCATGATGGCATCCTTAATTATCGATTGCTCTTGGTTATGCACTATCAATTCCCCTGCACTCTATGACTGCGATAACTCACTGTACTCAATTACCTGCTCTATGATGGGGGGAGACAAAAGAGGAGATTGAACATGGTTGTTATTATTTTTATTATCCCCATACATTCCTTCCATGAATTTTTCTTCTTCTTGGTCCATTAGTGTCTTAAATATCTCATACCTATTGGAGGGCTTGAGTTGGGTTTGCTCTTTACCATATTTTTTCTTTTGCCTTATCCTTATTTTGGGATATTCAAAACCATCTATCTGTGCTTCTTTACCATGAGAAATATTGGTTGGTTCTTTGTTGATTGTTAACTTACCCTCCTTAGGAATATTTGACATTCATAGAGGAGCCTCCATTTTTATGTTCATATTATTTGGGCAAGATCGGGCCAAATGCCCATATTTGTGGTAAACTAGCATCTGAAGGGCAATGCTTCATAATCCAGTTGTTGAATCCAAGATAGTCTTGCAAGTTCAAGTTCCACCTCTATCGACAGAGGCTGGCTAAGATCCATTTCCACACATAATCTTGTATAAATAGTTGTGTTTCCTTCTATTGTGTCTTTGGAAACACCCAAATATCTTCCAATGGAATTATAGATAATTTCCAATACCTACTCACTCCAAAACTCCATTGGAAGTGCATACAAACAGATCCAAATTGGGACAGTAGTGGGTTCAATTTGAGGATCAAATACCACTCTCCAGGTTTGAACAAATAATCCTATCGGCAAGTGAAGAAAAACTAACAATAAAATATTCATTGCTAATAAACCACAAAGAATACTCACCAAGAGGCTCCTAGTTTTTCCGGACCCAAGAATGCAAAAAATTTAGGGTAGGGCGAATACCCATGAATTTATAGATCAAATCATGATTGGCTCTATATAAAACTATTTCTTCGACCATCCTTTGCTCAATGATAATATTTGGCCTTGATTCTGACTATGGCAAGCATCCATTAACTCGTTGAGATGTTGATCTATTTCTAGCAGTCGTAAAGAGCATTTTTAATGCTATTTTTTGTGCTTCTTCAGTCTTTTATGGAGATTTATCCTTTAAAAAATTTGCAAAAGAACTATGTCTCTCTAGAAGAGGATCTAGAGGTGTCCCCATTGGGCCCTCCTAGGGTAGTAATATTGTCTTCAAATCCACAATAACCAGAAATATCTTCGACTACCCAAATAATGCCCTAGTTTTCTTTTCCCTATCGTCTAAGGAATATTTTGAGAAAGTATTGGAGTGATATTTTGTTATCTAACCATTAAAATTGGATAGAAGAAAATTGTAATTAAATTAATAACTTTAGAAGTTATTTAAATTAATTAACAAATTAATTTATAATTAAATTATTTAAATTAATTTATAATTAATTTAAATATCCCCTTTTAATATTATAATAAAATATTATAATATTATTTTGCTTAGGCCTCTTCATTGCTCTTTGAACCTCATCTGACCACCTTGAACCAAATATGATCAACTAGACATGGACTTTCCTTTGCACTGATTTCGAAACTACTTCTTCTTGCATTGCTCACTGAAACTGACTCTTGACATCAATGACAACTCAATTACTAACAAATTCCAACAAATATAGGGTCATATGGAGAAGCATCATCTTAAGTGAAGTTCAAGGTGGGCTTTACCATCTATTAACTGAGTCATCTAGCCATAAGGTTGGATTTATCATCTATTATCTAAGTCATCTAAACACAAGGTGGTCTCAAAATACAAATATCTAAAGAATTTAGTAGGGTTGTTCAACCATACATAGCATTAGAAATATATTTTCTATAAAGGAGGCATCTTCAATTTGTTTGAAAGAAAAATAAATTTATGTTTATGTTTTCATTTTTGTAGTTGAATGTGAAGTTTTAGTTTTTCGTTGATTGAATGGAAGGAAATAAGGCATGAAATTCAAAGTGGTTTATTTGAATTTAATAAATATGAAATGTGTAAAAGAAAGAAGTTTGTTTTCCTATGACTAGTAAGGAGATTCCTAGGACATAGAGATGTTGAGCGCCACCAGTTCATAGTTGGATTTGTATGAAGTGTTGAATATATTTTTTATTCAAATAAAGAAGCAATTGTTTTATTAAAAAAAAAAATGTTGTCGCAATAAATTTGAGATGTTTATCAAAAGAGATACACTATAGTTATCACTCTATATGTCAAAATCATGAGTCTTGTCAAAAAGTGAATTATTGTCATGTTGCCTAGAAATTAAATGCTAGTTTTTTGTACTTATTTCCAAATATAAGAATCAAATAAACTATCATTTGCTTTGAATAAAAGTACAAATTCAAGTGTTTCTCCTTGCCACAACATTCTCCTAAAATGTGAGATATTTAATTGGATCATGGGGTATAAATACATAGTTGTTACAAAAAAAGATAATGTTCATTTTTAAGAAAAAACAATGTATTTTTGCATGTAGTAAAGGATATCAAAATTCCCAAATATTTCAAAGAACTTTTAAACCTTATTTTCAATAAAAAAAATTACATTATTTATCATGTTTTCAATAGTGGAGATTAAAGTTTATTGCATGCAAAGACACCATTTTGTACCATTGATATAAGGAGGCACAAATACTTTTAGTTTCTTTTTGTTAATTAATGTAAATAAATTTTCCATAATTGAAAATGAAGGTTCACAAATAAATTCAAAATTTCATTCAAACCCTAAACACCATTCATTTGGACTTGACATCATATTCCTAGTTGATAGAAATTTAATAGAATTTATGCATACTATTATCCATCCTATATATTTTATTTTGGAGGAAAAAAATTTATGTTTGTGTCACACACATAGTGGTAATAACCTCTATATTGTTCAAACTATTTTCATCCCAAAGGCATTGGAAAATGAGTATGAAATGGAGAGCTACACTGAGTCACACATGAAAGCTTTTAAAGTTAAAGTTGAGTGATTTGATGAAACATTGATCATTGACTTGGCATGGAGAAGTTTTCATCTTTGTAATAAAAATTTCATTATACCACATGCACTATATGAATGTGGTTGACACCCCTTAAAACATCTCTCATTTATTTTATTTTTTAAATTTAGGTAGACATACAAATAGACCCATCATATTTTTATTACCCTAGAATATTGAAGGAATATCTTTAAAGAATTCTACTTGGATGATAAGATGTCAAACTCTACACCTAACATTTTTTTGGTGAGAAATTATGATTTTCTCATTGTTTGAAGTTAGATCCATAGTACTATATGCACTATGAGAGGGTGTTTGTTTCCATTTAAAACATATCTTAGTTATTTTATTTGTTAAATGTAGGCAAAGATACAAGGATACCTTGAGGATTTTGCTTGGAGGAAAATACCTCAAACTCGCACCTAATTTTTTTCCTTGTGAGACCCTACTATTTTATAATTTCTTGGAACTAAAACTTCATTATATCATATGTACTATGGGAGGGTGCTTGACACCCTTTAAAACATATTTTAATTAATTTATTTTTTTAATGTAAATAGAGATACAATGAGACATAAAGGTTTTTTCTTAGAGGAAAAGACCTCAAATGTCACGCTTGACTTTTTCCTAGTAATTCCTCACTATTTTCATATTCTTTGGAATTAAACCTTCATTATACCATGTGCAATGTGGGAAGGTGCATGAAACCCTTTAAAATATCTCTCAATTATTTTATTTGTTGAATGCAAGAAAAAATACAAGGAGACCCATTGCACTTTTTATTACCTTATAGCATCAAAGGAATATTTTGAGAATTTTCTAGAGAGGATTTTACTTGGAAGAAAGGATATCAAATCCTACACCTCAATTTTATCTAGAAAGACCTTATTATTTTCTCATGAATTGAGACATTGATCATTATTCACTTATTTTATATGTTAAGTGTAAGCATAGATACAATGAGATAATTTGATATTTTTACTACTCTAGAATATTTATGTAATATTCTAAGAATACTCCTTATAAGATTATGTTTGGAGGAAAACAGATCAAACCCCACACCAAACATTTTCCCCTAGCAAGGTATTACTCTTTTGTCATGATTTGAGTCGTTCATAATCGTGTAAGTATAAGCGTATATACTTATTGGAAGTTAAAGAAATTTTAAAAAATACTATTCAAATATAAATGTTAATAATATAGATAGAGTGGCATAACATTTTCCCTCCCAAAGTTGAGAACTTTGTTTTGATGAAAAAGTAAATTTATATTAAATTAAGATAAAAGTATTTATAATAAAAAAGTGGGTGGGTTAACACATCCCATAGAGAATCAAACAAACCCTCATTGACAAGGGTTAGTAAACAAAGACACCAATAAAATACAAGTTTACCAATCATGATCATTGATGATCATTACATCAAAGAAAGTATATCATATTGGATAATGTGCCCTGGCATGTTATCTTGCATAAATTGCTAGTGATTATGGGATGGGAATCCTGACCTCTACATCATGATTAAGGCCTTCAATACTTGTGTCACTCCAATCAACAACTAGCCCAAGTAAAACTAGTTGAACATCATCCCACCCCCCAACCTAGTGGGATGAACAAGCAATATCAACATTAGGCTCTTGCCGCTCCAATCAACAACTAGCCCAGGTGAAACTAGTTGAACATCATTCCACCTCCCAACCTTGTGGGATGAAAAATAAATGTCAACATTAGGCTACTTCCTAATTGGTGAGGGTTGGGACTAGTACCTATATATGAGAGCACTTCTTGCGTATGACAAATACTGACAGTGAGAGTAGGAATACAAATGTTCCTGAGAAGAGCACTCTTGGATGATCTGGTTGATTATACAAAAAGCATTGGCCCAGTGTTCCAAAAGAACTTGCAGATGATCCAACTCCATGGAAAATTTCTTGGCTTGATATATATCTGTCACCACATATCATTAAAAACTTCTAATTTATCAGCATGAGTAAATGTGATAGAAGGTGTCTACTATTTAAAAATATTTTTTTCATGGGCCTTCTAAATATGAAAGAGCATGCTAATCCTAAAAAACTACCACACTTAAATAAGTGGGAGAGACAAATTAAATTATTCCCCAATAAGAACTTGGGTCCAATAAACTCTTAGAGATATAAATGGGGAATAAATAAATAATCCATTCCCAAGCTTACCTAGATCTTTTGCAATTCCAAAATAGGTGATTACAAGACTCGAGTACACCACAAAGAGGACATTTAGTATCAAGAATTCCAAGGTGCTTAAAACCTTTCCCTAATGGAAGGCCTTGACACAACAAGATCCACACAAAAAATATTGCTTGGGATCAACATAAGTAGCCCAAAAATTCTAAAATCTAGAATTCCATCTAGTCCTTGTAGAAAATATGTCCCAATGCTGATTGATCTTAGGCACTAGAATAATATGAGGAGATAACCATTTATACACCAAATGAGCCTTATAATTAAGCAAAGGAGTGTTAACATGCCATCTCCAGTCTGACCACTAAGGATGTTGCAAGTGCACACCAATCTTGTGCAACATAGAAAACGATATGATAGCAATAACATCATACGTATATTTATCCGCACCATTTAGCCTGAATGTGCATTTGAAATCATTCCATGGGATCCAATCCCTGGTCTGGTGAGAAAAGAAATTAGCTATTGTAAAAATACCATTTTTAAAAACCCACTAAGCATGAATCCATTGCACCCGAGCTAATGGATAACCTTGATGAAGAAACACATGGGACCACCAAATATTCATAGAATTAATGGATAAGCCTTTATGAAAGCCATCTCCTCTCCAAAAGATCTAAGGAGTGAGTTATTTCTAGGATTTCCATATACTTTTAATAACAAAGGAGCCAAAAATCTTAACAAAAATTGGAGCAACAATGAGAGAGATAAAATCCAACCCTCTCCATGCTCTATAGTTTAAGGGAAGACCAAAGGAAATGAAATTTCAAACCAAAAATTTCCAAGCTTTAGCTCCCTTGAAAGCCCTGACCACCCACTTAGCACATAGAGAAATACCTTGTCATATACAGTCTAGAAGACCCATCCCACCAAATTCTCTAGGAAGATAGCAAATATCCTAGACAACTCTATAAAATTTATTTGTTTTAGAAGAATTATTCCAAAGAAAATATCGAATGAATTTATCAAGATTCTTATAGAAACCTTGTGAAGGAACCCAACAAGAGGAATAGTATACATGTGTGGTAGCTAAACATTTAAAGCAAATATGAAATTTACCTACTAATGACAACTTCTTAGTAAGCCAGAAATAATGTTTCTTTCCAACTCTTTGAAGAACATAATTCCAAATCTGAGTAGGGGAGCCTAGAAAGGCAAAAGGAATACCAAGAAACTTAAAAACTTCTCCAATAGGATGATATCCTTGAAGCCAAGGTGGCATAAACAAGGGATACTGTCTAAAGAGGTCTTCCTCCATGGTATTCTAGAACCAAAGGCTATGCAAAAGGTGTTTAGACAAAATAGAGCATTAGAAATAGATTTATCCTCTTCCCTTATAGTAATAAAAAAGTAATCAACAATGTGACCATTAATAAGTTATCCCTGATAATTTGGAAGAGCAACTCCTTTAATAAGACCTATATAATATTGAGCAACTAAAATATAGTCGAAGGCTTCAGTAGCAAGCACATATAAAGAGGGATTAATAATACACCCTTGCCAAATAGACATAAAAATGCCCACTACTTCAGACTATAAATTTTTCAAATTCAGAATAGCCAAAGCATCTCTGAATAGCATAGCAATAGTCTGAATGAAAATTAGCTCAAATCCAAAGCTTTGAGCATAGCAAGAATGAATCTCCATTCAATGTAGTCATAATATTTCTCAAAGTCAATCTTAATAAAAAACATGTTCTGGTTTGACATCCAAGCCCATTCCATGTCGTCCTAGATAGCTAGAAAATTTTTGAGGATGTATCTTCCTTGAATAAAGTTAGTTTACGCTGATATGACTATCAAACGAAGAATAGGCCTAAAGCGAAGCGCCAAAGCTTTAGCAATGATTACAACTAACATTCAACAAAGTGATAGGCCTCCAATTAGTGATCAACTATGGATCCCATTCCTTGGGTATGAATTTGATATTACCCCTATTAATAATTACTTCCAAAGAGCCTACTCGAAGAGCCTCTAGATAAAATTTATGTAGATCAAAACCAACTAAGTCCCAAATACCGTTGTAGAACTCATAGGGAAATCCATCCACACCTAGTGGTTTATCATTTTTCATTTGAGAAAATTCATCCTCCAAATCTATAGGAGAGTATTTTATCATACTCTACTTTCTAATATCTAAAATATTAATTAGTGCAACTTCCATACAAGCTTCCAGTGTTTGCTTCCACTCATGGAAATAAGATTGAATGGAAAAAATATTAGTATTATGCTTGACAAAAGCATTAATTATCTTAGGAAGAGAGGTAAACATTATTCCATTATCTTGAATGGCATTGAATTGAGTAGCTTTCCTGGGAGGGCAAAGCCTTTGAAAAAAAAAATTGGTGACCCTATCACAAGATTTAATCCAATTAATATGGATTTAATTCGATATCCCTCAATATCATAAAGTTTAGTATGTTTAAGTTCATGCCTCAGATAGCAACATGAGACTAAATTTCAATATTAAACGGATAGGTCTCAAGCCTGAGAGAAGCTTTGGAAAGCTCATCATGAAGGACATCATTTGAATGTCTTTGGAACTATACCACATTTTTTGCCAATGTATGGATCAAGATAGTTGTATGAAAAATAACATCATTCCACCATTCTATCCAACCCAACTCTCTAGTAGGTCTAGGAACTATATTACAGACTTTGTGGATATGAATGTGGTGCTGAAGAAAGGAAGTATTGAAAAAAAATTATGACCTGTATTGTCTCTAAGGCAGGGATTTCATAAGCACATTAAACATTATGGTTGAATGATCCAAAGTAGTGGTACCAAGAATGGTT
Source organism: Wollemia nobilis (assembly GCA_028583015.1). NCBI lineage: Eukaryota > Viridiplantae > Streptophyta > Pinopsida > Araucariales > Araucariaceae > Wollemia > Wollemia nobilis. Next base: position 2,800,458 of record JAQPPZ010003109.1, on the reverse strand, counting down.
TCCATAAACATAGCTAAATAATTTATCCTATGAAAGAAAAACTACACATGATCTGAAAGCATGGCTCTATCCAACCTTTTCAAAATTATTGCATGACCAACCTAGAAATTGGAACACGTATATCACAAATTTTTAGGAAAATTCTAAGGAGAAAAATAAGAATTGGGGTCTGACAAATCCAAATTTTTTTCATGAAGTACCAAGCCTCTCTTTCTCCAATAGCCCACCACATGGGAAGTTGTCTTTTATTGTTTGCAGAGTTTTTAGTAATATTAAAATATAATATTAAAATATTCACACATAAACCAAAAAGTAGGTGGTAAAGAAAAATCACACCACCACTAGAGGCTACAGTGCTCTTGAGCAACATTGGAGGCATTGACATTAATAATGCCAAAAGATAATCCACCAACCTTAGGTAAAACCCAAAATGTTTGATTGGAGGGGTCCACACCCCATGAGACAAAACTATCTTTCCACCTACCTACCAAAAGAATGACAACTCCTAATCTACCAAGGGAATGACTGGTGGCATAAAAAAAGCAACCTAGCCAAAGAAAAGGGCAAGTACATTGTAAAATAAAGTCAAAAATCTTAATCTCTTAAAGATAAAGAAATTCAAGATTACCATAAAACGTGGAGCATAAAGCAATCTCATCTTGGACCAAGTATTTGTAGACTGGGTCCATCAGCCCTATAACATTCCATTATAAAAAATCATGGATATTGATCAAGACTCATATGTCCAACTACATCTTCAACATCTTTGAGGTTTGAAAGGGAATCATAAATATTATTGAGAAAATGCTCCTGGTCTACTTTCCAAAAATTTGTTTGACACCTTTTTCCATGGTGAACGAGGGATTCTCCCCATGGTGGGCTATAAGATCTTCGGCCATCGATAGAATCCCATTCAAGCTCTATGAATATTGAGGAATATTACCCATTGATATGCAAAATTGGAGAATTTGAATACTGAGTAGGAGTAGAGGAAGTAATAATTAAGCATTAATCAATGTTACATTAGCAACCATTTGTGAATCCCTAGAACTGGGTGTTATTGGTTGTGTGGTATGTTTCTTTGTCACCACACCATGCCCAGCTAGCACAAAATATAGAAGGGGTTGATGCAAGCTATTGGGAGCAGTTGTAGGGTTTACATTTTTCTCGTTATTACCTTTCTTCCTGACTACCTTCCACTCATATTGCCTCCCTTGGAAGTAGAGATAAATCTAGTAGTAACATGAGCCGTAGTAATCTTCTTAGCTTTAATATTATCCACCATTAAAGGGAAATATTTTATCTTATGGGCATCTGATTGGAAATGGTAACATTTATTAGGTAGTTTTATGTAGACAACACATTGATTGAACCTATAATCACCAACTTGGACATTAAAAATCTCCCTAAGGTATTTAGAAAGATCTATTTTGACACAAAAATACTTTTTATGGCATGAGGCATACAAATTTATCCATTTCAAAATAGAAAAATTCACCAATGGGGACCACAAGGTTTAGATAGTAAGGCTAGAGTGGTAGAGGAAGGCTAGGGAATTCAAACCAAACTAGATGCCACAAGAAAACATCATTAGTGACCAAAAAATCCTTGGTCCAGGGCTGAAAAATCGACAAGGAGCTACGAACAGACCAAGGCCTACAACTGAGGACCACTTTGGTCTATGAAACAAAAAACCCTTTGGTGAGGTTCTAAATACCATCAACCTGGATGCCATGCCAAGATTTTTGGACTCATTTTTGAAGGAGAATCTCGGTAGGGATACGACCTAGAAACTATCCTACCAATGTGTAGCACCCTAAAATTGGCATAGTTAAACCTTAGTAAAAAGATAAAAATTTGAATTTTAAACCCAAACCATGCATTACCCGCTTTCCTCATTTTCCATACCATTTTTAGGATTTGTTTTGACTGTTGGACGATATTGTTGTAGATCAGACGAAATCATCCCAGATCCGACGAATTCATCTGGAACAGAACGTCCAAATGATTTCATCCCAAAACAAAATTTTCATAATTAGCTTCTATTTCAACAGCTTCTCTAACATGGGCAGAAAGCATGTCTACGCAGTTAGAGTCTCCCCCATTGGATATCTCCCAAATTGGGATGATTTCCAACCTCCTAACCTCTCTCTAATCTATAGAAGCTAGGATTTTCTCACTTTATCCCCCTGAACCTCCTAGCTAATGGATTTCCCTGCAGAGTTAGTTCCTTATGCATTAGAGCATCATCGCCCCATCATTTGCATTCTGTATTTCATGTTTTCTTGTAGGAATTTTACTTTTTTTTTAGTCGGAGCAAGCTCGGACCATCGCAGGCGATTCCAGACAATTCTGGATGATCCTATCGAGGAGCGTAGATAATCTCGTACGAATGGAGGTGATCCTGACTGTAGTTCATATTGGGGGCAATCAGAGTGTAGAGTTTGCATTTCCTTGGACTTATACAAACCTCATAATCTTCATTCAGACATCCGAAATCAGGTATATTCTATCCTATTTAAGCCATTATCTATTTTCAACATTTATTCATGTTTTTTGTATCCATAAAAATCAGCATCGACATATATATTAGCTTAGATTCATCTTGGCCAAACCTATGAATTGAATGATTGAATATAAAATGAACACATCAAACCTATTATCAACCTAGGCACAGAAACTGCCACTCAAAAGTTTCCTGGTGAACCCACCATCCGTTGAAAATTCACCCTTATACCCCTCTCCCGAGAGGCGGGACCTTCAAAGGGCCTCTCAGTCAGAGGTATTGTCCCATCCTTCTTGCATCCCCCTTTCGGGCACGGATCCTATAGCCTAAAGGTAAGGATGCGTAAATTTGGAGCGATACATTTTGGTGAACCTGACGTGAAAACTAAAAACCTTTTGAAAACAATCCAAAAAAAATAAAAATAAAACATAAATGCATTTAGAATCAAAGATTGCATATCATATTTAGATAGTAGATTATAATAAAAGATGATTTGTCACAATTAATGTTGAGAATCAATTAGTAGTTATAGAGATTACTTCTGTACTTAGAGTACCTCAAACAAATAGGGTTCAACCTTTATGAGACAAAGTTAATAGGAGATTGAATATCATTGAGTCTAGATCAACCGAACTTAGGCAAATCAAGAGGTTTGTCCTAGATAGAATCTTGGATCCTGATCAAGTGACCTTGTATCATGAGTTTTAGAGAGCTTGCCATAGGTGGTTAGCAGATAAAAGAGCCCTTGTGTCTTCTAAATTGTACACCTTTGAGGAATACCTCGACAATGCAGTTGTAGTACATAAATTTCTATCTCGTATAGAGGATCAAGATGTCATTATTATAGATAGAAAGAGATGGAATAGAGTTCCTAGAGCTGTGTTATATCGAGAGTATTGTCATGAGCTCTATTTTTACAAGACAGAGTTAGAAGTAGATAACATCACCATAGCACATTTTTTTAAGTTCATGAAAAACCATTTCCAATTTGAAGAGGACCATTTCATGACTCCTGATGAACTTGATCCTATCAATGACATCTATAAATTTTTTATAGAAAACTAATCCATTATTTTATTATTATTATTTCTTGCATTTAGTGTGTTGTTTGTTGTCTTTATAATCATAAAAACAAAACAAAACAAAAAAATAAAAATATAATAAAAACAAAACAAAATCATAGCAAAAACATCAAAACATTTTCTTTTAAGCATTATAGTAGGTATATAATTAAAATATATACCTCCCAAATTTGTTGCAAATATATTAATATATATTTGCTAAAATCTAAATTTAAACATAATGACTAGACTCAAGAATGGAAAACAGACTGAAGTAGAAGAAGATTGGTTAGGAAAAACGATAAATAAACCAGATGTCCTTCTTGAAGACCCAATTCAGGAAGAAGGAACCCTAGACCAACAAGAAGAAGAGTTTGTTGATGCAAATGAACAAAGATAAATTGTTAGAGAGGAAGGATCCTCATCTCCTAAAATATCTTTGAAAGGAGCTGTTACTTTTGAGAACATGGAACATTTCTAGAAGTTCCTCAATACTAATATTGACACTCTTAATAGAGCAGTCCATATGGACAAGGATCAAATTAGTGACACTCAAGCAACCCTAGAAGACATATATCACACACACACTAATCCCTTGTCCTTCGTTGATCAAGAAAGTGATCAAGCTATACCATCCAATTTGGATATGGCTGCTATAATCCAAAACATGCAACAACAACAGGTTACCCAACCATCTAGAGTACCTGTTACCAATCCTAGGGTTATTCCCACACAAAAGAAACCATCATTCACTGCTCTATTTTGCCAAGTTATTGATCAACATACCTCAAATCAACAAAAGCCTAAAACAAAACCAAATACCAATTTCCAACAATATGGGGTACAACATAATGCTACAACAAATCTTCTTCATAATACTCTTCCTACCAACCATTTGCATAACAACAATATAGCATCTAATCCTTATGTCACGCCATCCTACGCTCACAAATACCATACTCATGTACCACCAAACCAATATGGTGGACAAACTGGTAATTTGGAAGCCATGGTGAAACAGTTAGTCTCTCGCATGGACCAGATAGATCTCTACCATCCCTCGTACAATTATTGAGAGATGTGTAGTCAGCCTCTAGATCCTATATTTGTAGCACAACCATATCCTAAAAAATTTCCTATGCCTATCCTACCAATATACAAAGGAACTAAAGATCCCATAGAGCATCTTCGTATGTTTAGGATATCGTGTCATGATATATCACATGATGATTTGTTATTACTAAAAATGTTCCCAAAAAGTTTAGGAGGGATGGCATTAGAATGGTATTATCAACTACCCACTCATTCTTTGATAAATTTCGAAGAAACCATCGAGTCTTTTGTGCATCAATTCAGTGCCTACATTGAAAGACATGTAACCATTAAAGATTTGTACAACCTAAAACAAGACAAAGATGAATGTTTTGCTGATTTCCTAGCTCGATGGAGACATTTGATAGGAAAATTGCACTTTGTGGTACCTTATCGGGAAATGCTGGATATCTTTATCAATAATTTACAAGAACAACTATCCTATGAGTTATCAACTGCTACCTTGACCACATTCGATCAAGCTATAGATTTAGGTCGAAGAGTGGAATATGCTCTTGTTAGGAGAGATCAATTTAAAAAGAAATATGATGAGAAAACATCCAGAAATCAATATAAAAATAAACAAGTTGTGGGTGATGGAGTCATTGATAGTAGAAATATCGCTACTATTAATGTTGTGAAAACAACAGAGAAATTTATACTGAAACCTCCTGATAAACCACCCTAAGAATTTACTAGGTTAAATCAACCTTTATCAACCATTCTCCCGCAATTACTAGCACGAGGATTGATCCAATTACCAAATATCCGGGAACCTGATCCAACTATACCCGGATACAGAGCTGATTTACACTATGATTTCCATAGAGGACCTAGACACGCTACCAACTCTTGTAAAATATTAAAACATAAAATACAAGACCTGATTGATAACAATGAGATGGAGGTGCAAGCCTTTCAACCTAAACAAAATCCTTCTAATAATGCTCAAAAGAACATTCCCCAAAATCAGAATAAATGCCAATCAATCATTGGACATATTTCAACATCCTTTACCAAAGCATGGTAAAGAGGTGGCTAATCAAATTGAGCATCATAATGTTCCCCCTCCTACCCGATATGTAGGAACTATTAGTGGACATTTACCTATTCAGGATCCACAAATATTTGACACAACTTTATCCATTGTTACGGCCAGACCTCTACATAATATTCGGACACCTGATCTTAGTGATACCGAATATGAGACTGAAAGTGACATGGAAATCACCTCAAATCAATCGAATAGTTCTAAAAATGAATCAGATGTTGTTCAACCCATCACAAATTCTATGGTTCTGAAAGAACCATTTCCTAGAAGAGTCACTACTCGACCATCTTCTCACCAATTAATTTCTAATGAACAAGTCATAAACGCTAGACCAAGACCCATTCATCATCCACAAAATAATATTGTAGGTACCATCAGAGTTGTTACTATACAACAGGCTCAAAATGCTCAACAAGATCAAACTCAGAACAATGGATCAACTCCATTTGTTTTGAAAAATCCCAATAAATGGAATCATGCACCAGTGTTCAACCTAAACCTCCTTATAATATTAATGAACAATTATCAAATACTACAGCTAGAATTTCCCTTTTTGAACTTTTAAGATCTTCTCCTACCCATAGGTATGAATTAATTCTCACATTAAGCCAAATGATGGTACCACAAAATATTCAACCTAAAGCCATGTCCAATACTATCATAACTCGAGAAGTCGATTCTATTGACTTTTGAGATAGAGATATACCGCAACATAGTTTACATAAGGATAACCCCTTATATATTACTGCCCTCATTGGAGATGTAATTAAATGAGTTTTGATTGATAATGGTTCATCTTTAAACATATGCACTTTTGACTTCTACCAAATATTTGGGTTTAGAAGTGACGAAATGAAAAGAACTGATATGATTATAAAAGCATTCAATGACAAAACACAAGAAACATGTGGAGTTATTACTATTCCATTGCAAGTTGGTCCTAGAACCTTAGACACGACCGTGTTTATTGTGCATTGCCCTTCATCATAAAATATACTTTTGGGTCACCCTTGGATCAATGCGATGCAAGCCGTTCCCTCAACTTTACATCAGTGTGTTAAATTCGAATTTAAAAATCAGTTGGTTACCATTCATGGTGATCCTAGACCCTTTGATATGTGTGCTTTGGTAGAACCTATTGGAGTTCAATTTTGCCCTACTCTGTCATCCACACATCCTAATTCTCATCATCCACCCAAATGTGTGAAACACACACTCATAACATCATCTAATTTTTCCCCACCAACCACACCTCTACATATAGTTCAACCATCTTTTGAACAAACCACATTAGGACCTCAAAAAGATCCTAAACCCACAACCAATGCTTCTTGTTTTACTCCTATAACTTCCATACCTTTAGAACCATCCATCGACATCTCTACAATGTTTACACCTATCAAAGTCATGTTTTCTGCATCCAAAAACATAGGAAATGATCCTTCTACCTCTTACAATCTTACTGACGAGCTCTTACCCGATTTATCTAAAATTCTTGTATCAGAGAAAACAAACGTTGCTATGCAAGATTCCCATATTTTAAATAAATCGCCACCCTCTCCTCATACCTTGGGCCTCCCACAGCCTATGGGAAGTATCTACCAAGTTGAAATTTGTGCTTTTATTTATAAGGGATATGACTGGGGAAGAATACCTAGAAACATCAAGACTCATTATGATGAGTATGCTCGTTGTTATTTCGCTAATGAGTATGTTAAAGCTAAACCTATAATGCTTAGATTGGGATATAAAGGGAAAGGTTTGGGAACTTCCCAAAATGGTATGAAAGAACATTTTGAGGTAGAACCATGGCCTGCACGATGTGGTGTGGGCCTATTTCCTAGTAAAGGTCAACCCTTCCCATTTGAGGATGATGACCATATTATATGTTACCAAGATTATTTGGATAAACGTGATGCTTTGCGTTTAAGGGATAATCCATTTACATGCAATATGATATCCATAACTTACCCTGAGATGATTTCTAAATTCGACGATGAGTTGGAGGGGGATATCTTCCACGATATCTCCGTTGAGTAATTGTTACATAGCAGATTTTATTTCGATGACTCTATACCTAGTATAGCCCAGCTTGAGGCCACGACTCCTCAAGATGAATTATCCAAGCTAACCTTGGAAGAAATACAAGAATTAGGTGTTTCACCTGCCCCATCTAATTTTGAGAGAGATCTACATATGGAAGTTGAAAACGTTATAAAAATTAACATTGGAACCGAAGATAACCCTCACATCATCAACATTGGATCAGAATTGAGTCAAGAAAAACAAGATAAATACATTTCATTCCTAAAAAAATATGAAGACATTTTTTCTTGGACATATGAAGATATGCCAGGATTAGACCCTTCTATAGTTATGCATCACCTAGTAGTCCATCCGGATGCTAAACCTGTTAAACAGAAACTTAGAAAAATGCATCCTAAAGTGGCCTTACTAGTCAAATGAGAATTAGAAAAACTATTGAAGGTTATTTTTATACAAGATATTGATTATGTTGAATGGATCTCAAATGTAGTTCTAGTAACTAAGAAAGAATCTACCAAAGTTAGGGTTTGCACAGAATTTAGAGATATTAATGTTGCATGCCCTAAAGATGATTTTCCTCTTCCCAACATAGATCAGATCATTGATTTTATTGCTGGGAGAAGAATGATATCCCTAATGGATGGATTCTCTGGTTATAATCAGATTAGGATAGCTCCTGAATATCAGGCTAAAACAACCTTTATTACCCCTTGGGGAACCTTTTGTTGGAAAGTGATGCCATTCGGTTTAAAGAATGTAGGTGCAACATATCAACGAGACATGACTTATATATTTCATGATATGATGCATGATATTCTACATGATTATGTAGATGATATTATAGCTCATTCCATCAAAGAAGATGATCATTTAGATGACTTAAGAAAAATATTTGATCGGTTAAGGGAATATCTTATCCGACTAAATCCAGCCAAATGTATATTCGGAGTTAAGTCCGGTAAATTATTGGGGATTATTGTTTCTTTAAATGGCATTGAAATTGACCCTCTCAAGATCATGACTATCACTGATATGCCCGCACCCACAAATATATCTAAATTATGAAGTTTACAAGGTAAGATTCAAGCTATTCGCCGCTTCATCGATAAGTTGGCGAACAAAACCGGACCCTTTCTTAACATTCTTAAGAAAGATGTCTCTTTTCATTGGGATGATGAATGCCAAGAAGCATTTGAACTCCTTAAGCAATATCTCCTTAAACCATCACTACTTTCCCCACCTAGATCTGATCATCCATTTATCTTGTACATTTATGCTTCAGATTTTGCCTTAGGAGCTATGTTAGCTCAACTTGATGATGAGAAGAAAGAACACGCTAATTATTACATCAGCAGAACCTTAATTAGTTATGAAACTCGTTATACAGTATTAGAGAAGTTATATCTCGTAGTCGTATTTTCTACATAGAAACTATGCCATTATATGCTCAGTCAGAAAATGTATGTTATTGCTAAATTCGATCCTTTATGATATCTCATGAGTCAATCGTACTTATCTGGTCGCACAACCAAGTGGGTTCTTGCGCTAAGAGAGTTTGAACTCACATTTATAGGACAAAATTCTGTTAAAGGTCAAATCATAGCATATCAATTAGCTGTTGCACCCTTAGAGTCTACCCATCCCCTCATCATTGAGTTTCCTGATGAATGCCTTAAATTAGAGGCAGACCATCCTAAGCAATGGTCCCTATACTTTGACAGAGCCCGATGCATGAGTGGGGCTGGTGCAGGTATTATTTTAATATCTCCACAGAAACATCTTATACCTTTGTCCTTCAAACTAACATTTGCTTGCACTAATAATACTGCTAAATATGAGGCTCTAATCCTTGGATTACGAGTTGCCTTGGCACTGAAAATTAAAAATTTATTAGTTTTTGATGATTCTCAACTTGTCATAAATAAAATCAATGATGTTTATTATACTAGAGAAGATAAATTATGCCCATATAAAACAAATGTCTTACAATTATTATCTTTATTTGATCAAGTTACCTTGGAAGCTATTCCTCGAACTAGCAATCGTGCGGTTGATGCTATGGTTGCAGCTGCATCTCTTTTGCCCTTGGATTTAGATGATGAATATGCTACCATCATTATTCATCGACTCTAGGAACCCGCTTCAAGCAAATCATGCTTAGAACCTTTGGATGTGTTTCTAATCAACGAAACTACTCTTGAACCATGGTACACTGATATATTTAATTTTCTTCAAAATGGGACCTTTTTTGAAGGTTGTAATTGCAACCAGCATCGGTTATTATGTAGACGAGTAAGTCACTTCATAATTATTGGTAATACCTTATATAGGAGATCTTTTGAAGGCATATTACTGAGATGTTTGAATCTAGAAGAATCTAGATCAGCTTTGAGTGAAGCCCACAATGGATCTTGTGGGGGGCATTTTAGTGGTAGCACCATTGCTAAGAAGCTCCTTAGGATAGGATATTTTTGGCCTACCATGGAAAATGATGCACATGATTATGTGCACCATTGCGACAAGTTCCAAAAACATGTTGAACTTGTCCATGCACCTACATAAGAACTGCAGGCTATTTCATCTCCTTGGCCCTTTTCAAAATGGGCTTAGACATCATTGGAAAAATCAACCCTGTGTCATCTGATGGACACAAATTCATCATAATCACCACTGAGTATTTCATGAAATGGGTTGAAGCTATGCCCTTAGCTTCTTGCACTGGAACCCAAGTTTCCAAGTTTATTTTTAATCAAATTATTTGTAGGTTCGAAATTCTTGCAAATCTCATCTTAGATAATGGAACTTGTTTCAAAAATAAAGATGTCAAAAAATTATGTCAAAAATATAAAATTCAACATCGTTGGTCCACTCCCTATTATCCTCAGGGTAATGGCCAAGCAAAAGAATCTAATAAAACATTAATCAAAATCCTCAAAATACTGGTCGAGATTGGCACATCCAATTATATCATGCTTTGTGGGCCTATCAAACTAGCGTTCGCACCCCCATTGATACTTCACATTTTGTTTTGGTTTATGACGCTGAAGCTATTTTTCCCTTTGAATTATAAGTTCCTTCTTTAGCTCTACTACCTCAAGATACTGAAGTAGGAGATGAATATCATGCTGGCAAATTTAGTCAGCTGGAACTCCTAGATGAAACATGCATCAATGCTTTGGATCATCTTCAAGCCTACCAAAATAGGCTTAAGAGAGCATACCTTAAGAAAGTTCATCATCGATCCTTTGAGATCAGTGACCTTGTCTTAAAAGAAAATCAAAAAAATACTAATGCAACTAAAGACCTTAAAGGTAAATTTGATCCCAACTGGCTTGGACCATATGTCATCACTGCTAAATTTGGATTAGGAGCATATCAATTAGCTACCTTAGATGATAAAGATCTTAAAGAACCTATGAACATTATGCATCTTAAGGGTTATTATGCATAAAATTGGGTCATTTCATCATTTGTATATATTGTATTTTGTATATTGTTTCATTTTAGCCATTTATATCCAAAAAAATTCAAAAATAGTAACAGTATTTATTCTTTCAATTCATCACTCAACATCAAAATATAAAAACATCAAAATCCTCAAAATCTTCAAAAACATATTTTATTTTCGTACCTATCAATTCTTGAAGTACTACAGTTATATTTTCAATTATTTTGGATAAATTAGCATTTATTTGGAATCCCACACTTTCACACTCACAGGCATAAATATCTTGATTCTATTTGGTATGATTATTAATCTCTCTTATATCAAAGTCCACATTTGAATTAAATAATTTTTTGAACATAGAGAACTGATCTTGTTATTTACTTGAACCAAGCATATATTTTCACATTAAAATGATTGCAAATTCAATATGATGCTACATAGTAGACGTGGTTTCTTGAGCGAAAAGTTTCCCCTTCTATCCTATCATGTACATGGTCTAGAATATTTGAGAATTGACAAAAGGACAAGCTCACCCCTACGTAGAATAAAAATCCCTTGCTTTACAGCCAATCCGAGCAAGTATCCCTAGTATAGGAAGCAAAAGAAAAAGTCAAAGCAAAAGAGAAAAAGAAAAATATTATTTTGTATCATCACAACAATATTTCATCATTATCTCAATATCAAGCAAAAATACAAAAAAAAAAAAAAAGAGAAAAGCAAAAGCAAAAGCAACAAAATCCCTTTCCCTACCCCTTGAAAAGAAAAGAAGGGTGAATGAGCTTGAATCCCTGGAATTCTCAATTATTCGAAAACTATGAGGTAAGCCCCATAATAGGTGGTTTGTGCCCAACCCGCTTGGCCTTGGGTAATTCCTAGCGTGGTGATATGTTTGTCACATTAGCGACCTTATTTTGTACAGACCTATGTCAGCTTATAGATTAGCTAGCTCTTGATAACCCAACTTACATAGTAGTCTGGTATGGTTACATGCATATAAATCATGGTCAAGGAACACTCATTTGGTTAATTCAAATTACTTGTATCAAATTTTCTTGCTCAAAATTGGTGAATGAACAATACAATTGCACACACATTTGTATTTGAGAGATTCTGTATCATTATGATAAAGCAAGATCGGTAATGAACTCACATTTGCACATGAGGGTTCCTTATAAATCTACATTTGTCTTTGAGATAATGTAAAATATTTTTGCAACTCTTTTTGAAATAATTTTATCTTCTTATTTCAGAACATCTATTTAGTATAAAAACAATTATATACATTGTTTTCAAAAATCACAAAATGCTTTCAAACAACATATGACACACATATAATCAATAAAGTCATGTTCATATTATTATTTTTTGTTTATCAAAAGTCAAAAATCAATCATGTAATAAAACTAAAATATCAATTTCTTCTTTGGATTTCGCGATGATGGTATAAGTCTATACCTATAATTCTATGCCTAGCGCAAACCATTGTTCTAATTTTATTTTCCATTTATTTTAAAAAATTCATAAAAACATATGACTTACATCATTATGTTACACAATTGAGCTTTAAAACGAATGAACACTTATTCTATTTCATGTCATTATGTCAACATTCAATTTTGCAATGATGGTATAGTTCCTAGGGACTTATTCAAAAATTTTATCACACTTAGGAATTTATGCCTAGCAAAATCATATTTATTTAATATGTCATGTATAATATTTTTTATGAAAATCTGAAAACAAATCATCACCATCATCACTTCCATCATCACAACACAAAGTCTTAAGATAGTCTCTTAAGCACTCTTTTACTTTTAACAATATTTATATCCTGGGATTAGCTTGACGACCTAGTGAGCGGCGACTCCATGAAATGGTCTATACCAGTGACAATGTCCTTTGAAATTATTGTTAGAAGTCCCTTTTATTTTTTCATCAAAACACACCACAAAAAAACCAATTTATTTACATCAAATTATTTCATTTCCAATTTTATAGCATGGCATAAATATTTTCTTTCCAACGATATAATATCATAAATAATTCATCACAAAATTCAAAATTAAAGCACCATACAACATATAAACAAGTTATATCATCAAAAATATAATATATATATCTCAATAAATTATGTACATCATTTGGATTGGTATGCCACAATCAAAACCCTAGCATACTCAATCCCCTAAAAAAAATATAATAATACAATCTGCCCTCTATAGCAACTAGCCTCGAGAAGCCCTCGAGCTCTCAGCCCCATCTCCTCCCCCACCCTGACATGGAGGAGGTGGTCCCATAAAGGTCCGAGCTGTGTCTTAGGTCCTTACCATCGATCGTGAGGATGTCCTCGACGATCCCATCATGATCGGCTCCACAATGGGTGCTGGTGTTGTACTTACAATGGCACTGAGAGGGGGGGGTGAATCAGTGTAGCTTTTTAATCAAGAAATAATAGCTCTAAAATAGTAGCAGTTAAAACTTATAAATAGATATAGCAAGAACAGCAAGAGAGCATCACACAACACAAGATTTTAACGAGGTTCACCAATGTGGCTACTCCTCAAAAATGACTGCTTGGACTACCATCCAAATCCAGCCTTTGCAAAGCAACAACTTTTACAAATAGTTTACCAGCACCCACTGGAAGGAGCACCAACCCCTGATTTTATCTGACCCAGCAGAAAGGAGCACCAACCCCTGATTTACCAGCACCAACTGGAAGGAGCACCAACCCCTAAATTGCCAGCACCAACTGGAAGGAGCACCAACCCCTTATGCCAAGCACCAACTTGGACTTCAAATCTGAAACTTAGAAGAATGACAGTGAGATACCTTTGCCTTTAACCAGACCCTGACTGATCTGCTTCACTATTTTGTCCTGTGCGCACTCTGCTCTCCCTGTGCTATCACTTCGCATAATCTGCTGCTAAACTGTCGAACGTTCGTCTTCTCCCCTTCGTGCACTCTGCTTCCTTTGTGATCTTTCACACTTAGAATGATTCGACGAAATGCACTCTACACACTACGATCGAATTTTGCACTCTGCTCTCTACGATCGAACTTCTCACTCTGCGCACTATCTGTGAACGTCGCACTTCAACAACACAACCAACTCTTCAAAATAGCCTTCCTTTTATAACCACATTTTCAAGATCAAAACCTTAATCTTAGTCGACTGTAACCCTAATCTTAGTCGGCTGCACAACCCTAAACTTCATCGACTGCAAACCCTAATCTTCGTCGGCTCACATTTAACTTTGTCGGCTTCAACTGCCTCTGTAACTCTTCTGTAGCTTTTGCCGTGAAACTACAACATGTCGCGATATCGCGACACCTTTGCCTCCATACACTTTCTTTTGGCTTTTGTCATGATATCGCGACACTTCTGCCTTTGTCGACTTCAACTAAGCTCTTGTCGCGATATCGTGACACTTCTGTCTTCGTCAGCATCAACTTTGCTTTTGTCGTGATATCACGACACTTCTCCCTTCGTCGACCTCCTTTCTGCTTTTGTCATGAAATCATGACACTTCTGCCTCCGTACTTCACATCTTGGCTTCTGTCATGAAATCATGACACTTCTCCTGTTGAAGACCTACTTTCTATTTCTGTCATGAAATCGTGACACTTTCTCCAACCGTACGCTGCCATCTCAATCTATCATGAAATCGTGACACTTTCTGCATCTGTTTGCTTTCTCTTCAACCTGTCATGAAATCATGATGCTATCAACTTTTCGTACGCTTTCTTTGCAACCTATCATGAAATCATGACGCTTTTAGCTTTCGTACGTCTTCTTTGCAACCTGTCATGAAATCATGATGCTTTTAGCTTTCGTACGTTTTCTTTGCAACCTATCGTAAAATTATTTTTTTGAATTGTCATGAAATCATGATGCTTTTAGCTTTCGTACGTTTTCTTTGCAACCTGTCATGAAATCATGATGCTTTCAGCTTCCATACGTTTTCTTTGCAACCTGTCATGAAATCATGACAGTTCTCATTTTGAACTCTTCCCTTTGCTGCATGTCATGAAATCATGATAGTTCTCATATTGAACTCTTTCTTCTGCTGTATGTCATAAAATCATGATAGTTCTCACTTTGACTTCTATAGCATGTCATAAAATCATGACACTTCTCATTTTACTTTCTCTCTCCTCGAACTTGTCATGAAATCATGACAGTTCACACTTCGAACTCTCTCTTCTGCAGCACGTCATGAAATCATGACACTTTATCTTGCTTCCACTTTGTCTTCTGACTTGTCATGAAATCGTGACACTTTTTCGTCCGTACAACTTTCCTTGCAATATGTCATGAAATCGTGACACTTTTCCTTCTCTGCCTTCCTACTCTCTTCAAGTCATGAAAATGCGACATGTCACGAAATCGTGACACTTTTCCAACTTGCTCTCTTTCTCTGCCAACATGTCACGAAATCGTGACAGTTTTTCCACTTGCCTTTTTCTCTGCCAACATGTCATGAAATCGTGACAGTTTTTCCACTTGCCTTTTCTCTCCAACATGTCATGAAATCGTGATAGTTTTTCCACTTGCCTTTTCTCTCCAACATGTCAGAAATCTTTTTTCAACATGTCAGAAATGTGATTTTCCACTTCTTTTCTCTTCCAACATGTCATGAAATCGTGATAGTTTTTCCTTCTTCTCTCTCTTCTAACATGTCACGAAATCATGATAGTTTTTCCAACTTTTTCTCTCTCCTCTAACATGTCATGAAATCATGATAGTTTTTCTTGCCTGCTGTATATGTCGTGATATCACGACACTTTTCTTACTTGTCTTTTTCTTTGATCTTTTGCAAATGGGCCACTATGGTCTTCTTGGAAACTCACAGTCCATACTCTGAATAACCTTTGAACTTCTGTCCTCTGCATCTGACTGACTTCTGAACTGCCTGTCCACTGCATCATTAGATCTAACTGACTGTGTTGACAACAATTACAATACTCCTGCTGCACCTTGCTCAACAATCTCCCCCTTTGGAATTGTTGGCAACACCTATGGAATTTCCTGTAACTCTTCTCCCCCTTTGTCAATAATACCAAAGGGCTACTGCAGACTCCCCCTGAGTCCATGCACAACATTCTCAGGCACAATTTGTTGCACTTAGCACAAATTATGATCATGAGCAAAAGAATAGTCAAATACTCAAATGCTCCCCCTGAGAAAGTGATCCCTGTAGCTAGTCACTTCTTGGGAAGTGTGACCACTCCCAATTTGTTTCGAAGGTACTCAAACACTTCCTTGGGCAATGGTTTTGTGAAAATATCTGCTACTTGTTCTGTGGTTGGGACAAAATCCAATTTAACCTCTCCTTCTACAACTTTCTCCTTCAAAAAGTGATACCTGATGGCAATGTGCTTTGTTCGTGAATGCATAACTGGATTCTTGGAGATGTTAATTGCATTGGTGTTATCACACTTTACTGATATTGGCTCACTAAAATTAATACCAAGATCTTTCAAAGTTTGTTTCATCCACAAAACTTGTGTACAACATGTTGTTGCTGCAATATATTCTACCTCAGCTGTAGATAAAGAAACTGACTCTTGCTTCTTACTGTGCCATGCAACCAATCTGTCTCCCAGATAGAATGCACCTCCATTGGTACTCTTTCTGTCATCTACACATCCAGCCCAATCTGCATCTGAATATGATATAAGGGTGAAGTCTTTACCTCTTGGATACCACAACCCATACTCCATAGTACCCTTGAGATACCGAAGAATCCTTTTTACTATTGTCACATGAGTCTCTTTGGGACTGGCCTAAAATCTTGCTACCATGCAAACTGCCTGTAGAATATCTGGTCTGGTAGCTGTTAAATATAGTAAGCTTCCAATCATTGATCTGTACATGGTTTGATCAACAGGTGGAGATTTGTCATCTTTACTCAACTTGCAGCCTGTTGTCATGGGAGTGCTAACTGGCTTACAGTCCTCCATTGTGAACCTTTTTAGCATCTCTTTCACATATTTGATTTGGGAAATGAATATGCCTTTCTCATTTTGATTAACTTGTAACCCAAGAAAGTAAGACAGTTCACCAATCATAGACATTTCAAATTCTTTCTGCATCTTATTTGCTAAGTCTTTACAAGATTCATCTTTGTTGCTGCCAAATATGATATCATCTACATAAACAACAAGAACAATGAGATGCCCACCTTCTATTTTGACATACAGATTATTGTCCACCATACCTTTCTTGAATCCCTGTTGAGAGAGATAGTTGTCTAGCCTTGCATACCATGCCTGGGGTGCTTGTTTTAATCCATATAAAGCTTTCTTTAATTTGCAGACAAGGTTGGGATCTTCACTAATTTGAAAACCATCTGGTTGTTCAATATAAACCTCTTCTTCAAGTTTCCCATTTAAAAAGGCTGATTTTACATCCATCTGATAAACTCTGAAGTTCTTGTAGACTGCTAAGGCCAGAAACATTCTGATTGCTTCTAGTCTGGCCACTTGGTGCAAAAGTCTCCTCAAAATCAATGCCTTCAACTTGTGCATAGCCTTTGCAAACCAGTCTAGCTTTATTCCTAACGACCTGTCCGTCTTCATTCAATTTGTTACGAAAGATCCATTTAGTCCCGATTATGTTTTTGTTCGCAGGTCTAGGTACTAATTCCCAGGTTTTGTTTTTCTCAATCTGGTCTAATTCTTCATTTATAGCCTTCATCCAACCTTCATCTTTGCTTGCTTCAGCAATATTCTTGGGCTCAATGTTGGATAACAAAGAGTAGTTACTTGCTACTCTTCTTCTTGTTTGAACACCAACTTTGGGGTCTCCAATTATTTGGTCTCTAGGATGATTTTTCTGCCAGCTGCCTATTTTGAATTTCTTATTCTCTTCTACTTCTGAATCACAACTTACATCATCTGAGTCAATTTTTTGTATCTTTTCAATTTCATTTTCCTCATCTCCTTCAATAACCTCTTCATAAATTGGGTAGTTCGTTTCATGGCTAATCACCCGTTCTTTACCTTCATCAAACTTAACATCAGCACTGTCCACAATTTTCTTTAGCCTCTTGTTGTAACATTTGTAAGCTTTGCTTCTTGGTGAGTAACCAACAAAAATACCCTCATCTGCTCTATCTTCAAACTTGCCAAGATTGTCTTCAGTTCTTTTGATATAGCACTTGCTACCAAACACTCTGAGGTATTTTGTTGTTGCCCTTCTTCCGAACCATAATTCATAAGGAGTTTTGTTTTCATGTGTTCTCAGCATGTATCTATTTTGGATATACACCGTAGTATGGACTGCTTCTTTCCAAAATCTGTCAGCTACTTTGCTTTTAGCCAACATAGTTCGTGCCATTTCTTGCACAGTTCTGTTCTTTCTTTCTACTACCCCATTTTGTTGAGGTGTCCTTGCTACTGAGAACTGTCTCCTAATTCCATACTTTTCATAGTATTCTGCAAACTCCTCTGAAATGAATTCTCCACCTCTGTCTGATCTTAAGCATTTGATCCTCTTTCCTATTTCATTCTCAACTTGGTTTTTGAAGATCTTGAACATATCAAAAGCTTCTGATTTCTGCTTCAAGAAGAATATCCATGTCATTCTAGAATAGTCATCAATGCACAACATAAAATACTTGTCACCATTTATGCTTTGTGTTCTCATGGGTCCACATAAGTCAGTGTGTATTAGTTCCAACGGTTTGCTGGTGTAGTATTCTTTAGTTTTGAAAGTGACTCTAGTCTGCTTCCCCTTTTGGCATGAAGCACAGATGTTGTTTGTAGGTTTGCTGATGGTGGGAATATCTCTTACAGCCCCTTTTGAGGTGATTTTCACTAGATTATCAAAACTGATATGGCCAAGTCTTTTGTGCCACAACCAATTTTCTTCTTCTTGTCCAATAAAGCAAGCTCCTTTTGCAGTCTCTGAAAGTGTATACAGGTTACCAGAAGTTCTTGACCCTGTTGCTATCAATTTTCCATTGTTGGTCTTCCTGACTTCACAACCCTGCTTCATAAAGACCACTTCATGACCTTTATCACAAATCTGACTTACACTCAGTAAATTATGTTTCAATCCATCCACAAATAAGACTTCTTCTGATTTAATCCTTCCATCATTAATTTTGACTGAGCCTTTGCCAACTATCTTGGCTCCATCATTATTTCCAAATTTTACTGATCCTCCTTCATATTTCTGTAACTTGTCAAATTTTTGTTTGTCACCTGTCATATGATTGGAGCATCCACTATCTAGTATCCATGGTACATGTTTATTCTGTGCTTTGAAAGCAGTTTGAACGATTAAAGATTCCTTTTCTTCCTTCAGTCTTTCTTTCCCTTTCCACATTGTTTTGATAGTGGTTTTGGGCTCTTGTTTAGTTTTTCCCTTATCAGCAGCTTGTGCATGTTTTACAGGAAGTTTCTCATTTTGTCTCATCCTGTTTGGTTGAACTTTTCTTCCCTAAAACTGATTTGATGAAAAAATGCTTCTACAGTTTCTTGCAATGTGCCCAAAATTGTGACAGTTATAACATTCTACTGTGTAATTCATCAAAGGAGAAAAAGCATTTCTACTTGTGAAATTTCTTGGTCTAACATTGTACTTGCAGTCTGAGATTTTATGACCATAGCCATTGCATTTAAAACAGAAACCAGAGAAGGGATAATTGAACCTGGGAGATGGTCTTTGCCATGTTGCCGTAGGAGCCATAGGTCTTCTTCTTCTTTGATGTGTGACATTGGTGAAACCATTACTGTCAGTTCTCCTTTCTGCCTGGCATTGTTGCTTTCTTTTGCAAGAGGCAATTTCCCTTGATCGACCTGTTTCTTATCTTCATTCTTTGTGGATTCTACATTTTTGGATTTTGAACCACTTGATGATTCTCCTTCGATAAAACCCAGACCAAACCTGATGCCTGTAGGTCTTTGGTCATTTATGATTTTATCCAGTTTCAAAGAACTTTCTTCACGTTTGTGATAACAACTGATTTTCTTGTTCATCTCTTCTAGCTGCATTCTTAGACCAATAGTCTCTTCCTCTAGCTTGCTGCAATAGTCTATTCTCATGGTTATTTGAACTTCGAGATCTTCGATGATTTTCTTAGATTCTTCTATCTGAACTTTTAAGCTGGTTATGATTCCATGTGCATCCTCAAGCTTTCTTGATAGTTTCTTATTCTTTTTCTTTTCTATCTCCCACTCTTCAAGTGTAGATATCAATTCACCTTCTAAGTCAACTTCAGCCTCGAGATTTTCACCACAAACTTCAGAGGTCATCCCTTCTTCTTTTTCTGATTTAACTTCTTCAAAAGCCATAAAAAGAGCTTCATCTCTTTCTTCTTCAGACTCATCATCGGAGCTATTTTCTGATGAACTAACATTCTTGGAGATGAAACTTTTCTTTTTGAAGTTGCCTTTTCTAAAATTTGCTTTCATCTTCCAGTCACCTCTTTCTTGGTGGGATCCTTCATCATTTTTGTTCTTCTCTTTCAGTGGACATTTAGTTGCAAAATGCCCAACACCTCCACAGTTGAAGCATTTGAATGGAAGCTTCCCTTTATATTTTCCTTTCCCCTTTTTCAATTTTCTCACAAAGTTTGCTTCCATTTCATCTGATGTCTCTTCTTCCTCGGACTCTTGTTTAGTGTTTTTATTTTTAAGGGCCTTGAAAGCTGCTTCTCTGTCAGTAGGTTTAGATCTTCCTATCCTCATCTCATAGGCGAGTTAAGGAACCATACATTTCATCTATACTAAAATAATTTAAATCTTTAGCTTCTTCTATTGTTGAGACTTTGGAATCAAATCTTTGAGGAAGGGATCTTAATACCTTTTTTACGATAGCAGAGTCATCGATATTCTCATCGAGTCCTCTGATAGCATTGATGATTCCATTGACTCTCAACATGAATGCCTCAATGTTTTCATCATCATTCATCTTCAAAGCTTCGAACTGAGCTCGATGTGTCTGCAACTTGGCTTCTTTGATCTTATCATCTCCTTCATGAACACTCTTCAATTTGTCCCATATTTCTTTTGCTGACTGACAGTTCATGACCTTTACCAGTTCACTGTCTGCTAATCCACACAAGATGGCATTCTTTGCTTTCGAATTGTTTTCAAACAGTTTCTTTTCCTCTGCTTCTTTTGGAGGAATGATAGGAATTGAATATCCACTCACTACTGAATCCTAGATATCATATCCCAAAGCACAGAGATATGTTTGCATCCTGACTCTCCAGAATGCATAATTAGATCCATCAAACAATGGTGCTTTGTTTGATGAGAAACCTTCACCACCTGCCATTGTGATAATTCCAAGATCACCCTAGCTGGTTAAGCTTGTACAGGGACTTGGCTCTGATACCAATTGTTGTACTTACAATGGCACTGAGAGGGGGGGTGAATCAGTGTAGCTCTTTAATCAAGAAATAATAGCTCTAAAAATAGCAACAGTTAAAACTTATAAATAGATATAGCAAGAACAGTAAGAGAGCATCACACAACACAAGATTTTAATGAGGTTCACCAATGTGGCTACTCCTCAAAAATGATTGCTTGGACTACCATCCAAATCTAGCCTTTGCAAAGCAACAACTTTTACAAATAGTTTACCAGCACCCACTTGGAAGGAGCACCAACCCCTGATTTTATCTGAGCAGAAAGGAGCACCAACCCCTGATTTACTGGAAGGAGCACCAACCCCTAAATTGCCAGCACCAACTAGAAGGAGCACCAACCCCTTATGCCAAGCACCAACTTGGACTTCAAATCTAAAACTTAAAAGAATGATAGTGAGATACCTTTGCCTTTAACCAGACCTTGACTGATCTGCTTCACTATTTCGTCCTGTGCGCACTCTACTCTCCTTGCGCTATCACTTCGCATAATCTGCTGCTAAACTGATGAACGTTCATCTTCTCCCCTTTGTGCACTCTACTTCCTTTGTGATCTTTCACACTTAGAATGATTTGATGAAATGCACTCTGCACACTATGATCGAATTTTGCACTCTGCTCTCTATGATCGAACTTCTCACTCTATGCACTATCTACGAACGTCGCACTTCAACAACACCACCAACTCTTCAAAATAACCTTCCTTTTATAACCACATTTTCAAGATCAAAACCTTAATCTTAGTCGGTTGTAACCCTGATCTTAGTCGACTGCACAACCCTAAACTTCATCGTTTGCAAACCCTAATCTTCGTCGGCTCACATTTAACTTTGTCGGCTTCAACTGCCTCTGTAACTCTTCTGTAGCTTTTGTCATGAAACTACAACATGTCATGATATCGTGACACCTTTGCCTCCGTACACTTTCTTTTGGCTTTTGTCATGATATCATGACACTTCTACCTTTGTCGACTTCAACTAAGCTCTTGTCGCGATATCGTGACACTTCTGTCTTCGTCAGCATCAACTTTGCTTTTGTCGCGATATCGTGACACTTCTCCCTTCGTCGACCTCCTTTCTACTTTTGTCATGAAATCATGACACTTCTGCCTCCGTACTTCACATCTTGGCTTTATCATGAAATCATGACATTCTATTTTTTTTTATCATGAAATCATGACACTTTCTCCAACCGTATGCTGCCATCTCAATCTATCATGAAATCGTGACACTTTCTGCATCTGTTTGCTTTCTCTTCAACTTGTCATGAAATCATGACGCTATCAACTTTTCGTATGCTTTCTTTGCAACCTATCATGAAATCATGACGCTTTCAGCTTTCGTACGTCTTCTTTGCAACTTGTCATGAAATCATGACGCTTTCAACTTTCGTACATTTTATGAAAAAGTTTTATTCTTTGCAACCTGTCAGAAATTCAACGCTTTCACTTATACATTTTCTTTGCAACCTGTCATGAAATCATGACAGTTCTCATTTTAAACTCTTCCCTTTGCTGCATGTCATGAAATCGTGATAGTTCTCACTTTGAACTCATGTCATGAAATCATGACAGTTCTCACTTTGAACTCTGCAGCATGTCACGAAATCATGACACTTTTCATTTTACTTTCTCTCTCCTTGAACTTGTCATGAAATCATGACAGTTCACACTTCGGACTCTCTCTTCTGCAGCACGTCATGAAATCATGACACTTTATCTTGCTTCCACTTTGTCTTCTGACTTGTCATGAAATCGTGACACTTTTTCATCCGTACAACTTTCCTTGCAGTATGTCATGAAATCGTGACACTTTTCCTTCTCTGCCTTCCTGCTCTCTTCAAGTCATGAAAATGCGACATGTCATGAAATCGTGACACTTTTCAACTTGCTCTCTTTCTCTGCCAACATGTCACGAAATCGTGATAGTTTTTCCACTTGCCTTTTTCTCTGCCAACATGTCACGAAATCGTGATAGTTTTACCACTTGCCTTTTTCTCTGCCAACATGTCATGAAATCGTGATAGTTTTTCCACTTGCCTTTTTTGCAACATGTCAGAAATGGTTTCCACTTCTTTTTCTCCCAACATGTCATGAAATCATGATAGTTTTTCCACTTCTTCTCTCTCTTCCAACATGTCATGAAATCGTGATAGTTTTCCCTGCTTCTTCTCTCTCTTCTAACATGTCATGAAATCGTGACAGTTTTTCCAGCTTTTTCTCTCTCCTCTAACATGTCACGAAATCGTGACAGTTTTTCTTGCCTGCTGTATATGTCACGATATCGCGACACTTTTCTTACTTGTCTTTTTCTTTGATCTTTTGCAAATGGGCCACTATGGTCTTCTTGGAAACTCACTGTCCATGCTCTGAATAACCTTTGAACTTCTGTCCTCTGCATCTGACTGACTTTTGAACTGTCTTGTCCACTGCATCATTAGATCTAACTGACTGTGTTGACAACAATTACAATACTCCTGTTGCACCTTGCTCAACAATCTCCCCCTTTGGAATTGTTGGCAACACCTATGGAATTTCTTGTAACTCTTCTCCCCCTTTGTCAATAATACCAAAGGGCTACTGCAGACTCCCCCTGAGTCCATGCACAACATTCTCAGGCACAATTTGTTGCACTTAGCACAAATTATGATCATGAGCAAAAGAATAGTCAAATACTCAAATGCTCCCCCTAAGAAAGTGATCCCTGTAGCTAGTCACTTCTTGGGAAGTGTGACCACTCCCAATTTGTTTTGAAGGTACTCAAACACTTCCTTGGGCAATGGTTTTGTGAAAATATCTGCTACTTGTTCTGTGGTTGGGACAAAATCCAATTTAACCTCACCTTCTACAACTTTCTCCTTCAAAAAGTGATACCTGATGGCAATGTGCTTTGTGCGTGAATGCATAACTGGATTCTTGGAGATGTTAATTGCACTGGTGTTATCACACTTTACCGATATTGGTTCACTAAAATTAATACCAAGATCTTTCAGAGTTTGTTTCATCCACAAAACTTGTGTACAACATGTTGTTGCTACAATATATTCTGCCTCAACTGTTGATAAAGAAACTGACTCTTGCTTCTTACTGTGCCATGCAACCAATCTGTCTCCCAGATAGAATGCACCTCCACTGGTACTCTTTCTATCATCTACACATCCAGCCCAATCTGCATCTGAATATGATATAAGGGTGAAGTCTTTACCTCTTGGATACCACAACCCATACTCCATAGTACCCTTGAGATACCGAAGAATCCTCTTTACTACTGTCACATGAGTCTCTTTGGGATTGGCTTGAAAGCGTGCTACCATGCAAACTGCCTGGTGAATATCTCGGTCTGGTAGCTGTTAAATATAGTAAGCTTCCAATCATTGATCTGTACATGGTTTGATCTACAGGTGGAGATTTGTCATCTTTACTCAACTTGTAGCCTGTTGTCATGGGAGTGCTAACTGGCTTACAATCCTCCATTGTGAACCTTTTTAGCATCTCTTTCACATATTTGACTTGGGAAATAAATATGCCCTTCTCATTTTGATTAACTTGTAACCCAAGAAAGTAAGATAGTTCACCAATCATAGACATTTCAAATTCTTTTTGCATCTTATTTGCTAAGTCTTTACAAGATTCATCTTTGCTGCTGCCAAATATGATATCATCTACATAAAAAACAAGAACAATGAGATGCCCACCTTCTATTTTGACATACAGATTATTGTCCACCATACCTTTCTTGAATCCTTGCTGTAGAAGATAGTTGTCTAGTCTTGCATACCATGCCCGGGGTGCTTGTTTTAAGCCATATAAAGCTTTCTTCAATTTGCAGACAAGGTTGGGATCATCACTAAGTTGAAAACCATATGGTTGTTCAATATAAACCTCTTCTTCAAGTTTCCCATTTAAAAAGGCTTATTTTACATCCATCTGATAAACTTTGAAATTCTTGTAGACTGCTAAGGCTAGAAACATTCTGATTGCTTCTAGTCTAGCCACTGGTGCAAAAGTCTCCTCAAAATCAATGCCTTCAACTTGTGCATAGCCTTTGCAAACCAGTCTTGCTTTATTCCTAACGACATGTCCATCTTCATTCAATTTGTTATGAAAGATCCATTTAGTCTCGATTATGTTTTTGTTCGTAGGTCTAGGAACTAATTCCCAGGTTTTGTTTTTCTCAATCTGGTCTAACTCTTCATTTATAGCCTTCATCCAACCTTCATCTTTGCTTGCTTCAGCAATATTCTTGGGCTCAATGCTGGATAACAAAGAGTAGTTACTTGCTGCTCTTCTTCTTGTTTGAACACCAACTTTGGGGTCTCCAATTATTTGGTCTCTAGGATGATTTTTTTTCCAGCTGCCTATTTTGAATTTCTTATTCTCTTCTGCTTCTGAATCACAATTTACATCATCTAAGTCAATTTTTTGTATCTTTTCAATTTCATTTTCCTCATCTCCTTCAATAACCTCTTCATAAATTGGGTAGTTCATTTCATGGCTAATCACCCATTCTTTACCTTCATCAAACTTAACATCAACACTGTCCACAATTTTCTTTAGCCTCTTGTTGTAACATTTGTAAGCTTTGCTTCTTGGTGAGTAACCAACAAAAATACCCTCATCTGCTCTATCTTCAAACTTGCCAAGATTGTCTTCAGTTCTTTTGATATAGCACTTGCTACCAAACACTCTAAGGTATTTTGCTGTTGCCCTTCTTTCGAACCATAATTCATATGGAGTTTTGTTTTCATGTGTTCTCAGCATGTATCTATTTTGGATATACACCGTAGTATGGATTGCTTCTTTCCAAAATCTGTCAGCTACTTTGCTTTCATCCAACATAGTTCATGCCATTTCTTGCACAGTCTTGTTCTTTCTTTCTACCACCCCATTTTGCTGAGGTGTCCTTACTGCTAAGAACTGTCTCCTAATTCCATACTTTTCACAGTATTCTACAAACTCCTCTGAAATGAATTCTCCACCTCTGTCTGATCTTAAGCATTTGATCCTCTTTCCTATTTCATTCTCAACCTGGTTTTTGAAGATCTTGAACATATCAAAAGCTTCTGATTTATGCTTCAAGAAGAATATCCATGTCATTCTGGAATAGTCATCAATGCACAACATAAAATATTTGTCACCATTTATGCTTTGTGTTCTCATGGGTCCACATAAATCAGTGTGTATTAGTTCCAATGGTTTGCTTGTGTAGTATTCTTTAGTTTTGAATGTGACTCTAGTTTGCTTCCCCTTTTGGCATGAAGCACAAATGTTGTTTGTAGGTTTGCTGATGGTGGGAATATCTCTTACAGCCCCTTTTGAGGTGATTTTCACTAGATTATCAAAACTGATATGGCCAAGTCTCTTGTGCCACAACCAATTTTCTTCTTCCTGTCCAATAAAGCAAGCTCCTTTTGAAGTCTCTGAAAGTGTATATAGGTTACCAGAAGTTCTTGACCCTGTTGCTATCAATTTTCCACTGTTGGTCTTCCTGACTTCATAATCCTGCTTCATAAAGACCACTTCATGACATTTATCACAAATCTAACTTACACTCAGTAAATTATGTTTCAATCCATCCAAAAATAAGACTTCTTCTGATTTAATCCTTCCATCATTAATTTTGACTGAGCCTTTGCCAACTATCTTGGCTCCATCATTATTTCCAAATTTTACTGATCCTCCTTCATATTTCTATAACTTGTCAAATTTATGTTTGTCACCTGTCATATGACTGGAGCATCCACTATCTAGTATCCATGGTACATATTTATTCTATGCTTTGAATGTAGTTTGAATGATTAAAGATTCCTTTTCTTCCTTCAGTCTTTCTTTCCCTTTCCACATTGTTTTGATAGTGGTTTTGGGCTCTTGTTTAGTTTTTCCCTTATCAGCAGCTTGTGCATGTTTTACAGGAAGTTTCTCATTTTGTCTCATCCTGTTTGGTTGAACTTTTCTTCCTTGAAATTGATTTGATGAAAAAATGCTTCTATAGTTTCTTGCAATGTGCCCAAAATTGTGACAGTTATAACATTCTACTGTGTAATTCATCAAAGGAGAAAAAGCATTTCTACTCGTGAAATTTCTTGGTCTAACATTGTACTTGCAATCTGAGATTTTATGACCATAGCCATTGCATTTAAAACAAAAACCAAAGAAGGGATAATTGAACCTGGGAGATGGTCTTTGCCATGTTGTCGTAGGAGCCATAGGTCTTCTTCTTCTTTGATGTGTGACATTGGTGAAACCATCATTGTCAGTTCTCCTTTCCTGCTTGGCATTATTGCTTTCTTTTGCATGAGGCAATTTCCCTTGATCAACCTGTTTCTTATCTTCATTCTTTGTGGATTCTACATTTTTGGATTTTGAACCACTTGATGATTCTCCTTCGATAAAACCCAGACCAAACCTGATGCCTGCAGGTCTTTGGTCATTTATGATTTTATCCAGTTTCAAAGAACTTTCTTCACGTTTGTGATAACAACTGATTTTCTTGTTCATCTCTTCTAGCTGCATTCTTAGACCAATAGTCTCTTCCTCTAGCTTGCTGCAATAGTCTATTCTCATGGTTATTTGAACTTCGAGATCTTCGGTGATTTTCTTAGATTCTTCTATCTAAACTTTTAAGCTGGTTATGATTCCATGTGCATCCTCAAGCTTTCTTGATAGTTTCTTATTCTTTTTCTTTTCTATCTCCCACTCTTCAAGTGTAGATATCAATTCACCTTCTAAGTCAACTTCAGCCTCGAGATTTTCACCACAAACTTTAGAGGTCATCCCTTCTTCTTTTTTTGATTTAACTTCTTCAAAAGCCATAAAAAGAGCTTCATCTCTTTCTTCTTCAGACTCATCACCGAAGCTATTTTTTGATGAACTAACATTCTTGGAGATGAAACTTTTCTTTTTGAAGTTGCCTTTTCTAAAATTTGCTTTCATCTTCCAGTCACCTCTTTCTTGGTGGGATCCTTCATCATTTTTGTTCTTCTCTTTCAGTGGACATTTAGTTGCAAAATGCCCAACACCTCCACAGTTGAAGCATTTGAATGGAAGCTTCCCTTTATATTTTCCTTTCCCCTTTTTCAATTTTCTCACAAAGTTTGCTTCCATTTCATCTGATGTCTCTTCTTCCTCGGACTCTTGTTTAGTGTTTTTATTTTTAAGGGCCTTGAAAGCTGCTTCTCTGTTAGTAGGTTTAGATCTTCCTATCCTCATCTCATAGGCAGTTAAGGAACCATACATTTCATCTATACTGAAATAATTTAAATCTTTAGCTTCTTCTATTGTTGAGACTTTGGAATCAAATCTTTGAGGAAGGGATCTTAATACCTTTTTTACGATAGCAAAGTCATCGATATTCTCATCGAGTCCTCTGATAGCATTGATGATTCCATTGACTCTCAACATGAATGCCTCAATGTTTTCATCATCATTCATCTTCAAAGCTTCGAACTGAGCTCGATGTGTCTGCAACTTGGCTTCTTTGATCTTATCATCTCCTTCATGAAAACTCTTCAATTTGTCCCATATTTCTTTTGCTGACTGATAGTTCATGACCTTTACCAGTTCACTATCTGCTAATCCACACAAGATGGCATTCTTTGCTTTCGAATTGTTTTCAAATAGTTTATTTTCCTCTGCTTCTTTTGGAGGAATGATAGGAATTGAGTATCCACTCACTACTGAATCCCGGATATCATATCCCAAAGCACAGAGATATGTTTACATCTTGACTCTCCAGAATGCATAATTAGATCCATCAAACAATGGTGCTTTGTTTGATGAGAAACCTTCACCACCTGCCATTGTGATAATTCCAAGATCACCCTAGCTGGTTAAGCTTGTATAAGGACTTGGCTCTGATACCAATTGTTGTACTTACAATGGCACCGAGAGGGGGGGTGAATCAGTGTAGATTTTAAATCAAGAAATAACAACTCTAAAAATAGCAGCAGTTAAAACTTATAAATAGATATAGCAAGAACAGCAAGAGAGCATCACACAACACAAGATTTTAATGAGGTTCACCAATGTGGCTACTCCTCAAAAATGACTGCTTGGACTACCATCCAAATCCAGCCTTTGCAAAGCAACAACTTTTACAAATAGTTTACTAGCACCCACTGGAAGGAGCACCAACCCCTGATTTTATCTGACCCAATAGAAAGGAGCACCAACCCCTGATTTACCAAGCCCGGAAGGAGCACCAACCCCTAATTTCCAGCACCAACTGGAAGGAGCACCAACCCCTTATGCCAAGCACCAACTTGGACTTCAAATCTAAAACTTAAAAGAATGATAGTGAGATACCTTTGCCTTTAACTAGACCCTAACTGATCTGCTTCACTATTTTGTCCTATGTGCACTCTGCTCTCCCTGTGCTATCACTTCGCATAATCTGCTGCTAAACTGTCAAATGTTCATCTTCTCCCCTTCGCGCACTCTGCTTCCTTTGTGATCTTTCACACTTAGAATAATTCGATGAAATGCACTCTGCACACTACGATAAAATTTTGCACTTTGCTCTCTGCGATCGAACTTCTCACTCTGCACACTATCTGCTTACTTCACACTTCAACAACACCACCAACTCTTCAAAATAGCCTTCCTTTTATAACCATATTTTCAAGATCAAAACCTTAATCTTAGTCGGCTGTAACCCTGATCTTAGTCGGTTGCACAACCCTAAACTTCATCGACTACAAACCCTAAACTTTGTTGGCTCAAATTTAACTTTGTCGGCTTCAACTGCCTCTGTAACTCTTCTGTAGCTTTTGCCGTGAAACTACAACATGTCACGATATCATGACACCTTTTCCTCCGTACAATTTATTTTAGATTTTGTCATGATATCGTGACACTTCTACCTTTGTTGACTTCAACTAGCTCTTGTCACGATATCGTGACACTTCTATCTTCGTCAACATCAACTTTGCTTTTGTCATGATATCATGACACTTCTCCCTTCGTCGACCTCCTTTTTGCTTTTGTCATAAAATCATGACACTTCTGCCTTCATACTTCACATCTTGGCTTCTATCATGAAATCATGACACTTCTCCTGTTGAAGACCTGCTTTCTATTTCTATCATGAAATCATGACACTTTCTCCAACCGAACGCTTCCATATCAATCTATCATGAATCATGACACTTTTTGCATCTGTTTGCTTTCTCTTCAACCTATCATGAAATTGCAGTAGATGCTACCACTATGGTCTTCTTGGAAACTCACAGTCCATGCTCTGAATAACCTTTGAACTTCTATCCTCTACATCTAACTAACTTCTAAACTGCCTGTCCACTGCATCATTAGATCTAACTGACTGTGTTGACAACAATTACAATACTCCTACTACACCTTGCTCAATAGCTGGCAGTGGTACCCTTTGTCCCTCTAGGACCACATGATAGTATAGCCCCTGGTAGAATGTGGTCTAAGAAATAGACCACATCAGATCCTGAGTGCTTGCCCCTCCAATCTGAGCCTTGAGCCATGTAGCCTCGTCCTGTAGCATCTACACTTGAGCCCGGAGGTGGGCAACCTTAGCTCGGAGAGTTGCTATCTCGTTGCTCTCCCCTACCTTGATACCCTTGCCCTTATCGGGTGATGGTGGTCTCTCTCCCTACTGAGAAGGGGCTTCCCTCTCCCTCCTCCCTATCTATTGAGGTCTCTATGGAGCCTAACCCATCCTATGGTGTCTCTCCTATGGAGACTGTCGCTACTCTCTCCCGTCGCAACCCCATGCTACCTCAATAGCAGCCTGGCATCGCCTCCCCATTTGTCGCACCATGGCATGCATTGGACACTGCACCCTCATCATCCAAGTATGGTGAATGCCTATGTACTAGGAATTGTACCCATCTATGACCCCAGCATCATCACCATCCACTGGCTGGATGGGGGCATCATCTGTGTCCTAAATCTAGAACTACTGCATGTCTGGAGACTCGCTCAATGTGGTACTATCCTAGATAGTCTAGGAGTACTTGTAATCCCTGAGAGAAGGGATCCCCTACTATAGATCAAACTATTGTAGAACTCGATTATAGCGATGGAGCTCTACCTCTCCTCACTCCATCCATAGCCAGTAAACATGACTGATGTGAGCCAACTCCTTCCCATCCTCTGCCCACTCGAGGTGCTCTCGCCATGGCCTCCAGGTGATCTGGTCCAAGATGAGGTCATCTAGCAACCTCCATGACATTGGCAGATCTATCCTCCACTGTGACCCCCTCTATAACCACCAGTATAAAACCTGAGGCCTCTCTCGATCAACCCTGTCAGTGGGAGCCCTATAGGCCTTCGCATCGCGATGTGCTCCTAGCACCAAAACTATAGTAGCGATGTCAAGACCAGAAATCAGCCTCCCTTGTATACGACCCCATGTAGGATCCTATACAAGTGGTATAGCACAAATTTTTCCCATGAGTATCTATAGCGGTGGTCTCTCATATCGCAGACCACATCTAAGAGGAGCTAGGGTAATCTGCACCCGCTCTGGTGGCACAGCAGTAAGCCACCTACCACACCTACCAAAACTCGAGTCAACCTAGATGCCCCAAGCATCTGCCTTAAAGACTTAATGTTCACTTTGCCCTTCTCTAGGGTAAAGCTCGGGTCCTCGGTCAACCTCATCATTGCTTGGCCCTAATTGGCCACAGGCATCATTAACTGTCCCTGTATAGGGATCCTCATGATCCTCCATATGTCCTCTAGTGTGGGAGCCATCTCCCCTGTCGATAACTAGAAGCAGGGTGACCCTGAATACCATATCTCTGCTAGTGCTATCAGTAGCCCCATGTTTATCGGTATTTGTGGCATCTCTGCCACATGCTACAAACTAACCTGAGACAGTCGGTGGTGCTCTGCCTGATCGATCGCGACTATGTCATATCGCAGCCCACCATATTTCTATTCCTGACTCTTTAGTAATCCCCTCTACAAAAAAAACAATAAAATTCATTAATAAACCAATCATTAAAATAAAATTAAAAACATTTTAATCAAGCTTACTTTCTTAAAAATTATGATATCATCCACCATTGGATGATATCGTCCCAAATTGGGAAAAATCGTCCTTTGTAGGACAAAATCATCTATGATTTCATAACTTGGGGATCGCCCCTTGTTGGACAGGATCACCCTTAGATCACCGATTTCGCCCTCTGACGAAATCGACGATCTAGGGACGATTCTGACGAAATCAAGACGATTTCGTCCCAATGTCGTCGACGGCCTAAAAACAGCCGCGATGCCCCAAAATAATCAAAACTTCAAACAAAAAATTACACAAATTAGATTCAAACCTAATTTACTAGGATTAGATCCTTACCTGTAGCCCACGCCGGACCTTTGTCGATCGATGTGTTGTCTCCATTTTCTCTCTGCAGAGCTCTAGAACAGTAAAAATGAATAGTAAAAATGAATTAGGGTTTTACCCTATTTTTCTTAATTTTATTTAAAAAAAACATTTTTTTTAATTTTGCTTTTTCGTGCTTTTACCTCAAATGTTTGATTTGGGTAAAAACACAGAGGGGGCACCATAGTAAGCAGTCGTACGATTCGACCTAGAATCGTCATCTAGAAAATTAAGTAAATTTTTGCTTTCTCGTAAAATGGGAAAAACTCATCTTTAACGCATTTTTTTCAAAAAATTTTCTAAAGAGGGGGCAAAATGTAGCACCCTAAAATTGGCACAGTTAAACCTTAGTAAAAAGATAAAAATTTGAATTTTAAACCCAAACCACCCATTAACCGGCCGTTACCCGCTTTCCTCGTTTTCTATGCCATTTTTAGGATTTTTTTTGACCGTTGGACGATATCATCGCAGATCAGACGAAATCATTCCAGATCTGATGAATTCATCTAGAACAGAATGTCCAGACGATTTCTTCCCAAAACCAAATTTTCATAATTAGCTTCAGTTTCAACAGCTTCTCTAACTTGGGCAGAAAGCGTGTCTACGCAGTTAGAGTCTCCCCCGTTGGCGATCTCCCATATTGGGATGATTTCCAACCTCCTAACCTCTCCCTAATCCTATATAAATTGGGATTTTCTCAGTTTATCCCCCTAAACCCCATAGCTGATGGATTTCCCTGTAGAGCTAGTTTCTTATACATTAGAGCATCCTCGCACCATCATTTGCATTTTGTATTTCATGTTTTCTTATAGGAATTTTATTTTTTTTTCAGTCAGAGCAAGCTCGGATCATCGCAGGCGATTCCATATGATTTCAGATGATCCTGTCGAGGAGCGCAGACGATCTCGTACGATTGGAGGTGATCCTGACTGTAGTCTAGATTGGGGGCAATCAGAGCCCAGAGTTTGCATTTCCTTGGACTTATACAAACCTCAGAATCTTCATTCAAACATCCAAAATTAGGTATATTCTGTCTTATTTAGCACATTCTCTGTGTTCAACATTTATTCATGTTTTTTGTATCCATAAAAATCAGCATCGACATATATATTAGCTTAGATTCATCTTGGCCAAACCTAGGAATTGAATGATTGAATATAAAATGAACACATCAAACCTATTATCAACCTAGGTGTGGAAACTGCCACTCAAAATTTTCCTGGTGAACCCACCATCCGTTGAAAATTCACCCTTATACCCCTCCCCCGAGAGGCGGGACCTTCAAAGGGCCTCTCAGTCCAAAGTATTGTCCCATCCTTCTCGCATCCCCATTTTGGGCGTGGATCCTATAGCCTGAAGGTAAGGATGCAAAAAATTTGGAGTGATACACAATGTATGGATTTCCATCCAAGAACAAGTAGTATTAAACTCACTCAATGGGATAACAACATTTGAAGGAGAAATATTACCTCATGATAAACTTTGGGAATGAACTTCTATGGTTTATTATTAATATTTATTTCCATTGCTTCCTACTACAATTTCAACAGAATTTGGATCTGTTGATTGAGCTCCATCCATAGAAAAGAGGTTCAATACACAATATGATAGAGTAAAGTAAGTGAAAGCAGCAAAAAAATGCCCTAAGAGGCATCCCACACACATTCCAAAGTGGAGAGGTAGTATGGCACCAACAAAACGAAACCCTAATGCATGCAACTTCTTCCTCTCATTTATATTGAATTTTGATTTAAATCTAAGAAATTTGATTAGAAATAGAGGAAGAAAATATTATTAGCCTTGTAAATGGTACATGTTTGGTATATGTTGTATCAGGTGGGTGATGTATAAAGGCTAGAGAAAATAGGTATTTGAAGACGTTAAGGGTTTAATTTTTCAAATTAAGATTAAAAAAATCAATATTAAATTAAATATTATTTAAATATAAATGTTAAAAAACATGACGACATTCTAAATTATTGTATATCTAGATCGATAAATAATATTTTATAATGTATATCAGTTGAAATAAAACAAGAAAATGTAAAGATAAAACATATAACATATAACAATTCAAGGTTTTGAAATATTAGCTATCATCTATCTATATAGTTTCTATTTGATTATTTTTATTAAATTATGGAATCATGACAACTACTATGAGATCAATTAAGACATATACACCTTCTCTTTCTATCTAATACTATTTTCACTCTCTTCAAATTGGTAACTTTTCTTTAATAAACATTGAAATAATTTTTTTATGGAAGAGATAGAATCTCCTTAAGCCAATTACCTTATAACACGTCAACTCTTTTAAGATGATGATAAGTATATAATGGTTAACTTATTTATCACTTTGTGTCCTTTATACACATGCTACATTTTTCAAAACTAGTTATTTCATAAATAATTAAGAAACAAAAATGTTATTTGCCTAGTGTGTTAAGCAAACCAAAGAGCATTGTAGGTTTGAATTCTGGATTTCTCTATTTTTTGTTAATTTGGTGATGTGTTTTCTATTCAAGGTATTATTTGCTCTAATTTGCTTGACATTGCATTATTTCATATAATGATATCCATCTATCATCGGTCATTGTTCCCTAGAGTCTCAATCCTTGAAGTGATAAATAACTTAGTTTAGTAGGTTTATCATTTGTGATAATAGTATGGAGTCTCTCCATACATTAGAGTTAGATAAGCATGTGCATTCTGTGAATTTTAATTAGAAATAAGGATCCATTGCATGTAAGGATGGATTAGGTGAGGCTTTGATAGGAATATCTTTTTCATTTGGATGTTTATTTATTAGTTGCTCCCATATCACTTGATAGTTTCAATTGTTTTCCTATTATACTTAAAAAACTTTTTTATTTGTTTTTTGATTGGACAAATAAAATATTGCAAGATTTATTATTTAATATTATTAGATATAATATCATAAACAATAAATTTTATTAATTTTTATCAAATGCAAGTTCATTTAATATGGCAATATCAAATATATTTTTAATTATAAATTAATTAAAATTTGTATAGAATTTCCATCTTAGATGTTGGTTACAAGGATTTAATTTGTCACTAAATCAATTACTAAATATCTTGAATAAAATATGTATTGTTATTATAGGAAATTTACCTAAACACTTATTAGTCCTTATTAAAGCTAATAGGTTATTGTAGACTATTGCATCCAACTCACTCAAATTTCAATTAATATTCAATAAAGCAACCAACGATATGGATTTTTTAAATCAAAGTTAGATATTTTGATGTTACCTTGCATTACATAGAAATCTTAGCATAGTTAGACTATTTTATGTAATTTGGCTTCAAAAATTATGCAAGAAAATAATTAAATATTGGTATCTAAGAATGACATAATATTGTAAATAACTACATGTAAGTAATTAATATTGACATGACATCTCCACAAATATATAAGCTATTGTTCACTAACATGATTTTATCATGATTTGAGTCATTGATCATTGTGTAAGTATAAGCATATATATACTTACTGGAAATTAAAGAAATTTTAAAAAATACTATTGAAACTTAAATGTTAATACAGTAGCTAGAGTTGCAAAGAAGCTAAAGAACACAAGCTTATATTGAGAGGGGGGGTGAACATCATAGCACCCACTTTTTAATTTCTTTCCAAACCAATATCAATTAGTGTCCTTAATTGCAATAACCAAATATAGCAGTGTGCATTAATGACATAGATAGCAATAGTAAACAAGTGCACAAATCACCACACACAATTGAGACACAAGATTTAACATGGTTCCCCCAATGTGGGGTACTCCACAAGATAATATCCTTATAATATTTCACATAGAAATAAGGATCCTTATCCCAATACAAATGATTACTTTGATCTACTCAAAGCTAGGCAATCCATTGATCTGCTCAAGTAGGCAATCCACTGATCTACTCATCTAGGCAATCCTAATCTGCTCAGGTAGGCAATCCACTCATCTGCTCAACAAGGCAATCTTGATATACTTAGGTAGGTCATCCACTAATCTGCTTAAGAAAGCTCACCAAGAACTTTACCAAATATGCTCTAGAAATCTCACTAAGAACTTGTCCAAAATCTTCTCAACAAGCTCACCAAGAACTTGCTCAAATATACTCAACAAGCTCACCAAGAACTTGCTAAAAATCTACTTAACAAGCTCACCACTAACTTGCTCAAATATGCTCAACAATCTCACTAAGAACTTGCTCAAAATCTGCTCAACAAGCTCACCAAGAACTTGCTCAAAAATTGCTCAAAAATCTCACCAAGAACTTGCTCAAATATGCTCAACAAGCTCACTAAGAACTTGCTCAAAATTTGCTCAACAAGATCACCAAGAACTTGCTCAAAAACTGCTCAACAAGCTCACCAAGAACTTGCTCAAAAACTGCTCAACAAGCTCACCAAGAACTTTCTCAAAAATATGCTCAACAAGCTCACCAAGAACTTGCTCAAATTTTGTCCCAAATCTGTCCACAAATCTGTCCCAAAAGCCTTCTTAAAGGCTCAACCAATCATGCTCAAGTAGCACTTAAATCTCATCCACAAATCTATGAATGCAAGGCTCAATGATGAACTCAATAATAAAATGCAATGCACTCTACAATGGATGACAACAATGATCCACAATGATCTCAACTCAAATCAATCTCAACTCAACTCAAGTCTTATAGAAGCATAAAGATAATTGTTAGAGACTCAATATGTTCTAATATCAAAGCTCAATCTCAACTCAAATCAGAATTATAGAATATTTTGTTTCATGGAACTTGAACAATCACATCACTTAATCAATTGACTAGGCTCAATCAACTCAACTCAACCAATCACCACAAGGGACAACTCTTTCTCACAAAACCCTAGTCCAAACATGTATCAACCAACTCAAATGTTTCCAACAATGCTCAACCACAAATCTCACATAACAATGATACTCATGTTCTTTTCTAACTCAAGTTATTTTGCATAACCAATGGGCTTCAACAACTATGCTTATAAAACAAGGTTTAAACACAACTCTCAAACCAAAAAACCTTGAAGCATTCAACCAACCACTTTCAAAAAGGAAACCACAATCAATCCTTTTCTCTCCAATGATATTTCAGAAATCAACCACCATAAATAAAGTCAATGGAGAATATTGCTC
Source organism: Wollemia nobilis (assembly GCA_028583015.1). NCBI lineage: Eukaryota > Viridiplantae > Streptophyta > Pinopsida > Araucariales > Araucariaceae > Wollemia > Wollemia nobilis. The sequence continues at coordinate 2,762,341 of JAQPPZ010003109.1, read as the reverse complement.
ATACCTTTTTGATGCCTTATTGGTTGTCCACTAAATCTGCCACACTCAACAAACTTCTTTTTCAATTTTCAACAAGGGTTAGAGATCATGATTAATATCACAACAATAATATCCAAATAACACCTTATCACTCCTACTCAATAAGATACAACATGTCCCCTCATGAAAGAATTAATCACCTTTGAAAAAGAACAAAATAACCTTCACTTTTGAAACCCTTTATAAAAATAGAAATATCTCTTTACATACACATTATTTCTCCCTCTAAGTAAGTTAATCAAATATCCCTCAAAATAAGCTTTCCAAAGATATATAATATGATATACTTTCAAAAGGATAAATACCAAAAATCTCTCTTTTTTAAACATGCATCACAACCCTTATTCCTCCTAGGGCAACTTTAGAAAAATAAAATATATTAAAAAAATTATTAACTTGCCTTTGTCCCTGACGGGATTTGATCTCATGATGTCTCCTTGCTTAGTGCTTTAACCACACCCAACCTATCATTGGGCCACATGCCCTCATGTGTCCAAAGGGACACGAACAAAAACTTATATCATAAACTTCTACACCCTTCGAAAACTTAACAATGCTTTGAGCGCTTCAACAAAGAAAATAACCATGGTGGGACTCGATCGTAGGACCTCCTGCATAACACACATCGCATGAACCGCTAGGCCAAAGATGCCTATGTGTCTTATTAAACTTCGTGAACGATTTTTCAATAGACCAAAGTCACACTTCTCTCTCTTTTCACAATTCGTTCCCCAATCGAAGGCATTCAAAAAAATAAGCGTTGGGATCATGAAGTCTAAGATTTTGTTGACGTATATATAAGCCTTTCCTCTTTCTTTAGACGTTTGCACTATAAATTAATATAGCCTTTCCTCCTTTATTTAGTCGGCGCTATAATTAATATATTTAATTTTAAAATTTAAATTTAAATTTTAAATAATTTAAAATTTAAACTAAATATTTAAAATTAAATATCTCCATCACTGGGGCACCTTTTTCGATGAAACAAAAAGCCAACCTAGGTTTTAAGAAAAACCCATTTCAAATATGCCATCCATGGTTTTAAATAAAACCTTTTATTTTTCCTACCTTGGTTTTCACAAAAATCCTATATATATCCATGCTCTCCAAAATATCATAAATATTTATTTATGAAATGCTTTGGCCACCAAAACTCAATGTGATCCATGTGACATCAATGACAACATAAAAAACTCAAATTACCAATAATCTCCCCTTTTGTCATTGATATCAACACCTCAAATGCAAAAACCACAATCACTACAAAAATGATATCTGAGAATCAAAGTTGCTCCCCTTGACTCAATACTCTCTATGGAGGCTTATCCCCCTAACTCAATGCTCTCTTTGGAGGCTACTCCCCCTAACTAAATGCTCTCCCCCTTACTCAAATCTCTCCCCCTTTGACATCAATGGCAAAAGGGACACCTATGGGGCTAAAAGATATGACTCTTAAGCTTAGCCCCCTCACCACCTTCTCTCTTGAGGTGATTAATTTTGGGGTGGGAGTACTTTTACTCCCATATTACATTGTTTCTTTCCTTTATCAACTTCCTTCCATATTGCTATGATATCCTTCTCTTGATGAATTACTTGATCTTCTTGTATAGAACATGTTTGACCTTCTTTTATTGAACCTATTTGACCTTCTTGTCTTGAACCTATTTGGAATTGAGTCCTACACCATTTTGCAATATGTCCAAAGTTATTACAATTAAAACACTTGATATTGTAGCCTTTGGATGGTGCCCATATCTTGAATTATTTCTTGAAATAATTTCCATATCCATTCCTTTCCTGAACCCTGTATTGTGAAGTTTTGTTTTCATGACCATTATGATCATGACTTCTAATTTGTGTAGCTCTAAAACCAAAACCACGTTGCTCATTTTCTTTGCACTCAGAAGCTCTATGACCAATCCTGTTGCATAAGAAGCAATATCCCTAAAAACCATACCTTCTTCCTTTGAAGTTTCTTCTAGAAAAATCAAACTTCTTTGATCCATGGATCCTGCAGTGTATAGCCCTGTGTCCAAATCCATTACAAGAAAAACAATGTCTTTGAAAATCCCTTTGTTCATGCCTTGGTTCCTCATACCTTTCTTGACCATTATCCTTATGATCATTTTCAACTTGTTCATTGCATCCTTGAACCTTCTTTGTAGTATCTAAATCCTTTTCCTTAGTTTCTTCCTTGCTTTCCTCTTCAAGAATTTCTTTTCCTTTTGAACTTGATTCACCTATCTCAAAACAAGATCCAAACTGAATGTTTGAAGCCATAGGAACTTTGGAAATTTCTTCATAAAACTTAGGTGCTTCCTTGCTTTCATATGTTAGAACTTCCTTTCCTTTTGAGTGTGATTCCCCAAACCTGAAATATGAGACCTTTGGTTCTTTGGGACCTTCCTCTTCTTTCTCTTCATTTGTGTCAAATAGCAAATTGGCATCCATATTTATTATCTCTGAAATACATGTTTCCTCTTAGTGAAAATATCTTGACCTTTTGAGTCATGTGATGGATCAAACTTCTCAAGTATGGAACATATCAATTCTTTTAGATTCTCCTTAACCTCTTGTAGTTGCTCATGGATATCATTGAAGTCTTCCTTTAGATCAACTGAGACATTTGTCTTTCTTACAATGTTCTCTTGCTTAACTTCTTCTGTTTGGAGTGAATTTTCTTCTTCTACTTATTTTATCCCATAGAAAAACCCTTCTTCATCTTCACTATCACTAAGATCATTATAATATTCTATAGCAAATAAACTTTCATGATTTCTTTGACCATGCCTATTTCCTTGATGTGTCATCTCATCTTCACTATCACTGAAACCATTGCAATATCCCGATATGTGATCTCTTTGACCACATACAAAGCACTATTCTCTTTCACCTTCTATTCCTAGAAATATATGTTCTTCCTTTTCATCATCTGACTTGTCTCTATCACTGTGATCTGAGCTATCACTTGCTTCTACAATGTAGTAAGTTTTCTTTGTCTTACAAAAAATTTCTTCTTCTCATACCTATTTTTCTTGAATCTGTCATCTTTGTCATGCTTATGCTTTCCATATTATTTTCTTCTGTGACCCTATTTTTCATCATCACTATTTTATTCATGTGGACACTTGTGTGCATAGTGACAAAAATCACCACACTTGTAGCATTTGAATTTCTTCATATCCCTAAACTTTATTAAGTCGTTTTTCTTTTTGATGAAGTTAGCTTCCTCATCATTATCTGAATCTCTATCTGTCTCTGGAACTTTCCATTTATTTTTCTCTAAAGCCTTGAATGCAATATCTTTTATTGGAACCTGATGCTTACTCGCCCTCATCTCATAATTTGTGAGAGTTCCTTGTAGTTCCTCCATTGTTATCTTGTTGATATCCATTTTTTCTTCTATTGCTGAAACCTTTTCATCATACTTCATGGGAAGTGATCTCAAAATTTTTTGAGTAACTTCTGATTCTTTCATCTCAAATCCTAGGCCTCTCATGGTGTTAGTAATCTCATCAACTCAAAGTAAAAACTTTGCAATATCTTCAAAATCTTCCATTTTCAATTCCTCAAATATTTTTCTATGAGTTTGTAGTTTTGCCAAATTTACCTTGGAATCCTCTTCATAAGTATTTCACAACTTGGTCCAAATTTCATTAGCTGAATTACATACCATGACCTTTGCAAAATCTATTTCAAGTAGCCCACTCAAAATACAATTCATTGCCCTTGCATTGATCTCAACCAATTTCCTAATAGTCTTATCTACCTCGGGATCACCTTCAACCTTATACTCTTTTAAAACCATATTCCATACCTCATATCCTTGAGATATCAAGTAGTTCTTAATTCTCATGCTCCAGAAAGCATAATTGTTACCATCAAATAGTGGATCCTTATTTATAGATAATCCATTCTGTGAAGCCATCTGTGTTCTTATAGAATATACCCTCAAGTTGTTAGCCTTTTCGAAGGAACCCACTCTGATACTAATTGAAGAACACAAACTTATACTGAGAGGGGATGTGAATAGTATAGCACCCAATTTTTAATTTCTTTCCAAACCAATATCAATTAGTGTCCTTAATTGCAATAACCAAATATAGCAGTGTGCATTAATGACATAGATAGCAATAGTAAACAAGTGCACAAATCACCACACACAATTGAGACATAAGATTTAATGTGGTTCCCCCAATGTGGGGTACTCCACAAGATAATCTCCTTATAATATTTCATACAAAAATAAGGATCATTATCCCAATACAATTGATTAATTTTATCTACTCAAAGCTAGGCAATCCACTGATCTGATCAGGTAGGCAACCCACTGATCTACTCAACTAGGCAATCTTGATCTACTCAAGTAGACAATATACTAATTTGCTTAGCAAGGCAATATTGATCTACTCAAGTAGGAAATCCACTGATCTGCTTCAACAATCTCACCAAGAACTTTCCCAAATATGCTCTAGCAAGATCACTAAGAACTTGCCCAAAATCTAGTCAACAAGCTCACTAAGAGCTTGCTCAAATCTTCTCAACAATCTCACTAAGAACTTGCTCAAAATTCGCTTAACAATCTCACCAAAAACTTTATCAAATATACTCAACAATCTCACTAAGAACTTGCTCAAAATTTGTTCAACAAGCTCACCAAGAACTTGCTCAAAAACTGCTCAACAAACTCACTAAGAACTTGCTAAAATATGCTCAACAAGCTCACTAAGAACTTGCTCAAAATCTACTCAACAAGCTCACCAAGAACTTGCTCAAAAACTGCTCAACAAGCTCACCAAGAACTTGCTCAAAAATTGCTCAACAAGCTCACCAAGAACTTTCTCAAAAATCTACTCAACAAGCTCACCAATAACTTGCTCAAATTTTGTCCTAAATCTGTCCCAAAAGCCTTCTTAAAGGCTCAACCAATCATGATCAAGTAGCACTCAAATATCATCCACAAATCTATGAAGGCAAGGCTCAATGATGAACTCAATAATGAAATGCAATGCACTCTACAATGGATGACAACAATGATCCACAATGATCTCAACTCAAATCAATATCAACTCAACTCAAGTCTTATAGAAGCATAAAGAGAATTTTTAGAGACTCAATATGTTCTAATATCAAAGCTCAATCTCAACTCAAATCAAAATTATAGAATAATTTTTTTCATGGAACTTGAACAATCACATCACTCAATAAATTGACTAGGCTCAATCAAATCAACTCAATCAATCACCAAAATGGACAACTCTTTCTCACAGAACCCTAGTCCAAGCATGTATCAACAAAATTAAATGTTTCCAACAATGCTCAACCAAAAATCTCACATAACAATGATACTCATGTTCTTTTCTAACTCAAGTTCTTTTGCATAACCAATGGGATTCAACAACTATACTTATAAAACAAGGTTTAAACACAACTCTCAAAACAAAAAACCTTGAAGCATTCAACCAACCACTTTTGAAAAGGAAACCACAATCAATCCATTTCTCTCCAATGATATTTTAGAAATCAACCACCATAAACAAAGTCAATGGAGAATATTGCTCATACATTTTTGATGCCTTATTGGTTGTCCACTAAATCTGCCACACTCAACAAACTTCTTTTTCAACTTTTAATAGGGGTTAGAGATCATGATTAATATCACAACAATAATATCCAAATAACACCTTATCACTCCTACTCAATAAGATACAACATATCCCCTCATGAAATAATTAATCACCTTTGAAAAAGAACAAAACAACCTTCAATTTTGAAACCCTTATTGATGCAAGAGCATCCAGGGCAGCACAACAATCTTGCATCACCAAAAAAAGACAAACAAAAGAAACAAGCAAAAAAAGTTCTAAGTTTGAGAAAAAATATATATAATGTTCAAAGGTGTCGCGATATCGTGACATAAAATTTGTCGCGATATCGCGACACCATCAGCATCATGGCAGGCGCAAAATAATTTGTCGCGATATCACGACATAAAAGTTGTCGCGATATCGCGACACCATCAGTATCACGATGGGCACAAAATAAGTTGTGATATCACAACATAATAGTTGTCGCGATATCGCGACACCAACAGCACAACGGTGGGCACAAACTTAATGGTCGTGATATCGTGACATAACAGTTGTCGCGATATCACGACACCATCAGCACAACGGTGGGCACAAACCTAAGTGTCGTGATATCGCGACACAAAGGTTGTCGCGATATCGCGACAACCTCCAATCAAGGGCGAAAGCAAAACTCAAGTGTCATGATATCGTGACATAAAGGCTATCGCAGTATCATGATGGACTTAGAACAAAGCAAGAGCTAACATGCAGATGTCGCGATATCGTGACACCTCGACAAAGAAGGTCGAAGGGCGAAAAAGTGTCACGATATCGCAACACATTGGCGAAAGAGAGCCAAAGGCAAAAAAGTGTCACGAAATCGTGACATGTCACATTTTTACGACCTGGCTAAGAAAGAGAAGGCAAGTTTTCATGGACTATTACAGAACGACAGTTGGCGGTTCCAGAAGCCATTAAGGCAGTTCTAGGAAACTGTTGCAGCGGTTATAGGGACGGTTGCGAACGATGTTTACAACAAGAATATTTGATGATAAAAAGGGATTTTTTTGAAGGATTGCACAGGCTGGAGAGACGAAGGCTGCGACTTCTTTTGGCATTTTCTTACTGTGTAAATTTTTATGGTTTTGAATTGTAAAGCTTTCCATGCTTCAAAATAAATTGCGTCTTTTGAAATAAAATTGCGTCTTTTATTTGTTATTAAAATTGGCTCCCCATCAAGTGGTATTAGAGTAGTAAGATTCTGAGTGTGTGAGCAAAGTGCTAAACGTGAGGCAGCTTGCACCAGTATCTAGGGTTATGGGTTCTAAGAAACTATGAAGCAAAATGCCGCTACAAAGAAATCGTGGTGCTAGAAGGAATGTGGTTCCTGAAGGAGACTTTCGAGCATTGCAGAGGCAAGTGCAGGCCCTGCAGGAAGAATTGTGTAGAGGAGTAGAGCAAAGAGGAGAAGACCAAAGTGATGATGATGCTTGCGGAGTTGAAGACCCATCTGAAGAAGAAGAAGAAGCAATGAGTGCTGCAGAGTCTCGAATGATTAAAGTTATTTCTCAAATTGGGAAAATGCCGAAGATTGATGTATCCACATATTCTAAAAATTTAAATCCAGAAGAATTAATTGACTAGATTAATGACATGGAGGAATATTTTGAATATGAGGAATTTGAAGATCTAAATCGAATTAAATTTGCTAGAACAAAGTTGAAATGCCATGCTGGCATATGGTGGAAAGGAGTGCAACTAAAAAGAAACCAGAGAGGAAAAGAAAAGATCACCAGGTGGGATCAAATGGTTGAAAAACTAAAACGATAGTTTATTTTGGCAGATTACGAATTAGATCTGCTAAGAAAAATGCAGAGTTTGCACCAGTCCAGCAAGTCTGTTAAAGAATATACAGAGAAATTTTTTAAAATTTCTATCAGAACTGGCCATACAGAAGCAAATAAAGAGAGAGTAGCCCATTACATTAATGGGTTGAGAACCAGTGTGCAAGAAGAATTGAGTTTGGTCCGAATGAGGACCATTGAATATGCTTACTAGTTTGCTCTGAAATTGGAAGAGAAACTAAACCATAGATTTGATAGTAAGCAAAGAGGCAGAGGTCGTGGTGGAAGAACTAGTGGAGGTAAATATGATGACAAAAAGCAGACTGGTGAAACCAGCAATCACCAGGAAAAGAAAGAGGAGAATGCTTACTGACCTCATAATTAGAACAATGATTATCAAAGGGGACGAGTTAGAGGTGGACGTGGATATGGCAGAGGCAGATTTCGTGGAACCTGTTTCAATTGCAGAGAAGAGGGGCATCAATCATATGAGTGTCCCAAACACCAAGAAACACTAAACAAAAGGCCTGAAGGTAATGCTAGAGCTACGGTTTTTGAGGATGGTGTTGAATCTGAACACTTTGAAGAAGCAAAGTGAGAAGTGATGATCACAAGGAGAACCTTGTTGAACGAAGAGAAGGAACTAGATCAATGGAAAAGCCTGTTCCGCATGAGGTGCAAATGTTCAGGTAAAATTTGTAATATTATTATTGATAATGGTAGTACAAATAATTTGGTTTCTGAGGAAATGGTAACTAAGTTAAACCTAGAAAGAAGACAGAACCCACATCCATACCAGATTGCATGGTTGCAGAAGGACCATAGAGCATTGGTCAGTGAACAATGTTTGGTCAAGTTTCAAATTGGAAGATACCAGGATGAGGTCCTGTGTGATATTTTGTTGATGGATGCTTGCCATTTGTTGCTGGGAAGACCATGGCAATTTGATAGACATGCAACGCATGATGGGCATGCAAATACCTATTCTCTGACAAAATATGGAGTACGCCACAAACTGAAGCCATTGAAGGAGGTTGAGGAAAAGGTATGCAATAATGCTAGAATTTGTTTAGTAGATGGCAAAAAAATTTTGGATGGTCTAAAGAGGGATTCAATGTGTTATGCATTAATTTCTGCTGTAAAGAGAAAATAAAATACTGACATTCCAGTAGAAGTTACCCATTTGTTAGCAAAATTTCCTGATATTATATTAGACAATGTGCCTAAGGGTTTACCACCAATGAGGAATATTAGTCATCAGATTGACTTAATACCAGGATCTAGCTTACCCAATAAGGCTGCCCATAGAATGTCTCCTGTAGAAAATGAAGAATTGAACCGCCAGGTTCAAGAATTGTTGAGGAAGGGTTTGATTCGAGCAAGTTTGAGCCCTTGTGCAGTGCCAGCAGTACTTGCACCAAAGAATAATGGCGAATGGCGAATGTGCACTGATTCCCGAGCCATTAATAAAATTACCATTAAATATCGCTTTCCATTACCCAAAATGGACAATATAATGGATTGCTTGAGTGGAGCTAAATACTTCACTAAGATTGATTTGAAGAGTGGATATCACCAGATACGTGTTAGAGAGGGTGACGAATGGAAGATAGCCTTTAAAACCAGAGAGGGTTTGTATGAGTGGTTAGTTATGCCATTTGGATTGACTAATGCACCCAGTACATTTATGAGGCTGATGAATGAGGTATTGCATGACTTCCTAGAAAAGTTCGTGATAGTTTATTTGGATGATATTTTAATTTTTAGTAAAACATTAGAAGAGCATTTGATGCATGTTCGAACAGTTTTTGAAAAACTGCGTGAGGAGCAGTTATTAATTAATATACAGAAGTGCAATTTTGTACAGAAAGAGTTGATTTACCTGGGATTTGTCATCTCAGAGGAGGGTCTGAAAATGGATCCTGAAAAGGTAAAGGCTATCATTGAATGGCCTGCCCCACAAAATGTAACAGAGGTAAGATCGTTTCATGGTCTTGCAAGTTTCTACCAAAAATTTATTATAGACTTTAGCAGTATTTGTGCGCCCCTAACAGAAACTATGAGAGGGGATAAGAGAGAATTTAAGTGGACTGCCAAGGAAGGTACCAGTATGGACATATTGAAGAAGAAAGTGACATAATAGACCATTATGGCACTTCCAGATTTTAATAGTGTTTTAGGTTGACTGTGATGCTAGTGGCAGCGCCATTGGAGTCGTATTGAGCCAAGAAGGTAAACCTGTTGCATATTTTAGTGAAAATTTGAATGATGCTTACAAGAAATATTCTGTTTATGATCAAGAGTTCTATGCTATAATTCAAGATATTAAGAAAAGGAGACATTATTTGCTAACCAAAGAGTTTGTTTTATATACTGACCATCAAGCTTTGCAGTATATAAATAGTCAAGGTAAACTTAACCAGCGGCATTTGAAGTGGGTTGAATTCCTATAGAGTTATACCTTTGTACTGAAACATAGAAGTTGAAAATCTAATAGAGTTGCAGATGCCTTGAGTAGAAGGCATAATTTTTTTATGGAAATGAGAGTGCAGGTTGTTGGGTTTGATGAACTCAAGAGTTTATACCCAGCAGATCTAGATTTTGCAGAGGCATGGATGGCATGTGTGTCTCCTACTACTGTGGATCATACTAAGTGGTTGGATTTTATGATCCAAGATGGGATGCTATTTTGACAGAACCAGTTGTGCATTCCACGCAGTTCCATGAGGGAAAATTTAATCAAAGAGAAACATAGCGGAGGACTAGCAGGGCATTTTGGTCGAGATAAGACCATTGCTCTCGTTAGTGAGAATTACCATTGGCCGCAGTTGCAGCCGGATGTGACCAAATTTGTGTAGGGTTGTAGAGTGTGCCAGATGGCAAAAGGAGTTAGCTAGAATATAGGAATGTACCAGCCATTGCCTATACCAAAGAGACCGTGGGAGGACATCAGTATGGATTTTTTTCTTGGTCTGCCAAGGACACAACGTGGAAATGATGCCATTTTTGTTGTTTTTGATAGGTTTTCGAAGATGGCTCATTTTATTCCATGTCAGAAGACAAGTGATGATGTTCATATTGCAGGCTTGTTTTTCAGGGAGGTTGTGTGCCTTCATGGTCTACCCCAAAGCATTGTCTCGGACAGAGATACCAAATTTGTGGGTTATTTTTGGAGGAGCCTGTGGAAGAAGTTGAAAATAGAATTGAAATTCAGTTCTGCGTACCACCCGCAGACTGATGGACAGAACGAAGTAGTCAACAGAAGTTTGGGTAACATTCTACGATGTCTAGTAAGAGATAAACCCAAGGGATGGGATCTAATTTTACCACAGGCAGAGTTTGCTTACAATAATTCTATCAATCGCAGTACTGGTAAATCCCCATTCTAGATAGTGCATGGGAACAGCCCGAGAAACGCTTCTGAGTTGAGGCCGATGGATAAATGAGACAAGCGCAGTGCTAAAGCTAAAGACTTTGCAGCACACATGAAGAATTTGCATGAAGAAGTACAACAACATATCAGTAAAATGAATGCTACTTACAAATCCTGAGCACATCAGAAGTGGCATTTCAAGGAATTCCAGATAGGAAATGAAGTCATGGTTCATTTGCAAGGAACGTTTTCCTACCAAAACCTACAATAAGTTGAAAATGAAGAAGTTTGGACCATGTCGGATCATAGGTAAACAAGATTCATGAAATGCCTATGAAGTAGATCTGCCGAGTGAGATGAATATTTCACCCATCTTCAATATTTCAGACTTGGTTGAATATCATGCAGGCAGTTGTAGCGAACCACCCAATACGGATCTGTGGAACATTCCAGCATCCACTCTCAACAAAGAAGAAATTGAAGACATACTCGACACTCGAAAAGGCAGAAGTACCCAAAACAGGCAATATTCGGAGTATTTGGTCAAGTGGAAGAACCGACCTGTCGAAGATGCCACATGGTTGTCCAAATCAGAGGTTGATCGTCTGGGTTTTCCTCTGACCGTCCAAAAGTGAGGATCACTTCTAAAAAAATCTACCCCGGGTGTCTGATGCAGGAGCATCCAGGGTAGCACAACAATCTTGCATCATCGAAAAAATACAAACAAAAGAAACAAGCAAAAAAAGTTCTAAGTTTGAGAAAAAAAATATATAAGGTTCAAAGGTGTCATGATATCGCGACATAAAAGTTGTCGCGATATCACGACACCATCAGCATCACGACAGGTGCAAAATAAGTTGTCGTGATATCACGACATAAAAGTTGTCACGATATCGTGACACCATCGGCATCATGGCGGGCACAAAATAAGTTGTCGCGATATCGCGACATAACAGTTGTCGTGATATCGCGACACCAACAGCATAACGGTGGGCCCAAACTTAATGGTCATGATATCACGACATAACAGTTGTCATGATATCGCAACACCATCAGCACAACGATAGGTGCAAACCCAAGTGTCACGATATCGCGACACAAAGGTTGTCGCGATATTGCGACACCTCCGATCAAGGGCGGAAGAGAAACTCAAGTGTCGTGATATCGTGACATAAAGGTTGTCGCGATATCACGACGGACTTAGAACAAAGCAAGAGCTAACATGCAGATGTTGCGATATCACGACACCTCGACAAAGAAGGTCGAAGGGTGAAAAAGTGTCACGATATCGCGACACTTTGGCAAAAGAGATCCAAAGGTAGAAAAGTGTCGCGAAATCGTGACATGTCACGTTTTCATGACCTGGCTAAGAAATATAAGGCGGGTTTTTTTAGACTGTTACAGAACGACAGTTGGTGGTTCTAGAAGCCATTAAGGTAGTTCCAGGAAACCATTGCAGCAGTTACAGGGACGGTTGCGAACGACGTTTACAGCAAGAATCTTTGATGATAAAAAGGGATTTTTTTGAAGGATTGCGTAGGCTGGAGAGACGAAGGCTATGGCTTCTTTTGGCATTTTATTACTGTGTAAATTTTCATGGTTCCAAATTGTAAAGCTTTCCATGCTTCAAAATAAATTACGTCTTTTGAAATAAAATTGCGTCTTTTCTTTGTTATTAAAATTGGCTCCCCCTCAGAAACCCTTTACAAAAATAGAAATATCTCTTTACATACACCTTATTTCTACCTCTAATCAATTTAATAAAATAGCCCTTGAAATAATATTTCCAACCATATATAATATGATATACTTTCAAAAGGAGAAGCACCAAAAATCTCTTTTTCTAAACATGCATCACAACCCTTATTCCTCGCAGGCCAACTTTAGAAAAATAAAATATATTAAAAAAATTATTAACTTGCCTCTGTCCATTATGGGATTCGATCTCATGATTTCTCCTTTCTTAGAACTTTAACCATATCTAGCCTGTCGGTTGGCCACATGCCCTCACGTGTCTAAAGGGACACGAACAAAAACTTATATCATAAACTTTTGCACCCTTCGAAAAACTTAACAACGCTTTGAGCGCTTCAACAAAACAAATAACCATAATGGGACTTGATCAAAGGACCTCCTACGTAAAACAGAGTGCATGAAATACTAGGCCAAATATGCCTATGCATCTTATTAAACTCCATGAATGATTTTTTAATAGACCAAAGTCACATTTCTCTCTCTTTTCGCAATCTGTTCCCCAATCGAAGGCATTTGAAAAAATAAGCACTGGGATCATGAAGTCTAATATTTTGTTGGCATATATATATATGCATTTCCTCTTTCTTTAGACGTCGACAATATAAATTAATATAGCCTTTCCTCATTTCTTTAGTCGGCACTATAATTAATATATTTAATTTTAAAATTTAAATTTAAATTTTAAATAATTTAAAATTTAAACTAAATATTTAAAATTAAATATCTCCATCACCGGGGCACCTTATTCGACGAAACAAAATTCCAACCTAGGTTTTAATAAAAACCCATTTCAAATATGCCATCCATGGTTTTAAATAAAACCTTTTATTTTGCCTGCATTGGTTTTCACAAAAACCCTGTATATATCCATGCTCTCCAAAATATCATAAATGCTTATTTATGAAATTCTTTGGCCACCAAAACTCAATGTGATCCATGTGATATCAATGATCCATGTGAGATAAATAACAACATAAAATAACTCAAATTTCCAATAGAATCTCCCACTCATTAAGAACAATCTCAAGGTTTGGAATGCAAAATTTTTTAGCAATATTTTTGAAAATAAGCAGGTAATAAAAGAAAGGCTCCAAATCATTGAAAGCCAAATTCAGCAAGGGCACTATAACTATTAAACTAGACTTGAAGAGTATAGACTGTTGTGAGATTTCCAAAACATTATTGTAAAGGAAGAAGTGTTTTGGAGGTAAAATTTGAGATCATTGAGGCTCAAGGCTGGAGATGCAAATACCAAATTCTTTCACAATCCTACCATGAAGCACAAAAGCTCCAACATAATTAAAGAGCTCATAAAAAATGACAACTCAATCACTTCTTGCATCCATGAAATTAGGAATGAGGTTGTTGGTCACTTTGAATCCCTCCTTGGCTCTCAAAGTATACAATTGGTTTATTCTTCGAAACCTTGCTCAACCATATTCCTAATATCATCAGCCCTTATATGAACAATCAACTCACCAAAGCATTCTCTAATGATGAGATCAACCAGACTCTCTTCTCCATGCAACCTAATAAATCCCCTCATCCCGATGGCTTCTCACCCAATTTTTTTCAAAATTTTAAGGATATTATCAGTAATGATATGTGCAATGCCATCAATGATGCTCAACAATCCAAATTTATTCCTAGGGATGTGAATTCCACCTTTCTTTCCCTGGTCCCCATAACTGTTGTGTGTAGATCAATGCATGAATTTAGGCCCATCATCCTTTGTAATGTGCTATACAAAATCCTAACCAAAGACCTTGTCAACAGACTAAAAGAAATCCTCCCATCCATTATTGAATCTGCCTAGGAAGTATTGTTCCAAGGAGAGTCATTATTGATGGGGTCCATGAAATCATACACTCAGTATACCAAAGCAAAAAAAAAAAAATTTCCTAAAAACAGACATGAAAAAACATTTGATCGAGTTTCTTGAAACTTTCTATTTGTTTTTATTGAGAAATTAGGATTCTACTAGGACTGGAGCAACCTCATCAAGGTTGATATCACCTCTGCCTGGTTCTCATTTCTAGTTAATGGGTCTGCTATGGATTACTTCCCCAATACTAGAAGCCTAAGGCAAGTCGATCCCCTTTTCCCCATGTTGTTCATCATCCTTGTTGAATCTTTAGGGCGTTCCCTCAAAGAAACTGGTACCCATGTTATCATATCTGGAATTCGTGTTGCCTCTGCTCTTAGTCCAGTCACCCACCAATAGTTCATCAATGATAGCTTTCTTGCTACCTATGTATTAGTGAATGAATCAAAAAGCATTAAACACACCTCAACTTGTACAAAGAGGTTGTAGGACAGAAATTCAATTACATAAAAGCAAGATTTATTTCCTAAACACTCTTCTGCCCCACTAAACTAAGATTACCAGTGTTCTTCAATGCACCATTTCTAATTTTCCATCCACTTACCTTGGTCTCCCACTCTTTGTGGGTAACCCCAAAGCTTCCATGTGGAATAATATCCTTGAAAGACTATAAAAATGGCTTACCAAATGGAAATGTGCTCTTCTCAGCCAAACAACTAAATCTACCTTACTCTCAACCTACCCTCAAAGCATTATAGTGTACTCTCTATCCATTTTTAAAGCTCTAGGTTTTGTTTGTTCCAAAATAGAGTTGCTCCAAAAAAAAATCTTTGGTCAGGCCCTGATAGCACTCGTAGATTCCATCTCATGGCATGGGATAAAGTGTGCACCACCAAATCACAATGAGGTCTTGGCTTTAGATGCATCCAAAATATGAACATGGCTCTTATTTCTAGGTAAGCCTAGAAAATATTTACAAATGCTGACATGGAGTGGGTGTCTATTGCAAAAATAAAATACCTGCAGCACCATAGCTTCATGGATGAAGGAATTCCTCACCCTGAATCTACTTTCTAGAACTCAATCATCCAAACTAAACATATTATAAAGCAATATTACAGATGGCAACTCGATGATGGACAAGCTATCGATTTCTAGAAGGAAACTTGGGCCTATGACCATCCTCTCATTGATGATCCTATCCTTTCCTGCATCAAGAATCTTACCAATAGGATATTTGGAAGTATTGTTGTCAAATTCATCTCTCATGCTTAGGGTTACAATTCTTGGAAGCCTTTCCCTCTTGAGATCACCAATTTAAATTTTGACCAAGCTATGATTTTCCCTATCTTGCATGCTCAATGCCTGTATAATTTTGTTCAATCGTCCTCCTGATAAACTCATTTGGAAATAATGTGATAGCGGACTCTTCAATGTTAAAATATCTTACCTGCTGCAAGACCTTCCTCGACAAAGCCCTATCCCTATTAACCTTATCTGGTGAAATATTTTTATCTCTAAAGTAGGATTCTTCTCCTAGCTTGCTCTCCAAGATAAAATCCTCATAATAAAAAATCTTTGTAAACATGCTCTCACCATCCCTAGATGCTACTACCTTTATCTTTCTACCTACGAGTCCTCCAAACACCTGTTTACTGAGTGTAGATTCTCTTTAGGTGTCCTCAATTTTCTTCTAATAATATTCATCTTATCTTGGGCTCGTCCTAACTCACTTCTCAATTTTTTCATCCCATGGCCTAACCCTTTCCACAATGATAGACTCAATCCCATGTGGTCCATGTCCCTCCACCATTGTATGTGGTAGGTTTGGCTTGAACATAACAACAAGGCCTTCTCAAGATTATCCAAGGACATCACTTTTTTTGGCATAAAATTTCTATGTCTCACCTCTAAAAATGCTTATCTTATTCCTTGTGTCAAGACTCCCAATCTAAGAATTGAGGCTATTATTGCCACCACCCTTAACATGATTCCCCATCTCACTACTCACTCCATTCAAATCAACACCATGGCTGATGCTATGTGGAGCCCCCATCATGAAGGATGGCTCAAAATCAACTCCAATAGGTCTTCCAAGAGAAATCTAGGTGAATCAGGTGGAGGAGGTGTCATTCAAGACCACAAAGATAGATTGTTAGTTGCTTACATGGAAAATTTTTGCACTCAGCCCAATCGTGTAGCTGAAGTCAAAGTCCTCCTTCAAGGACTTACCATCGTCCAATATTTCTAGTGTAGCATCATCATAGAAGGAGACTCTCTAAATGTGATAAATTATCTAAATAAGGAGAAACTACCTGTATGGAAAGTCTGCAACATCATTTCAGAAGCCAAGAGGATTCTCCATGAGATTCCAAAATCCAATGTTCAACACATTTTTAGAGAGGCCAATAAAGTAGTGGCCTTTCTCATCAATATGGGGACCACCATGGAAAATATTTTAATCTGGAACAGCAATTTTCCCCATACCATCTACTATTGTTGCCCATGAATTGTCCAATGACAGGTAATATTTTTGAGCTTATCTATTCCTCCTTTGTTCTACGTTGGTTGGGGTTTAAGTTGAGCTTTAGTACATGGTTTCTCCATTGTTCTCTACGTAGTCTATTTCCCAAGTTCTCCATTGTTGTCTTGCTTGTCTTTGGGGTTTGGTTCCCTCATATTTTCTATGATTGTGTCTCCTCACCACTTCAACCTTGCTTTTTGTCCATCCTCTGCATGCCCAACCACTTCTCCATCCTCATTCAATTTCATCACTCTCCTCCTCACCTCCACACTTCCATTTGCCATCACTCTTTGTTTTCCAGACATGTTGTTTCCAATGCTCATCCCTCCACATGCCTTCTCCATTATTCTATTCATTCTCACCATCCATTCCCTATCACCATTCCATTCCCCCATTCTATGAGGATTGTGTCCCAAACTTCAATGGTAACTTTTTATTTTGGAATATTTCCATTTTTTTCAGCATCTATATTTCTACGACTCTTGTCTTAACCATGTCCTCCAAGAGTTGATTTGATTGGTTGTTAGACCATTCACATAGTTTTTTCTTTGCTCAAGTGGTAGATTTAAATCCAACATAAAAAATTTTGTCGAGTACTATCCCACTTTATGCCTTTATACCACTAGTTGATGTTCAACAATGGCACTCATTGAGCCAGATTCTCTTCAAATCGACCCTATTACCGAGTCTATCCTCGATTATCACGGTTTCATATCTCTCTTTAAGAAATTATGATGCTTTGATCCTGAAGTTTCCAGTGCCATAGTAAATTCTTAGGACAAAGGGCTTGTTGTTGTCCATAGTCTGGAGTTCATGATTAGTGTTCACATACTTGTTGAAGTCATTAGATTTCCTACTAATGGGCAAATCATCCATAGAGATAGACACAACTTTGCATTAGAAATAGATTTTTTTGTAGATAAAGGTAAAAAATTAATATGGGATAATGGTGGCATAATTAGGACTTCCCTCCCCTCCCCTGGGATAATGTTTTTATTCCCATCCTTCAATACATCATTTTCAATAATATTGACATCCCTTTGTGCAGGTTTCACCTAGCTTTTATGAATCACCTCAAAGATATCAAATGTTTGAATATTATTGAATATATTTTCTATTCCATTGAGCTTTCCATTGATAGAGCCCATAAGATTAATTCCTCCACTCCCTCCCACCAAGGCCTGCTCCTTATCCTCTACAAGCACACCCTCAACCAGTTCACCCAGAAAGCTGCTATCCCCAGCATTCATTGTGATCCTACAACCAATAGTCCCAATCATCTCATAATTGCCATTGAGGAGCTTGATGATGATGAGAAAAATCTTGATTTTAATTCCCTTGAGCCTAAACCTAGGACCCTTGGCTATGTCAAGAGTGATTCTGGTAGCACGAGGCTCGAATTCAAATGTCATTCATTCAAAAATATCAAGGATGAAGTGGGTAACAAGCCTCATGGTCTCGAAAAACCTAAAATAGTGAATATTGATGGAGACTTTTCCAAGCTAGCCTCTGGTCATATTTTTTATGGCCCTATTGAAAGCAAGTCAGGTAACATGTTGACATCTTCTATTTTAGTTCTAATTTCTAACATTGTCATCCAACTGTATACGGTCACCAATGATACCAAAGATGCTAGCACCATTTTATCTCATACTACCAAAACTATGGAGGACCTTCACGCTCAGATGAACCAGGTTTTTAAGGCTCATGAAACAATTGCAAGAAACTATGGAGATATCACCAATATCTCTAATGGACCTGTTGCTTGACCCTTGGATGTTGTTTTTATGGTGTTGGATTTGGTCTAGTTTTTTGTGTCATGTTTTAATTTTTGGCTGGTCAGTGCATTCTCTTCCTTCTACTTCTTTTTTAGGGTTTTGCTTCTTCACTCTATTTTTAGTCCTTCAGGCTGGTATTTTGGTATTCACACAACTTTGTTTCTTTTGTAACAAGCTTTTTAGGCCCCTTTCAAAATATTTGTTCTAATGAATCTATCTATCTACAAAAAAATATAGTACCTAGAGTGGCATAGAATTTTCCCTCCCAAAGCTAACAACTTTGATTGAAAAAAGAGGAAGAAAATATCATTACCCTTGTAAATGGTACTTGTTTGGTATGCATTTTATCAGGTGAGTGATGTATAGAGGCTAGATAAAGTAGTCATTTGAAGACATTAAGGGTTTAATTTTTCAAATTAAGATTTTAAAAAATCAAATATTAAATTAAATATTATTTAAATATAAATGTTAAAAAATTAAGACAACATTCTAAATAATTGTATAAATAAATTGATAGATAAACTTGTATAATGTATATCATTTGAAATAAAATAATAAAATGTAAAAATAAAACATATAATATATAACAATTCAAGTTGTTGAAATATTAGCTATCTATCTATCTATATAGTTTATATTCTATTATTTTTATTAAAGTATGGAATCATGACAACTATTATGATATCAATTAAGACATACAAATTCTCTTTCTACCTAAGATTATTTTCACTCTCTTCAAATTGGTGACTTTTCTTGATCAAACCTGGAAATAATTTTCATATGGAAGAGATAGAATCTCCATATAGGCTAGTTACCTTATAACACTTCAATTATTTTAAGATGATGATAAATATATATTGGTTAAACTATTTTTCACTTTGTGTCCTTTATATACATTCTACAATTTCCAAAATTAGTTCTTTCATAAATAATTGAGAAAAAAAAAATATTGGCCTAATGTGTTAAGCAACCAAAGAGCATTGTAGGGTTGAATTTTGAACTTCTCTATTTTTTCTTAATTTGACGATGTGTTTTCTACTCAAGGTATTATTTGCTCTAATTTGCTTCACATCACATTGGTTCATCTAATGATATCCATCTGTCCTTGGTCATTGTTCCCTAGAGTCACAATCCTTGAAGTGATAAATGACTTAGTTTAATAGACTTATGAACTGTGATAATAGTATGGAGTCTCTCCATACATTAGAATTTGATTAGGATGTGCATTATATGAATTTTACTTAAGGATCTATTGCATGCAAGGATGGATTAGGTGAGGCTTTGATAGGGGTATCTTGTTGGTTTGGATGTTCCTTTTATGAATGGTGCTAAGAATGGTTGGACATTTTGAGTCATTAAGTCGAGTTGTCATTGATGTCAAGGAATTTGTTAAGAAATAGAGTTGTCGTTAATATCCAAGAAGAAGCTTGTAATGATGTCAAGAGGAACAATGCAAAGGTTAAAGGTAAGGTTAAAGGCAAAATGGCTCCATAATATTTTTAATATTATGTGGAAGCATAAGTTAAAAGGTTTTTCATAAAAACCCAAGAAAGTTTATTGCAAAGCTAAACGAAGGTTTAATATTTATTTGATAAAATATTTAAATTCAAAATGAATTTAAATTTTATAAATAAATATTATTTATACCAATAAATGAAAGGTGGCCTAAATAAAACCAAGGGTTTTAAAGAAGTAATTTATAAAATTTAAATTTAAATTAATTAAAATATTTTATAAATTAATAAGGTCAAAAGGATAAACAAGCGTCGACGTCTAATACATTGGAGGATATTCAAGCACCGACGTTTTGCATAAAGGAGGGAAACAATTATAAATACCAATGCCTAAAAGGCATTAAAACTTGTCCTTTTGCTTAATTAATGTATGCATGCAATTGTGTTGACTCGTGCATAATATACGAAGTGGTTAATGTGTTTAGAGCCAATGAATAATGTTTGAGATGAAAAATGTGATTTGACCAAGTGCTAACTGGGTAGCATGGCCTAGTAGCAAAGAGGACAATGTTAGAGTGTTGGGTTCCAGGAGACCTACGTTCGAAACATGGTGGAAAAATTTTGGTGGTTGCATTGGTGTTGAAGAGCGCCAAAGGAAAGACGCACATTTTGTGCTAAGCAAGGTGGGGAGTTTTTGGAGAAAGTGGTGCCCTCTTCTTTCCAAGCGAGCACCTATCTCGCACAACGGTTGGAGCTGTGGCTAGGACGCTGGTTGAGGAAGCACCGTGAGTTTGAATCCCTTCCAAGGCAAGGCAAAGGTATTAATTTATGTGTGTAATATTTTATGTGCCTAAGGTTTTACATGAGGTCTAAGGAAGATAAAAAGGTTGCTTAAAGTTTTTATATTAATTATTATTTTTGGTATATTGGAGGAATAAGGAGTTAGCTTTATTTTGAATAAAGTGTTTTTCACATTGATTTGTTGAGGATTTAAAGGATAAAAGGGATTTCTTGCATAGAGTGATTTTTGAGAAAGAATATTGCATTAACATTATTCTTGTCATTGATCATTATTATCATTGGGAGATTATAAGGTGTATTTGGTGAATTAATTTTTGTAAAGGTTGAATAATGTTTTCTTAAATATGGAGTGATAAGGTATATGTGTTTTGATATTTACATTATATTTTTTGAGGGATTTTATCATCTTATAACTTCTTGAGCTTGAAAAAAGAGTGTTTGTTGTTGTGGCAGATTTATGAGATCCCTTCATCATCAAGAAAATGTATTAGCACATTCTTCCATAGTTGCGTTGATTGATTGGTTTTATGAAAAATAAGTTTAGAGTGAAAAGGACTTGATTAGGATTTCCTTTTGAGAGTGTTGAGATAATGCTTCAAGGTTTTCTGGAATAAATGATTGTTTTATAAGCATTGTTGTTGAAGCTATTGGTTGTGTAAAGAACTTGAACTAGGGTTTGAGTATCATTGATATGTGAATATTGTTTTATAAGCATTGTTGTTGAAGTGAGTTGTTGAGCAAAGAACTAGGGTTTGCAAAGAACATGAGTATCATTGTTATGTGAGAGTTTTTTATAAGTATTATTGTTTAAGTGAGTTGTTGAGTGAAGAACTTGAACTAGGGCTTGCAAAGAGTTATGTGATATTTGTTGTTCAACATTGTTGGAAATATTTTGAGTTGGTATTTACATGCTTGAACTAGGGTTTGTGAGAAAGGGGTGTTTCATTGAGTGATTGGTTGAGTAGAGTTGGTTGAGCCTAGTCAAGTGGATGTGTGAAGTAATTTTTCAAGTTCCATAAAACAAACTATTCTATATTCTGAATTGAGTTGAGAAAGTGATTGAGCATTGAGTTGAATTTGAAGTATATTGAGTCTCTAATAATTCTCCTTATGTTTCTAAAAGAGTGATTGAAAGTAATTGAGAATATTTGAGGTAAGTATTTGAGGAGACTTGTGGACTGATTTTTGTGTGAGATTTTGTGGAAGCTTACAATATATATTTGGATAAGTTCTTGAGAGGACTTATTGAGCATATTTGAACAAGTTCTAGAGAGGAATTGTAGAGCAGATTTGAACAAGTTCTATATGGACTTGTTGAGCAGATTTGAGCAAGTTCTATGTGGACTTGTTGAGCAGATTGGACAAGTTCTATGTGGACTTGTTGAGAAAATTTGAGCAATTTCTTTGTGGACTTGTTGAGCAGATTGGACAAGTTCTATGTGGACTTGTTGAGCAAATTTGAGCAAGTTCTGTGTGGACTTGTTGAGAATATTGGACAAGTTCTATGTGGACTTGTTGAGAAGATTTGAGCAATTTCTATGTGAACTTGTTGAGCAGATTAGAGAAGTTCTATGTGGACTTGTTGAGCAGATTTGAGCAAGTTCTCTGTGGACTTGTTGAGCAGATTGGACAAGTTCTATGTGGACTTGTTGAGCATATTGGACAAGTTCTATGTGAAATTTTTGAGCAGAGTAATCAAGTTCTATGTGGACTTATTGAAAAGATTTGAAGACAAATTTTTGTGCATATTTGAGGACAAACTTGTTCCAGACCAAAGATAGATATTGAGCATATTTGTGCTAGAATTAAGGACTATATTTAGTGCACATTTAAGACAGATATTTGGAGGTGACAGATCAGATAGGATAGTAGTATTTAGTGGATAGAGATCCATCAACCAAGGCAGTGAGGATAGGTCTTCTGAGTGGGGACAAGAGTCTTCAATGGATAGAGATCCATAAGCTAGTGTAGTGGAGGTTGTAGTCTTCAAGAGGATCACTAGCCAGAGAAGAGGAGAATGAGCTCTCCAGTGGATAGAGATCCATGAACTTGATTTAAGGGATTTGTGTCTCCTTTGAAAAGAGGTCCATAAAAATTTTAATAGGGAAAATATTCCCAAGAGATTGATTGAGAAAATTTTAGTGAAATATTTTCTTTGTGGAGTAGCCCACATTGGGTGAACCATGTAAATTGTGGTGTCTCTATTGTGTGTGGTAATTTGTGAATTAATTTGATTGCTATTTTTGATATTTCTATCTATACATTGCATAATATTGATTTAGAAAGAAAAGTAAAAAGTGATCTTATACTGTTCACCCCTCCTCTTAATATAAGCTTGTGTTCTTCAATTGGTATCAAAGCGAGTTCCTTCAAAGGAGTTTAACAGCTTGAAGGAAAAGCTAATAAGAACACAATGGATTCTAAGTTTTAGAGTAAATAATCCATCATTTGGATATTTTACCCTTTCCCTACATTAGGGAGATTTTATTTACTAAATGGTAAAAAGTAGCTTGTTACTTTTTACCACTAGTAGTTACTTTTACTAGGGTTATTTACTAAATATCCTAGGTTAGTTATCATAGTCATTTTGAATATGTTAAGTAGGTTAGTGGTTAGCGCTTAATTAGCTAAGCGTGTAGTTGTTAGCGTTAGTTTAGGATAATATTTTATATTATTCCTAATGCTATTCCTAGCTACCTAATGTACTATTTAAACCTTTGCATTCTAAATAAATGGTTAATGCTTCTGTACCCATCATTGGTATCAGAGCGAGTTTTTTCACCTCTGGTTCTTGTGAGCACGGCAAAGGAAAGGAAGCCCTCATTCCATGTGGAGAAGGCGAGAGGACCCATTTTCGTTGCCCAAGGAAATATTTTATGCCTAAGGCAGAGGAGGAGGAGCACTCGCCCAATTATTTTGGGATAATTATTCCCCCCTCGCCCCACCTAG
The DNA here is from genome assembly GCA_028583015.1 of Wollemia nobilis. Taxonomy (NCBI): domain Eukaryota; kingdom Viridiplantae; phylum Streptophyta; class Pinopsida; order Araucariales; family Araucariaceae; genus Wollemia; species Wollemia nobilis. The sequence continues at coordinate 2,738,429 of JAQPPZ010003109.1, read as the reverse complement.
GCAAGAAACATGCATGTATTTTTGACCTGCTATTGGATCAGGAGGCCAAAGCCCAAAGCATTGGGCATAGATCCCAAGGTTGGGGTAATTAATCCTGCCATCATTCGACTGCCCATGTGGCACATACGCGACAGAGGGCCAAACTGCCCTCTATCGGGACGTAGGTCACCAACGACAAGGATCCATGAGGGTAGGAAGCCCTTCAATCATCGATAGCCACTAGTTTCGGCTGCCCCTATGGGTCCAATGCACAATTGGGAGGGTAGGTGCGCCCTCCCAGGCAAGGATCGAACCCAAACCCAAGGGCAGGAGTGCCCTCGGGTCTAAAAAACACTAACAGGGGGACATCCCTATCAGGGACCTGACACCTGCATGATCCCTTGTGGTTTGGACCGATCAGTGAGGGCAGGTGTACCCTCCATCAAATTTAACAACTAAGATCTGACACAGGCAAACCGACACAATATGACACATACAAATCGCATGGTACCCTATCCAACCTATAGGAGACACATGGACTGGCACTGACTGGACCAATATCAGACACATGACAGATAACCACTGGACAATGATAGGATGAAGATGGACATCACACATGGTGGACTAGCCACGTGTCATCGAACCTAACACATGGGTGACACGTGGCATACTATCGCGTGCCACCTGACTCGACCCGACCGTGACACGTGGCGGCTTGACAGTCATGCCACATGGCGACGACCAAAAGGAGGGTGGAGTGACTACCTGAAGGCATTCAATAGTCTAAGGGCTTGAACGTCCTTTTATTCCCCACCATATCCCCTGTGCGGGCGATGTGGGATAATTCCCACATTTTTCCCCATCCGTGCAAGGAAAGAAGGGAAAGGGAATTTCATTCCCTTCCCTTCACGTCGGGCCCTGTAGCCCGACCGACAACAGCAGCCGAAGCTAAGGCTCCCGACGGGGTAGGTTGGGAGTTCAAGCCCCGTCGGGGCCAAAGTATTTTTTTTTACTTCGGACGGGTATTCATCAAAAAAAAAAAACAAGGTACTTATTTTTTATTAAGTTTATTTTTTTTAATTAATTAAGTTTTAATTTATTAAATAGTAATTCAATATTATTTTTTTCTTTAAAGTTATTTTTTTTTATCAAAATGCCTTTAAAACTAAAATAATTTTTACTATTTATAGATTTTACTTATATTAATTAGAGAAATCACAAAAACTTAAAATTAAAAAAAAAAACAAGGGTTATATTTTTTGCAATTTACAAATTTTAAAGGAGCTTTTGTTTTTCTTCGAGGGAGAATATAAGACATAGAAGAGCACATAATTTTATTGCAAATAAGAAAATCCGAAACTCTTCTCAAACTTGTTCAATTTGCACATATGAAAGGGGATAAAATCAAACACATTTGATTCTTTATTGCAAATTAGACAACAAGGAGCCTGAATTTTTTTTGTAAAATTTAAAAGGCAAAGTGTGCATTTGTTTTCTTCAAGGGGGGATATAAGACATACAATTGCACATTTTTTTTTGCAAAAATTGAGAAGAAATTGTAACCTTGGTCCACAAAAATTAATTTGTGTGTCGACTAGTTCTGGAAGCCTTCCAAATGTGGGTCGTGTGTCGACTTGTCTTGGAAGGAGTGCTCAAATTGTTCATTTTGCAAAATTCAAGGGGGAAGACAACATTGTACTTCATTTGCAAAATTGGAAAACAAAGTAGGAGACATAAAAATATCATTTTTTGCACAACACAAAACACACATTTTGTTGCAAAAATTTAATAAGGTGCATTTTCAATTTTACTCGACACCTTAAATTGGCAAACTAGGTGATAAGAATTTTGAGGCCATTTCTTGTTTGATTGTTGCATCATTCTTTTTGCACAGATTTAAAGCCAATAATCAAGAACATCCATATCTCAAAATTTCACAAATTTGTGTACATCCATGCACAGATTTAAAGCCAATAACACTTGATATTCTCTCCTAAATCAACAAAACCCCTAATTCACTCTTATTTGTTTGGCTTAAATTCCTCAAACTTTTCATCCTTCTTGAAGGGTGTTAATGCAGGTGCCATTAAATATCTGTTTGAGTGAATTATATTTTGGTACTCTTTTAGGGTAATCAAAAGAAAGAACAAGTTTTTGAAAATAAGGAACCTTAAAAGTTGCAATCCTTTGCACTAAGGGGGGATAATTCCTTTCTTCCTTCAAACATAGATTTTGAGAAAAGGGAAATAAAACTTGTAAAGGCAATCATAAAAGTAGAAGTCATAAAAATTATACCTTTTCTTTTAGACTTCATAATAGCAATCATGCTTGAAGTTCTTACAATAAGGAAGGATGATTTGGTGAACTTTTTTGCCTAGAAAGCATAGTTTTGCACAAATTGTAAAAATGAAAACCATAACGCCATTCAGTGTTGGTTTCCAAACAAGCAAAACTAAAATGGCAAAGGCACATCACAAAAGCCATCTTTCTAGTGAAGTGTCTCATTCAGATTTTGTTTCTGGTTCAAATATAGCACAAGGAGTGCTCATTGCTAAAATGGTTTTGTAGAGGGAAAACAGATGTGTCCTTTGGGCAAAAGAACCATTTTCTCTCTCTCCTCTTTTTGGCTTCATAAATAGCATAAGTATTTTGTTTGAAGACCTTGCAATAAGGGGTGTTTGTACCTCTTTTAGGCTTCATAAATAGCAAATTCTAGGTGTTTGAAGTACTTGTAACAAGAGGAATGACTTTTTGTGATGTAAAATTGTCTAGTAGGCAATATTTATAAAATCCTTCACACCACTCTTGCATTGCACACTTTTTGCAATTGAGGGGGATATCCATTTCTTTTCTTCACTGATTTTTGTAAATAGGGAAAAATGCTTATAAGGGTGCATTTTCGGCTTCGACCGACACCTTAGTCACACTTCCTTCAAAAATTGAATACACTATGTTTTGCAACGAGAAGGGGGGAACTTATAAGGGTGCATTTTTGATAGAGATCGACACCTTAGCTACCTTATATTTTGCAAATTCATATTGTAAATGAATGAACCTTGTATGAAGTGATCTATTCTACTACACCTAGCAATTGCAGCGGTTGGTTACTAATGCAAATTCGGTTGGATGATGTGATTACCATAAGGACATTCATTGGCATGAAGACAAAAGTGAGGAATGACCAAATTTTTGCTTAGGAGCAGCTAGAGTACTATGATAGAGCAAACAACCAGCAAATCAACATCGTCTTCACTGTATTGGGGCAGTTATATACTTTAACCAAATATTTTTGTATTAGAGGATATGTATGTATTACCAAAATAATGTAATAAGGGGGGATGTTAGAGTAAATATTCCATCATTTGGATATTTTACCCTTTCCCTACATTAGGTAGATTTTATTTACTGCATGGTAAAAAGTAGCTTGTTACTCTTTACCACTAGTATTACTTTTACTAAGGTTATTTCCTAAATATCCTAGGTTAGTTATCATAGTCATTTTGACTACGTTAAGTAGGTTAGTGGTTAGCGCTTAATTAGCTAAGCGCATAGTTGTTAGCGTTAGTTTAGGATAATATTTTATATTATTCCTAATACTATTCCTAGCTACCTAATGTACTATTTAAACCTTTGCATTCTAAATAAATGGTTAATGCTTATGTACCCATCACTAATAATGTGTCCTCAGATAATTTAGCACCAACATTTGATGGAATTGACTATATATATATTGGATTTTGAGAATGAAGATCTACCTAATGGCACTTGGCAATGAAATTTAGGAAGCAGTTGAAATTTGATATGATCTCTTGATTAATACTCCTATAGATAAGGAAGGTAATCTCCTACAACATTACAATTCAAAAGAAATGAATGCACTTTTGAGAGGTTTGCATAGAACAAATTCTATGAAAGTTATGCATTGTCAAACTGCATAAGAAATGTGGGATAAATTGCAAACTATATATGAAGGAGATAAATGTGTCAATAAAGCAAAGATGCAAAATCTCAAAGGACAATTTGAAGAATTGAGAATGAAGTATGAGGAAAACATTAGTACTTATCTACTTTGAATTGATGAGGTTGTTAATGCTATGCAATGACTTAGAATGAAGATCGATGAATCGGATGTTTGTGATAAAGTCTTAAGAACTCTTCCAAAAAGACTTACTGAAAAGGTTTTTGCTATAGAAGTGTCAATGGATGGTGATACTTTGATAAGAGATATGTTGCTTGGTATTCTTACAGCACATGAGATAAGAACAAAAGATCCTATTCCCCAGAAGGAAGCAACATTCAAAGCAATCAACAAGAAAAAGGGTAAGAAGTTAGAATCAAGCAATGAGTCATCTAGTGATGAAGAAGCTAATTATGGTAGAAGAGATAAGGATTTCAGAAGATCCAAAGATCTAAAATTTGTTAAGTGTTTCAATTGTGGAAAGTATGGATATTTTGTAATAGTTTATCAAGAAGCTAAGAATAACAATGGTGAAGAAAAATAAGATCACAGGAACAGGGAATTAGAAAGATACAGTCACTAGAAGAAAATCAATTATGGACAAAGAAGATAAGGAAAGAAGTTATTTCAAAGACAAAAGAGGAGATACTATGTGGATAAGGCAAGTAAGTACTCAAGTGATAGTGATGCTAGTTTTTCAAATAATTATAGATATGAAGTCCTATTTATGATTGAAGAAAAAGAACAAGTTACGAAAAGAACTCCAGTAATTCTCAAGTGTTTTAGATGTGGTAAATTTTGACATATTGAAGATGATTGTACAAGGGATGGCTATAGTTTCAGTGATGATGAATATGAGGATGCACTTGAAGGACCATATGAAAACCTTCTAATGGTATTAGAAGAAGAAGTAGGTGATCATATAGATGACAAGCCAAAAAAAATAAATATGTGAAAAAAGGTAAACAAATAAAGGAATATTCAAATAAATATGGATATGATCTCAAGGGAGAACTTATTTATGCCCTTGACATGGTAAATAAGGTAAGGAAGCAACACTTTAAACTTTAAATTCAGTTTTAAGAATGTGATGAAGAGAGACGATTGCTTATAAAAGATTTAGAAAAATTAAAGGCTAAGGCAAAAAGGTTCAAGGATAAGTTAGAAGCAAAGATCTTAGAATGTGAAAAGTTAAAACAATAAGTGGCACTACTAAGAGAATATTTAGAATACTCCAAGGTCAAGCTAAAAGGGTTCAAAAACAACTCAAAGAACTTGGATAAGTTCATCAAAGTACAAAATCCTACATCAAGCAAGACGAGTCTTGGATTTGAATAGGTTCAAATAAAAATGGGAAGGAGAGTCAACCTCAATTTTTGGAGGAGAAGAAACTTCAGATGAATATATTTCAAAATAATATAGTGTAAAATAGAGTGAGACATCTAAGGATGAGTTGGAAAATAGAGAGTTCAACAAGAATAGGAACAATGCATAAAGAATATACATATGTAATAGTAATCAGAATAGGTTAAGAGAGACTAAGATACCAATGAGGTCAAGACAAGGAAACTTCAATAGAAGATGTTTTTCATGTCACAGGTTTGGACATATGGCTTCACAATGCAAGACACATGAAAGATAGGAATATGGGAACAAAAAACTTTTCCATGGATATTGCTACTCATGTAATCAGTTTCGTCACAAGGTAATGAATTGCAGGGTTCATGATAGAAGAGGATATGGCTTCACTAGGAGAATTCCTAATATATTTGTACCTCCAAGGAATAATAACATTAAGTGTTATAAGTGCAATAATGATGGTCACACAACAAAGTGGTGTATATCAGACATTCCAAAATCAAGTAGGAATAGGAACATGGATATGAACAGGAACAAGAACATGGATATGAACAAAAACATGAACAAGAACAAGAACAGGAACGAGAATAGGAATGTGGACAAGAATGAAGACATAAATAGGAACATGGACATGGAAAGAAATAGTCAAAGGAATCAAAAGGATTAGATAAGAAGAAAAGAGGATAAAGGTAAAGAATAGTACTTTCTGGTAGTAGAAATACTCCCATCCTAGAATTAACCACCTCAAGATAAGGTGGGGAGGAGCTAAGCTAAGAGGCTCATTCTTAGCCTCGAGCCCCAAAGGTGAACCTTTGCCATTGATGCCAAATAGGGAGAGATTTGAGTAAGGGGGATATATTTGGTATTTGAGTAAAAAGGAAAGAGCATTGAGCCAGGGGGAGCAATGTCACAGGGGGAGCAGAACAAACAAAAAGTCAAGTTTTCAGTAGAAAGAATTTGGGTTGCCATCAATGACAAAGGTGGAGATTGTTGGACATTTTGAGTCATTAAGTTGAGTTGTCATTGATGTCAAGGAATTTTTCAAGAAACAAAGTTATCATTAATATCTAGGAAGAAGCTTCTAATGTTGTCAAAGGTCAAGAGGAACAATACATAGGTTAAAGGCAAGGTTAAAGGCAAAAGGGCTCCATAATTTTTTTAATACTATGTGGAAGCATAAGTTAAAAGGTTTTTCATAAAAACCCAAGAAAGTTTATTGCAAAGCTAAAGGAAGGTTTAATATTTATTTGATAAAATATTTAAATTCAAAATGAATTTAAATTTTATAAATGAATATTATTTATACCAAGTTGCAAAATGAAAGGTGACCTAAATAAAACCAAGGGTTTTAAAGAAGTAATTTATAAAATTTAAATTCAAATGAATTTAAATATTTTATAAATTAATAAGGTCAAAGGGATAAACAAGCACCTATGTCTAATACATTGGAGGAAATTTGAGCACCGAAGTTTTGCATAAAGGAGGGAAACAATTACAAATACCAATGCCTAAAAGGCATTAAAACTTATTCTTTTGCTCGATTAATGTATGCATGCAATTGTGTTAACTCATGCAGAATATGTGAAGTGGTTAATGTGTTTAGTGCCAACGAATAAATTTTAATAGGAACAACGTGATTTGACCAAGTGCCAATTAGGCAGCGTGGCCTAGTGTTAAAGAGGATAGTGTTAGAGTGTTGGGTGCCAAGAGACCTGCATTCAAAATGTGGTGGCAATGTTTTGGTGGTTGCATTGGTGTTGGAGAGCACCAAAGGAAAGGTGTACATTTTATGCTAAGCAAGGTGGGGAGTTTTTGGAGCACGTGGTGCCCTCTTCTCCCCAAGCGAGCACCTAGCTCATGCAGCGGTTGGAGCCATGGCTAGGGCGCTAGTTGACAAAGCGTCGTGAGTTCAAATTCCTTCCAAGGCAAGGCAAAGGTATTAATTTTTGTGTGTAATATTTTATGTGCCTAAGGTTTGACATGAGGTCTAAGGAAAATAAAAGGGTTGCTTAAAGTTTTTATATTGATTATTATTTTTGGTATATTGGAGGAATAAGGAGTTAGCTTTATTTTGAATAAAGTGTTTGTGACATTGATTTGTTGAGGATTTAAAGGATAAAAGGGATTTCTTGCATAGAGTTATTTTTCAGAAAGAAGATTGCATTAACATTATTCTTGTCATTGATTATTGTTATCATTGGGAGATTATAAGGTGTATTTGGTGAATTAATTTTTGTAAAGGTTGAAGAATGTTTTCTTAAATATGGAGTGATAAGGTATATGTTTTTTTGATATTTACATTGTAATTTTTGAGAGAGTTTATCATCTTATAACTTCTTGATCTTGGAAAAAGAGTGTTTGTTATTGTGGTAGATTTATGAGATATCTTCATCATCAAGAAAAAGGTATGAGCACATTCTTCCATATTTGAGTTGATTGATTGGTTTTATGTAAAATAAGTTTGGAGTAAAAAGGACTTGATTAGGATTTCTTTTGAGAGTGTTGAGATAATGCTTCAAGGTTTTCTGGAATAAAGGATTGTTGTTGAAGCTATTGGTTGTGTAAAGAACTTGAACTAGGGTTTGAGTATCATTGATATGTGAAGATTATTTTATAAGCATTATTGTTGAAGTGAGTTGTTGAGTAAAGAACTAGGTTTTGCAAAGAACATGAGTATCATTGTTATGTGAGAGTTGTTTCATAAGTATTATTGTTGAAGTGAGTTTTTGAGTGAAGAACTTGAATTAAGGCTTGCAATGAGTTATGTGAGATTTTTTGTTGAGCATTTTTGGAAACATTTTGAGTTGGTGTTTACATGCTTGGACTAGGGTTTGTGAGAAATGGGTGTTTCATTGAGTGATTGGTTGAGTAGAGTTGGTTGAGCCTAGTCAAGTGGATGTGTGAAGTGATTGTTCAAGTTCCATAAAAAAAACTATTCTATATTCTGAATTGAGTTGAGAAAGTGATTAAGCATTGAGTTGAATTTGAAGCATATTGAGTCTCTAATAATTCTCCTTATGTTTCTAAGAGAGTGATTGAAAGTAATTGAGAAGATTTGAGGTAAGTCTTTGAGGAGACTTGTGGACTGATTTTTGTGTGAGCTTTTGTGGAAGCTTACAATACATATTTGGATAAGTTCTTGAGAGGACTTATTGAGCAGATTTGAACAAGTTCTAGAGAGGACTTGTAGAGCAGATTTGAACAAGTTCTATGTGGACTTGTTGAGCAGATTTGAGCAAGTTCTGTGTGGACTTGTTGAGCAGATTGGACAAGTTATGTTTGAGCATATTTGAGCAAGTTCTGTGTGGACTTGTTGATCATATTGGACAAGTTCTGTGTGAACATGTTAAGTAGATTTAAACAAGTTCTATGTGAACTTGTTGAGCATATTGAAAAAGTTCTGTATGGACTTTTTGAGTAGATTTGAGCAAGTTCTATGTGGACTTGTTGAGAAGATTGGACAAGTTTTGTGTGGACTTATTGAGCAGATTGGACAAGTTCTATGTGGACTTATTAAGTAGATTAAACAAGTTCTGTGTGGACTTTTTGAGTAGATTTGAGGATAGATTTTGGTGTAGATTTGAAGATAGATTTATGCCAGACCAGAGATAGAGATTGAGCAAATTTGTGCTAGATCAAAGGACTGTGTTTAGTGCATATTTGAGACAGATCTTTGGAGGTGACAAAGTATAGAGAATAGCAATCTCTAGTGGATAGAGATACATCATCCAGGGTAGTGAGGATAGGTCTTCTGAGTGGGGAAAAGAGTATTCAATGGAGAGAGATCCACAAGCCAGTGCAGTGGAGGTTGTAGTCTTCAAGAGGATCACCAACCAGAGCAGAGGAGAAGGAGTTCTCTACTGGATAAAGATCCATGGACTTGATTTAGGGGATTGGTGTCTCCTTTGGAAAGAGGTCCATAAGCGTTGTAATAGAGAAAGGATTCCCAAGAGATTGATTGACAAAATTTTAGTGAAATATTTTCTCCATGGAGTAGCCCACATTGGGTGAACCACATAAATTGTGGTGTCTCTATTGTGTGTGGTTATTTGTGCATTACTTTGATTATGGTTGTTGATATTGCTATCTATACATTACATAATATTGATTTGAAAAGAAAAGTAAAAAGTGGTCTTATACTGTTCACCCCCTCTCAGTATAAGCTTGTGTTCTTAAAGAATTTGATGTCCCCTTAACATATTCAGTTCCTTATATCATTCAACATTTACTTCAATGTTTATGAATTGTAAAGGGTAAATAATTTTAGTTTACCTTTGGGATAAGTTGGGTTTGCTATTTTTGTTGCTCTATCTAAGGCATTATTTATTGTTGGAAAACTTGGTGACATTAGTGATCTTTTAACTATTGTTTCAAATCCTAGGGTTATTGGATCAAGATATCCCTCTTTCATTGTATAGTTATAGTCATGTCTAGATTTGGGAGGTTGAATCTATAGTCATGAATATAATGGTGATGACTCACAACAAGGTGACACATTTTGTAAGTGATTTTGCAACAATGGTATACTATAAATTCAAGGTGTTTTCTATTAGAATAATGGTGGTGGTGGTAAAGCATTATATTTTGAATGGTTTCACATGCTATTTTTATGGTTTGATTATTATAGGAATAGGAATGGGAAGTTAGACTAGGATAGACTAAAGATCACACAAGAAGAAAGAGGTCATAGGATGCGAGTGCCAAGTGTGAGGAATTTCACTAATTTAAACAACTTATGTATGGATGAGGTTTTGTTAGCAAATCATTAGGCCACACTTCCACTTGTCTACAAAATATACCTTCCCTTTTTCTACCTCTCTACTATCTTTATTGTTCACCATATCTTACACCATATGTTAATAATGGTAAACAATTGTTATACTCCTCATTCGTTCAATCAAAAAATGAACTTTTGAACTGAAAATGGAATTCAAACATAATTTCAAAGAACCATTTGGTGTGACAAAGGATTTGAATAGTCAAAGCACCCGCAATAAACACAATTCTGGGTCTTGCTTTTGTGGACCTTACCTACGCTTGACTCCGTTTACGTCGTTGTCATTTCTAAAGCAGTGCTGCGTCTTTGCTTTGCGTGCACACTAATGTAGAAGACTTTTTCACAAATTCTATAATCGCCTGGTGAAATTCCATCCCGAAACATTTCTTATTCTATTCCATCTACATAAATTTATGTTATAAATCCATCGTCTCGGTTATTGACACTGACAATTCTCGTTACCAGTCAAAATAGCCATGAGTTTGGCAACATAAGCGAATCTATAAGTAATGCTGCGTTCCTACATCCCCACAAAATAATCACTTCTTTTCTGGAATTTCCCGTTGGCGTCTTGCGTTAATTTCTTCGATCCGAGTGACAATCAAATGCAATTGTCGCTATTATTCTGTGTTTTATTTCTTATGCAGCGCTCTTACATCCCAAAAAACTAATCACTTATTTTCTTGACTGAGGCTAGTCAATGATATTATAAATAACAAAATGCAATTTCCCGTTGGCGTCTTGTGTTAATTTCTTCGATCCTAGTGACAATGAAACCTGTGTTTTTTTCCTTAATGGTGCGTTCCTACACGCAAAAAAAATAATAATCAGATCTTTTCTTGACTCAGTCTAGTCAATGATATTATAAATATCAAAGTTAATCCGAGTAACAATCAAATGCACATATCACTGTTAATCTGTGTTTTTTCTTAATGTTGCATTCCAAAATCCCCCAAAAATTAATCACTTCTTTTCTTGACTCAGACTAGTCAATGATTTTTTAAATTGAAATATGCAATTTCCGGTTGGCGTCTTGTATTAATTTCTTCGATCGGAGTGACAATCAAATGCAATTGTCACTGTTAATCTGTGTTTTTTTTTCCTAATGCAGCGTTCTTACACCCCAAAAAAATTAATCACTTTTTGTCTTGACTGAGACTAGTCAATGATATTATAAATAACAAAATGCAATTTCCAGTTGGCGTCTTGCGTTAATTTCTTCGATCCTAATGACGATGAAATGCACTTATGACTGTGAATCTGTGCTTTTTTCTTGATGGTGCGTTTCCACACCCAAAAAATAATCAGATTTTTTCTTGACTCGGTCTAGTCAATGATATTATAAATAGCAAAGTACAATTTCCCGTTGGCGTCTTGTGTTCATCCCAGTGACAATCAAATGCACTTATCACTGTCAATCTGTGTTATTTTTTACCACTGTTTGAACCAGTTTGTGATATTTATATATCAAAGAAGAGGTAGGGTAGCTAGAAAAATATGTTCTAACAAAAGTTCAATTCTACAATCATTCATGCCTTTTAAAAAAGATTGTCGTAATAGCGTTGAAAAAGTATTGAGTTGTGTTTACATTGGCCCAATCTCGTTTGGAGACGATACCTTCTCGTCGAGGAGGGTGATGTTAAACATTAGCTACTCTCAAAGACATGTCGTAGCAGACTAACAATTGTACTATTACCTTATTTTTTTAAAATGAAATGGTTACAATTTTGTGTACGATTTAGCTACTCTCAGGGAAAAGACATGTCGTAGCAAACTAACAATTGTACTATTACCTTTTTTTTTTTTTTTAAATGAAATGAAATAGTTCTAGTTTTGTGTACGAGAATAAAATAGTTTATAGGATCAATTGAAGGCAGGCAAAATACAATTTGTTGTATAATTGGGGTCACATTTTTCAAGGATACATTCATGATTTGAATTTGGATAATCTGGATAAGAGTTCAATGACACTAATTACATACCACTAGGATATACCACTAGGATGTTCTTGGAAGACAATCAAGAACTTTAAAATAAGATAGAATATAGATTTTTAAAGTCTTAATATTTAAAAAAAAAATCCAATGTTAAAAAATAGTATAATTGTTTAAAAATTTTATTTATAAAATTTGTTCAATAAAGTCAAAAAGCTTATCATCCTCATCTCTTTTATTCAAGTGTATTGTTTTATCTATTGATTTTCATAAAAAAATTATATATTATTTTTTTGTATTCTCAAATTCCAAAAAGTTTCATCAATGAGTTTACTCTTAAAGCTATTTACCATGTTTGAATTTGAGTTGGTTTGAATGGGATCTAAGTTCGGCTATCAATATCATTTTTCTTGAGGTTGATAGTTTGGGTTGAACTAGTTAATATTTGATGTAATATTATTTTTCTTCGTAAATGTTTAGTCCATACGTATGAATTTTCCCCTCATACTTTCATATAGTTTTTAATTTCTTTATTGAATTTTGGGGCCTCAAGAAATGTCATGTTTAACTTTTCTATTTTTTTTCATCTATATTTTATTCTATTCAGTGTTTCTTTCAACATGCTAGCTTACATTCTTAGTACTTTTTTATGTTGGTAAAAAATTATTGAATCAATAAAACCATACAAGAAACAGGGAATCTCAAAACAATAACCCTTATAAGGGCTAGAAGAAAGAGACCCCCAAAACCACTAAGCACCCAACTAAAAGACACCCAAAAAACAACAGCGTCAACTAGGCATATCTGCAGCAAGCAAATCAGCAAGATGATGAGAACAATCCAATGGGAGTTGATCCCATTCCCGAACATTCCAGTATTCCTAAAACTCAGAAGCCCATTTTGCCAAGCAATCACCCACACTATTCCATTCCTTGGGAATATGAACAAAAGAAATAAACTCCATATGCCGATAAATTTGAATGATATTTTGAGCCACTAACGCCAGCTTTCAATGAACATTAAAAATATTATTAGTTTTCAACAAATTAATAATAATCTGAGAGTCTGACTCACATATTATCTTCCGCCAACTCAGAGCATAACTTTTTTCCAAAGCAAAAAAAATAGCAAGGGCCTCCATATAATTATTAGTTTGCTTCTCTTATTAACAAGATAAAATGAAAAGAGTTGCACCACTACTATCTCTTCCAACACCATCGATACCTGCATACCCAGGATTGCACCACTACTATCTCTCCCAACACCACCAATACCTGCATACCCAGGATACCTGCATACCCAAGATTCCCTCTAGAAGAGCCATTAGAATTATTCTTAAACACCCCCTAAGGCGGAGGATGCCATCTGCCATATCTCTGCACTTTTTGATTAAGGCCTGTCCTTCCAACCGTTAAAGAAGGACAAGGGTCATTCCACACTAAACTCGGGTCTTGCATCATCAAAATATCAAACTGCTCCAAAGGAAGATTGATCTAACATTTAGAAGAAATAATTTCTTGGATCATACCAATAATCCTCTGCCAAATCTGATAAATAGTTAACTTTCTACCTTGAAAAATTCTTTGATTTCTTTCAAGCCAAATCTGCCATATAATACATGAGGGCCCAATACTCCATGCAACTTGAAGAAATTTTTTTTTAGTAGGAGGTCTTCCTAAAATCCCCAAAACTCAATACGAGAAGAGGCATGAGAACAAGACTGTTTCCACACCCTCCACCAAAGATGCTAAATTTCCCACGCAAATGAGCACTATAAGAGAAAATACCCTAAATATTCGTCACTATTATCACAAAGGAAATAAAATGAAGAACCCTTAAAACATCTATTTTGGATATTATCCCAAGTAAAACATATGTTCCTAGTAGCAAACCACAAATGAAAATTGCATTTGGGCCAGAAAACTTATTCCAAACCTGTTTCCACCAAGGAACCTCCTCATCCCCAAAATGTTGCCTATCTAAAACATGGTAACCAAAAGCCATTGAGAAAACCCCTTTAGGATCTGGACTCCAAGACAAAACATCATCATCCTATAAAGAAGAGCACTCCCTAGTAGCCAAAATACAAGTCAACTCTTCTTTATACTGAACAGAACCACCTGTCGACCAATCTCAAGGATCTTTCTATTGAACTACCTCCACTTGCCCAACTATTTTGGCAACTTTATAATCCATCACCATGTACCAACTAGCAGCCAAGAAAAAATTACATAGATATTGAATATGAGGAAATATATATACAAATGTAAGGAAACCATCCCAAGAATCATTCCAAAAAAGAGCCTTCAAGCCTTTAATATAAATCTAGAATAATCCTTGCTTAACAAGATCCGCCCCCTTCTTAAGGGTGTTCTAGATCAAAGAGCCTTTACCAGACAAACTGTATCTAGGTATCTCAGAGCCCTCAACCCCATTAATATACTTAAAGAAAAAAAATTTATCCCAAGCATGGTTTTGAGAAATGCACCACCTCCAATAAAACATAGATGCCAATGCCTATCCAGAAAGAGAAGTCAAACGAAGACCCAAACCACCTTCCTATTTTAGTATATAAAGAGTCTCCCACTTAACCAGCCTCCATTTTGAAGCTCCAAATTTCTAGCCCATAAAAATATTTTGGACAGAGATTCAAGCTCATGAATAAAAATAGCAGGAGCGACCTGAATCATGCATTGATAAATACATAAATATTGGACCACTGACTTAAGAAGCAGCACTCTGCTAGCAAAATAAAGTCACTTAATAGTGCAATGAGAGACTTTAACAAATAATTTTTCAAGATACCTCAAGGTAGAGGACCCACCGAAAGAGGAATTCCCAAATAAGTTAAAGGAAGAGCTCCAATATAAAATTGAAGAATCTGAGCAATTCTAGCCTATATAAGAGGATTAGTATTGAAAAATAAGATGGAGGATTTCCCCTCATTTATCTTCTACCCTGAAGCAACCAAATAAATATCTAGAGATATTCTAAAATTAGTTGCTTTCCTAATAGAGGCAAGACCCATCAGAGCAGTATCATCCACAAATTGAAGATGAGAATACACAGGTAAACTATTACCCCACCTCCAACCATGAATCAACCCCTGATTGACATGCAATTTAAGAAGTCTACCCAAATTCTTAGCCATAATAATAAAAAAATAAGGAGACAAAGGATCCCTTTGATGGAGACCGCTCGAAGCCTGAAACAAAGTAGAAGGCTCATCATTGATAAGGATAGAATAGGATGGAGACGTAATACAACTCATCATCCAACTAACCTAGTTGGATTCAAAACCAAAAAGCAAGGAGAATTTTACTTAAGAAAGACCATTTAACCCTATCATAAGCCTTAGCCATATCCAATTTTATAAACATAGATTTTTCTTTAGAAATTCCCATATAATGAATGGCCTCAGCAGCAATAGCCACACCATCAAGGATTGGTCTACCCGCCACATAGCCTTCATATCCATCAGAAATAACCGTATTGAGCCAAGGATTAAGTCTCTTAGCAATCAACTTGGAGATAATTTTGTACACCACATTATATAGTGTAATATGTCTAAAAAGATACAGAAAATTGGCTCCTTATCGCTTAGGAATAAGTACCAAGAAGGTAGAATTCATAGCTCTCAACATATTTTTAGTTTTGAAAGACTCCTGCACAACCGATAGAAGATCCAGATTAACAATCTCCCATAATTATTGGAAAAATTCCATAGGAAAGCCATAAGGTCTCGAGGCTTTCTCTTTCCACATCTGGAAAATAAAACCCTCCAACTCTTTGATTGAAAAATATATCATGAGCAACTCATTCATCTCAGCAGTGATAACTGAAGAAATACAATCCAAAATACTATTTTCTTCAGCAATCGCCAAGGGAGAATCCTCAGAATACAAAGAGGAAAAAACCTTATAGCCTCCCTTGAAACATCTTGAGCAACAGTCAATTGGACCCTAAGAGAAGAGATAAGAGATGAAATCGTATTACCATACCTTCTAGCTTTAACCGAATTGAAAAAGAAAGTAGTATTTTTGTCTCCTTCCTACAACCAATCAATCTAAGCCTTATGTTTCCAATAAATTTCCTCCCTCAATTTCCACTCATCATATTCCTCTTTAAGAGTATTTTCTATGATTTCATAATCCCTAATTTGTCTTGTAATAGCTTATAACTTCTCTTGAGCAGCCAACTTAACCCCAAAAATATTATCAAAACTCTGCCTATTCTACTTAAGTTAATATTTCACATACTGGAGACTCTTAACAAAAGAGAACATAACATTTCCATGAGTAGGCCTACCATGTAACCACCAAAATCTCATTAAATCATGCAAAGAAGGCTCCCAAATCCATATTAACTAAAATTTAATGCAGGGTTTCCTATAAACTCCCTGACAAATGATATTTATATTTATAGGCCAACAATCTGAACCTCTCCAATCCAGAATTTCTAAGATGATTTACCAATTATTACTGATATAGAAAGAAGAAACCAGAAAGTAATCCAATCTCTCGAAAATAGCCTCAATACCACATCTCCTATTACTCCAAGTAAACATACCATTACCAGGTTTAATATCCACAAGGTTTAAGAAAATGATATTATCATTAAGGGCCAAATATGCTTGTCCTAGAGAACCCACACCACCTCTTTTCTACTCCAAACTAGTGATAGCATTAAAATCTCCAGCAAAAATCCAAGGATAGTGAGGAGCCATTAACCGCACAACCCGAATATGATTCCAAATATATTCCTAGAAAGATCAGAGGGAGCATAAATATTAGTTAATAAAATCACTTCACCAGACTCCTTATAAGAAGTAGCAATATAGAGAGAAAATTTATCAAAAACCAACCATATAGGAGAGAGCTTCTGAGGATTCCAAAAGCTAACAATACCTCCAGCACTACCCTAGGAACCAATACACTGACATTGACCATGAGCCCACAATTTGGAAGAAATACTAAACAAAAAATCAAATGATAATTTTAACTCCTACAAAAAAATAATATCAGGCTTATGAAACTTAATCAACTCATGAATATCTTTTTACTGAGGGATGCTATTCAATTCACTCACATTTCAAGATAAAAAAATCATTTATGAGAGGTGGAAAGGTGATAATCAAGAGGCCTAACCAAACCTGACTCAACCAAGGACTCCCCCTCAAGTTTAATTTTCTCCACATCTTTCTTCCTACCCACCTTAGGTACCTCCTTTTTAAAATTCTGCTAATGCAATCCCAACATAGATCTCACCTTAGAAACTTTTCCACTATCGAAACCCACCAAATCATCCAGAAAGGAATCATATACCACCACACCATCGTCCTAAACAACCATATTTTCCTCAGAAGGAATATAAATTTAGTTCCCCTCAATATTTTGTGCCACACAATTTACCAAAACTAGAACAATAACATTACCCAGAGACTAATCAGTATCCATATAAGTAATAGATATATCACTTTGCATATTAACCCCATAAAGCTAGTCCAAATCATCCAAAGCATCAAATCTATTATGTAACCCATCAACTTGCCTCTCTTTAATGGTTCTCTTCAAACCCCTACCTTTATTGCGGGACTTAACAGGAATGAAATACTCCTTCTTAGTCTCACTGTCCTAAATTAGAGCTTTCTCCTCAATAAACCCATTAGCTCACTTAGGAGCTTTCCCTTTATATATCCCACTATCCTTATTATGAGGTTGAGGCTTAGATGGCAAATCCTCAAGTAATTTTAGGTATTTCTCTGAATGTGTCCATATGTGGGACACAAACGACATCGAAACGAAAGAGTTTCATAGTCCAACTATTGAATCCAAGAAGAAGATCGAACACAAATTTCCATAGAATCTGGTAGAGGCTTATTTAAATCTATGTCAATACAAACATGGGTATAATAAACCACTATCCTTCATTTATTGATAAGGACCCACCGAATTCCCCAATAATAGCGCAATCATGTGAAGAATATCGTTCCACCAAAACTCCAGAGGTAACCAAGGGAGATGAACCCAAACTGGCACCCGTGATGGAATTTCCTCTATAGGGTTAAAGTCCACATGCCAAGGCTTAATGAACAAGCCAACCTGGTTATAAAAATAAGGCCCTCCTTCAAAAACTTTATGGTGATCCTCCATGCAAGAGAAAACAACCATGAAAAAATTATTTGCCCCCATCATGATCTCCATATCTCCAACTGGATTCCATACTTTTTGATCCTCAGATTCTAAAGAAATGAGAGGGACCCAAATTCCTAAAAATTGTAAATTAAGGTATGATTAGCCAGGTATTCAACATCCTCTACAATTGAATCTAGCTGAATCACCAGGATAGGCCTATCCAAAGTGCGTTCAAGACAACCATTCACTTTTGTAGCTCTGAAATCCCCAATAGGAACATAGCCAACTAGGCTTGACGATTTTTTTTCAAATTCATGCCTTGAAGAAGACAATACAAATCCCATAAGGGCCTATTGGAAGGACAATATTTTCTTATCATTTAAATCCCCAGCCATCAGAGCTCCATCTATCTCATTATCTGCAAATCTCCATTTTGTATTCTCTACAATCTCCATCTCATATTCTCTGTAATCTTCATCTCGTCCTAACAAGTTAAATTTCACATGAGAAATAAGAATATGGATATATATATTCCCTATATACCAAGGATCTATCTATATACACACATATAATCCAAATATTATATTATAAAGGGTGATAACCCTTCATACCCACTCCTTATTAATAAAAATTTAATAGGTTATTGATAAGATAAGTTATATATATCAAGATAATATTTTGATATATTATTATATAAATATATTATAAGTGATGTAATAAGTTAGTATTTATGTTCACTACAGGTCCCCTTCTCATAAAAAGAATCAATCTATAAACATCCTTTAAAATTTTTGAAATAAATATGGACATTATCTTTTGATTATTTGGTTCCTTGTACATTCCTTGAAGACAATGCTAAAAATACATTGTCTTTTGTTTAGTTTATAAAATATTTATGATGATATTTTTTTTTATTTGTGGAAAAAATCCCAAAAGGGATGCCACTTTCGGGTAAGACCTAAGGAGGCAGGGGTATCCATTCCGCCAAAAATGCCCAGGACTCGGACTTGGCCTACCACCTTTGACATACTCAAGGAGCAAACAAACACACAAAACCAATTTAAAAATAAGTAAATAACAACAAAAATAATAAAATAAAATGAAAAACATGCTCCTTAAGTGTGTCAAAAACTAAAGCACAACCAAACACGCACAATAAGATAAAAGAAACCACAACACAAACCACATAGAAAAACACAAGAACCACATAACAAAACACAAACAAGAAAAAAACAATAGAACACTACAAAGACATAACCCAAAAAAACATGAAAAATAAACACAACCAAAACCTTAAAAATAAAATAAAAATAAAAATAAAAAACAACCAACAACAAACAATAAACAAAAACAAAAAACATAGAAAACACTCACACATAAAAACACGAAATAACACAAACAAAGAGAAACCCAAGAACAAGAACGAAAAAAAACACAAGAACAATAACAAAAAACATAAAAAAAAAACAAAACAACAAAAACACAAGAACAACAAAAAACAACACAAAGAACACAAAAACAAAAAAAAAACAAAAGAACCCACCCACCTTAAAAAAAAAAAAAAACAAAGAAGAAAAAAAGAAAAAAAATATAAACAAAAAAATGACCTATCTAGACCAGAAGACTATTAACGCAAGAATCAACAGAGGAAACACAATAAAGAATAGAATGAGCTAGGGAACTAAAAAAAACTGAATGACCCAAAGAAAAGCAAAAAAAAAAAACAAGAAGAAACTAGGTACCTTCAGAACTGGAGCCATCCAAAGAAATGATAGAAAGAAGAGCTTCCCTAATTTGAGAAGCCCACCATATAGCAGGGTGGCCATAACAAGTAAGATCACCTTTGTCCAAAGCCCAATTAGCTAAAGCATCAGCACTCTTGTTCTGATCTCTGACCACATGATTGTAATCAACTTTCAAAAATCCCATCTAGATTAACTGAATCTTCTCAATAATTTTTTTTATTATCCAATCCACCTTATGATTCTTAGGAGTCTTCAAGAGATTAATCATAATTTGAGAGTCAGACTCAACTAACACATTTTCCCATCCAACCTTAGTAGCCTTCTGAAGTCCTTTGAGGATACCATACCCCTCAACAAGGTTATTGGAAAGAATACCCAAATTCTCAGCAAAAGTAAAAACTAGGGAGCCATCTGAAAGTCTACCAATTCCTCCCACACTAGCTTTTCCAGGGTTCCCTCTAGAGGCTCCATCAGTATTGACTTTTCCAAAATCCTTAGGAGGAGGTTGCCAATTTCTAGTCCTATCCATCTTACTAATACTCACATTCCCTTTAAGATGGTTGCCCTTAGAAGGTTTAATCTTCAATATTTGCATCACTTGATCCCATCTTTGGTGGGAGTTTTGGGGGTGATTAAGGAGTTGATGAACTGATTCAACTATGTTGGCTATGGTATTTTGCCAAATATAGTGAATATCCTTCCTATATTGATTAAAAATTTGGTTGTTCCTTTCATTCCAAATATTCCAAAGAAGAATGGTAGAACCCATCCAAACTAACTGCCTAATAAAATGATCAACACCCTCTTGATTAGGCCAATCCCTCCAAAGTTGTTCAAAAGTAAAAAAATTGGACCACTGTAAGCCAAGTAAAGTGGCCATTCTCCTCCAAAGCTCCGAGGCTAAATTACACTCAATAAAAATATGGTTGATATTTTCTACATTCTCTTCACACATTTCACATCTAAAAGGGCCATGAAAACCACACTTCATAAGTTTCTCACCAGTAAGCACCCTACGATGCAATAAAAGCCAATTAAAGAAACTCACCTTAGGCCAGAGCTTTTGAGCCCACAATTGAGAAAAAATGTCAGAAGAATGGTTGGGATTATTATGGCATAAGGTCAAATAACCTTGAGCAACTGAAAACTCACCCTTAGTAGTGTTGTTCCATCCAAAATAATATTTTTCATGGGACCAAGAGAGGGATCTCATATGAAGGATGCCTTGGATATCTTGTCTTTGCCTTTCTGGTATTTGAATAGGCCAGTCCTCAATAGGTATCCAATATCTAGCAACCTTTGAATTATCAGTATGGTATCGACAGTAATTAGCCACCTTTATATAATTAGCTGAGTGAAGCTCCTCCATCCAAGGCCTCCAATTGGGAAACTGAGTTATCAAAGGCTTGTGACCATCCCAAGAATCTATCCAAAAATTTGCATGTTGACCATTATGAATGATCCAAAATAATTTTTTCTTTATCAAATCCTCACCAGTATTAAGAATTACTAAAATGGGAGAACCTTTGGTAGGAAGTTGATAGCCAACAAGGTCTTCAGGACTTTTGTTCTCAGCATATTTAGCATAGATATTATTCGCCCAAAGAGCATTGGGGTTATGAAACATCCTCCTATATAATTTAGCAGCTAAAGCTTTGTTGTTATTAATTGAAGACCAGAATCCTAATCCCCCTTCACTCTTAGGAAGACATAAAGTATCCCATTTCACCAAGGCCCATTTTCTTTTCATCTTAGTACCACTCCAAAGGAAATTATGATTGATTTGATTCAATTCTTGAAGAACAGCCTTTGCGATATTCAAAATGAAAGAAACATAAATAGGAATAGCTTGAAGGACTGATTTTATCAAGGTGATTCTACCCCTAGAAGAAAGCCACTTGTTGGTCCACTTTCCAATTTTATTCTTGACTTTGTCCAACAACCAATTCCAATCTTTATTTTTCTGCCTTTAAATATTTATGGGAATACCTAAATAAGTGATTAGAAGAGAGGTCTTCTTATATCTTAATTTATCCAAGACCATGGATTCCTATCTAGCAGAGCAGTGAAAGAAAATAACTTTAGATTTGTCTTCATTGATCAACTACCCAGTAGCCTTAGAAAAATAGCTAATGATTTGCTTAATATTAGAAGCTTCCTTAATTGTAGCTTTACCTAAAAGAGTAGAGTCATCCACAAATTAAATATGAGAGATAGGTATAGCTCCATGAGCAATGGTAACTCCCTCAAGGGTTTTGTTTTCCCTATTTTTGGTTATAGTCCTACCTAAGCATTCAGCAAGAATGATGAATAAATAAGGGGATAGTGGGTCACCTTGCCTAATACCTCTGGAAGCTGGAAATACTGAGAAGGCCTGCCATTGATAAGAACTAAGTAGGAAACTGAAGAGATACATCCCATTATCCAATCCATCCAATCCTTAGAGAAACCAAATTGCCTCAAAACTTTGATAAGGAAGTGCCAATCCACTCTGTCATAAGCTTTGGATAAGTCTAACCGAATGAACATAGAAGGAGAATTTTGCATATCCATGGAATGGATGGCTTCCTAAGCAAGAACTATCTCATCTACTATTTGACGTCCTTCCACATATCCCCATTTCTTTGGGGAAATAATCTTATGCAAAAGAGGCTTCAACCTTTCTGCCATGATTTTAGTAATTATTTTGCGAAGAACATTACATAAAGCAATAGGTCTAAAAGCTAATATATGATCATCCTCTAGAGATTTTGGAACAAGATTAATATAATTTTTATTGATAACATTCAAAATTTCTTTGGCTTTCCTGGCTTCTTCCACCACCTCTAATAAATCAACATGAAGGATATCCCAGAACTCTTGGTAGAACTCAATAGGAAAACCATCAGGACCTGGGGTTTTCCCTTTTTGCATTTTAAAAACTACTTCTTGAAGCTCATTGATAGTAACAGGAGCAGTCAAAATAGAGTTCTCCTTAGAAGTGATAAGAGAATGGATTTCTTGAATAACATTTTTTTGTGAAGCTGAGTCAAGAGGAGTAGCAACAAAAATATTGGAAAAGTACTCAACAACAATAGAGTTCATGTCATCCCAAGTATAAACAACATCTCCAGAGTCTGATTTTAAGGAAGAAATAAATTTGTGAGATCTTCGAGCTAGAAGAGATTTGTGGAAGAAATTTGTGTTTCGATCTCCTTCTTTGAGCCATTGAATTCTAGATTTTTGCTTCCATAATATTTCTTCTCTTTTTTCCCATTCCTCTAACTCAGTTTTGAGATTAATTTCATCTGCACTTCTCTTCTCTGTAAGGCCATCTAAACATATTTTCTTATTCAAATTTTCAAGATGAGCAATAACTTCATGTTTTTTTAATGAACATTCCCAAAATATTTCCATTTCCAAGTCTTGATTTTGGATTTAATGTATTGCAGTCTTTTGGAAAAATAGAACATCTTAGTCCCATGCATAGGTTTACCTTCCTTCCACCATTGTTGCACACGAGGTCTGAAGGAAATGTCTCTAAGCCACATTAATTGCAAAGAAAAATGAGAGAAACTCACATTGGTTTTCCACATTTCCACCATGACTGGCCAATGATTTGAACTAGCATTATTAAGAGTCTTCACTTTAGGAATGTGACCATGGATTAAGAAATTTTCAGAGATCAAAAACCTATCCAATCTCTCCATTATACAAGCTAAGCCTTGCCTTCTTTAGACCAAGTCATAATGCCATTATCTGGTTGGATATCCACAAGATGGAGGTTTTAAATATATTCGCTCATGAGGTCAGTGCTTTTGTCCAAATTTTTGTTTCCTCCCATTTTTCTCATCCAAAGATAGGATGGTATTGAAATCTCCTCCGATCAAGATCCAAGCTTTAGGAAAACGAGAGATAATATGAGTAATATCCTTCCACTGTCTTCTTTTTTCCTCCAAAGAAGTCGGGGCATAAACGATAATGCGAGTATAATCTGGTTGGAATGTCTACTTTGAATAGCTATAGCCAACAAACCCCAAATGCCAACCATATGGTGAATAACTACCTCTTTTGGGTCCCAAAGACAAGCAATGCCACCCGAAGTCCCTTGGGAACTGAGGAAAACCACTTTTCCAGCTAGCCAAATTTTACTGGAAATTAAGTCCATATCCTCCATTGACATCTTTGTTTCTTGCAGGAAAACAAGATGTGGATGATTTATCTGAATCATTCTTCTAATTTCATTTTGATTTGAAAGACTCCCTTTGAGTCCTCTAATATTCCAAGTGATGATCTTCATTAATACTAGGGCTAAAAAAGTTGGGAAGGGCATTAATCTTACCTTCCTCTACAAGCTTTTCACCTTCTTTTACCATATGATATTGATTGGTCTTGTGACCTACTTTTTTATTAGAATCCATCTTCAATTTTTTTTCCCTGTTTCTTGACTTATTCCAATTGAATCTGAGATGGCTTCTAACCTTGAAGAATGCTCATATACAACAAAAATTTTACTAGATGGTTCAATGGAGTCTATATTGGGACTTGCATTATTTGAAGTTTTGACATTTGAAATATTGTTTTTCTTGTGTAAATTTTCTCTTTTTTTTCTATTGAAAACCTTTGATTTGTTGGTTTGTCTCTGAGTTCTTCCCTTCATATTTAAATTATGTTTCTAAGATTTCAGTTTCCATTATTTCCTCTTCCTCACTTGGGACATCATTTGTGGAAAGGATTTCAAACATATTAGCAAATGACTTTGATTGATCCTTCATAACTAGGTTTTTTTAGTGTTCTTCTTCTTAGGTATTTGGAAACCTGCTGAGTTTATATCTTCTTTCTTTTGATCAAGAATTTTATTTGGGAAAAACTGGCCAAATGACCATATTCATGGCAAATTCTACAACGAAAAGGAATGTTCTCATAGTCCACTGCTTGCTCCCAAGTGTCTTCCCCAAATTGTAATGTGATATTTTTAGGTAGGGGTTTTTCAAAATCCATTAAAACACAAATTCGAGCATAAATAATATGTTCAAAATTTTGAGTACAATCAACAATCATCATAAAAGTTCCTAAAGAGTTTCCAATTGAAGAAAAAACAGTAGGATTCCAAAATTCAATAGGGAGGCCAAAGAGTCTAACCCACACGGGAGCTATAGAAGGCATCTCTTCTTCGGCTTTAAATTTAGTATGCCAGGGCTTCATGAAAATCCCTGCCCTTCCAAAAAACCAAGGACCCCCTTGAAAATTTTTCTCTCTATCTTCATTATTAGCAAATAAAACAAGAAAATAACCATTTGGATAAATAGATATTTGTAACTCACCTTTATTTTTCCAGCTTTTTGCAGCCCAGACTTTGAAAGCAAATAGACTCGGAAGAAAACCCATGAACCGACAAATTAGTCCTCTTTTTTCCAAATCTTCAATGCCATTCTGAATGTTATCCATATCAAGCTTAACAATAGGATTTCCATCAACTTCTTTAAGACATCCTGACTCGGTTTTCCTGGATCAATCTTAGGCATTCTTAGAGGTTTATGGGAAGCCCTAATATTGATATTAGCATTGGCTGAGGCTGTCCACAATGAAGGGCATTTATGATGATATGAACATTAAAAATACTAAGAATAATATCTCATTGTATTGAGACTGACACTTGTTATAGTATTTGCTAGCAACATAATATTTAAATTAGAGTTTTGTGATAATTTTTGTCAAGCTTGAATCTGTATGTGTATTTAAAAATTTGGAACATAACACTTTTGATAAGAATAAAAATCTCTTCTAGTTTGAATGTGATGTGAATGTTGATAAACATATTTTTTATGATAATAAATTTAATGTTTAACATGTCTACAAGGTTCATTTTAAATGTAATTAGTAGAAATAATTAGTAGGAATTATTTGAGAACCATAGCTTGTTTTAGGTATATTATTAGGTCCTTTCATAATGATTTTTAATTACATTATTAGTTGTAATAATTTTTTCAACATGCTTAATATTAATTATTGATGTTTTATTATTAAAATAATGTAAATTAATGAAAAAGTGGAACTTTCACTAGTTTTTCAAATTTTTAACTGTAAAAACCCAAGTCTACTCACCTGGTTGTACCACAAATAAATAAATAAAGCAATAATACAAGGACTTTCTTTTAAATCAATGTTTAACCCTAAGAGTATTTTCTTGTTTACTACTATTTTGTTCTACTCAATGAATCTTATCATACAAATAAATTAGTATCGGCTTACCAAACCACTTTTGAGTTCTAAAGTTGTTGTGGGCAACTACCCAAGTGGACGAGATTGGCCAAATCCATTGATAATTACCTTTTTGTGGAATTGACTTACCTCATTTATCATCTTCTTGATCTAGAATGAGGGTTAAACCACATCATAGGTTGTCCTTTAGGGTCCTTAACACCTAAAGGGTGGATGTATACACTCCCCATCCCTTAGCATATTGAACCTTGATCCAATCGATAAACTTGTTCTAATTAAATATTCAGGAGTCTAGTGTACATATGTCAAGTGTCTTGTTGATTATCCTACTACTCAGAGTCAACAAGAGTTATGAAATTACCCCGAAACTAGTCTTAATCATAATACCCACTTTTATTCACATCTATTTATCCCATACCAAAAGGCATGGTAGATAAAGCTACTGATGTCATGCTAGTCTCTATAACCATAGTGATGCGTCGACCTATCACTGTACTCCCAGGAAGTGACGTAGAGAATACATCCTATTCCATCTCTCATAATAATTATTAGCTAGGTCTCCTATTCTAATATATTCCTCCATACTATAGTAACTCTCGAGATATGTTGTATGAATACTCACATCTCAAAATCATTGGGTTTATAGATATTATTCAATAAAATCTACACAAAGGAGTAAAAAACTTTTATCAACAAGATCAATTTTCCAACTATCTACTTAAAGGATACAAAGGTTACTAAGTTTTATCTCCTAGGTAATATTAGATAGCCAATGGTCTTGTTGTCTAACATTTATTATAAGCCCCATATAGCAAACCCAAGGTTATAGTATAACATAAACTTGTTCACTTAATTTATATTCACCAAAATAAAGAAATTAAATACAAAGCTCACATTTTTAAAGATAATCTTCTGTTGGCAATTTTGGGTACCTTGAGTACATTGCCTTTGCTCAAGTATAGTTGTTGTCATTGATGTCAAAGGAGCTCTTGGTAGTTGTTGTCTTTGATGTCAAGGAGTTCTTGAAGCAATTTGATTTGTTGTCTAAGTATGTGTTTTGATGAAGGTTTCAATCTGGTCAGTAAGTCTCCAAGAAAATCAGAGTAGCCCAGTTGCAAAAGATCCAAAAAAAGATAAGTTAGAAAAAGCTTGCAGGCTGTTGGAAAAACTTTCGTGATTTCGTGACATGTTTTAGGAGAGAGAAAGTGCTGGAAAAACTATCGTGATTTTGTGACATGTTTGAGGAGAGAGAAAGTTTTGGCAAAACTGTCATGATTTCGTGACATGCTAGGAAGGCAGAGATGAAGCAGGCAAAACTGTCATGATTTCGCGACATATTTGAGGAGAGAGAAAGTTCAGGCAAAAGTGTCACGATTTCACGACAAGTTGAGTTGGCAGTGTTGAGTTGCAGAAAGTGTCACGATTTCACGACAAGTTTCAATGAAGTTGTACGGATGCAGAAAGTGTCATGATTTCGTGATAGGTTGAGTTGGCAGCTTGCAGTTGGCGAAAGCGTCATGATTTCATGACATGTTCCAGTTTCACGAGCAGTTGGCAGAAAAGTGCTTAAGGCAGCAAAAGCATCGCGATTTCGTGACATGTTCCAGTTTCACGAGCAGTTGGGAGAAAAGTGCTTAAGGCAGCGATAGCGTCGTGATTTCGCGACATGTTCCAGTTTCATGAGCATTTGGGAGAAAAGTGCTTAAGGCAGCGAAAGCGTCACGATTTCGTGACATGTTCCATTTTTGCTGGAGGAAACCGAGAAAAGGTTGAAGTAGCAAGAAGTGTCACGATTTCACGATAGAATTACAGATGACGTCAGCAAGAGGCAAAGGTGTCACGATTTCATGATAGAAGTGGAGAAGAAGGCTTTGAAGTCTAAAGTGTCACGATTTCATGACAAAGTTGTTGATGATGTCAACAAGAGGCAAAGGTGTCATGATTTCATGATAAAAGCGGAGAAGAAGGCCTTGAAGTCCAAAGCATCATGATTTTGTGATAGAAGTGAGATGACGTCAGTGACAGGCTAAAGTGTCACGATTTCACGATAGAAGATCCAAGGAAGCAGTCAAAAGCAAAAACGTCACGATATCGATACAGCAAGCTAGAGAAGGTGTACGACAGGCAAAGGTGTCACGATATCATGACATGTTGAAGTTTCACGTTGGAAAATCTATAGAACAGTAGAGGCAGTTGAAGCCGACAGAGTTAACCTTTGTCGACGAAGTGTAAGGTTATATAGCCGACGATTGTTTTAAGGATATTCAGCTGACTAAGATCAAGAATTTAATCATGAATTATTGCTATAAAAGGAGGACTATTTTCGAGTTTCATGTATCGAATGTGAGCATTGAGTTTGCGCATGTGAAGTCTACTGTGCACAAATAGCAGTCGTATCGAATCGATCAAAGTGTGCGTTTGAAGTGCGACTTTATTAGAAGTAGAGTGTAGGAAGAAGTTCGATCGAGGAGAAGCAAATTGTGCAAAGAGGGTGATGTTGTGACTGCACATAGGTGCATAAATTGATGTGCGATTGAGTGCTACAATATTTACATAGACTATGTAAAGAAAGCAGTGTGTGAAGATTGCGCTGTGGTGGATGTGCAACAAAGCAGAAGCTAAGTTGAGAAGAAAGTGCTGCTACATTTTGCGAAGATTGCACTACTGTGTTTGCGCAGAAGTTGAGAAGATAGTGCTACTATAATTTGAGAAGACTGTGTTGTTGTAGTTGTGCAGACAGTGAAAAGTTGTTTTCAACCAAGTGCAAAAAAGAATAGAGGAAGAGGACAATTGTGCCAGACCGAAGGACTGTGTTTGGTGTAGATAAGAGGACCAGCTTTGCAGTGACAAAGTTGAGGACAAAGATCTCCAGCCAAAGCAGGGAAGATAGGTGTCTTCTGTGGATAGAGTTCCACTTGCTAAGGGCAAAGGAGATAGAGGTCTTCTAGAGGATCACTAGCAAAGCAGAATTAGGGGAAGGTGTCTCCTTTGAGCTGAGGCTCATAAACATTGTAATCGGGAAGGATTCCCAGAGGACTTTGATACAACTTTTAGAAGAAAAGTTTTATATGTGGAGTAGCCCACCTTGGGTGAACCACATAAATTGTTGTGTCTCTTTGTGGATTGCATTTTGTGCATTGTTTTACTACTGTTATTACTGCTATCTTATTCTGCATGTTAATGGTTTGAAAGCTGCATTGATAGATAAAGTTAAAAGTGGTCTTATACTGTTCACCCCCCCTCTCAGTATAAGCTTGTGTTCTTCAATTGGTATCAGAGTGGGTTCCTTCGAAAAGGTTTTATAGCCGAAAGGAAGAACTGGTTAAGAACACAATGGATTTCTTAGGTGGCAATGCAACACCTATTCTTGATGGATCAAATTTTGGTCTATGGAGTGCAAGAATGAAAGTCTATCTAATGGCTCTTGGTAATGAGGTAGGGATGTTATTGAAGATGGCTACACCATTCCTGCAAATGGTCCTTATACTAAAGAATACAGGCTCCTACATCACAGCAACTCAAAAGCCATGAATGCAATCCTGAAAGGTTTGTAGAAGGCTGATCTTACCAAAGTTATTCACTACAAGACAGCTAGTGAAATGTGGAAACAATTGCAGGTTGTTCATATAGGTGATGCAAATGTCCGAAAGGCCAAATTGAGACATTTTAAAGGTATGTTTGAACAACTCAAGATGAATGATGATGAAAATATTAGTGACTACATGCTTCGGATGGATGAGATTGTGAACTCCATGAAAGACTTAGGTCTTGAACTTGCTGAAAATGATGTGTGTGATAAGATTTTAAGATCTCTTCCTAAAAGATTTAGTGAAAAGATTTCTGCTATTGAGGAAGCCAAATATTTAGATAAGTTGAAAAAGGATGAGCTCCATAGTATTCTTGTAGCTTTTGAGCTAAGAACTCAAGTGAACATTGACATAAAGAAAGAGGCAGCTTTCAAAGCTACCAAGAAATCAAAAGGCAAATAGATTCAAGAGAGTGATGAGTCTTCTAGTGAGGAAGAAGCATATTACAACAAGAAAGGCAAATTATCTAGAAAGCACAAAAGTAAGAAAAATATAAGATGTTTCAACTATGGAAAGTATGGTCATTATGCTACTGACTGTACTATTTCCAAAGATGAAAGTGATGAAGATATACAGGATGTTAAGAGCAAGGATTCTGAAAAGTACAGGTTTTACAAAAAGAGCAAAGATGAGTACAACAATCACAAGAAAAGCAAATATGAGTACAGCAATCATGGAAAGAGGCATTCTCACAAGAATAAGAAGAGCTTCTACTTAGACAAAGCAAGTAAGTGTTCTAGCAGTGATAGTGAAAGTTCTTCTAGTGATGATGAAAATGAGATGTTGTTCATTTCAAAAAAAGAGGAAGAACCGAAACATAAATTCATTATCATGAAATGTTTTAGATGTGGAAATTTTGGGCACCTTGAGGATGATTGCAAAAATAATGATTTGGATGCTAGTATGTATGAGGATGCTTCATAAAACTACAATGAAGATGCATGTATGGTTTTTGAAAAAGGTAGCACCTCTAGTGATAAGAAATCTGAAAAAGGCCGTGATAATTCAAAGTGCCATAAAATAGAGGATCTTGAATGTGAACTCAATAATGCTCTTAGTGTTCTGAAAAATGAAAGAAAGAAGAATGATAGACTCAAGATTAAATTAGATGAATGTTGTATGGAGAGAGATGAACTTATAGAAAATCTTGAAGTCTCTATGGCTAAGTCACAAGAACTCAAGAATGAGTTAGATTCTAAAATTTTGGAGTATAGTGAGTTAGAACAGGAAATGGCTTCTTTGAAAGAAGAAAATAAATATTACAAGGATAAACTCTACAGATTTTAGGACAGCTCCAAGAAGGTTAAGTCTCTCATCAAAAATCAAAGAAATCCAACAGATAAAACAGGTCTCGGTTTTGTTGAGCCGCACAAGAAACAGGTTGGGGAATCTAGCAAGAGATTTCAAAAAGAAGAGAGTTATGTTGAAGAAAGTATTTCAGATCATGAGTCCGTAAGTGATAAATGCGCAGAAATAGAAAACAAAATTTTGAATGCCAAGAAGAAGATTTTGGGACCCAAGAAGTCGAATAAAAGAAAATTTCACGGCACATGTTTTGCATGTCACAGATTTGGTCACATGGTTGTACATTGCATGACTCAAGTGAAGAAAGTAAATGACAGTTTTAGGAGACGTAATTTCTTTCAAGGGTATTGCTACTCTTGTCAACAATTTAGGCACAACGCAAAACTCTGCAAGGCTAATAACAGGAACTGGGTTAGTCAGAACAGGCGGATTCAAAGAACAGCCATGCCTGAAAGAAATAATATTGTTACTTGCTATAAGTGCAACAATGAAGGTCACCTAGCTAGACAGTGTAGAGCTGATCTTCCAAGATATAGGAACAGAAACAGTAGTATGAACAAATCCAAGGATCAAAGCATGGATAAGAACAAGAATAACAACAGAAACAAGAAAAGTAATATGGACAGGTTCAAGGATCAAGGTATGAAAAAAAATAGGAATGATGAAAGGAACAGGAATAGTAGTATGAACAGGTCCGAGGATCAAAATAGTAACAAGAACAACAATGTGGAAAAAGAATTCAAGAGAAGGCCCGACAAAGAAATAGTAGACATTAATGATGATGAGTGTCTAATGGGAGTTTCACTCCCAACCCTGTTTTAAATCACCTTAATAGAAGGTGGGGGAGGGACTAAGCTAAGAGACTCATTCTTAGTTCCAAATCCCAAAGGTGACCCTTTGCCATTGATGACAAAGGGGGAGAGATTTGAGTAAGGGGGAGAGATATGTGTAAGGGGAAGTGCTTCAAGTGAAGAGAAGAGCTTCAAGTCAGGGGGAGCAAAACTTCATCGATTCTCAGTTGTTGGATCAGTTGGTTCAGTTTTGGCTCTTGAGATATGTTTTTAGTTAAGGGTTTCCATCAATGACAAAGGGGGAGATTGTTGGCAATTTTGGGTACCTTGAGTACATTGCCTTTGCTCAAGTATAGTTGTTGTCATTGATGTCAAAGGAGCTCTTGGTAGTTGTTGTCTTTGATGTCAAGGAGTTCTTGAAGCAATTTGATTTGTTGTCTAAGTATGTGTTTTGATGAAGGTTTCAGCTGGTCAGTAAGTCTCCAAGAAAATTAGAGTAGCCCAGTTGCAAAAGATCCAGAAAAAGATAAGTTAGAAAAATCTTGCAGGCTGTTGGAAAAACTATCGCGATTTTGTGACATGTTTTAGGAGAGAGAAAGTGCTGAAAAAATTGTCGCGATTTCGTGACATGTTTGAGGAGAGAGAAAGTTCTAGCAAAACTATCATGATTTCGCGACATGCTGGAAGGCAGAGACGAAGCAGGAAAAACTGTCGTGATTTCGTGACATATTTGAGGAGAGAGAAAGTTTAGGCAAAAGTGTCACGATTTTGCAACAAGTTGAGTTGGCAGTGTTGAGTTGCAAAAAGTGTCACAATTTTGTGACAAGTTTTAATGAAGTTGTACGGATGAATAAAGTGTCACGATTTCATGACAGGTTCCAGTTTTGCGAGCATTTGGGAGAAAAGTGCTTAAGGCAGCGATAGCATCGCGATTTCGCGACATGTTCCAGTTTCACGAGCAGTTGGGAGAAAAGTGCTTAAGGCAACGAAAGCATCGTGATTTCGTGACATGTTCCATTTTTGTTGGAGCAAACTGAGAAAAGGTTGAAGTAGCAAGAAGTGTCACGATTTCGTGACAGAATTATAGATGATGTCAACAAGAGGCAAAAGTGTCACGATTTCATGACAGAAGTAGAGAAGAAGGCTTTGAAGTCTAAAGTGTCACGATTTCACGACAAAGTTGCTGATGATGTCAGTAAGAGGAAAAGGTGTCGTGATTTCATGACAGAAGTGGAGAATAAGGCCTTGAAGTCCAAAGCATCGCGATTTCACGATAGAAGTGAAATGACGTCAGCGACAGGCTAAAGTGTCACGATTTCACGATAGAAGAGCCAAGGAAGCAGTCAAAAGCAAAAACATCATGATATCGCTACAACAAGCTAGAGAAGGTGTACGACAGGAAAAGGTGTCGCGATATCGCGACATGTTGAAGTTTCATGCTGGAAAAGCTGCAGAACAACAGAGGCGGTTGAAGCCGACAGAGTTAACCTTTGTCGACGAAGTGTAAGGTTATACAACCGACGATTGTTTTAAGGATATTCAGCCGACTAAGATCAAGAATTTAATCATGAATTGTTGCTATAAAAGGAGGACTATTTTCGAGTTTCATGTATCGAATGTGAGCGTTGAGTTTGCGCAAGTGAAGTCTACTGTGCGCAAAGAGCAGTCGTATCGAATCGATCGAAGTGTGCATTCGAAGTGTGACTTTCATAGAAGCAAAGTGTAGGAAGAAGTTCGATCGAGGAGAAGCAAACTGTGTGAAGAGGGTGCTGTTGTGATTGCACATAGGTGCATAAATTTTTGTGCGATTGAGTGCTATAGTACTTACACAGACTATGTAAAGAAAGCAGAGTGTGCAAAGACTGCGCTGCGGTGGATGTGCAATAGAGCAAAAGCTAAGTTGAGAAGAAAGTGTTGCTGCATTTTGCGAAGATTGCACTACTGTGTTTGTGCATAAGTTGAGAAGATAGTGCTGCTATAATTTGAGAAGATTGTGCTACTGTAGTTGCGTAGACAATGAAAAGTTGTTTTCAACCAAGTGCAGAAAAGAATAGAGGAAGAGGACAATTGTGCCAGACCGAAGGACTATGTTTGGTGCAGATAAGAGGACCAGACTTTGCGATGACAGAGTTGAGGACGAGAGATCTCCGACCAGAGCAGGGAAGACAGGTGTCTTCTATGGATAGAGTTCCACTTGCTAAGGGAAAAGGAGATAGAGGTCTTCTAGAGGATCACCAGCAAAGCAGAATTAGGGGAAGGTGTCTCCTTTGAGCTGAGGCTCATAAACATTATAATCGGGAAGGATTCCTAGAGGACTTTGATACAACTTTTAGAAGAAAAGTTTTATCCGTGGAGTAGCCCACCTTGGGTGAACCACGTAAATTATTGTGTCTCTTTGTGGATTGCATTTTGTGCATTGTTTTACTATTATTATTACTGCTATCTTATTCTGCATGTTAATGGTTTGAAAGCTGCATTGATAGATAAAGTTAAAAGTGGTCTTATACTGTTCACCCCCCGGCTCTCAGTATAAGCTTGTGTTCTTCATCTTCCTTAAAATCTTTTATTTTCTATCAAAAGCAACCTTTATAAAAATAAACATCTACTATGATTTATTTTAATTAAAAATTACACTACCATATATGGTTAAAACTCCATATAACAACTATACAAATTGGCAAAACTTTATTAAAACACTTTTATCATAAAATAAAGAGGTTACTTTCCTAATCCAAAGTGGTTCCATGGTTGACCTTAATATTAAGTTTGAACCCTTCGAATAAATAATGTCTTACAATGGCTAGCTATTTATTTTTTAATACAAAATCCATAATAAAGATATTACAAGTAGGTAAATGAAGATTTAGGTATTCTATTTTACACTCCAGCCAAGAATTGCTTATATAAATAAATATTTTTACCAAGAATGGTTTTTGAAGCCAATCACAGTGAAAGTCTACACTTAAACCACACTAAATTTTAGGTTAACTATTCTTTTCTCAAAAATAATGCACCAATATTTAAGGATCTACTCTAAATTTTTAATGACATTGATCTAGCATCTTTAACTCGGCCAAATAAAATCTATAAAACTACATCTCATAATCTTCTTATCATGCTTTTTTTAAGACATATCTATCTAATGCCTTGCACCCGGTTTCTCCAAAAACTCTTCCCAAAAAAAAATAATGATCAAGTTTAAAGTCTAACAAGGTTTACTTCAACACCAAACCAAACAAGTGCATAACAGGATGGTCTTATTTTCAAAGATAGCAATTGGATTACATTATAATCATAATTTGAATATTATAAATATAATAAAGTATTGCATTGAGAAAATACATTAACATATAATTTACAATATACAATGATAACTATATAAGCTACTTCTCTCATTTCTTTAAATGGTTTACCCAAATGGATAATATTGTAACTGGAGTTCCATTTATCTTACACATAGCTAAAGTAAAACTATAATGTTAAATTACTCCTAGAACCCTACAAAGTTTTCTAATTATAAATTAATATCAATATCTGGAATAGAGGTTAAGTTTAACTAATTAGGGAATAAAATTATATAAAATAAATATAACTATCCCTTAATATTTTTAATTACCCGAGATATCTCATACAAAGATAACACATACGTGTTACAATATTTTCTTCTGGTAAAACCGGTGGCTAGCCATCATGTAAATTATCATAAGCCAATCCCAAATTCTATATAACCCAATCAATTTATTTTTAGAAAATTTGACCACTATCATAGCATTACATACCAGGTTTAAGGATTCCACTATTTCTCTTGCATGTGTTGGTTCATATGTTCTCTCTAGAATGTACTGGATAACATAAAGGTGAAATAATCTTTGTCCTCACTGTGAATTTTCCTCCACTGCTATTGGAGTGACCACTATTGGATTTTATAGGGAATAGGGGATCATATTTGGCTCATTTATGAATGCAATTCGCTAACTAATGCAGCTAAAATCACATGCAATCATACAAACCAACAATCACAAAAGTAATCATACATTATTCTATTGTCATTCAAACCATAAATCTTTATAGTTTTAATACCATTTCATGGTTTCCAAGCAATAGTAAGCACACAATGTTTTGGGCATTTCAAGACTATTCCAATATTATTATGAGCTTCCACAATTGCACCATAGCTCAAGAAATCACATGGTAAATCAGATTCTAATCGAGAATAACACAAATGTAAATTGTGCATTCAAAAACTCATTTTCTTTTTCATATAAAACATCATAGTTGCACAATACACACATACAAAATTCTTACAGAGGAATATTTTAAATTTCACATCAATTTCTTATATACGAAACATCAATTTAGCTCAAACAAAACCAATACATGAGAGGCAACATTCCAACCTGGTAATCAATTGCTAAATATTGATATGCAATTTGCATTCTACTAGTTCTTTCATCCAAACTTTATGTTATCTTTTGAGGATATATTTAGTGGGAGAGAACAAACATAGGTCTTGATAATATGAAAGAAGTGAGTCTACAATATGATTGAAATATACTATAAATAGAAAGTGTTAGAAATATAATGCAATATGGAGGATATGGTCACTCCATTAATATAAGTTAAAGAACTACATTATGCTCCATACATGAGTTCTACCACTATCTATTACACTTTACTACAATGCTCTTGAAATCTATGTGTTGCATCTTGTGATCTATCACTATGAGGTCCTTTATATAGGAAAATATATTCCTTGGCCAACACTCTACCTAGTTGTACAAGTGGACATCTTGCACATTACAACATGCACATTGACACTTGTGCATTTATTACATTGCTTGAAGTAAGTAGCTAACTTTCCCCTAAAGTAATATTTACTCTAACAATGTACTAAAGATGGTACATTTACATGACCCAAATGATTTAATATACTCTAACTCTAACACTTTTCAGCTAACCAAATTTTTATGCAAAATAGCCACACTTTCTAACACCCCCCATGTATTACATTATTTGGGTATTGAAGATTTCAATCTTCAATATGGATCTTCTTTTTGTGGATGCTCTTTGGCTTTCTTAGGTTCTTTCATCAATGTACTTTTGCACTATAATCCTCCTTGATTTGGTTCATCTTTGTATTCTTATTTTTGAGTTAAAACTCGAACTTGTATTCTCCTTCATTGTTTATTGTAATTTGATGAAGCAAGTAGTCAGTATATTCATATGATGCAAGAAGAGATGTCAGTATTTTAAATATGCTTGTCTATTTCATTCCTTGTGATTTCCTTGGTATTTATGACCTCTCCATTATGATTTTTTTAGCATGTATTTTCTTCTTGTTTCTCTTTCTGCTCCCACGATTTTGCATTGATTCTAGTGGAAGTTCTACTTCATAAGGAGTTAATCTATCATCACAATAATATTGATTTATAATTCTAGCTTAGTCTATCATCACAATAATATTGATTTGTATTTCTAGCTTTCTTCATGTGTTGAGTGAGTACAAACATGATTAATGATAGTTAAATTATCAAACATTCCTCGACTATGAATATAACTATCTTTTGTGAATTCCACCATGCCTTGAAAAGGTTTTCATGAAGATAACCAATTAATGCTTCAAATTTACCCTCTTTTACCTTCTTAAGAAATAAATAGAATCTCTTCTTTTCACTAACTGATACATTCTCATATCCTTCAAGGGTATCTATCATGTTTTGAGAATACAATTCTATTTCATGAAATAATTCTTTGTTAATAAAGGTATTTTTTATTATTTCATCTATATTCCTTCTTGATAGATTTAAGATATTGTTTCTTGTTATTCCTTAGGATTGTAGGAATGGATTTGATAGAACCTTTTTAGAGCTTATGTTTTTGTAGGATTCCTTATATCTCCCTAATTTAAGAGATTTGATTTAATATAGTCCTTGTAGGATTTGTATAGACCTTGTGATTCCCAAATAGATTAAGTACTTGATAATTTTTTATGAATGCTATTATTATCAAGTTTTGTAGAATTCCTTATGACTCCCTAATGATTTTGGATATGCTATATGATAGATAAAGTGCCTTTTGAGAATAGTAGTTCAATTTTGGGTTGATTTTGTAATGTTTTGTAAATAATAAAAACCAACTTCTTTTACACCTTATTACTCCCATTGAACTTAAGGACTTTCTAATTTTATGAGGTTCTAATTGTTGGAATTCTTTTGTCCCTTTAGTGTAGATTTGAGACAAGTATATCAATTTATTTCCAACTCTTGATTTTCTTTAATAGATCTTTGTTATAGCCTTTGATATTTAATATTTAATGTTTGTAAATTCCAATTACCTATTTGATGTAGTACTCCTTATAACTTCCGAATATGGAATATTAGAAAATAATATAATATTTGCAATAATAGGGTTTTTAATTGTCAAGTTAAAAACCTTATTCCTACTACTTTATTATTTGTAAATAAAAATATTTTGGAATATGCTTGCTTAATATATTACTAATGCTAAGTTAATGAATTGCAATAGTAAATATAATGTGTCTTTATAACTCCAATATATCCTTATTTTATAGCAAGCAATAAATAGTATATGGTTTACCTTCGTATTCCTTTGTCTTGATGTTGTGAGGTGGCAGATTTGAATTCTTTGAAATGGCAATCAATGCCTTCTTTGATCGGTGTCGAATTCTCCCTTACATAGTGCTTCGTTTATCTATAACCAAAGTTGATATTTCTTTAAATAATGCTCGGTATTATCCTCCATGAATTGAACATTGGTATGGCTGGTTTTATGATGTATTCCTGACATGAAAGAGATGCTAGATTACTGATCAAATAATGTGTTGTATTTTTTTATCTTATGATAGCTTCTTAAATTTGGATTTCTCCTTCGAATAGTGCATAGGCTTGAATTAGCCTTCTTCCTATGAATATGCATCACACCATTTATTACTAGTCTTCTCTTTAATGTTCGATGCTTTTCCTTCTTCAATATGGACACCTTAAATAGGACTACTTCCTTGTGACTTTCAAATAAGTTTCACTTGAGCATTACTTAGTAGGCATTGATATTCCAACGTATGCAATGATGAGTTTTGTGGTAACCTCCCAAAGACTTGTAACTCCTCCTGGGTGAGTATTGGATTATTTACAAATATTGTATGCTTAGACCTCTTGTGCCAAGTGGTACTCATGTCTTGTGCATGTAAAACTTTCTTCTAACACTCCAATTATGGGAATTGATACCCTATATTTTCCTATATATTTTAAATGTGCGTTGGCTTGCTATGTTTCTTGAAATGCAAGAATTTCCTCTTCCCTATTTGCATGTTGTCTTTATGAGGATAATGGATGGAACTAGTTATATTTCTTCTTGGTTCTATGGCACTCTCAATGGTAGTCCTATGGAAACTTCTTCTGCTCTTCAATGGTGGTCGTTCTCTCCAAGTAGAAATCTTGGGTATAGCACTTCTTACTTTTTTATTTACTTTTATAATATATTTTTTGTATATATTTTATAACATTCGTTTGCTAGCCTTTTGCTTAGATTTAATAGTGTTTCTTCTACGTAGATGATATCCCTATGTATATTTTCATTTTCTCTATGTAGAATCAGATGGTAATGGCTTCTTATAATAGCTCGAATGTTGCAGGTGACATGTTTTCTCCTAGGGCTAGATTGGACATGGAGAAATGGTATTTATTAACACCTTGATTCTTAGATGTGTGAGCTCTTTGGTGGCTCCTTCCTCTTGCTTGAACTCTACCCTTCAACCTATAAAATATGATGTATGTGGTGCTTCTTGTAAATAATATTACTTTTTTCCTTTCAAGGAACAAAAGAGGTGCTTTGTAATAGTTAGATTTGCACTAGTACCAAGGACCATTTTATGAAATTATTCTTGCCTCTTCTAATCTACTTTCTTGGATATTTTAATGATAGTTAATCCAATCTAATGATATGTTGCATTTGAGTTGGTTTGAATGGTATCTAAGTTGGGCTGTCAATATTATTTTTCTTCAGGTTGACAGTTTGGGTTG
This sequence comes from Wollemia nobilis, assembly GCA_028583015.1. Taxonomy (NCBI): domain Eukaryota; kingdom Viridiplantae; phylum Streptophyta; class Pinopsida; order Araucariales; family Araucariaceae; genus Wollemia; species Wollemia nobilis. Next base: position 2,698,620 of record JAQPPZ010003109.1, on the reverse strand, counting down.
AACTAGTTAATGTAATATTATTTCTCTTTGTAAATGTTTAGTCCATACGTATGAATTTTCCCCTCATACCTTCATATAGTTTTTAATTTCTTTAGTGAATATTGGGACCTCAATAAATGTCATGTTTAAATTTTCTACCTATTTTTTGTTTTGTTTCATCTATATTTTATACTAGCCAGTGTTTCTTTCAACATGCTATCTTACATTCTTTGTATTTTTTCAGGTACCATAGTAGTCCTACCAGAGCTACTCAAGAAATCACTATTTTAACAAGTGAAATTTCACATGAGAAATAAGAATATGGATAGATATATTCCCTCTATACCAAGGATCTATCTATCTACACACATATAATCCAAATATTATATTATAAAGGGTGATAACCCTTCATACCCACTCCTTATTAATAACAATTTAATAGCTTATTGATAAGGTAAGATATATATATCAAGATAATATTTGGATATATTATAATATAGATATATTATAAGTGATATAATAAGTTTGTGCTTATGTTCACTACATGTCCCCTTCTCATAAAATAATCAACCTATAAACATCCTTTAAAATTTTTGAAATAGAAATGGATATTCTCTTTTGATTATTTGGTTCCTTGTACGTTCCTTGAAGACAATGCTAAAAACACATTGTCTTATATTCAATTTATAAAATATTTATGATGATTTGAACATTAAAAATACTAAGAATAATATCTCATTCTATTGATACTAACACCTGCTATTGTATTTGTTAGAAACATATTATTTAAATTAGAGTTTTATGATAATTTTTGTGAATCTTGAATCTATGTGTCTTTAAAATTTTGGAAGATAACACTTTTGATAAGAAACATAATCTCTTCTAATTTTAAGGTGATGTGAAGGTTGATAAACACATTTTTTGTGATAATAAATTTAATGTTTAACATGTCTACAAGGTTATTTTTAAATGTAATTAGTAGAAATAAATAGTAGGAATTATTTGAGAACCATAGCTTGTTTTAGGTATATTATTAGATCCCTTCATAATTTTTTTAAGTACATTATTAGTTGTAATAAATTTTTCAACATGCTTAGTATTAATTGTTGATGTTTTATTATTAAAAGAATGTAAATTAACGAAAAAAGGTAACTTTCAATAGTTCTTCAAATGTTTAACTGTAACAACCCAAGTCTACTCACCTGGTTGTACCACAAATAAATAAACCAAGCAATAATACAAGGATATTTTTTAAATCAATGTTTAACTTTAAGAGTACTATCTTGTTTACTACTATTTTGTTCTACCTAATAAATCATTATCATACAAATAAATTAGTATCAGCTTACCAAACCACTTTTGAGTTCTAAAGTTATGGGCAACTACCGAAGTGAACGAGATTGACCAAATTATGTGATAATTAACTTTTTGTGGAATCAAATTACCTCATATATTATCTTCTTGATATGGCATGAGGATCAAACCACATCATAGGTTGTCCTTTAGGGCCCATAAAACCTAAAATGTGGATGCATACACTTCCCATCCCTTAGCATATTGAATGTTGATCCAATATATCAACTTGATTCATTTAAATATGAAAGATTCTAGTGTACATATGTCAAGTGTCTTGTTCATTGTCCTACTACTCAAAGTCAACAAGAGTTATACCATTACCCTGGCACTAGTCTTAGTCATAATGCCTACTTTTATTCACATTCATTTATCCCATACCAAATGATATGGCAGATCTAGCTACTAATGTCATTCCAGTCTCTATAACCATAGTGACGCATCAACCTATCACTCTATTCCTAGGAAGTGACCTAGAGAATACATCTCATTCCATATCTCATTATAATTATTGGTTAGGTCTCATATTATGACCTATTCTGCTAGACAACAGTCACTCTTGAGACATGGTGTATGTATACCTGCATATCAACATCATTGGATTTAGAAATATTATTCAATAAACTCTACAGAAAGGAGTAAATAGCTTTTATCAACAAGATCAATTTTCCAAATTTCTACCTAAAGGATACAAAGGTTACTAAGTTTTATCCCTTATGTAATATTAGATAACCAATGGTCTTGTTGTCTAATATGTATTATAAGTCCCTTATAGGAAGTCCAAGGTCATAGTATAACATAAAAATGCTCACTTAATATATATTCACCAAAATTAAGAAATCAAATACAAAGCTCACATTTTTAAAGATAATCTTCCTTAAAATACCTATTTTTCTATCAAAAGCAACCTTTATAAAAATAAACATCTACTCTGATTTATTTTAATTAGAAATTACACTACCATATATCATTTAAACTCCACAACAACTATACAAATTGGCAAAACTTTATTAAAACACTTTTACCATAATATAAAGAAGGTACTTTCCTAATCTTAAGTAATTCCACGGTTTACCTTAATATTAAGTTTGAACCCTTTGAATAACTAATATCTTACATTGGCTAGCTATTTCTTTTTTAACACAAAATACATAATAAATATATTACAAGTAGATAAATGAATATTTTGTAATTCAATTTTAAACTCCAGCCAAGAATTGATTATATAAATAAATATTTTTACCAACAATGGTTGCTGAAGCCAATCACATTGAAAGTCTACACTTTAACCACACTAAATTTTATGTTAACTATTCCTTTCTCAAAAAAGTGCACCAATAGTTAAGGATCTACTCTAAAGTTTTAATGACATTGAGCTAGCGTCTTGAACTCTACCAAATAAAATCTATAAAACTACATCTCATAATATTCCTATCATGCTTTTTTAAGACGTATTTATCTAATGCCTTGCACCCGATTTTTCCAAAAACCCTTCCCAGATAAAATTAATGATCAAATTTAAAGTCTAACAAGGTTTACTTCAACATCGAACCAAACAAGTGCATAACAGGATGGTCTTATTTTCAAAGACAACAATTGGATTACATTGCAATCATAATTTAAATATTACAAATATAATAAAGTCTTGCATTGAGCAAATATATTAAAACATAATTTGCAATATAGCAATTATAACTATATAAGTGACTCCTATCATTCCCTTAAATTGTTTACCCAAATGGATAATACTGTAACTGGAGTTCCATTTATATTACACATAGCTAAGTAAAAATATAATGTTGAATTACTCCTAGAACTCTACAATGGTTGCTTATATAAATAAATATTTTTACCAACAATAGTTGTTGAATCCAATCATAGTGAAAGTCTACACTTAAATCACACTAAATTTTAAGTTAACTATTCCTTTCTCAAAAAGTGCATCAATAGTTAAGGATCTACTCTAAAGTTTTAATGACATTGAGCTAGTGTCTTTAACACTACCAAATAAAATCTATAAAACTACATCTGGAGACAAAAATCCAGAGCCTTTGGCTCAAAGAAGGAGACACCAACATGAAGTTTTTCCATGCTTCCACCCTACGCCACAGAGGTTATAATAAAATCTCAGAGTTGACCAAGGCTGATGGTTCCATTGTCTCTAATATCCATGCCATCAGGCAGGAAGCTGTGCACCACTTCTAGGAAATCTTAGGTCCAAGTGTTGACTGCCACCCCCGCACTGCAATTTATTTACTTCAGAACATTCCAATGTTGGTGTCTAACAATGATAATGAGAAACTGCTCCAATCCTTCACTGAAGAGGAGATCAAAGATGCTCTGTTTGCAATGGAATCGGACAAGGCTCCTGGTCCTGATGGCTTCCCACCCCGATTTTTTCAACACTTTTGGGATGTCGTGGGCCCTGATGTTGTTGCTGCGGTTAAATTCTTCCAGAGAGTCAAAAAGATGCCAAGAGAATCCAATTCCACATTCATTGTTTTAATTCCCAAGTCTAATGAGTGTTCTTCCCTCTCCGACTTCAGACCTATAAGTCTATGTAGTGTCATCTACAAACTCATCACCAAAGTCATGGCAAACAGGCTGAAAGACATCCTTCCATCCATCATTGATCAGTGCCAAGGCAGCTCGGTCAAAGGCAGATTCATTGCTGATGGAGTGATAACCGTCCATGAGTTGGCTCATTCGGCTTATAAAAACAAAAAACCCAGTATGTTCCTTAAGCTTGACATGAACAAGGTTTTTGATCGGGTTTCATGGAAATTCCTGTTTGAGGTCCTTGAGAAGTTTGGGTTTCACAAATAATGGGTTAATATGGTTCGAGAATGTATCTCTATTTCTTGGTTCTCTATTCTTATCAATGGTTCACCTGTCGGCTTCTTTCCAAGTTTTAAAGGCATTCGTCAAGGGGACCCCCTGTCACCCTTCCTCTTCATCATTTTGGCTGAAACTCTTGGAAGAACCCTTACTGCTGCCTGCAACAGTGGACTCGTCTCTGGGATCAAACCTACCTCAACTTCCAAGGCCATTTCCCATCAATAGTTTGTGGATGATACTATTCTTTCCTCTCTGGCTTCTGTCCCCGAAGCAAAACTCATTAAGAACATCCTTGACTCTTATGAAGAGGCGGCAGGCCAGAAATTCAATTACCGCAAAAGCAAGCTATACTTCCTCAATACTCCCATCCACAGGCAAAACAGGATTGCTGAGATCCTTGGGTGTATCATTGGGAGCCTTCCAACTACTTATCTCGGATTACCGCTTTTCCATGGCAAATTGGTCTCGGCTATGTGGAACCCTGTTCTAGATCATCTCAATAAGAAACTTGTAGGCTAGAAAAGTTCTTTGCTCAGTCAGGAAGCCAAAGCCACTCTGGTCCAGGCCTGCCTGCAAAGTATTCCTATTTTTTTCTTATCTATCTTCAAATCTCCAGCTTCCATCTACCAAATAATTGAGCAAATTCAACATATATTCCTTTGGGCGGGAAACAAAAACAAGAACAAATTTTCCCTTGTTGCCTGGGACAAGGTTTGTTCCAAGAAAAAGGATGGAGGTCTCGACTTCAGGGACATCAAGCAGATGAACATGGCTCTCATTGCCAAATAGTCCTGGAGACTTTCCATCAATGAAAAAGCCACCTGGATTGACATCATCAAAGCTAAGTACCTTCATCAGGTTCCCTTTCTTGTAGAGCACAACCTTCTTGGCGGATCTCATTTCTGGAATGGTGTTACTAAATCAAGGAAGATCATCATGGAAGGTTTAAGGTGGTGTCTTGGAAATGGATTGGCCATTCGTTTCTAGGACAATCCTTGGATCCGTGACAAACCTCTCAGTCAAGATCCTCATCTTGCTATGCTCAAGACGGTGACCGAAGCTACCTTTGGAGATAAGGTGTGTCATTTCATCAACCCAGGTACTACAAGACCCGAATGGAAACAATTGGTGTTGAATGGGCCTAGACTTATCATCGAGGTGCTTAGACGGCTTCAAAACTTATTGAGGAGCTACATCATCCCCAACTCTCACAAAGAAGACTCCATGGTTTGGAACCTTGATGATTCTGGGCAGTTCACTAAATCTGCCTACTACAACCAAGAAGCTCCCAGTGATGGCCGTGACTCCACTAATCTAGTTTGGGTTCCCAAGATCATTCCCAAGGTTAAATTCTTCTACTGGTTGGCCATCCAAAATAGAATCCTCACCACTGACAATATGATAAACAGAGGGCTTCTCATCCCCAATTGGTGCATCCTGTGTAAAAATTCCTGTGAGTCTACTGAGCATGTTTTTCTGGAATGTCCCTTCTCCCTTGCAGTGCTCAACCAGGTTTTCAACACTTTCACCATCTTCGTAGCCCTCCCTCATTCCATTCCCCTCCTTTTTCAATAGTGGCCCCGGCCCTTCAAAAGTAGTCAACTCAAATTCATGTGGCAAGCGTGCCTTCACATTTTCCTATGGCAGATTTGGCTTGAGAGAAATGCTAGAATTTTTCAAAACATTGCCAAGGATAAGAAGATTGTTGTTGCTAAAATCTTGGCCCTTGCTACGGAGAATGCCTCTCTCGTCTCATCGTCCAAACCTCCCCCTCCTGGACTTGAATTGGATCTAGCAAATCATTTCAATCTTCTCAATTTTTTTGCAACAACCCGCACTTCTGTTGACAGGTCTGTTATCAAGTGGGTCTTGCCTCCTTCTGGGTGGCACAAGCTCAACTTCGATGGCGCTACCAAAGGCAACCCTGGAGCGGCTGGCAAAGGTGGAATTCTCAGAAATCATAGAGGAGAAATAATTTTGGCCTTTGCTCAGAACTTAGGTTTTCAGTCCAACAATATGGCCAAGGCTCGGGCCTTGTTCCAAAGCTTGATTCTCTTGGAAGGCTTGTCTATCAATAAACTCATCATAGAAGGAGACTTATTGCATTGCATCAACTGGCTCAAAGGAACCTTCGTGCCTCCCTGGGCCCTTGTTTCCATCTTCGATGAATGCAAGACATTAATTGGTGCCTATCCAGAATTAATCATTCAACATCAATACCGGGAAGGAAACAAAGTTGCGGACTAGCTTGCTAATAAAGGAGTTGACACAACAGACATTCAGGTCTGGAGAGAGTCCTTTCCAATCGGCCTAAGGGATGTTTCTTCAAGTTCCAATGTTTGCACAATGTGAGTGGGTTACTGGTCTTCGGGTTTTTCAGCTGCGTTTTGGCATCTTGGAGCGCTTTCGTTTCATTTTTCTAAGTTGGTTGCAAAATCTTAGTTTGCTGCGTTATCCTTTTTGCTCAGACCATGAGGTTGCTTTTTGTCGCGATATCGCGACTCTTTTTTCTCCCTCTGGTGTGGTCTTCCAACTTGTCATGATATCGCGACACCTTTTCTCTCCGGGTGCTTTTTTGCAAACTTGTCGTGATATCACGACACCTTTTCCCTTCGGGCACCTTTTCACAAACTTGTCACGATATCGCGACACCTTTTCCCTTCGGGTGCCTTCTCGCAAACTTGTCGCGATATCGCGACACTTTTGGCCTTCAGGCGCGGTCTTGCTTTTTGTCACGATATCGCGACACCTTTTCTCTCTCCAATGGCGGTCTTCCATTCGGTCGTGATATCGCGACAGGTTTTCTCTCCAACGGCGGTCTTCCATTCTGTCGCGATATCGCGACACTTTTTCTCTCCGGGTGCCTTTGCACAAACTTGTCGCGATATCGCGACACTTTTTCTCTCCGGGTGCCTTTGCGCAAACTTGTCACGATATCACGACATTTTTTTCTCTCCAAAGGCGGTCTTCATTTTTGTCGCGATTTCGCGACGCTTTTTCTCTCTCCAATGGCGGGTGCCCAGGTTGTCACGATATCGTGACCATTTTTCTCTTCAACGGTGGACTTTCATTTTTGTCGCGATATCGCGACATTTTTTCTCTCCAACGGTGGTCTTCCTTTTTGTCACGATTTTGCGACACCTTTTCTTCTTTATAGCAGGCTTCCTCTTTCATCGTGATTTCGAGGCTCATTTTCTATTTTGGCTGCGGTCTGCATTCTTGTAGCGATTTCGCGACACCTTTTCTCTTCGGCAGCGTTCTCAATTTTTGTAGCGACTTCGAGACTCCTTTTTCTTGTAGCGATTTCGTGACTCTTCTTCTCGGCCGGCTCCAATCCTGTAACCTGTCGCGATATCGTGAAACTTTGCAACATGTCGCGATATCGCGACTTATTCCCCTCTTCGGCTTCGAAGGCGATTCTTGTCATGATTTCATGACTTCTTTTCTTCCTTCGGCTTCAACGGCGCTTCTTGTCGCGATTTCGCGACATCACCATTTTGGTCGCGATTTCGTGACACCTTCCCTAGGGTGGAGGTTTGCTAGCTTTTTATTCCTTTCTTCTTGGACCACCTTTGTTGATTTGGATTTATTGTAATCTCTCTTGTACAAGGTTCAGGGACCTTTCAAAACCCTTTCTACCAATCAAAAAAAAATATTTCTATCATGCTTTTTTTAAGACGTATTTATCTAATCCCTTGCACCCGGTTTCTCCAAAAACCCTTCCTAGATAAAATTAATAATCAAATTTAAAGTCTAACAAGGTTTACTTCAACACCGAACCAAAAAAGTGCATAACAGAATGGTCTTATTTTCAAAGACAACAATTGTATTACATTGCAACCATAATTTAAATATTACAAATATAATAAAGTCTTGCATTGAGCAAATATATTAACAAATAATTTACAATATAGCAGTTATAACTATATAAGTGACTCCTCTCATTCCCTTAAATGGTTTACCCAAATGGATAATACTGTAACTAGAGTTCCATTTATCTTACTCATAGGTGAAGTAAAAATATAATGTTGAATTACTCCTATAACTCTATACAGTTTACTAATTATAAAGTAATATCAATATTTGGAACAAAGGTTAAGTTTTACTAATTAGGAAAAAAATTTCTATAAAATAAATATAACTATCCCTTAATATTTTCAATTCCCCGATCTCTCATACAAAGATAACACATACGTATTACATTCTTTTCTTCTAGAAAAACCAGTGTCTAGCCATCATCTAAATTATCATAAGCCAATCCCAAATGGTAAATAACCCAATCAAGTTCTTTTTGGGAAATTTAACCATTGTCACAACATTACATAATAGGTTTAAGGATTCCATTATTTCTCTTGTAATTTTTGGTTCATACGTTCTCTCTAGAATGTACTAGATAACATAAAGGTGAAAGAATATTTGTCCTCACTATGAACTATCCTCCACTACTACTAGAGTGACCACCATTGGATTTTATAGAGAATAGGGGATCAGAGTTGGCTCATTCATGAATGCAATTCACTAACTAATGCAGCTAAAATCACATGCAATCATATAAACCAACAATCACAAAAATAATCGTACATTATACTTTTGCCATTTAATTCATAAATTTTTATAGTTTCAATACCATTTCATGGTTTCCAAGCAATAGTAAGCACACAATGATTTGGTCATTTCAATACTATTCCAATTTTATTATGAGCTTCCACAATTGCACCATAGCTTAAGAAATCACATGGTAAAGTAGATTCTAATCCATAATAACACAAATGTAAATTGTGCATTTGGAAACTCATTTTATTTTTCATAGCAAACATCATAGTTACACAATACACACACAAAATTATCATAGAGGAATATTTAAATGTCACATCAATTTCTTATATACAAAACATCAATTTAGTTCAAACAAAACCAAGATATGAGATGCAACGTTCCAACCTGGTAATTGATTGCTAAATATTGATATGCAATTTATGTTCTACCAGTTCTTTCACCTAAACTTTATGTTATATTTTGAGGATATATGCAGTGGGAGAGAACTAACATAGGTCCTAATAATATGAAATAAAGTGAGTCTACAATATGATTGAAATATACTATAAATAGAAAGTGTTGAAAATACAACACAATATGGAGGATATAGTCACTTTATTAATATAAGCTAAAGAACTACATTGTGCTCCATACAAGAATTCTACCACTATCTACTATACTCTTCTATAATGCTCTTGAAATCTATATGTTGCGTCTTGTGATCTATCACTATGAGTCCCTTTATATAGGAAAATAGATTCCTTGGCCAACAGTCTACCTAGTTGTACAAGTGGACACCTTGAACATTACAACATGCACATTGACACTTGTACATTTATTACATTGCTTGAAGTAAGTAGCTAACTTCTCCCTAAAGTTATATCTACCCTAAAAATGTACTAAAGGTGGTACATTTACATGATCCAGATGATGTAATATACTATAACTCTAACACTTTCCAGCTATCCCATTTTTTATGCAAAACAACCACACTTTCTAACACCCCCATGTATTACATTATCTGGGTATTAAAGATTTCAATATTCAATATGGATCTTATTTTAATGGAAGCTCTTTGGATTTCTCATGTTCTCTCATCAATGGACTTTTGCACTATAATCCTCCTTGATCTGGTTCGTCTTCATCTTCTTATTTTTTATTCAAAACTCAAACTTGTATTCTCCTTCACTGCTTACTGTAATTTAAATAAGCAAGTAGTCAGTATCTTTATATGATGCAAAGAGAGTTGTATCTGAGGGTTCTTCAGTATTTTGAAGATGCTTTTCTGGTTCAGTGTTTGTGATTTCTATGGTATTCATGTCATCTCCATTATGATTTTTTTAGCATGTCTTTTCTTCTTTTTTCTCCTTCTTCTCCTATAATTCTACATTGATACTAGTGGAAGTTCTACTTCATGAGGAGTTATCATATCATCACAATAATATTGATTTGTATTTCTAGCTTGATTCATGTGTTGAGTGAGTACAAATATGATTAATGATAGATAAATCATCAAAAATTCCTCAGATGTGAATATAACTATCTTTTGTGAATTCCACCATGCCTTCAAAAGGTTTTCATGAAAATAACCAATTAATGCTTCAAATTTACCCTCTTTTTCCTACTTAAGAAATAAGTAAAATCTCTCCTTTTGATTAACTAATACATTCTCATATCCTTAAAGGGTATCTATCATGTTTTGAGAATACAATTCCATTTCATGAAATAATTCTTTGTCAATAAATGCATTTCTTATTATTTCATCCATATTTCTTCTTGATAGATTTATGATAATGTTTCTTGTTATTCCTTAGTATTGTAGAAATGGATTTCATAGAACCTTTTTAGAGCTTAGGTTTTTGTATACTTCCTTATATATCCCTAATTTAAGAGATTTAATTTAATATAATCCTTGTAGGATTTTTATAGACCTTGTGATTACAAATGGATTAAGTAGTTGATATTTTTTTATGAATGCTATTATTATCAAGTTTTACAGAATGCCTTATGACTCCCTAATAATTTTGGATATGTTATATGATAAATAAAGTGCTTTTTTGAGAATAATAGTTCAATTTTGGGTTGATTTTGTAATGTTTTGTAAATAGCAAAAACCAACTTCTTTTACACCTTATTACTCCTACTGAACTTAAGCACTTTCTAATTTGATGAAGTTCTAATGGTTGGAATTCTTTTGTCCCTTTAGTGTAGCTTTGAGACAAATATATCAATTTATCTCCAACTCTTGATTTTCTTTAATAGATCTCCTTTATAGCCTTTGATATTTAATATTTAATGTTTTTAAATTCTAATTACCTACTTTGATGTAGTATTCCTTATAACTCCCTAATATGGAATATTAGAAAAAAATATAATATTTGCAATAATAGGGTTCTTAATTTTCAAGTTAAAATCCTTATTCCTCCTAGTATATTATTTGCAAATGTATTATAATATTAATATTATAATATTTTGGGCAAAATGATGAGGTGAAGAAAACAAGGTCCAAGGAATTATTAAAAATAATCTATCCTTGAAAAGACCCATTGAGAAGCTCACAAAGGATTTAATTTAATTTATTTAAATTAAAATATTTTAACCTATGGTTAAAATTTTAATTTAAATAAATAATGGGTGCCAAAGGTTTTAAGTTTAATATTTAAATTTAAATTTGAATTTCAAAATTTGAATTTGGGCTGACGTGTAAGGGCAAAGAGCAAATGTATTTATAGGGGAAATAATTTTCATTTTACAATCCTTGATGATATGTGATTCGAATGCTATGCTAAGAAAAATATTTCATGCGCTGCTTTGCTAAGTAAGAAGAGGGAATTCACGTTTTAAATTTTAGAGGTAGACGAGGGTTCAAGTGCAAGTGACGTGGCAAAGAGATTCCATCGGTATCATTAGTGCAGGTGGAAGTTAATGCCAAGCTAGAGAGTTGTGAGGGTAAAATCGTGGGTTCGATTCATGCGGTTGTGTTTTGCAAAGGAAAAATCATTTTTGTTTGTGCTAAGTGTGAGAAGAGACAAGGGACAAAAGGGGGTTCGTGTGCTCTTTAATTTCATGTGGGCGTGTAGCCCAACTGGTGGCCTATATTTGGTCTAGGGTGTTGGAAAGGCAAGGTCGTGTGTTCAAATTTTACCAGAAACATTTTTGGGTAGAATTAAAATAAAAGGTATGCATTTCACAATTTAATTTTCCAAAGTTTTTTATATTCAAAAATCTGCATTAAAGGGTTTAGTGAGATTTAAAAGGTTTTTTACGATTTTTTTAAGGGAGATATAAGGTTTAAGAAAAATAAAATATTTTATTTTAATTTTTGGTGGCTAGAATTTATTTTATAAGGTAGGAGTGATAAGGTGTGCAAAGAAAATTTTATTTTGAATTTTGAATTAAAGCTACATTGTGATAATTATTTTTAAGAGGAGAAATAAGGTGCATAAAGGAAATTATTGTGTATGTTTTGCTATAATAAAATTTTTGACTTATATTTTGAGAGTTTGGAGATAATTTTTTTGGTAAATAAAAGTCGTCATTAATTACCGGGTTTTGCAGGTTAACCCAAAACCTAATACAAAATCTAGCCTTATGTTGAGATTGCGGATCCTGGTCATCCTTAGAACATTCTTTTCAAAAATTGTGTTGGTTATCCTACAACACCTTACACTTACTGTGGAAAGACAGTTCAACATGACAATTAACATTACTTACAACGATAGCCGTTTGAGTTGACTTAGAGAAAAAACTCTATGCTTATCACGAAAAACTTGGGGAAAAAGCACCCTTCCACCTTTCTCCTTAATCAGTAGTGTGCTTTTCATGTCTAAGAATGTCTTCCACTTCACGTGGTACCCCTTGTGTCCACATCATCAAACTTCCCGCATCAATACCCACATTGGCTAATTTGTCAGCCGCTTTGTTGGCCTCACGAAACACATGGCGAATCCTCCTGTCCTGTCTTGCCGCAAAAAGGATCCTTGCCTCGTGGATGATGACCTCAATCCTCCATGGAGGTTTTCTGCCATTGGTTAATAGGTTGATGATATTCATGGAATCACCTTCAATCATCAAATTTCCATGAGTCTCCTGGGCAACTTTTAACCCTCTCAAAAGGGCTCTAGCTTCCGCCTCATTATTAGTTCTAATTCCCAATGGTTCAGTGAAGGCCTTAACCAGGTTTCCTTGATGATCTCTGATTACTCCTCCAGCTCCTGCTCTTCCCGGGTTCTCCTTAGCTGCACCATCAAAGTTCAATTTGAACCAACCCCTAGGGGGTGGCTCCCAAGAGACCCCATTTCTGGGATTGGGTAGAGGGATGAAAGGCTTTTCCTCAATGCCTAAGGCTAAAGCAATTTGTCTTTCCTGGGGAGGGATTATACGGTTCTCCTCAGCAAGGATACTAATGTTTTCTTTCGCAAAGGCAAGGATTCTATTGAGGATTGTTTTAAGGCTATGACTGGTGTCCTTAAAAGCTCTGTGATTCCTTTCTAACCATATCTACCATAGGAAATGGTGCCAACAGATTTTCCAAAGGTACTTAAGTTTCAGACTAACAAAGGGTTGAGGCCATTGTTGGAACACTTCAGAAACTGAAGCCGGCTTGACCCATGAGATCCTAAAAGCCTAGAAAAGTTCGTCAAGGATGGACGCTGCCACCAGACACTCTAGGAACAAATGTTGGGTTGACTCCCACCCAACCCTACACATATGACAACGGTTAGCAATAACCATACCTTTGGTCAACATATTATCCATGGTAAGAATTTTTCCTTGGATCACCAACCATGAGAAAAAAGATATTTTAGGGATTAAACCCTTGATCCAGACCAAATTCGATTGAAATTGTTGGTCTTCATTGTTGAGGAGCAAGTTATAGGCAGATTTGATCGTAAAATCTCCACTTTCAGTCTCGGCCCAAGCAATGTGATCCTCATCTTCTCTAGAGGGAAGAATTTGTTGTGTTAAAATATTATGAAGTTCTTCGGACTCAGCTTCAAAACCCTGTACTCTGATGTATTTCCACCTAGGGGTGTTCATATCCTGCCAGATGTAATCAGCCACCCTTTGCCCAATCTGCTGCTCCATGTGTTCTTGGATCCTAGCCAATCGGGGATTCTAGGATAATTCCTCAGCTCTCGCCCATCGGTCCTTCCAAAATTTTATCATTTGCCCATTCCCAAGGATCCATCTAATCCCTCTCTTGACTAGATCTCTACTTGTTAGGATTACCTTCTAGAAATATGACCCCCTACTCACCAGATTATCATTGAGGAAATTCGATCCTTGGAGGTATTTCCTCCTGACTATGGTCATCCATTCATTTTTGACCTTGGTTAATAGCCACCATGCTTGTTTGGCTAGCAGAGCTGTGTTGAGATTAGCAACTCTCCTCAGCCCTAGCCCCCCTGTACCTTAGGTTTGCAAACCTTATTCCACCCTACCAAATGGATCCTTTTTTATCCTCGGTCCCTGACCAGAGAAAGTTCTTTTGAAATTGCTCGATTTTATGATACACCTTGCTTGGAGCTCTAAAAACCGATAAGAAATATACAGGTATACTTTGTAGGGAGGCCATTGTTAAGACTGCTTTGCCCGCTTGAGATAATAAATGTCCTTTCCAGCCTGCTAGCTTTTTTTGGATCCTCTCCAGCACAATATTCCACATTGACCCTTTCGGTTTCCCATAGAAAAGGGGAAGGCCTAAGTAGGAGGTAGGAAGGGACGCAATCTGGCATTCCAGAATTCTAGCAATGTTGTTTTGCCTAGGAATGGGGGTATTTATAAAATACAACTTGCTCTTATTAAAATTCACTTTCTGTCCGACCGCCTCCTCATACATCTTAAGAATGTGTCTGATCCTTCTTGCCTCAACCACTGAAGCCAACGTAAGCAACAATGTGTCATCAAAAAATTGTTGATGGGTCACTAGGGCTGTTAACGAAGTTGCCTTTATGCCTGATATAAGTCCAGTTGCTATCGCTGCCTTGATGGTTCTTCCTAAGGCTTCTGCTACAATGATGAAAAGCATGGGACTAATGGGATCTCCTTGTCTCAGTCCTCGTTTACTTTGAAAAAATCCTGCTGTAGACCCATTTACCAAGACTGAAAACCAGGCCTTCGAAATACATTCTCTGACCAGCTTGACCCATTGAGTGTGGAAACTAAATTTTACTAAAACTACCTCTAGGAAATCCCAATTTATCCTATCAAAAGCTTTGTTCATATCTAGCTTTAAGGCCATGACTGCCTTCTTAGTCTGGGCAGCCGTATGGAGAGCCTCATGAACTATGATAACTCCATCTAAGATTGATCTCCCCTGAACCGAACTTCCCTGACTTGGATCAATGATAACAGGCAAGACCTTCTTCAAGCGGTTAGCTAAGACTTTGGATAGTATTTTATAGGATACGTTACATAGGCTAACCAGCCTGAAATCAGCCATGGTCTTAGGATTGGGGCCTTTGGGTATCAAAGCTATAAACATTGAATTAAAACCCCTAGGAATGTGATTAGAAGTTTGGAACTCCCTAATGGCAGTGATGACGTCTGCACCAACAATATCCCAAAAAACTTGGTAAAAATGAGGCGAGAAACCGTCTGGCCCAGGAGCCTTGTCAGGATCCATGCTAAAAAGGGCATCTTTGATCTCTTCATCAGAAAAGGCCATTGTGAGGGACTCATTGGTCATCTCATCAATAAGTTGGGGGATAAATTGAAGAAGAGAATCCTTTGCTTGGGCATTGCAAGCTGGTCCTTCACCTAACAAGGAGCTGAAAAAATTCACAGCCTCATCCCTGATCTCCTGGATATTCTGGGTTGAGGAGCCATCCTCCTTGGTTAACATTCTAATATTGTTGTTGCTTCTATTCCTCAAAGTTGTAACATGGAAAAACTTTGAATTTTAATCACCTTCCTTCAGCCATAACACCCTTGATTTCTGCCTCCAATACATCTCTTCACAGGCTAGGATATTATGGTACTCACAAAGGGTTTCCTTCTCTTCAATCCTTGTTGCCTCATCATAAGTTCCATGTTGAATTTTGCCTTCTATTATTTTCAGTTTTTCCCCCACTGCTTTCTTGTTCTCAAAAATATTTCCAAAAACTTCTTTATTCCAGACCCTAAGGTTGTCTTTTACCATCTTTAGTTTCTGAGAAAGTTTGAAAGAAGCACTGCCTCGGATAGGCTGCTGCCACCATTCCTCAATTTGTTTCCTTAAGTCCGGATGTTTTACCCACATCGACAGAAATCTGAATGGCTTTTTGAAGGGGTTAGTCTGCATAGCCTCCAAAAGAATAGGGTTATGATCTGAAGCACATTTGGGAAGGGCTTGTAATAATGAATCACCAAAAGTTGTTATGGCTTCCTTGGATAAAAAGAATCTGTCCAACCTTTCCTGAATCAGCTGACTCCCTATCCTCCGATTACTCCATGTGAATTTGGCCCCTTTTAGTCTGACATCCATCAACTCATTTGTGTTAATGAATTCATTGAAGTCCTCCATGCTCCTAGAAGGTAACCCAGATCCTCCTTTTTTATCATATGGGTAAATGGGAGTATTGAAGTCACCCCCAATCACCCAAGGAATGTTTATGAATGCTTGATTTAAATGACCCAAATACTCCCATACCTCAGATCGCCCTTGGACAGAGGTGGGGGCATAGACATTTGACATGATCCAAGACTTATTGTTATCGAGATCATGAAATAACACACTTAGCACACTTTCATTCACCTGAATAACACTTCCTTCTATTTTAATTGGATCCCACAGGATCATGAGGCCTCCAGATGCTCCTCTCGCCTGCTGAAAGGCCACTTTTCCTTGCTTCCAAATCCTGCTTGCAATTAAAGCTGATTGTGCCACATCTATTTTTGTTTCCTGAAGAAAAATAATGGTAGGATTCCACTCCTTCCTTATTGACTTAACCACCCTTTGTTTTGGTGGGCCATTTAGGCCTCTCACATTCCATGAGAGAACCTTCATTTTGCCTATTTGTTATTTTTTCCCCGCCCCCTTCCTTGAGCAAGAGGGGGTCTGTCAATTTTGCTATCATCCTGGCAAGGAATAGCTTGTTGTAAAAGTGTTCTTTGCTTCCCATTTGCAATTTCATCATTGATCCTCAGTCTATAATGCTCTGCAACAGATATTCTCCCTTTCTTTCTTTCACTGCCATAATCTATGGGAGACTTGGTGGTGCTTCTAGTCTATTTTGGACTAAAATGAGGGGGCATATACTGTGATAATTTGGGGTTGGATCCTCTTTCCTCATTTTGGAGGTTTTCATTTCCCTCTTCATCTTCATCCTTGTTTTGGTTGGCCTCTCCTATATGGTTCTCCTTGATCAGAGGGCTTTCCTTCGAGGAAACATTCTGATATGGGATAATCTGCTCCACAACAGGACTGGAGGCTGCATTTCTAACCCCTATTTCAACTACTTCAACTCTTGACTCGAATCCTTCCATGTTTAGGCTATATCGTCCTGACATTTCTTCTTTTCTTTGAGAAAAGCTATTAGGGTTTTCCCGGTGACTGTGGATGGCCCCGATTTGGATGGGGATTCTAGGGTTTCAGGAAACTCAAAACATGGAGTTTCATCCTTGCTTTTTTCCATTTCCTCTTCTAGGTTAGCTAGAACTTCAAATTTGTTCGAACTGGGGTCTTTATTACATACCTTAGGATTTTTGCCTTCCTCGCTAATTTGCTTTCCTTTCTCCTAGACTTTGGGTTGTCCTGCATTAGCTTGACTGGCCTGGTTATTCTTGACTGGTTTGTATCCTCGTAAGTTAGGATGCAGACCTAGAAACTTAGGGATCCCTCTCCCGTTAACCTTACCCACATCACCTTTGCTCGAAGCTTCTTTGTGTGCTGCTACCGTCGGACATTGGGTTTGAAGATGGCCCTGAGTTTTGCATACATTACAGAATGTCGGCCTATTCTCATACTCCACCGGTTGGATCCTCAGAAACTCTCCATATTCTAGTTCCACCTGGGAAGGAAGCTCGGAGTCCAGGTTTGCATTAACACAAAACCTGGCATGCGTCAATCTGGTCCTTGCCCGAGTCGGATGGTCTATCGCCACTAGTTCCCCTATCATTTTTGCTATTCCTCTGAGCCAGTACTCATTGAAAAACTGAGCTGGGAGGTTTGGCAAATGAACCCAAATGGGTGCTATGTTAATGTTCTGCTTCTCAGGGTCGAAATCCTCCCCCCACTTCCTCAGAAAGAGACTGCGCCTCCCTAGAAACCAGGGTCCTCCCGTTAGTATGTGATTTGCATCCTCTTTGTTGTTGAGTCTTATCAAGAAAAAGCCTCTTGACATGGCAACAATTTCTAAATTTCTTGAAGTTTTCCACTTCGCCGCAGCCCATGAACGGATTGTCTCGATGTCCGGCCTTCCTCCCAAAAACTTGCCTACAAGGGATGACGCCTCCATATCCAAAAATCTCTCCATAATCTCCACAGGGGTTGTTATCCTGTTGTTGTTTGGTATTAGGGGTGGAAGTTCATCGACTGGCTCCTTCCTTTTCCCTTTCAACATTTCCAGAAAGGTTGGGCCCTTGCTCACGGCTCCTGTACCCCAGTGGGACCCTTTGTCTGAAAATTTATCCGGAGGATCTGTCCCTTTAGCCTTTTCGAACTGCACTGCCAGGGAATCCTGTCCCTATCCTGCTACAACTTGCTGGCCTACCTCTGGATCCTCTCCTTCAGCCTGTTCGAGATTCCCGCCTGCCACCTTCGCTCCTCCTCCGCTTCCGCCACTTCCTCCACCGCTCCCCTGCTCTTCCATCCTGCAATATGATGCTACCCTACATTATTGTCCTATGACTAGTTGTTCAATTGTCTAGAGTTTAGATATTATAAGGTGTGTTTGAGACTTGTTATTTTTGTATGGTGAAATAATTATTGGGAAAATATTTGTGTGGAGATTTTTATATAGGTTGTTGATACTTAACCCTGAAATTAGCAAAGAATATTTGATTGTGATTAAGACAAATTTTGAAGATATATCTCCATAAAAACAAAAGGTATGGGCACATCATCCTTATGAGTGAAATATTGTTGTATTGAATGTTGTGATATGAAAAGTTGGAGTGAAAATGATTGTTTGATAAGCATTGTTGAAAATTTTTGAGTGAGTGTTCATGTGCATGATTTGTGTATGTTGAAAGAACATGACTATCATTGTTATGTGATATTGGGAACTATCTTGAACTAGGGTTTGTAAAAGAATATGAGTATCATTGTTATGTGATATTTAAAAGTATCTTGAACTAGGGTTTGTGAAAGAACATGAGTATCATTGTTATATGACATAGGAATCATCTTGAGTCAAGATTTGAGTTCCATAGTGTGAGTTGTTGGAAGTATAGTGAAACACTTGGTTAAGGTTTGTAAGCAAGTTGTGTTTCATTAAGTGGATTTTTGAGTGAGGTTGGTTGAGCATTATTGATTGAGAGCATTGGAGTGATAGTTAATGTTTTGTGAAATAAATTATATCTTATTTTTGAATTGATTTGAAAGATATTTTAAAAGTGATAGAGTTATTTGTGAGTGTGAAACATATTGAGTCTCTTACCATTCTCTATATGTTTCTATGGTTAAAAAATATTCTAAGTGAGATTTGTTTGTGTGATTGAAGAGGTTTTCTAAAAGAGATTAATTTGAGTTATGTATGCAAGTTTTGCAGATTTGAATAAAATTTTGTGAAATCTTATGAGCAGATTTGAGTAAGTCCTCAAGTGGACTTGTTGGACAGATTTAAGGTAAGTCTTGGTGAAGACTTGTTGAGAAAATTGAGCAAGTTCTTGAGAGGACTTGTTGGATAGACTTGAGACAAGTCTTGGTGAAGACTTGTAGAGAATATTTGAGACAAGTCTTGGTGAAGACTTGTTGAGCATATTGGAAAAGTTCTAGAGAGGACTTGTTGGATAGATTTGAGGTAAGTCTTGGTGAAGACTTGTTAAGAATATTGAGCAAGTTATTGAGAGGACTTGTGGAAATATTTGAGGTAAGTCTTTGAGAAGACTTGAGATCATCATTGATTGATTGATTTATTCAAGTTTTGTGTTAGGGCTTGAGGCAGATCTGAGTAGAGTTTATTTGTGATTAGATCAAACTTTGTGTTAAGGCTTGAGGACATATTTGAGGATAGAGTGTGGTGCAGTTTTGAGGATATATTTGTGCCATAGCAGAGATAGAGTTTGGTGTAGATTTGAAGATAGATTTGTGCCAAACTAGAGATAAATTTGAGAGAAGATTTATGATAGACCAAGGATAGTGTTTAGTGCAGATTTGAGATAGAGATTGGGCTAATCTAAGAGTAATATTTGGAGGTGACATAGTAGAGGATAGTAGTCTTCAGTGGATAGAGATCCATTAGCCAAGTTAGTGAGGATAAAGGTATTCTGAGTGAGGATAGATGTCTTTAGTGGAGAGAGATCCACAAGCTAATATAGTGGAGGTAGTAGTCTTCTAAAAGATCACCAGCCAAAGCAGAGAAGAAGGAGTTCTCTTGTGGATAGATATCCATAAACCAGCAGAGGGGAAAGAGTTTTCCTATGGATAGAGATCCATGAACTTGATTATGGGATTGGTATCTCCTTTGGATAGAGGTCCATAAACATTGTAATAGGGAAGGATTCCCAAGATATTTGTTGAGAAAATTTTAGTGAAATATTTTCTTCGTGGAGTAGCCCACATTGGGTGAACCACATTAAATTGGTATCTCTATTGTGTGTTATTATTTGTACATTACTTTGATTATGGCTATTGATATTTCAATTGATAATATTGTTTTTTAAAGAAAAGTAAAATTTGATCTTGTACTATTCACCTCCCCTCTTAGTATAATCTTATGTTATCCAATTGATATCAGAGAGGGTTCCTTCGAAAGAGTTTAACAGCTTGAAGGAAAATATTACAGGAACATAGATGGATTCTCAGAGTGCATCTTCATGAAATAAGGCACCATTGTTCTATGGAAACAATTATGCATTTTGGAGTGTAAGAATTAAGATTTATCTAATGGTTAAACGAAATAAGATATAGCAAGTAGTTGAGGATGGATACATACCACCAGCTACTCCATCTACATATAAAGATGGTAAGCTCCTACATATGAATAATTCAAAGGCAACTAATTGAATCTTAAGTGGTCTACATGAATCAGATTTTGTAAAATTTATGCATTACACATCAGTAAAAGAGATTTGGGATAAGTTAAAAAATACATATGAGGGAGACAAAAATGTCAAGATGGCAAAATTGTAAAATCACAAGAAAACATTTGAAGACCTAAATATGAAGGATGAGGAAGATATTGCTACATATTTACTTCGTGTGGATGAGGTTTTTGACTCCATGCAAGGACTTGGGTTTAAATTGGAAGAATTAGATGTTTATCAAAAGGTTTTAAGATCACTCTCTAAGAGGTATAGTGAAAAGGTTTCAGCAATAGAAGAAACCAGAGATATTGAAACTTTGACTAGGGATGAGCTATATGGTACACTCATAGCTTTTGAGATGAGAATAGGAAAGGATCATATCCCCTAGAAAGAAGCAGCTTTCAAAGTGATGAGTCATCCAGTGATGAAGAAGCAAACTATGGCAAATGGAACAAGGACACAAGAAAGCACAAAGGTACGAAATTAGTTAAGTGTTTCAATTGTGGTAAATATGGTCACTATGCATTTTATTGTCCAGAAGCTAGAAATAGCAATGGTTAATAGAAACAAGATCATAAAAATAGGGAAGTAGAAAAATCCAGGTGTCAAAAGAAGAACAGGTATGGATAAGACAAGCAAGGAAAGAAGTTTTTCCAAAGGCATAAAAAGAGTTTTTAAGTAGATAATACAGGCAAGAGTTCAATTGATAGTGATGAAAGATCCTCATATAATGAAGAAGAAGAAATTCTATTTCTGACAGTAGAAAAAGATGTCAAGTATTTTAGGTGTGGTAACTTTGATCATCTTGAAGATCAAGGTACAAGGAATGGGTTCAGTTTCAATGAAGATGAATATGAATATGCTCTTGAAGTTCTAGAAGAATAAAGTCTTCTTATGGAAATAGAAGAAGAAGGAAGTTTTTCTAGTGGAAATGAATCAGAAAAGAATGAATATGATCTTGAATACAAAAGAGTAGATGAAGAATTAAAAAAATTAGAGGAAGGAGAATCTGATCTTGAGCGTGAGATTATTTTTGCTCTTAAGGAATTAAGGAATGTAATAAAGTAGAACTCAAAACTCAAGCTTCAATTTCAAGAATGTGATGAAGAGAAAGGAAATCTTATAGAAGATATAACCAACTCAATAGCTAAGACATTGAGATTTAAAGAGAAGTTAGAGGCAACGGTTTTAGAATATCAAATATTAGATCATGAGGTAGATTCACTAAGGAAGGAATTAAAAGAGTCTAAAAACAAGTTACACATGTTTGGGAGAAGCTAAAAAACCTTGGATAAAACTATCAAGGTACAAAGATCTTCATCAAACAAGACAGGACTTGGTTTTGAACAAGAACATAGAGAACAATAAGAGGAGTCAATATCAAGCTTAAAATAAGAAGAAGCTTCTGAAGAAGAGAGTGAAAGATAAAGTGAGACTTCTAAGGATAAGTTAGAAAATAGAAAATTCAACAAGGAAAGAAACAATGCACAAATAAGGAATAGATGGAATAGGAAACATCACAGGGAAGAAGAGACTAAGAGATCAATGGGGTCAAGGCAAGGTTTATTCAATGGATGTTGCTTCTCATATCACAGGTTTGGACACAAGGCTATGCAGTGCAGGACACATGAAAGACAAGAACATGATTTCACTAAAAGGAATTTAAGAAATGGACATCTCTTTCAAGGGTATTGCTACTATTGTAATGAGTTTGGTCATAAGGCAGTTAATTGCAAGGTTCATGATAGGAATGGATATGGCTTCACCAGGAGGAACTAAAATATATTTTCACCTTCAAGGAATCACAACATTAAGTGTTATAAGTGCAATAATGTTGGTCATATGGCTAAGTGGTGTAGAAAAAAATTTCCAGAGACAAGCAGGAATAGGAATATTCAAAGGAATCATAGGAATCGGTTGAAGAAGAAGGTGGACAAAGCAAAATAGTAGTGTATGCTGGGAGTAGAGATACTCCCACCCCAAAATTAACCACCTCAAGGAGAGGAGGTGGGGAGGGGATTGAGCTAAGATTATTATCTTTAGCCCCAAATGTGGACCTTTGCCATTGATGTCAAAGGGGAAGATATTTGAGTTAGGGGGAGAGCATTTAGTCAAGGGGAGCAGATTTTGAAAAAGAAAAAATGAATGATTAAAGAAAAATGGTTTCCATAGTAAAAAGGATTGCCATCAAAGGGGGAGATTGTTGGAAAGTTGCAAGTGGTTGATGTTCAAGTTTCGTCGTCATTAATATCATTATGTTTTTTTTCCAAAAGGCAAGTAAGTGATTAAAAGAAATAGGATATAATATTTATTTTAAATATTATATGCCTAAAGAGGCCTAAAATATTGAAGACCCAAGGAAGAAGAAGTAGGTTTAAAAATAAATGATAATATTATAATATTTAATATTATAATATTTCGATCAAAATGATGAGGTGAATAAAACAGGTCGAAGGAATTTTTAAAAATAATCTATCCTTGAAAAGACCCATTGAACAGCTCACAAAGGATTTAATTTAATTTATTTAAATTAAAATATTTTAACATATAGTTAAAATTTTAATTTAAATAAATAATGGATGCCAAAGGTTTTAAGTTTAATATTTAGATTTAAATTCAAATTTGGACCGACGTGTAAGGGCAAAGAGCAAATGTATTTATAAGGGAAATAATTTTCATTTTACAATACCCGATGTTATGTGATTTGGATGTTATGCTAAGAAAAATATTTCATGTGCTGCTTTGCTAAGTAAGAAAAGGTAATTTGTGTTTTATATTTTGAGATGCAGATGAGGGTTCAAGTGTAAGCGACACGGTAAAGAGATTCACACGGTTGTGTTTTGCAAAGGGAAAATCATTTTCATTCGTGCTAAGTGTGAGAAGAGACAAGAGGTAAAATGGGGTTCGTGTGCTCTTTAATTTCATGTAGGCATGTAGCCCAACTGGTGACCTAGCTTTGGGCTAGGGTGTTGCCGAGGTCGTGTGTTCGAATTTTGCCAAAAATATTTTTGGGCAGAATTAAAATAAAAGGTATGCATTTCACAATTTATTTTTCTAAAGTTTTTGATATTCGAAAATCTGCATTCAAGGGTTTAGTGAGATTTAAAAGGTTGTTTGTGAGTTTTTAAAGGGATATATAAGGTATAAGAAAATTAAAATATTTTATTTTAATTTTTAGTGCCTAAAATTTTTTTATAAGGTAGGAGTGATAAAGTATGCAAAGAAAATTATATTTTGTATTTTGAATTAAAGCTACATTGTAATAATTATTTTTGAGATGATAAATAAGGTGCATAAAGGAAATTATTATGTATGTTTTGATATAATGAAATTGTTGACTTATATTTTGAGAGTTTGGATATTATAAGGTATATTTGAGACTTGTTATTTTTGTATGGTGAAATAATTATTGGGAAATATTTGTGAGGAGATTTTGAGATATGTTGTTGCTACCTAACCTTGAAATTGGCAAAGAAGATTTGATTGTGATTAAGACAGGTTTTGAAGATATATCTTTATCAAAACAAAAGATATGGGCACATCATCATTATGAGTGAAATATTGTTGTATTGAATGGTGTGATATGAAAATTTGAAGTGAAAAGGATTGTTTGATAAACATTTTTGGAAATGTTTGAGTGTTCATGTGCATGATTTGTGGATGTTGAAAGAACATGAGTATCATTGTTATGTGAGATTGAGAACTATCTTAAACTAGGGTTTGTGAAAGAACATGAGTATCATTTTTATGTGAGATTGAGAACTATCTTGAACTAGGGTTTGTGAAAGAACATGAGTATCATTGTTATGTGACATTGAGAACTATCTTGAACTAGGGTTTGTGAAAGAACATGAGTATCATTGTTATGTGATATTAAGAACTATCTTGAAATAGGGTTTGTGAAAGAACATGAGTATCATTGTTATGTGACATAGGAATCATCTTGAGTCAAGGTTTGAGTCCCATAGTGTGAGTTATTGGAATTATAGTGAAACACTTGGTTAAGTTTTTTAAGAAAGTTGTGTTTCATTGAGTGGATGTTTGAGTGAGGTTGGTTGAGCTTTATTGATTGAGAGCATTGGAGTGATAGTTCAAGTTTTGTAAAACAAATTATATCTTATTTCTAAATTGATTTGAAAGATATTTTGAAAGTGATAGAGTGATTTGTGGGTGTGAAACATATTGATTCTCTTACCATTCTCTATATGTTTATATGGTTAAACAATATTCTGAGTGAGACTTGTTTGTGTGATTTAAGAGGTTTTTTGAAAGAGATTAAGTTGAGTTATATATGCAAGTTTTATAGTGATTTGAAGAATATTTTGTGAAATTTTATGAGAAGATTTGAGTAAGTCCTAGAGATGACTTTTTGGATATATTTGAGGTAAATCTTGGTGAATATTTTTTGAGCAAATTGAGAAAGTTCTTGAGAGGACTTGTTGGAAATATTTGAGGTAAGTCTTGGTGAAGACTTGTAGAGCATATTTGAGACAAGTCTTGGTGAAGACTTGTTGAGCATGTTGAACAAGTTCTAGAGAGGACTTGTTGGACATATTTGAAGCAAGTATTTATGAATACTTGTTAAGAAGATTGAGCAAGTTCCTAAGAGGAATTTTGGATAAATTTGATGTAAGTCTTTGAGAAGACTTGAGAGCAAAATTGATTGATTGATTTTTTCAATCTTTGTGTTAAGGATTGAGTCAGATCTGAGTAGATTTGATTTGTGATTGGATCAAGCTTTATGTTAAGGCTTTAGGATAGATTTGAGGATAGAGTATGGTGTAGATTTGAGGATATATTTATGCCATAGCAGAGACAAATTTTGGTGTAAATTTGAGGATATATTTGTTCCAGACCAGAGATAGATTTGAGATAAAATGTATGCTATACTTAGGATAGTTTTTAATGCAAATTTGAGATAGAGATTGGGTAGAGCTGAGAGCAAGCTTTGGAGGTGATACAATAGAGGATAGTAGTCTTCAGTGGATAGAGATCCATTAGCTAGGGAAGTGAGGACAGAGGTCTTGTGATTGAGGATAGAGGTCTTCAGTGGAGATAGATCCACAAGCTAGTGCAGAGGCAGTTCTCCTATGGATAGAGATCCACAAACTAGCCAGGGCAGAGGAGAAGTAGTTCTCCTGTGGATAGAGATCCACAAACTAGCCGAGGGGAAAGAGTTCTCCTATGGATGGAGATCCATGATATCGATTAGGGTATTGGTGTCTCCTTTGGATAGAGGTCCATAAACATTGTAATAGGGAAGGATTTCCAAGAGATTTGTTGAGAAAATTTTCATGAAATATTTTCTCAACAAATCTTCATAAAATATTTTTATGAAAGATTTAGGGTATTAGTGTCTCTGTGGAGTAGCCCACATTGGGTGAACCACATTAAATTGGTGTCTCTATTGTGTATTATGATTTGTGCATTGATTTGATTACTACTATTGATATTGCCATTGATAATATTGGATAATATTATTTTGGAAATAAACTTCAATGTTGATCTTATACTATTCACCCCCCTCTCAGTATAAGCTTGTGTTCTTCACCTTTCTTGAGGTATTTTTAATATTTAGTCTTCTTCCTTTTTTTTATTTGTGGAAAACATCCCAAAAGGGATGCCACTTTCGGGTAAGACCCAAGGAGGCAGGGGTATCCATTCCACCAAAAATGCCCGGGACTCGGACCTGGCCTACCACCTTTGACATACTCAAGGAGCAAACAAACACACAAAACCAATTTAAAAATAAGTAAATAACAACAAAAATAATAAAATAAAATAAAAAACATGCTCCTTGAGTGTGTCAAAAACAAAAGCACAACCAAACACACACACAATAAGATAAAAGAAACCACAACACAAACCACATAGAAAAACACAAGAACCACATAACAAAACACAAACAAGACAAAAACAACAGAACACTACAAAGACATAACCCAAAAAAACATGAAAAATAAACACAACCAAAACCTAAAATATTAAAAAAATAAAATAAAAATAAAAATAAAAAACAACCAACAACAGACAATAAACAAAAACAAAAAACATAGAAAACACTCACACAAAAAACACGAATTAACACAAACAAAGAGAAACACAAGAACAAGAACGACAAAAACACAAGAACAATAACAAAAAACATAAAAAAACACAAAACAACAAAAACACAAGAAAAAAAACAACACAAAGAACACAAAAACAAAACAAAACAAAAGAACACACACACCTTAAAAAACTAAATAAAAAAACAAAAAAGAAAAAGAGAAAAAATTGAACATAACAATGACCTATCTAGACCAGAAGACTATTAAGGCAAGAATCAACAGAGGAAACAAAATAAAGAATAGAGTGAGCTAGGGAACTAAAAAAACTTGAATGAACCAAAGAGAAGCAAAAAAAAGCAAGAAGAAACTAGGTACCTTATGAACTGGAGCCATCCAAAGAAATGATAGAAAGAAGAGCTTCCCTAATTTGCGAAGCCCACCATCTAGGAGGGTGGCCATAACAAGTAAGATCACCTTTGTCCAAAGCCCAATTAGCTAAAGCATCAACACTCTTGTTTTGATCTCTGACCACATGATTGTAATCAACTTTCAAAAATCCCATCTGGATTAATTGAATCTTCTCAATAATTATTTTTATTCTCCAATCAACCTTATGATTCTTGGAAGGAGTCTTCAAGAGATTAATCATAAGTTGAGAGTCAGACTCAACTAACACCTTTTCCCATCCAACCTTAGTAGCCTCCTGAAGGCCTCTGAGGATACCATACCCCTCAGCAAGGTTATTGGAAAGAATACCCAAATTCTCAGCAAAAGTAAAAACTAGGGAGCCATCTGAAAGTCTACCAATTCCTCCCACACTGGCTTTTCTAGGGTTCCCTCTAGAGGCTCCATCAGTATTGAATTTTCCAAAATCCTTAGGAGGAGGTTGCCAATTTCTTGTCCTATCCATCTTACTAATACTCACATTCCCTTTAAGTTGGTTGCCCTTAGAAGATTTAATCTTCAATATTTGCATCACTTGATCCCATCTTTGGTGGGAGTTTTGGGGGTGATTAAGGAGTTGATGGACTGATTCAACTAAGTTGGCTATGGTCTTTTGCCAAATATAGTGAATATCCTTCCTATCTTGATTAAAAATTTGGTTGTTCCTTTCATTCCAAATATTCCAAAGAAGAATGGTAGAACCCATCCAAACTAACTGCCTAATAAAATGATCAACACCCTCTTGATTAGGCCAATCCCTCCAAAGTTGTTCAAAAGTAAAAAAATTGGACCACTGTAAGCCAAGTAAAGTGGCCATTCTCCTCCATAGCTCAGAGGCTAAAGTACACTCAATAAAAATATGGTTGAGAGTTTCTACATTCTCTTCACATATCTCACATCTAAAAGGGCCATGAAAACCATGCTTCATAAGTTGCTCACTAGTAAGCACCCTACGATGCAATAAAAGCCAATTAAAGAACCTCACCTTAGGCTAAATATTTTGAGCCCACAATCGAGAAAATATGTCAGAAGAATGGTTGGGATTATTATGGCATAAGGTCAAATAACCTTGAGCAACTGAATACTCACCCTTAGTAGTGTTGTTCCATCCAAAACAATCTTTTTCATGGGACCAAGAGAGAGATCTCATATGAAGGATGCCTTGGATATCTTGTCTTTGCCTTTCCGGGATTTGAATAGGCCAGTCCTCAATAGGGATCCAATATCTACCAACCTTTGAATTACTAGTATGGTACATACAGTAATTAGCCACCTTTATCCAGTTAGCTCGGTGAAGCTCCTCCATCCAAGGCCTCCAATCGGGAAAGTGAGTTATCAAAGGCTTGTGACCATCCCAAGAATCTATCCAAAAATTTGCCTATTGACCATTATGAATGATCCAAAATAAATTTTTCTTTATCAAATCCTCACCAGTCTTAAGAACTGCTAAAATGGGAGAACCTTTGGTAGGAAGTTGATAGCGAACAAGGTCTTCAGGACTTTTGTTCTCGAGCATATTTAGCATGGAGATTATTGGCCCAAAGAGCATTGGGGTTATGCAACATCCTCCAATATAATTTAGCAGCTAAAGCTTTGTTGTTATTAATAGAAGACTAGAATCCTAACCCCCCTTCATTCTTAGGAAGACATAAAGTGTCCCATTTCACCAAGGCCCATTTTCTTTTCTCCTTAGTACCACTCCAAAGGAAACGATGACTGATTTGATCCAGTTCTCGAAGAACAACCTTTGGGATATTCAACATTGAAGATACATAAATAGGAATAGCTTGAAGGACTGATTTTACCAAGGTGATTCTACCCCCAGAAGAAAGCCACTTGTTGGTCCACTTTCCAATTTTCTTCTTGACTTTGTCCAACAACCAATTCCAATATTTATTTTTCTGCCTTTGAATATTTATGGGAATACCTAAATAAGTGATTGGAAGGGAGGTCTTCTTATATCTTAATTTATCCAAGACCATGGATTCCTGTCTAGCAGAGTAGTGAAAGAAAATAACTTTAGATTTGTCTTCATTGATCAATTGCCCGATAGCCTTAGAAAAACAGCTAATGATTTGCTTAATATTAGAAGCTTCCTTAACCGTAGCTTTACCTAAAAGAGTAGAGTCATCCACAAATTGAATATGAGAGATAGGTCTAGCTCCATGAGCAATGGTAACTCCCTCAAGGGTTTTGTTTTCCCTCTTTTTGGTTATAGTCCTACCCAAGCATTCAGCAAGAATGATGAATAAATAAGGGGATAGCGGGTCACCTTGCCTAATACCTCTGGAAGGTCGGGAATGACTGAGAAGGCCTGCCATTGATAAGAACTAAGTAGGAAACTGAAGAGATACATCCCATAATCCAATCCATCCAATCCTTAGAGAAACCAAATTGCCTCAAAACTTTGATAAGGAAGTGCCAATCCACTCTGTCATAAGCTTTGGATAAGTCTAACCGAATGAACATGGAAGGAGATTTTTGCATATCCATGGAATGGATGGCTTCCTGAGCAAGAACTATCTCATCTACTATTTGACGCCCTTCCACATAACCCCCTTGCTCTGGGAAAATAATCTTATGCAAAAGAGGCTTCAACCTTTCTTCCATGATTTTAGTAATGATTTTGAGAAGAACATTACATAAAGCAATAGGTCTAAAAGCTGAGATATGATCAACCTCTTGAGATTTTGGAACAAGAGTAATATAAGTTTTATTGATAACCTTCAAAATTTCTTTGGCTTTCCTGGCTTCTTCCACCACCTCTAATAAATCAACATGAAGGATATCCCAGAACTCTTGGTAGAACTCAATGGGAAAACCATCAGGACTTGGGGTTTTCCCTTTTTGCATTTTAAAAACTACCTGTTGAAGCTCATTGATAGTAACAGGAGTAGTCAAAATAGAGTTCTCCTTAGAAGTGATAAGAGAAGGGATTGCTTGAAGAACATTTTGTTGAGAAGTTGAGTCAAGAGGAGTAGCAACAAAAATATTGGAAAAGTAATCAACAACAATAGAGTTCATGCCATCCCAAGTATAAACAACATCTCCAGAATCTGATTTTAGGGAAGAAATAAAGTTGTGAGATCTTCGAGCTAGAAGAGATTTGTGGAAGAAATTTGTGTTTCGATCTCCTTCTTTGAGCCATTGAATTCTAGATTTTTGCTTCCATAATATTTCTTCTCTTTTTTCCCATTCCTCTAATTGAGTTGTGAGTTTAATTTCATCTGCACTTCTCTTCTCTGTGAGGCCATCTAAATGGATTTTCTTATTCAAATTTTCAATATGAGCAATAACTTCATGTTTTTTTATGAACATCCCCAAACTCTTTCTAGTTCCAAGTCTTGATTTTGGATTTAATGTATTGCAGTATTTTGGCAAAACAGAACATCTTAGTCCCATGCCTAGGTTTACCTTCCTTCCACCATTGTTGCACATGAGGTCTAAAGGAAATGTCTCTAAGCCACATTAATTGAAAACGAAAAGGAGAGAAACTCACATTGGTTTTCCACATTTCCACCATGACTGGCCAATGATCCGAACCAGCATTATTAAGAGTCTTCACTTTAGGAATGTGACCATGGATTAAGAAATTTTTAGAGAGCAAAAACCTATCCAATCTCTCCATTATACAAGCTAAGCCTTGCCTTCTATTAGACCAAGTCATAAGGCCATTATCTAGTTGGATATCCACAAGATGGAGGTTTGCAATATATTCGCTCATGAGGTCAGTGCTTTTGTCCAAATTTCTATTTCCCCCCATTTTCTCATCCAGAGAGAGGATGGTATTGAAATCTCCTCCGATCAAGATCCAAGCTTCTAAGAAAATGAGAGATAATATGAGTTATATCCTTCCACTGTCTTCTTTTTTCCTCCAAAGCAGTCGGAGCATAAATAGTAATGCAGAGCATAATTTGGTTGGAATGTCTACTTTGAATAGCTATAGCCAACGGACCCCAACTACCAACCATATGGTGAATAACTACCTCTTTTGGGTCCCAAAGACAAGCAATGCCACCAGAAGTCCCTTGGGAGCTGAGGGAAACCACTTTTCTAGTTGGCCAAATTTTACTAGCAATTGAGTCCATATCCTCCATTGACATCTTTGTTTCTTGAAGGAAAACAAGATGTGGATGATTTATCTGAATCATTCTTCTAATTTCATTTTGTTTTGAAAGACTCCCTTTGAGTCCTCTAATATTCCAAGTGATGATCTTCATTAATACCAGGGCTAAAAAAGTTGGGAAGGGCATTAATATTACCTTCCTCTACAAGATTTTCACCTTCTTTTACCATATGATATTGATTGGTCTTGCGACCTACTTTTTGATTAGAATCCATCTTCAATTTTTTTCCCTGTTTCTTGACTTATTCCAATTGAATCTGAGATGGCTTCTAACCTTGAAGAATGCTCTTACATAGCCAAAATTTTACTAGATGGTTCAACAGAGTCTATATTGGGACCTGTATTATTTGAAGTTTTGACATTTGAAAGATTGTTTTTCTTGTGTAAATTTTCTCCCTTTTTTTTGTTGAAAACCTTTGATTTGTTGGTTTGTCTCTGAGTTCTTCCCTTCATATTTAAATTGTGTTTCTAAGATTTATGTTTCCATTATTTCCTCTTCCTCACTTGGGACATCATTTGTGGAAAGGATTTCAAACATATTAGCAGATGACTTTGATTGATCCTTCATAACTGGTTTTTTTTTAGTGTTCTTCTTCTTAGGTATTTGGAAACCTACTGAGTTTATATCTTCTTTATTTTGATCAGGAATTTTATTTGGGCAAGCACTGGCCAAATGACCATATTCATGGAAAATTCTACAATGAAAAGGAATGTTCTCATAGTCCACTACTTGCTCCCAAGTGTCTTCCCCAAATTGTAATGTGATATTTTTAGGTAGGGGTTTGTCAAAATCCATTAAAACACAAATCCGAGCATAAATAATATGTTCAAAATTTTGAGTACAATCAGCAGTCATCATAAAAGTTCCTAAAGAGTTTCCAATTGAAGAAAAAATAGTAGGATTCCAAAATTCAATAGGGAGGCCAAAGAGTCTAACCCACACGGGAGCTATAGAAGGCATCTCTTCTTCGGATTTAAATTTAGTATGCCAGGGCTTCATGAAAAGCCCTGCCCTTCCAAAAAACCAAGGACCCCCTTGAAAAGTTTTCTCTCTATCTTCATTATTAGCAAATAAAACAAGAAAATAACCATTTGGATAAATAGAGATTTGTAACTCACCTTTAGTTTTCTAGCTTTTTGCAGCCCAAACTTTGAAAGCAGATAGGCTCGGACGAAAACCCACGAACCGACAAATTAGTCCTCTTTTTTCCAAATCTTCAATGCCAGTCTGAATGTTACCCATATCAAGCTTAACAATAGGAGTTCCATCAGCTGCTTTAAGACATCCTGACTCCATTTTCCTGGGATCAATCTTAGGCATTCTTAGAGGTTTATGGGAAGCCCTAATATTGATATTAGCATTGGGCTAAGGTTGTCCACCACGAAGGGCATCCCTAAAATTCATTTTTGGGGCTGAGTCTTCAAAATTCTTACCCTTGATAGGGGTTTTCACGATAGAAAATTTTTGTGGGTGCACCTTAGCACCAGATTCACTTGAGATATGAGCCATTTTTTGATCAACTGCTTGAAACTTGTTTCGTGATCTCTTTAATCCTTGCCCTAGAAGCCGTGGAAAGGTATGGTTTTCACTTTTCTTTTGTGCAGCAAATTGGAAGTCATTGTCACTCAAGTTCACAGTATGATCTGTTGAAAGATAAATTTCTAACCCATATTGGATCCCCTGCAACATTTCCTACTAAAATATTGAGCATAAACCACAAAAATATTGGCCGCTAGGGCCCGAAGGCCCTAAAAACCAACCTCTGGAGCTGCTTGCACTCAACCCAGATGAAACCCTCGCATAGCCGCTTGCCAAAAATCTTGTTCACACATAGGGATGCGCTAGGATCTGTGTTGCTCCAAATGATATGAAAATTGGTGGAGATATTCTAGGGTTTTTCAGGCATCTACCCTCAAAATTTCAGCTCAATTCGAGTTCGGATGAGTGAGATATGGCCAAAACAAGTTCGATAGTTTGGGCAGTCCTGCGAAAAACGTCCCTCCTCTAAAGTGAAGTTTTCTTCAGTCTTCGTTCTTGTTGTTGTAAATGTTGGAATGATTATAAGAGGATATTCTTCCCAAATCTCTTGTAAGAAGCTTTCGAACCTTTTTCTTGAATCTTTTTTTCCTGCAATAATTTGTTAGAAATGGGAATGGAAGAACTTATAAATTTAGAGATAATAATCTTCACTAGTTGATTGTCAATCTAGCGGTGTGAACATTGAGTCCTAGTTTTTCTGCAACTCTATGGAAATACTCTAGCTATATGTAATCTCATAATTTTTTTCATTGATATTTTATTTCAGCCCTCACTTGTGATTCTCTCTGTATTCCTATTAACCTACTAGACTTCTCTTATGATGAATTTTGCAAGATACGGTGCACACTGGCGAGTCCAGTTTCAAAAATTCCAAAGAGGAAATATGATGAATGTAGGACCTCCTATTCCTATCGCGATTCACCATGGCTTGTATACCACTGTTAGCCTTTGAGGATATAGGAAATAAGAGAGATCAAACACAGGTCGTGATAAGATGAAAGAAAGTGAGTTTGCAATATGATTGAAATATACTATATATAGAAAGTGGTAAAAATACAATGCAGTATGAAGAATATGGTCACTCCATTAATATAGGCTAAAGAACTACATTGTGCTCCATACAGGAGTTCTACCACTATATATTACTCTCTACTATAATGTTCTTGAAATATATATGGTGCATCGTGTGATCAATCACTATGAGGCCCTTTATATAGGAAAATATATTCCTTGGCCAACACTCTACCGAGTTGTACAAGTGGAAACCTTGTAGATTACAATATGCACACTGACACTTGTGCATTTATTACATTGCTTAAATTAAGTAGCTAACTTCCCCCTAAATTAATATCTACTCTAACAATGTACCAAATGTGGTACATTTACATGAACCAAATGATGTAAAAAACTCTAACTCTAACACTTTCCAGTTATCCCAATTCATATGCAAAATAGCCACACAAAATATAGTCATGCACATGCAATCCAGATCATCCCCCAAAACTCCCTCCATCGATTTCTCTTCATGCATACTTTTTGTCAGTTGTTTTTATTATTTTTTATAGCTCTCCTCTCACTCCTAAAGAACCATGAAGTTGTTCTTACTTAAGCCATCACTTCCTCCACAATTAACTCGTAGATAGTTTTGCCATTATTTTCCCACTCTTTTAGTTGGATCGTGGGTAATGAAGCTATCTCTTTTTTTAATTTAAAAAGCATGTAAACATGTGCAATAAATATATATCCAACACATTTGTTTAAAGTCATATGTGCATATTATATATATATATATATATATATATATATATATATATATATATATATATATATATATATATATATATATATATATATATATATATATATCTTATTTATTAAATTTATTGATAAATACACACCAACAAATCTAAATCATCACTACTCCATGAATGAAGAATCCCATGCCTTTGGCACTTTCACTACCCTCCTAACATATATGAATGCATATACATATATATATTAACAAACAACAAACAAATCATTTTATAAATGGCACATACAAACATAATGCATTTCATTCCAATGCACCTATATGAGGCTCACCCATGTGATCTTCCATATACTCACAAGCCAAATCATCACTTCCCCACTTACCTTTTCCATCAAATTTTCTTATTTATCGAAGAAATGTCCTTTTTCTTGCATAAAAAAATCTATTAGTAGTACCACACTCCAAATAAAAAGACAAGTTCATATCATTAATTTAATTACTAACCAAAGGTCATGCGAGGAGGGTCATTACATCCTCCCCCACTAGAAACAAGCGCATTCTCTATGTTTCATACATGGTTAGCAAAATTTAAAACATATTCATTCATTTGGTCAATAATAGAATTTCTTTCTCAAATCATACATCATGCAATTTCATTCATACTTAGCTCTTTAATAACTCAAATTTGTTTGCATATTCTACTCACATGATATTTCATAATATAGTAAATAAAATATTATTTTCAAACCAAAACATATACAAAGCTACTCTACTCAGTAGTCTAGTCACATATCCATATATACATATGCATCATCATTCCATACAAAATGTTTTATAATTTCTATGTCTACTCCAACAGATTAGGAAATTATTGTTGCATATCTACCACATTCTCCCATGTGGCATTTATATCTGAATAGTGGTCCCATTGGACCCGATATTGCTCTATATTCCTCTTTCTCAGGTTCTTGGTCCTATAACCAAGTGTACGAACAGACCTAACCTCAATTTTTAGTGGATATGACAACTACAATTTAGAAATATCCCAAACATGACTAGGGTTAGAAATATAATTCCTAAAGAGTGACTCATGAAATACATTGGATTTTTGATAAGCTTGGCAGTAGAGCAATTTTGTATGCAACAGGGCTTATCTTACCCATAATTTCAAATGGACCCACATATCTAGGGTCAATTTTGGAAGATTTTATAGAAATTTTAGTTGCTTTCACCCTTAAGAATACTCTATCTCCCACAAAATATTCTCTGTATTATTTTGAGATCCGCATAGTTCTTTTGGTGATCTATGGCCTCCTTCATCTTTTGTTAATTTTTTTTTAATTTATCTTCCATTTATTTTATTATTTTTTATCCAATCACCACCCCATATTCTGGATTATCCCAATATAAGGGAATCTTACATCTTCTTTCATAAAGAGCTTCAAAATGTGTCATACCTAGTGATACATGATAACTGTTGTTGTATGTAAAATCAACTAGTTATAAGTAATCTTCCAATTTGGTATGTTGATCCATGCAATACATTCTCAACATATCCTCTAAAACCTTATTCACCCTCTCAGTTTGTCCATCTATCTCAAGGTGGTATGCTGAACTAATATTCAGTTTAGTACCCAATGCTTCATGCAATGCCTACAAAAATTTTGAAGTGAAGCAGAAATCCCTATTCAAAATTATAATTTTAGGACTATTTCCATCAATCCATTTAAATTTGGAACAACTAATCTATTCCTATAATATAGTAAGTCATCCATATATACAAATCCCATATGTTTTCTAGGGTCTTACTCAATTTGAGCGTTACAAGACTGACAAAATTCATCCTTCTATTGCGTGTATTTAATTTGATCTACCAAATCATATTGATATTTTATCATTACAATGATGCACTCTCTTCTACTTAAAGCATCAACTACTTTATTCTCCTTTCTCTTAGTGTACTCAATGCCAAAATCATACTCAGCTAGAAATTCCATCCAACGTCATTGCCTAACATTCAATAAGGGTTGGGTAAATATTTATCTTAAACTTTGGTGATTTGTATTAAGTTCAAATGATTTCCCAAGCAAGTAGGGCCTCCAAAATTTAAGGGCATGCACAACAGCTACCAATTCCACGTCATGGGTGGCATAGTTCACTGCATGCTTCTTAAGTTTTTTTTATTCAAAGGCAATAACCACATCATCTTGGGTCAAAACCCCTCCTAATCCATAAATTGATGCATCAGTGCATACTGTAAACTTCTTAGTTGGATCAGGTAGTTGTAAAATTGATGCAGTATTCAAACTTTCTTTCAAAATTTAGAAGGCTTATTTGTAGTGCTCTATCCATTTAAAAATCTCTTCTTTCATTTGAAGGTTGGTAATTTGTTGAGCAATTCTTGAAAAATCCTTGACAAATCACCTATAATAGCTTGCAAACCCCATAAAACTTCATACCTAAGTCACATTTGTAGGTGCATGATAATTAATAATTGTTTCTATTGTCTTGGGATCGACTGTAATCCCCTCAGTAGATACTATGTGACCTAAATGTTGTACTTGTGGATTGTAGAAGTCACACTTTGATAACTTTCCAAATAATTGATTATTTCTAATAGTCTCCAGTATAGTTCTCATGTGTTGATCATGTTCCTAATTCTAGGAATAGATCAATATGTCATCAATAACACAAGCACAATCTAGTCCAACTGCTCTCTAAAAACGTTATTCATGAGATTCATGAATGAAGTTGGGGCATTAGTTAATGCAAAAGGTAGGATTGTAAATTCATAATATCTGTACCTTGTTCTATAGGCTATTTTGAGATTATCTCCTTCTCTAATCCTTAATGAGAGAAAGGAGTAGAGAAGAATTGCTTAATGAGAGAAATCCAACTGTAATGAAACCCAAAATGGATCATAGCTATTTCTAAAAAGGGCTAGAAGACTTTATTGTAGGCCTTACTAATATCATTCTTGAGGAACATACTTGATTTTCCATTCTTTTCAACTGAATGTGATAGTTCATGGATTTTAATGACTCCATAAAGTATTTGCCTCCCTGGCACAAAATCCTGATTTGATTCAATAACAGAGGGGAGAATAGATTTCATTCTATTAGCCAAAATCTTGGATAGAATTTTGTATATAGTATTATAGAGGTTGATGGGTCTAAAATTTTTGAGATCTTTTGCTCCAACACTCTTTAGGATGAGGACCAAAAATGTAGAGTTAATATCCCTTAGAATAAAGTGTGAGTGTTGGACCTCAACAATAGCTTAAACCACCTCCCTTCCAATAACATGCCAAAAATTTTAGAAAAAATTACAGGAAAACCATCAGGACCTAGCACTTTCTCTTTAGCCATAGATAAAACAACAATCCTAATTTTCTCCTCTTCAAATGGTCTAATTAGCCAAGAGTTCATCTCATCTAAAATGATCTTAGGAATGTTGGTCATTAGTCTCTTTTCAGTCTGTAGATCCCTTTTAGGGCTATAACCCAAATGCTATTCAAATTACCTCACAACGTCATCCCTAATATCTCTCTAATCAACTAGAATAGAGCCATATTCATTTATAACCTCTTTAATTTTGTTAACACTTTTGTATTTAAGAGTTGTTATATCGAATAATTTTGTGTTTTTGTCCCCATATTTCAACCAGGTCGCTCTAGACATCTGCCTCCAAAACACCTCTTCTTTTTCAAGTG
Organism: Wollemia nobilis; assembly: GCA_028583015.1. Classification (NCBI taxonomy): domain Eukaryota; kingdom Viridiplantae; phylum Streptophyta; class Pinopsida; order Araucariales; family Araucariaceae; genus Wollemia; species Wollemia nobilis. The sequence continues at coordinate 2,660,121 of JAQPPZ010003109.1, read as the reverse complement.
TATATAAGAACTTTGTCAACATAGTTTTTCCCTTTCTCTAAGGTCTTCCTTTCCTAAACACAACTACAAAAAGACCTCAATATCTTTAAGTTTACTCTTCAACTCCTCTTTTTGCTAGAAAAGGTGGTCAAAATAGTTTTATTCCACATTTTCAAATTATTTTTCACAAAGCAAAATTTTTTGGTAGTTTGGGCTAAGAGTGTACCAGAGAATATTTTAGCCCATAAATTCCTAATGTTATCATCCAAATAATTATGACAAATCCACATATATTCAAACCTAAAGGGTTTCTTGATCATTTTTGTCTCAGGGAGGACTTCCAACACAAAGGGGGTTATGATCCGATCCAATCTTGGGAAGTGATTTGAGAGAATTGTTCCCCAACAATCCTAGCCCATTCTCAAAAATAAAATATTTGTCAAGCCTTATTTTAATAGACTAAATACCAAGTATTTTATTACTCTATGTATATTTACTACCTCTCATATTTAGATCTTTCAACTGAAATTGATCAACAAAGTTGGGAAAATCCTCCATACCTTTAGAGAACCCTTGAACACCCCTTTTTTTATTTGAGGGATAGAGAGGGGAGTTAAAGTCCCTTGCTAGCATCCAATATTCATTTAGAAATGTACCTCTCATATAACCCAAAATTGACCATGATGCTTCTCTTTCATAAACAAGATTGGGAGCATAAATATTGGATAAAACCCGTCTCTTTTTAGATTGCTTGCAAGAAAATAAGATATTGATTATTCTGTTAGAGGATGCTATGATAAATTCATCAACTCTCGAAGGATCCCAAAGATAGAGCAAACCTCCAACAATACCCTGAGCATGACTTGTAGCCAAATTTATCTCCTTCCAGATGGAGTTCTTAACTCTAAAAACATTATTTCCATCTAGTTTAGTTTCTTGTAGTAACAAAATTTTTGGGTAAATTCTTTCTCATGGAAGAGAGAAATATCTATTTTGGGTGGTCATTGTGGCCTCTCACATTCCAAGAGATTATTCTCATATGAGGTTCCTAGGGTTCAATTTCTTCCCCCCTCCTACATTGGAGGGAGGTTGACTTCTGAGTACCAGTGTACTCTCTTGATTCTCCTTTTTATTTTTCCCTTCAGGATTCGAGTCCACTTAGGATATAAAATTCACTTTCCATTTGCTCCTCCCTAATTTTGAAGGTATTTTCATTTTCTAAGACATACTTGGACAAGGATTTAGATATGAGTCCATTAGAGCTTTCATGGATTTCAACATAATAACCCTTGGTTTTTAGCTTCGAAGTCGATTGACTTCCATCTGCAATATCTAACTATGTGGCTTGTTTCCTAAGTTCTTTATTTCAAGGTTTATCCATTTTTCATTTTGAGCCTACATCCACATTCCATTTATTTTTATTTCTTGTGATAGGTTCAGGGGATTATCTTTTGGGTGGGGATCCTAAAAGAGTTCTAAATTCTAGGGTTTTAGTCCAGAGATTTTCCTTTCCCAAGGGGTTGAGAACCCATATTATTTTTTGCCCAAGATTGATTTTTAGGTTGAGACTCCTTACTGGGTTGGGTTGCCTTAATAGTTTGAGAAACCTTAGAAGGACAATGGTTTCTTGCGTGACCTATTTTACTACACACAGCGGAGACAAAGGCTCAATTTTCAAATTCCCTTAAGCTGGTCTCTATTCCCAAAATCTAAAATCAACTTGACTATGTTTAGAGATTGGTTGATGGGTCTACATTAACACATATTCTAGCATACACCATTCTGGTTTTGTGCTTTGTGGTTACTTTTGGTGATCAAATCTTCCTAGGTAAGGATTTTGAGTAAATGGATGCGCCCTAGACCTAGACCAAAATTGAAAGGCCAAAGGGAAGAGATGCCCCTCGTGCCAATCTCCGGAGAAAGGCCGGATCCTATACTAAACTACTTGGGTGTTTTGAGATAAGAGTGTAGGAAAGAGATAAAAGGGATAAGGGTTAGAGAAATAAATAAAAAGGGTTAAGGGAAGAGAGATTGGTGATTTAAGGTGGGAAAGAATAGGAAGCACGATCACTAACTGACACCTGAATAGAAGCAAAGAACACCAAGAATAACGGAAGAAACGCGATATCAACCTTCCTATGTATCCTTCAGGCGAGTTTTAGGGTACATTCCCCGATCGCACATCGAACGCAGGATTCAGCATCCAACATACAAATGAGGAAAGACAAAAGAATCAAGCATAGAAGGCAGCATAAAAGAAAGCCAATACGATGTCTTTCAACTCCTATGTATCCTTCAAAATGAGTTTCAGGGTACTGTCCCCGATCGCACACCGGACGCAGAGTTCAGCATCCAACATACAAACGAAGAAAGACAAAAGAATCAAGCACAAAAGGCAGCATAAAAGAGAATAATTGAGCTTAAAGCCTCTTAGTATTAATCGCAGGACATCAAGTTACAGCAGCTTTCTAGCAGATAGTTCCCCCCCTTTTCCATTATAATGTCTAGGTTTTTATAGAGGACTCGGGCCTCTGAATCATAATTACATAGCGAAGAAGAGTACGCCCTTGAGCCCTGAGAATTGGCTCCTCGAGGATCTCGTGATCGAGCTTTCAAATCCATTACCAAAAATGGCAACTGCAACCGGGTCAACCATGGAAAGGTGCATTGATGAGCCGTCTAGACGTCCTTGGTCTTCGGGTGTGGTGCTCGAGTGGCCGCTATGCTCGTTGAGCTCTCCATCATGGCTTGATACTTCATTTTTGATTTCCAAAAATGAGCAGCGGGCTTGCTGGGCACGAAAAATTGCATTTATGAGGCACTTGATCGCCTCAGGAAAATACTCGACTTGGAACGCGTGCCCGTGAAGCGCTTCGCTAAGTTTTCATTCACCACTTCGCTTCGCAATGGTTTTGGGCCGAAGCAAAACTCCTCCTTGGATTATACTTCACAAAACTAAGCTCTGCAAAATTGCTTCGAGGTTGAGGAGTGTCGAAGCATATTTACTTCGCAAAATGGGTCTCTTCCTCTTTGTCGCTTCGCTGATTAAATTATTTTGCTGATGCCTTCAAGAAATGCTTCGCTGCGATCCTTTTTCAAAACTGTTTGGGAAGATTTTGGCTGAAGCAGATTTTTCATTCTCTATGACCTCCGTCACTTCAGGTGGAAGTACTTCGTACGAAAGTTTACCCGAAGCAAATGCTTTGCAATGACTTTCGCCGAAGTAAAAATGGTTCGCTGATTTTTTGGCCGAAGTGACTGATGGAAATACTTCGGATGCGAAGTAGTTTTCTTGCCTTCTCCTTTGTATTTCTTTTCGGCACATTGCTTCGCAGGAATCTTGCCCAAAGTAGCTGCTTGAAGTTCTTCAGGCCCGAAGTTCTTCTATTGCTATCCTTGTATTTTACCTCGGTGATATTACTTCGCAAAAAACTCCACCCGAAGTAGTATTGAAAATGCTTCGGGTGCAAAGCTCTCTTTTCTTTTGGAACGCCGCTTCGCTCATCTTTCGCTCGAAGTAACTGCTGGAAGCGCTTCGGGCGCGAAGTAGTTTCATTTTCTTTTCCTTGTGTTCTACTTCGGCGAAAACCACTTCGCAACACTTTTACCCGAAGTAGTGCTAGAAATACTTCGGGTGCAAAGCTATTTTATTTTCCTTCGGTGAAGCTCTTTTCTCTAGCTTGTTTGGCAGCGAAGTTCTTTATTTTTTACTTTGTATACAAAGGGGTGGCATTGGAAGCCAAAATTGCTACAACTTTTCAAAATAAAAATAACAAAGCAAAAAAAAAACATTATACAAAACTTGTTTCTTTTTTTTTGTATACCCCTTGAGAAATGTGACAAAATTTTCAACATTCTTGGCGGCTCGTGGGGCAACGAGCTTGTCTCGGTGGGAGAACCCTTAATTTTTATTCATTGGGCTAGAGTCCTCTCTCGATCCTTCTCCTTCTTCTTCCTTTGGGAGTGCTTCCGTAGCTGGTTCTTGTTCTCCTTCTTCCTCGACTCCCTCTTCTTCTTTAGCTCCCTCCTCTAGAGCTACCTCTTATGGAGCGGCTTCCTACGTCGGCGAAGGGGCAAGACGCTCACGAATTTTCCTCATGGTTCATAAAACCTGAGACCAGGCACTCTTTGAGAAAGGTTCCCGATCTTGTAGTGCCTTGATAAACACTCAGAACCAATCGATTTTCTCGATATCTGCATGTTGGGCTCTAGTATACAGGTCATTTAGGTAGGCTGTGATCTTGCAGTATCTCAGGAGGTAATCTGTGATCTACCTTTTTGTGATGGGCTCCGCCCATCTATCTATATCCGAGACATCGCCTTCAAACTAAAGCCATGTTGGCTTAATCTCTTCTTTGGATAGGAGATGCCCGTCATCATCTGTGAAACTTGGGAAGCCCATGGAAGAGAGATCCTGAAAATAGCTCATTGATGTGCGCTGTTCGTTCTCAAATATATCTAGGAGGTTTTTTGCCTTTTGCATTTTTTGCACCTTGGAGAAGAAAGCACGTACTGTGGCTCAGGATGTAGACCAGTCCCTACCTATTTGGCTCATCGCAGGGACCTGCAAGTCTTGATACTTGGTGCTTTGTACATCGAAAGCTAGTTTGAGTCGGCTTCTAGCATTCTGAGTGATCTCTTCGATGATTGGCCCTCCTTCAACAGTGGCATTCCAGGCTTCCATGATGTAGGCAAAAATTGAAATAGTGCTAGAGGCCTAAGATCTAAAGCTTTTGAGCAAATGCAAGCGAATCTCCTTGATTCTGCTCCTGTCACACAACCCTAGGCCCTCCTTTTTGTATAGCTGGTTCTGCATCTACAAAAATTTTCCTTCGAGATCTTTTGCCCTCAGTTTATTCTTGACTTGTCTTTGTGCTCGATTTTCAGCTGTACATTCCAGTTGGTTTATTTGTGATTTTAGAGCATGTGCTTCCTTTTTCATCAGCTTGCACTACTCTTCGGCGTCTGCTAGCTTGGACCGGACTCCTGCCAACTCTTCCTCTAGCTTAAGATTGGCACTTTCTACTTCGAATCTGTGCTGATTTGCAATGTTTACGTGCGCTCAAAAGGTCTCGACCCCTACATGCATAGACAAAGACTCATTGTCTATGTTCAGGTGCTCCAGGTCCTTGGTCTTCTCCTGGTACTCATAGTCAGCTGGAGTCATTTCGTCCAAAGGTTTCTGAACCTTAGGGACCTTCTTCACTTTGTGTAATTTTCCTGCCTCTAGATCAAATACTGCACATTTTTCAACTTGGGCCAGAGAGCACCCTCTTTTCTTCCTAGCCTCCTTCAGTATCTTCTCTATGTTTTGCCAGGCCTGAAGTAGCTTTTCAACTAGAGGATGTTCCTTTATTATAGACAGCTTGGATTCAAATGAGGTTGGATCTCCAGTCGAAGGGGTAAACAAATATAAAGGGTTGACGGGGAATACCTCACCAGAAGGTTTGGCGACAGGTGAAGCGGGGGCCTCGGCTAGAGGGACAACACCGTGTATGATGGGAACCTGGGTCACAGGGCTAGGTGTTGAGATACTGTCTTCACCCTGGCTGAGGATGAAAGGATCAGTGGCGTGGGTGGGCGAAGATGTTTCGATGGGTTTGTCTTGGCCGGATGACTCGGGTGGAATAGGGTTAGGCGGAGAAATAGGCAATGCTTGGAGAGGTGATTGGCCTTGTAGGAGGGGAAGGGGTTGATGATGAACCTCAATCAGGACCATGGTGTACGTGTCAGAGATCGAGGAGAAAGGAAGAGAGTGTGTACCTATGTGCCCTCCTGGCAAGGCGACCATGGTAACTTCTTGCGTGATTGGCTCTTGGACTTTTTGGGCCTCGGCACCTTCATCCTCCAATACTTCTACTTCAGGATCCCCTTCCTATTGGAGGATTTCCTCCACATTGATAATGTCTATGTCTGGGACCATCTCGGAATTTGGTGGCACAACATCTTCATCATTTGTTTCGTCCGAGACGGGCACAGGTTGTTCAGTAGGCAGACTCGGATGCCCTGTACGGGGTCGCTTTGGATGGGTCGAAGGTGCTTGTACTTGCTCTGGCCTTTTCCTCTTCTTCCTTTCCAATGGCTGCTTTGATTCTTCGGTGCTTGTATCTTCAGATGGCACTTGCGTTAGTACCCTTGGCATAGCTTCAGCTTTCTTCTGTGCTCCCAAGGCATCATCAGTCTTCCCTGGGCTTTTACCTGATCCTAGGGTAGCTAGAGGGACAAAATCGGTGAAGGATATGGGCTTCCAAGATCCAAACTTAGTTTCATAGACAATCGTGAAGTCCCTATCCATTGTCAAGAGTCCGTAGGAATTCATCTTTCGACGATGGACTCTCATTATCCACCATTCCCTCAGTTGTTCCTCATCCCAGTTCTTCAATTCTTCCTTCAGGTCATCCTTGGCATTCTTCCAGAATGTGGAGTCTGGGGTTGGAAATGGTTATTGATCAGGATCGAACTCTATTTCCATGGGATAAAATTCATGCCAGGGAGGTAATGTTCTCATTTTTTCTAAATGCCACTCTAGATATCTCCCGTTGGGATTGTTTCTCTGCTACATTATTTCGGGATGGAGGCAGACATAAAAATTTTTACATTTCAAGTGATCTTTCATCACCCCTATGGGATCATAAAACCACCTTTGAGGAATCTGGAGCAGGACAAAATTAGCCAGTTTTTCCTCCAGGAAAATGTTCTGCTTCAAGGCAAAAACTTCAATCACCCCCATCCTACAGGGGAAATCGTAGGTGGGGGCCCACTTTCGGCCATGGTCGTAGATTTCATTGGTTACGTCACTCTATCGAGTGACCTCCAGCGTGAATTGGTACTCGTATGGGAAAACAGGCAATAGGAAGGGCTTCCCCATGAAGCCGAACAAGCATATCACGAGCCCTTGTATTAGCTGGAATACATCTCCTTTCCTTGTCTATACCACCCTGTCTCTCAAACTGAGGGGCACCCGAGGGCTGTACCCTATTAACAATTGCATGGTGGGTCCCAAAAATTGTTGATTGAAAGAATAATAGGACTTCGACCTCAATAGGAGGTGAGTCCACTGATATACAAGCAAAGGATTTCCATCCTTGCAACTTGATGTAATTGCAACATGGGGAAGATTCTTATGTGTATGGTAAAAGAAAATCCATACAAGAAAAGAACATGGACTGAAGTGCTGCTCTGCTCTAGAGTTCTTCATAGCGGTAAGCCGCGTGTGCAGGTTTCGGGCTACCCATTCTACCCAGTTGAAGAAGACTGGGTTGGTGTTCGACCTCAAAGCATCTGTTAAGATCCTGCTATAAAATAAACTCAAATAACACACTCTCACACAATTGCTTGGAAATAACTCGCATAAACATCACATTAATATAACAGAAATTTGCATAAAGAACAATCTCACAATAGAACTGAATCGCAGGCCTCTTCGAGGGGGCAACCTCCTTCAATACTTCATTAATTTTACAAAAATATGGTTACATTGGTGCCCTTTCGGGTATTTAAGGAGTTTCCTTCCAAGGTTGGCTTACATGCAAAATGCCACCTAGATTACATGCATAATGCCACCCGAATTACATGCATAGTGCCTCTTTGAATTACATGCACAATGCCACCCGAATTACATGCACAATGCCACTCGAATTACATGCACAATGCCACACGAATTACATGCACAATGCCACCTATCTACCATGTGTTACATAAAAAAGGGTGCCATTTGTCATAGGCACTACCTAAGCTAAAACTTAGAACATTATAAAATATTAATCATGGGTACTACCCACGTTCACTAGGAATTATTACATCAAGGAAGTTATTACATTAAGGGTTAGGATGAGATCCTAACAGCATTGGGGGCATAAAACTCCCCTCTGGAAATACATTCGGCTAGGGACACCTGCCAAGGGTGCACCGAAGCATCGATCGACAGGCCTGCCACCCATGCGATGATGGAAAAAATATTTGTGTTCTTGAAGGCCTCCAAGGGTAGGGGCATTTGAGGTAGCTTTCCTGAAGGGAGCCCGCTTTTGAGATTTTCTCGGAGGAATTTCAGCACGTAGTTGTTTGAGGTAAACTTCTCCATTTGTTCACTCAGAATGATGTTGCGAACCATGTACCCATTCAGAGGCCCTTGCTGTGGTGCAAAAGTTGCTTGCATGTCCTCATTCAAGATAGAGAACAACTTGTGACCAGCGGCATTTAGCACTTGCCTGGAAGCTGGTTGATAGTTCTGTGCGATGGTGTAAATCAGCTCAGGGCAATGGTGCACAAGAGGAGTCAGATACCAATAGATTTAGGAGTAATACGTAGTGGCCCTCTTGTTGTTAGATGAGAGCCTACTCCTCATAAATTTGATAGTGTACCTGAGCTCGGCCACGCTTCTTGAGAGTTTTATATCTTTAATTTTCTCCCACCTATCAACTGGTGGCTCTACAAGTTGTTCCTCTTCAGATTCTTCTCTTTCTTCCACAACTTGCTTCTCTGGGCAGGTGTTTGGGTTGGCCTTCTTGGGTCTCTACTTTTTCTCCTCCGAACCTTTCATTATTTTAGGCACTATCATCTCTAGCTCCTTTCCTTTCTACGTAGAATTTTTCTTTCCCATGTTGTATGATTATGGCAGCAACACCAGCAACGCAGACTATTTCGACATCAGGGAACTTCTCGATGAGTGGTAGCAGAATTCACGGACAAGCAATGTGCTTTCAATCTTGCACTTTCAAATAACCTTTTCTTTGCTAAAGCCTACCCTTTATAGCCTTAATGGGGAACTACCCCTATTTATGGTTCTTGCCATAATTAAACCTATGCTAGTGGCCTAGGAAATTGCTGCACCATCTAATTGGCTATCCAGTGGCATCGTATGCGGAGTTATGCGCCCTAATGATTACACCTTGCATTGGAAGCACATCTTGTACTCGGGTGTGAGCTTTAACTGAATTGCCTTGAGACATGCCCCACCACCTTTGCCTTAAATTCGTATGCTTCGAGCTCTTTTCAAGGTGGTAGTCAACACATTTCTCGAGACGTGCTTTAAATGCTCCCGTTCTACACATTATTGGTTCGACGAAGTTTGGGGTCGGACTTGGAAATGCTTCGCGGTGAACTTCTTCTTCGGGCTAATCTTCTATGTTTCATGCTCGAGGTACTTATCCTTTGTCGTGCTTTGCAAGGACCACCTACCGAAGCTTGTGCTTTTGAAAATTACTTCATAAAATTTCTACCTGAAGTGGTTGCTGGAAATGCTTCGGGTGCGAAGCTCTTTCGTGCCTTTGTTTGAACTTTGCATTTTTTTTTTATTTTTTTTATTTTTATTTTTTTTATTTTTTTTTTGAGCATTTTTATGTTTTTACCCCTTGTGTAATGTGACAAGACTTGTCAACATTCTTGACGGCTCATGGGGCAACGAGCTTGTTCGGGTGGGAGAACCTTTAGCCTTGATCTATTGGGCCAGAGGCACCTCCAGACCCTTCTCCTCTCACTCCCTCTAGGAGCGTTTCTGCATCTGGTTCTCCCTCTTCTTTTGCTTCTTGAGACACATTCAATGGATTATGGCTGAGTTCTTGTGTCTCGCCCCTTGGGATACAAAAAGGGCGCAAAAATGTGCCTTCCTCAGTCTCAGGCCTTACTGCTTGAGACTGCTCTCCTTGGACTACCTCTTGATGGAGATTGCAAGCAGCCACATTGTTCATTATTGGGTCAAAGCTTGCATATTCCCATTGTTGTTCTTGGGAAAAATTTGTTTCTTGAGCTCCGAATGACTGCATCTCAAACCTATGCTCAGTACGAGGAGTCTGCCATGATGAATACTGCGCAGGATGGCCAGGATCAGTGAACAGTGATGGGTTTTCTCCCCATTGCAACTTTCCAAATAGGAACAAGAGTTGTTCTGCTTGTATTGCTTCCTCAAATATCTGAGGAAATCTTCATTCACCTGATTGTAGTAAGATAAGGCGTATGTTCGGGTGAAAGGCACGAACATAGAATAGGTGAGCTTGGGCATGCGTTGGTTGGATCTCCACTGGAATATTCTTCCAACTTCTGCAAAATCGAACATTGAAGTCCGTGATGCTCTCTAGAGGTGCTCTCATGATAGTGAACCGATCCATCAAAAGTTGTAAGGGGTCTTGAGAGCCATCGAATGTCTTGATCAATTCTTCTACTAAATCACTCCACGAGCAGATGCTTTCATATTCAAGTAATCTGAACCACTGCATCGCTTCTCCTTCCAGAGACATGACTAGAAGTCTCACCATGACATCTTCGTGGATTATGTTGTGGAGGTTCGCCAATGCAACAATGTCTTCAAGGTGCCTTTGGGCCATTCCTTTAGTGCCATCGTATTTCGCCAATGTATGCAAGGCTCCTCTAGGAATTTTATGATAACCCTAAAGATTCAGAGGGGAACGAGCATTCCAACTAGGATAACGTGCTTTTTCCATTATGGCAGTGGCCTTGATTTTCTAGGACATTTTCTTTCAACTTAAAAGGTGCCTACGATGAAGGAATCTGGGTTTTCAGCTCAGTTAGAGTCGTCAGGTGATTTTGACAGATGGGGGCAAGCCAGAGATTCATCGACTTAGACTTCCTTAAAACATGGGAACTTTTGCCATGAAGGCACGAATTTGGGTACTGGTCTTTTCGACTTAGAGATTCTCAGGTAAATAGAGTCGCCAGATGCTAAAAATATTTTGGTAATGAGAGCATCGATTCTCACTACCACTAATCAGGTGAGACTGACTGGGTCACACCAGGAACTTATTTAGAACTATTGGCCCAGTGAATATGGGTTTCCGTTAAACTATGGGACCTTAACTGGTTATGGGTCTTTCTAAGACAGATATAGTCGGTCCCACTGGGCATGCCAAAAATTATTGGTGATCAAATCTGCCTAGGTAAGGATTTTGAGTAAATGGATGCGCCCTAGACCTGGACCAACATTGAAAGGCTGAAGGGAAGAGATGCCCCTCATGCCAATCTCCGGAGAAATTTCGGCTCCTATACTAAACTACTTGGGTGTTTTGAGATAAGAGTGCAGGAAAGAGATAAAAAGGATAAGGGTTAGAGAAATAAATAAATATGGTTAAGGGAAGAGATATTGGTGATTTAAGGTGGGAAAGAACAGGAAACACGATCACTAACTAACACCTGAATAGAAGCAAAGAACACCAAGAATAATTAAAGAAACGCGATATCAACCTTCCTATGTATCCTTCAGGCGAGTTTCAGGGTACATTCCCCAATCGCACATCGAACGCAGGATTCAGCATCCAACATACAAATGAGGAAAGACAAAATAATCAAGCACATAAGGCAGCATAAAATAAATTCAATACGACGTCTTTCAACTCCTATGTATCCTTCATAATGAGTTTCAGGGTACTATCCCCAATCGCACACCGGATGCAGAGTTCAACATCCAACATACAAACAAAGAAAGACAAAAGAATCAAGCACAGAAGGCAGCATAAAAGAGAAGAATTGAGCTTAAAGCCTCTTAGTATTAATCGTAGGACATCAAGTTATAGCAGCTTTCTAGTAGATAGTTCCCCCCCTTTTCCATTACAATGCCTGGGTTTTTATAGAGGACCCGGGCCTCTGAATCATAATTACATAGCGAAGAAGAGTACGCCCTCGAGCCCTAAGAATCGGCTCCCCGAGACTCTCGTGACTGAGATTTCAAATCCGTTACCAAAAATGGCAACTACAACTGGGTCAACCATGGAAAGGTGCATTGATGAGCCGTCTAGACGTCCTTGGTCTTTGGGTGCGGTGCTCAAGTGGCCTCCATGCTCGTCGGGCTCTCCATCATGGCTTGATACTTCATTTTTGATTGCCAAAAATGAGCAACGGGCTTGTTGGGCATGAAAAATTGCATTTATGAGGCACTTGATCGCCTCGGGAAAATACCCAGCTTGGAACACATGCTCGTGAAGTGCTTCGCTAAGTTTTCATTCACCACTTCACTTTGCAATGGTTTTGGGCCGAAGCAAAACTCCTCCTTGGATTATACTTCGCAAAACTGCTTCAGAGTTGAGGAGTGTCAAAGCATATTTACTTCGCAAAATGGGTCTCTTCCTCTTTGCCACTTCGTTGATTAAATTACTTTGCTGATGCCTTCGAGAAATGCTTTGCTTTGCGATCCTTTTTCAAAACTGTGGTTCGGGAAGATTTTGGCCGAAGCAGATGTTTCATTCTCTATGACCTCCGTCACTTTGGGTGGAAGTACTTCGTACGAAAGCTTAGCCGAAGCAAATGCTTCGCAATGACTTTCGTCGAAGTAAAAATGGTTCACTGATTTTCTGGCCGAAGTGACTGATGGAAATACTTCGGATGTGAAGTAGTTTTCTTGCCTTCTCCTTTGTATTTCTCTTCGACACATTGCTTCGTAGGAATCTTGCCCGAAGTAGCTTCTTGAAGCGCTTCAGGCCTGAAGTTCTTCTATTGCTATCCTTGTATTTTACCTCGATGATATTATTTCGCAAAAAACTCCACCCGAAGTAGTATTGAAAATGCTTCGGGTGCAAAGCTCTCTTTTCTTTTGGAATGCTGCTTCGCTCATCTTTCGCCCAAAGTAACTGCTGGAAGCACTTCGAGCGTGAAGTAGTTTCATTTTCTTTTCCTTGTGTTCTACTTCTGCGAAAACCACTTCACAACACTTTTACCCGAAGTAGTGCTGGAAATACTTCGGGTGCGAAGCTATTTTATTTTCCTTCGACGAAGCTCTTTTCTCTAGCTTGTTTGGCAGCGAAGTTCTTTCTTTTTTACTTTGTATACAAAGGGGTGGCATTGGAAGCCAAAATTGCTGCAACTTTTCAAAATAAAAATAACAAAGCAAAAAAAAAACATTATACAAAACTTGTTTTTTTTTTTTTTTTATACCCTTTGAGAAATGTGACAAAATTGTCAACAGTTACATCTATCAAGAGTAACTCCCAAAATATTTTAATGATTCTTTTCATAATATCCTTATACCATAACTATAAAAAAATCTAATCCAAAAAGTTAATAAAATGTAAAGATTTAATTAGTAATACATGTACATCAATTATTTAAAAAATTAAAAGTAGTATATCAAAAATATAAATATATATTTATATTTTTGATAACATATTCTCTTTAGCAGTTCTCAACCAGGTCCATAACACCTTTGGCATCTCCACAGCCCTCCCACCTTCCATTCCTCTCCTTATTAAGCAATGGCCTGACCTTTCAAGAGCAACCAACTAAAATTCATGTGGCAAGCTTGCCTTCACCTTTACCTGTGGCAATTATGGCTCAAGAGAAACACCAAAATTTTCAAAAATCAAGCCATTGATAAGAAGATTATCATTGTCAAAATCTTGGCCCTATCGGTTGAGAATGCCTCTCGTGTTTCTTCTCCAAACCCCCCCCTCCTGGCTTAGAATCTGATCTAGCCAAACTTTTCAATCTGTCTAACATCTCTGTTATGCCTCGTAATTCTGTTGACAGGTTTGTCATCAAGTGGGGTTTACCACCTACTGGGTGGCACAAGCTCAATTTCGATGGTGCAGCTAAAGGCAACCCTAGAGTGGTTGGAGGAGAGGAATTCTCAAAAACCACAGGGGAGAAATAATTTTGGCCTTCGCCCAGAACCTGGGAATTCAATCCAACAATATGGCAAAGGCCCGAGCTCTGTTCCAAAGTTTGATCCTCATGGAAGGGTTGACCATCAATACACTTATCATCGAAGGAGACTCGTTGCAATGTATCAACTGCCTCAAAGATACTGCTAAGCCTCCCTGGTCCCTTGCTTTGATTTTCCAAGAATGCAAGGCTCTATTTGGCAATTACCCAGAATTAGTCATTAAGCATCAATACAGGGAAGGAAACAAATCTGCAGACTGGCTAGCTAACAAGGGAGTTAGTGAATCTGACATTCAAGTGTGGCGAGACTCCTTCCCCATTGACCTAAGGAATGTTCCTACAAGATTCAATGTTTGCACAATGTGAGTTGGTGTCAGGGGGATTGGTTTCTTGCCTACACCTATTGAATCATGAAAATGCAACATGTCGCGATATCGCGACACTTTTTCTCTCTCCTCATTTGGCCGTGAAAATGCAACATGTCACGATATCGTGACACTTTTCTCCTTTTTTTCCGTGAAAATGCAACATGTCGTGATATCGCGACACTTTTCTCCTTTGGCCACGAAAATGCAACATGTCGCGATATCGCGACACTTTTCTCCTTTGGTCGTGAAAATGCAACATGTCACGATATTGCGACACTTTTCTCCTTTGGCCGCAAAAATGCAACATGTCACGATATCGCGACACTTCTCTCTTTTTGGCCGCGAAAATGCAACATGTCACGATATCGCGACACTTCTCTCTTTTTGGCCGCGAAAATGCAACATGTCGCGATATCGCAACACTTCTCTCTTTTTGGCCGCGAAAATGCAACATGTCACAATTTCGCGACACTTTTCTCCTTTGGTCGTGAAAATGCAACATGTCGCGATATCGCGACACTTCTCTCTTTTTGGTCGCAAAAATGCAACATGTCGCGATATCGTGACACTTTTTCCTCCTTTGACCACGACGATGCAACATGTCGCGATATCGCGACACTTTTTCCTCCTTTGGCCACGACGATGCAACATGTCGCGATATCACGACACCTTTTCCTCCTTTGGCCGTGACGATGCAACATGTCACGATTTCGTGACACTTTACTCTTTCGGCCGCGACAATGCAACTTGTCGCGATATCGTGACATCTTTTCTCTTTTGGCCATGACAATGCAACATGTCGCGATATCACGACACCTTTCCTCCTTTGGCCATGACGATGCAACATGTCGTGATATCGTGACACCTTTTTTCTTTGGCCACGATGATGCAACATGTCGTGATATCACGACACCTTTTCTCCTTTTGCTGTGTCGATGCAACATGTCGTGATATCACGACAATTTTTTCTCCTCAGCTACGACGATGCATCATGTCGCAATATCGTGACACTTTTTCTCCTTTGGCTAAGACGATGCAACATGTCACGATATCGCGACATCTTTTCTCGTTTGGCTGTGATGTTGCAACATGTCGTGATATCACGACACCTTTTCCTCAGCTGCGACGATGCATCATGTCGTGATATCGCAACACTTTTTCTCCTTTGGCCATGACGTTACAACATGTGATATCGTGACACCTTTTCTCCTTTGGCCACGACGATGCAACATGTCACGATATTGTGACACTTTTTCTCCTTTGGCAGCGATGATGCAACATGTCACGATATCGCGACACTTTTTCTCCTTTGGCAGTGACGATGCAACATGCCACGATATCGTGACACTCTTTGTCCTTTGGCAGCGACGATGCAACATGTCGCGATTTCACGACACTTCCTATATTTTGGCCTCGACGATGCAACATGTCACGATATCGTGACACTTTTCCTCCATTGGCCGCGACGATGCAACAGGTCATGATTTCATGACACTCTTTCTCTTTTGGCCGTGACGATGCAACATGTCACGATTTCGTGACACTTTTTCTCCTTTGGCCTTGACGATGCAACTTGTCACAATTTTGAGGCACTTTTTCTCCTTTGTCTGCGATGATGCAACATGTCATGATTTCATGACACTCTTTCTCTTTCGGCTATGACGATGCAACATGTCGTGATATCATGACACCTCTTTCTCCTTTGGCCGCGACAATGCAACATATCGAGATTTCGTGACACTTCTTCCTCCTTGCTTTCTCCCTTTGCTTTGGACTGTGAAAATGCAACATGTCCTGATATCACGACACTTTCCTCCTTGTGGTGGTTCTTGATCTCTAGCAACTGGGCTTCTTCAGACTTCTTAGAAAACATGCAAAAATGTGGGCTCCAATTTTTGGGTACGTTGTGGAGCAACAACACTTCCAAATGGTGAATTTTTTGTTTAAGTTTCGCTTCCCCTTTTCTGATCAACCTCTGGTCAGGGTTTCCTTTAGTTAGTTCTTCTTGTTGGTTCCTCTGGGTGCCTTTACCTTAGGTGGCCCTTGTTGTTTTCAGGTTGTCTCGTTCTGCTGCCACGTTTCTTTCCCTCTGCCTCCCTCTTTGGAGGCCTGTGGCTATCTTGTACAAGGTTCAGGGACCTTTCAACACCCTTTCAACCAATCAAAAAAAAAAACATATCATTGAACTAGTCACAAATTTGATCTTTTCCTTGAAAAATTCAAATTTTAAACTTTTAACAATACCATGGAAATTTTGTTAAAAAAGAATTAGCCACCTAAACAAGGAAAAATATTTCTTATAGAACGATAATCTATATAGAGTCTTATGAACTATTAATTGTTAGAGTCGGCCTGGATAGATGCTTTAATTATTTATATTTAGATATTTTTTTTAAATTTAGCAAAAAAATATTTACGGGGTTGTTTTCATTTGAGAAACCATGATCAAGGGTTTTACACCGTCAAAATTACTTGGAAGTTGTATTTGGCCCTGCCCGCACCAACATAATCAATTGGATTTTGGGTACCCAATGTGCATTTGGTAGGGTAAAGATTCAAACCAGGGACCTCCCTTGAAGGATTGTCCAACCCTTTCCAACCTGAGTCCTACATCCATATTTATATTTATATTTATATATAATAAAAAATTAATATAAAAAAATAAACAAAATAGAGTAGAAAGGAGTAAAAGAAATGGCAAAAGTATATGCAGCATAAATTTGAAGGAATTGGGCCGCGTTAATTTAAAATATGCTTCGCAACATTTAGCAGCGAGGAGGGAGCTTCGGGGAATTTAATCGCGAAGTGACAAGAGGTAGGGAGCTTCGCAAATGTTTACCCAGCAATGAGTGCTTCGGGTGTTTTTCAAGCGAAGCGGCTGCTTCGCACAAATTACTTTCGAAGTGGCTGCTTCGGAAGAACTATTGCCGAAGTGGCAATTTTTCAAAAGGCTGCCAAGCACTAGTTAAAGCCAACTTTGGCAGCTTCGAGCAAAGTGGCTCCAAAGTGCCACTTTGGGGCAGCAAAATCTCGAAGTCCAACTTTGGACAGAATATAGCCGAAGAACAGCTTCAGAACTGTAACCAACGGATCTCCGACTTCGGGAGATTTTGACACGGACTTGGTGTTTGGGGTAGGTTTAACCGAAGTGTGACTTTGGATGAGAAACTCTCTGTTTCAGAAAAGACAAAACCTAAAATAACGCAGATTGGAAATGCAAAGATTTTATTTATCATATAAAACTGGATTACAGGGCTTCTTTTCTGAAGCGGTTACAAACATCTGCAACCAGGTTGTAGGATAAACAAGATGGAGATTTCTTGGAGGCTGCTGCTCCCTTCTCCGGTTGTCTGCTGAAGTTGTTGTTGCTTTCCTCTCTTCTACTGCTCTGCACTCGTAATTCCTCCCTACTTCACAAAGTGACAACAGGTCCGGTATTTATAGACGGGAGATGAGGACAATGGGCGGGAAAACTTTCACCAACCGGTTGACAAAAATAAATGCCGAAGAGGGTTTTCAACCAATCACCGAACAACCCTACCTACTCGCATGTGTGATGTCAGGCGCTCATTTCTCGTGCTTGGACACTGCTTCACAAATAGCCGATGGAGTGACTCGTTAGTATTTAGTGGAATTACTTCGCAGCGAAGCATCTTCAGGGGGCAGGTTTGAACTACTTCGCAGCGAAGCAACTTTAGGAGGCATATTTTTATTGCTTCGCGATGAAGCATTTGCGGACGGCGTGAAATGTGGTTTAATAATTCCAACACCCTCCTTTAAACCAGATTTCACAAATTCTTTGACGCCCAACATTTCCTGCAACCTGGCGAAGTCCTCCTCCTTCAAAGGTTTTGTGAAGATGTCAGCTACCTGCTCCTTGGACCTGCAAAACTACAACTGTACTTCATCGAATTTCACCAACTCTCTGATGAAATGATATCGGATATCTATGTGCTTCATCCGACCATGGAAGACTGGGTCCTTCGAGAGGGCGATGGCAGAATTATTGTCACAAAATATTGTTGTTGCTGCTTTCGACGGATGATGTAGTTCACTCAGAACTCTTCTCAGCCAGACTGCCTGGCAGGCAGCTGAGGTGGCAGCAACATACTCTGCCTCTGCTGTAGATAAAGCAACAATTGGCTGCTTCTTCGAGGACCAAGAGACAACTTCGGATCCAAAATGGAAGGCATATCCAGAAGTGCTCTTCCGGTCATCTATGCTACCAGCCCAATCGCTATCAGTGTAGCCAATCAGTTCAAGCTGGTCTTGTCTGGCATAGTGGAGTCCGTGGTTTCTCGTGCCATTGACATACCATAGAATTCTCTTGCCTACTTGCCAGTGAGTGTCTTTGGGTGACTCCATAAACCTACTGATTAAACTCATGGTAAACATTAGATCTGGCCTGGTTGCGGTCAAGTACATCAGGCTTCCAACTAACCTTTTATAGAGAGTTGGATCAACGCTTCTGTTGTTGTCAGTCTTGCTCAACTTCAAGCCAGTGGCAACCGGGGTGATGGCATGTTTGTTGTCCTCCATCTTGAAACGCTTCAGGACATCCTTAGCATACTTGCCTTGAGAAATGAAGATGCCATCTGTTGATTGGTCAACTTCAATGCCAAGAAAGAATTTCATCAGCCCCATGTCTGTCATTTCAAACTCGGTCTTCATGGCTGTTCTGAACTCCTCAAATAGGCTGCTGCTATTGCCAGTATATATCAGATCATCCACGTACAAGCAGACGATTATCATCTCCCCTGCTTCATTTGTTTTCAGATATAGGGTGTGCTCATATGGGCATTTTTGAAACCCATTCTCCTAAAAATAGCCATCAATCCGGTTGTACCATGCCCGGGGTGCTTGCTTCAACCCATACAAGGCCTTCTTCAGCTTTAGGACCTTGTCTTCTTGCCCTTGTATTTCATATCCGGGTGGCTGGTCTATGTAGACCTCTTCTTCCAACACTCCGTTCAGGAAAGCAGACTTGACATCCATCTGGTACACACTCCAGCCTTTCTGAGCTGCCAATGCCAGAATCATTCTGACTATGTCAAGTCGGGCTACAGGTGCATACACCTCATGATAGTCAACTCCTGACTTCTACTTGTAGCCTTTCGCCACTAATCTGGCTTTATGTCTGTCAACTTCTCCTTGGGCATTGAACTTCGTTTTATACACCCACTTGACCCCAATGGTCTTCTTTCCTGTTGGAAGATCTGTCAGCTACCATGTCTCATTCTTCTCAATGGCTGCTATCTCCTCATCCATCGCATTCACCCATTTGCGATTCTGACTTGCCTCTTCAAACTCCATTGGATCACACTTAGTAAATAAAGCAAAGTCAGAATATTCTTCATCTGTCTGATTATGGGTTACCTCATAAATGTCTTGCAAGCTCCGAGTCTTCGTAGGTGTCCTCAAGTTTGGAATTCTGCTTGCAAGTGGAGGTGACCGGGATGATGAGGTTGTGCTGCTGCTAGCACCACTGTTGCTGCTTGAAGGTACAGGTGGCTGCACACTATCTTCCTCCAAGTTTACAGGTTCAATAATTGCTGGTTCAGGCTGACCAGTCTTTGACTTCCAGTTCCAGGCTTCATCCTCCAAGAACTTCACATCTCGGCTGATGACAAGTTTCTTCGTCACCGGATTGTACAACCTGTATGCCTTTGCTTGTTCACTGTACCCTGTGAAGATGCATTTTTTAGCTTTGTCATCCAGCTTCTGCCTTTTCTCATCTGGAACATGTGCATATGCAATGCACCCAAAAACTCGCAAATGAGCCACACTTGGCTTCAGATTGCTCCATGCTTCCTCTAGAATTTTGTCCTTCACACTCTTGGTGGGACATCGGTTCAGCAGATAAACTGCACAACTTACAACTTCTACCCAGAACTCATGTGGCAGACTTTTCGCCTTTAGCATGCTCCGTGCCATCTCCATGATAGTTCTATTCTTCCTCTCAGCTACACCATTCTGTTGCGGTGTGTATTTGGCAGTCAACTGCTTTCGAATTCCATGTTGCTTGCAGAAGTTGTGGAATTCGTTGGAGATGTATTCTCCTCCACCGTCTGTCCTGAGAGTTTTCACATAATACCCGCTCTGTTTCTCAACTAGAGCCTTGAACTCCTTAAACTTTGCAAATGCTTCTGACTTCAGCTTGATGGGATAAATCCAGGTCTTTCGGCTAAAGTCATCTATGAAAGTCAAGAAATATTTGTTGTCGACATATGAGCTGGTCTGCATGGGACCGCAAATGTCTGAGTGCACCAGCTCCAATGGTTGTGATGCTCTCCAAGACTGTCCTATAGGGAATGCATCCTTGTGCTGCTTACCGACCAAGCAACCTTCACAAACTTGGTTTGGTTGCTCAATAAGGGGTAAACCCTTCACCATTTGCTTCTTGTGCAGCAAATTCAAGCCACTGAAACTCAAGTGACCGAATCTGAGATGCCACAACCAGGTAGCATCCTTCACAACTGCACTTAGAGACATTAATGATTCATTCTGAATCTACAGCGAAAACATTTTGTTTTTTGTCATGGACACAGTTGCGATTTGCCCATGCACTTTGTCTCTGATGGTACAGACACCATCTTTGAACTGAACAGTGTGCCCCTTCTGCACAAGTTGTCCAACACTCAGCAAGTTGTGTTTCAACCCAGGCACATAATACACATCACAAATTTGTTTTCTTTCACCGTGCCAGGTGCGGATGAGGATTTTACCTTTCCCCATCATGGGAACCTTGTTGTTGTTCCCCATCTTGACTTCAGACTGGACTGTTTCATCCAGTTGTGAGAACATCTCCCTGTTCCCAGTCATGTGGTTGCTGCACCCACTGTCAAGATACCAAATATTTTTCTTGCTCTCCTCCTCAATACTGCAAGTCAGCAGCACATTTCCTCCTGTCGCATTTTTGGCTTCATCCGTATAATGGGCTTGCTGCTGATTCTCGTTCGCCATCCTCTTTCTGCACTGTGAGATATAATGGCCAAACTTTTTATAGTAATAGCATTGGACCTTAGATTTATCTTTCTTCTGATAAGATCCACTTTGCTGATTTTTACCAGTGCCTCTTCCTCCTTGCTGATGGAAGTTGCAATTGGTCTCACTGTCGTTAGGGTTTGATCTCCCTCCTTGCTTGTTACCTCTCCCACGCCTGCCTTTGCCTCTTCCACCTTGAGAACTAGAGGCTCCATGGTGGGAGTCTTGTCTGTCATTGTCTCGAAATGAGACTTGCACCTTGAAAGCTTGCTCCAAAGAGGACTGAGTTGAGCGGCTCAACCTCTGCTCATGTGTCTGCAAGGAACCCATGAGCTCATCCATCGAGAGGGTTGTCAAATCCCTCGATTCCTCTATTGCAATTACCATAGAATCAAATTTCATTGGCAGACTTCATAGAATTTTCTCCATAATCCTTTGATTCTGCATAATTTCACCATTCAACCGCATCTGGTTGATGACATCTGTCATTCGGGTGAAAAAATCGCTCATGGTTTCTGACTCACTCATCTGCAGGTTCTCGAACTCCCTCCTGAGCATCTGCAGTTTCACCAACTTCACTTTGTTGGTGCCCTGGTATGAGCTGGCCAGAATCTCCCAGGCCTGCTTGGCCTTGGTGGCTGATGCAATCCATGGGAAGATGGTCTCCTCAACCGCTTGCATGATATAGAACAGGGCTTTTTGATCTTTCTTTCGGTTCTCCTTCAGAAGGTCTTTGTCAGCTTGGGAGAGGGCGGCCAGTGCTGCTGCATCTGCCGGTTTCGGGTACCCATTCTCCACCAAGTCCCACAACTCCTGAGACCCAAACAAAATCTTCATTTGTATACTCCAGTAATCATAGTTCTTGCCGTTAAATCACGGGATCTGCAACTACAGGGAATTGTTTTCGGAAGCCATGCTTCAATCTTCGCGTCACGACAACAATGGCTCTGATACCAATTTGAAGGAATTGGGCCGCGTTAATTAAAAGATGCTTCACAAAATTTAGCAGCGAGGAGGGAGCTTCGGGGAATTTAATCGCGAAGTGACAAGAGGTAGGGAGCTTCGCAAACGTTTACCCAGCAATGAGTGCTTCGGGTGTTTTTCAAGCGAAGCGGCTGCTTCACACAAATTACTTCCGAAGTGGCTGCTTCGGAAGAACTATTGTCGAAGTGGCAATTTTTCAAAAGGCTGCCAAGCACTAGTTAAAGCCAACTTTGGCAGCTTCGAGCAAAGTGGCTCCAAAGTGCCACTTCGGGGCAGCAAAATCCCGAAGTCCAACTTTGGACAGAATATAGCCGAAGAACAGCTTCAGAACTGTAACCAACGGATCTCCGACTTCGGGAGATTTTGACACGGACTTGGTGTTTGGGGCAGGTTTAACCGAAGTGCGACTTCGAATGAGAAACTCTCTGTTTCAAGAAAGACAAAACCTAAAATAATGCAGATTGGAAATGCAAAGATTTTATTTATCATATAGAACGGATTACAGGGCTTCTTTTCTGAAGCGGTTACAAACATCTGCAACCAGGTTGTAGGATAAACAAGATGGAGATTTCTTGGAGGCTGTTGCTCCCTTCTCCGGCTGTCTGCTGAAGTTGCTGCTGCTTTCCTCTCTTCTGCTGCTCTGCGCTCGTAATTCCTCCAACTTCACAAAGTGACAACAGGTCCGGTATTTATAGACGGGAGATGAGGACAATGGGCGGGAAAACTTTCACCAACCGGCTGACAAAAATAAATGCCGAAGAGGGTTTTCAACCAATCACCGAACAACCCTACCTACTCGCATGTGTGATGTCAGGCGCTCGTTTCCCGTGCCTGGACACTGCTTCGCAAAACTGATGGGCGAACTGCCGGATTGAAATTACTTCGCAGCATTTTCAAGGAGGCATTTTTTTACTGCTTCGCAACGAAGCATCCTTAGAGGGCAGGTTTGAAATACTTCGCAGCGAAGCAAATTTAGGAGGCATATTTTTACTGCTTCGCGGCAAAGCGTTTGCGGACGGCGTGAAAGGTGGTTTAATAATTCCAACAAAATTAACAGTTAAACTTTTTAAAGGTGTAAGGATTTTTTAAATAAGTTGTTAGCATTTTATTTTAATGATTTGAGTTCCAATCAAAAAAGATAAAAGAAAAAAAACACGAGTATTATACTCTAAAAATATAATTTAAAATTATACTACCATTTATATTTAACATTCCCTCGATCAAAAATAAAACTTTTCAACGGTGAAAATGAAATTCAAACATAATTTCAAAGAACCATTTGGTGTGACAAAGTATAAACACAATTCGGGGTCTTGCTTTTGTGGACCTTACCTACGCTTGACTCCGTTTACGTCGTTGTCATTTCTAAAGCAGTGCTGCGTCTTTGCTTTGCGTGACTTTTTCATACTGATGTGTAAGACTCTTTCACAAATCATTTAATCTCCTGGCCATCCCGAAACATTTCTTATTCTATTCCCTCTACAAAAATTTATGTTATAAATCCATTGTTTCCGTTATTGATACTGACAATTCTCGTTACCAGTCAAAATAGCCATGAGTTTGGTAACATAAGCGGATCCATAAGTAATGCTGCATTCCTCCACCCCAAAAAATAATCAATGATATTATAAATAACAAGTTGAATTTTCCGTTGGCGTCTTGTGTTAATTTCTTCGATCCGAGTGACAATCAAATGCACTTGTCACTGTTAATCTGTGTTTTTTCTTAATGGTGCGTTCCTACACCCAAAAAAATAATCAGTTATTTTCTTGACTCAAACTAGTCAATGATATTATAAATAACAAAATGTACTTTCCAGTTGGCGTCTTGCGTTAATTTCTTCGATCCTAGTGACGATGAATTGCACTTATCACTGTCAATCTGTGTTATTTTTTCCTCTCTGTTTGAACCAGTTTGTGATATATATATATTTCAAAGGTAGGGTAGCTAGAGAAATATGTTCTAACAAAAGTTCAATTCTACAAACATTCATTTAACGGATAATTTTAAATTCTACAAACATTCATTTGACGTAATAGCGTTGAAAAGTGTTGAGTTGTGTTTACATTGGCCCAATCTCGTTTGGAGACGACACCTTCCCGTCGAGGAGGGTGATGTTAAACATTGGCTACTGTGAGGAAAAAGACATGTCGTAGCAAACTAACAATTGTACTATTACGTATTTTTTTAAATGAAATGGTTACAATATTGTGTACGATATTAAAGTATTTTATAGAATCAATTGAAGGTAGCAAAATATTAGAGTGGTCTTTCTTTTCTTGATTTGAATTTGGATAGTTTGAATATAAGTTCAATCAGACACGGTCTAATGACATACCACTCAAGAACTTTAAAATAAGATAGAATACAGATTTTTAAAGTCTTAATAATATATTTTTTTTTAAATCCAATAATAATTTATAAATTTAATTTAAAAATTTGTTCAATAAAGTAAAAAAGTTTATTATCCTCATATCATATTTTCAACGGTGTTGTTTTATCTATTGATTTTCATAGGAAATTTATTAATTTTTTCTATTTTCAAATTTTAAAAAGTTTTATCAATGAGTTTACTCTTAAAGCCATTTACCATGTTTGCATTTGAGTTGGGTTGAATGGGATCTAAGTTGGGCTATCAAATCATTTTTCTTCACGTTGATAGTTTGGGTTAAACTCGTCAATGCAATATTATTTTTCTTTGTAAATGTTTAATCTATATGTATGAATTTTACCCTCGTATCTTCTTCTTCGTATAGTTTTTAATTTCTTTATTGGAGTTTGAAACCTCAAGATGTTTAACTTTTTACCTATTTTTTGTTTTGTTTTATCTATATTTTTTCTAACCAGTGTTTCTTTCAACATGCTATCTTACATTCTTTGTATTTTTCCAGGTACCATAGTAGTCCTACCAAAGCTACTCAAGAAATCTCTATTTTAGCAAGTGAAATTTCACATGAGCAATAAAAAGATAGATGGATAGATTCCTTCCAAGGATCTATTTATCTACACACATATAATACAAAGATTATATTATAAAGGGTGATTACTCTTCATATCCACTCCTTATTAATAACAATTTAATAGGTTATTGATAAGGTAAGTTATATATATCAGGATAATATTTACATATAATATAATATAAATATATTATAAATGATATAATAAGTTAGTTTTTATGTTCACTACATGTCCCCTTCTCATAAAAGAATCAACCTATAAACATCCTTTAAAAATTTTGAAATAAAAATGGACATTCTCTTTTGATTATTTGGTTTCTTGTAAATTACTTGAAGACAATGCTAAAAATACATTATCTTTTGTTCAATTTATAAAATATTTATGATGATATGAACATTAAAAATACTAAGAATAATGTCTCATTGTATTTTTAATAACATATTATTTAAATTAGAGTTATGTGATAATTTTTGTCAATATTGAATCTGTATGTGTCTTTAAAAATTTAGAACATATCACTTTTGATAAGAAACAAAATCTCTTCTAATTTGAAGGTGATGTGAAGGTTGATAAACATATTTTTTATGATAATAAATTTAATGTTTAACATGTCTACGAGGTTCATTTTAAATGTAATTAGTAGAAATAATTAGTATGAATTATTTGAGAACCATAGCTTGTTTTAGGTATATTATTAGGTCCCTTCGTAATGGTTTTAATTACATTATTCATTGTAATAAATTTTTCAACATGCTTAGTATTAAGTGTTGATGTTTTATTATTAAAATAATGTAAATTAATGAAAAAAAGGCAACTTTCAATAGTTCTTCAAATGTTTAAATGTAACAACCCAAGTCTACTCACCTGTTTGTACCAAAAATAAATAAACCAAGCAATAATATAAGGACTTTTTTAAAAATCAATGTTTAAACCTAAGAACATTGTCTTGTTTACTACTATTTTGTTTTACCCAATGAATCATTATCATATATATAAATTAGTATCGGCATACCAAACCACTTTTGAGTTCTAAAGTTATTGTAGGAAACTACCCAAGTGGATGAGATTGGCTAAATCCCATGAGAATTACCTTTTTGTGGAATCAACTTACCTCATTTATCATCCTCTTGATTTGGCATGAGGGTCAAACCATGACAGAGGTTGTCCTTTAGGGCCCATAACACCTAAAGGGTGGACGCATACACTCCCCATCCCTTAGCATATTGAACCTTGATCCAATCGATCAACTTGTTCCAATTAAATATGCAAGAGTCTAGCATACATATGCCAAGTGTATTGTTGATTTTCCTATTACTCAGAGTCAATAAGAGTTATGCCATTACCTTGACACTAGTCTTAGTCATAATACCCACTTTTATTCACATCTATTTGTACCATACCAAATGGTGTGGCAGATCTAGCTATTGATGTCATGCTAGTATCTATAACCATAGTGATGCATTGACCTATCACTATACTCTCGGGTAGTGACCTAAATAAGATATCTCATTCCATATCTCATTATAAGTATTGGCTAGGTCTCATGTTTCAACCTATTTTCCAGACTATAGTCACTCTCAAGACATGTTGTATGCATACCCACATCTCAACATCATTGGGTTTCTAAAAATTGTTTAATAAACTCTACACAAAGGAGTAAATAAATTTTATCAACAAGATCAATTTTCCAACTATCTACCTAAAGGATACAAAGGTTACTAATTTTGATCCCCTAGGTAATATTAGATAACCAATGGTCTTGTTGTCTAATACGTATTATAAGTCCCTTATAACAAGCCCAAGGATATAGTATAACATAGACTTGGTAACTTAATTTCTATTCACCAAAATAAAGGAATTAAATATAAAGCTCACATTTTTAAAGATAATTTTCCTTAAAATCCCTATTTTTCTATCAAAAGCAACCTTTATAAAAATAAACATCTACTCTGATTTATTTTAATTAGAAAGTACATTACCATATATCTTTTAAACTCCACATAACAACTATACAAATCGGTAAAACTTTATTAAAACACTTTTACCATGAAATAAAGAAGTTACTTTCCTAATCCCAAGTGATTCCACGGTTGACCTTAATCTTAATTTTGAACCCTTCGAAGAACTAATATCTTACAATGGCTAGCTCTTTCTTTTTTAACACAAATGCCATAATAAAGATATTACAAGTAGCTAAATGAAGATTTAGTAATTCGATTTTACACTCCATCCAAGAATTGCTTATAGAAATAAAGATTTTTACCAATAATGGTTGTTGAAGCTAATCATAGTGAAAGTCTACACTTAAACCACACTAAATTTTAGGTTAATTATTCATTTCTAAAAAATAAATCACCAATAGTTAAGGATATACTCTAAAAATTTAACAACATTGAGATAGCATCTTTAACTCTGCAAAATAAAATATATAAAACTACATCTCATAATTTTCCTGTTATACTTGTTTTAAGAAGTATCTACCTGACGCCTTGCACTGATTTCTCTAAAAACCCTTCCCAAATAAAAGTCATGTTCATATTTAAAGTCTAACAAGGTTTACTTCAACACCAAACCAAACAAGTGCATAACAGGATAGTCTTATTTTCAAAGACAACAATCAGATTACATTGTAATCATAATTTGAATATTACAAATATAATAAAGTCTTGCATTGAGTAAATACATTAACAGATAATTTATAATATAACAATGATAACTATATAAGTGACTCCTCTCATTCCTTTAAATTGTTTACCCAAATGGATAATACTATAATAGGAGTTCCATTTATCTTACACATAGCTGAAGTAAAACTATAATGTTGAATTACTCCTAGAACTCTACACAGTTTGCTAATTATAAAGTAATATCAATATCTGGAATAAAGGCTAAGTTTCACTAATTAGGGAATAAAATTCTATAAAATAAATATAACTATCCCTTAATATTTTCAATTCCCCAAGATCTCTCATAAAAAGATAGCACATACGTCTTACAACCTTTTCTTTTGGCAAAACCAGTGGCTAGCCATCATCTAAAATATCATAAGCCAATCCCAAATGGTAAATAACCCAATCAAGTTCTTTTTGGGAAATTTAACCACTGTCATAGCATTACATAATAGGTTTAAGGATTCCACTATTTCTCTTGCAAGTGTTGGTTCATACGTTCTCTCCAGAATGTACTAGATAACATAAAGGTGAAAGAATCTCTATCCTCACTGTGAACTATCCTCCACTGCTACTAGAGTGACCACCATTGGAGTTTATAGAGAATATGGGATAATAGTTGGCTCGTTTATGAATGCAATTCACTAAATAATCCAACTAAAATCACATGCAATTATACAAACCAACAATCATAGAAATAACTATACATTATCCTATTGTCATTCAAACCATAAATCTTTATAGTTTCAATACCATTTCATGGTTTCCAAGCAATAGTAACCACACAATAAATTTGGGCATTTCAAAACTATTCCAATTTTATTATGAGCTTCCACGATTGCACCATAGCTCAAGAAATCACACAGTAAAGTAGATTCAAATCCAAAATATAACAAATGTAAATTGTGCATTTGAAAACTCATTTTATTTTTCATAGCAAACATCATAGTTGCATAATATACACACACAAAATTCTCATAGAGGAATATTTTTAATTTCACAACAATTTCTTATATACAAAACATCAATTTAGCTCAACAAAACCAGGGCATGAGAGGCAACGTTCCAACCTGATAAGCGATTGCTAAACATTGATATGCAATTTGTGTTCTACCAATTCTTTCATCCAAACTTTCTATTAGCTTTTGAGGATATATGCAGTGGGAGAGATCTAACACAGGTCCTGATAAGATGAAAGAAAGTGAGTCTGCAATATGACTAAAATATACTATAAATAGAAAGTGGTAAAAATACAATGCAGTATGGAGGATATGGTCACTCCATTAATATAAGCTAAAGAACTACATTGTGCTCCATACAGGAGCTCTACCACTATCTACTACTCTCTACTACAATGCTCTTGATATCTATATGTTGCGTCTTATGATCTATCACTATGAGGCCCTTTATATAGGAAAATAGATTCCTTGGCCAACACTCTACCTAGTTGTACAAGTGGACACCTTGCACATTACAACATGCACATTGACACTTGTGCATTTATTACATTGCTTGAAGTAAGTAGCTAACTTCCCCCTAAAGTAATCTCTACTCTAACTATGTACCAAAGGTGGTACATTTACATGACCCAAATGATGTAATATACTCTAACTCTAACACCCCCTTGTATTACATTATTTGGGTATTGAAGATTTCAATCTTCAATATGGATCTTCTTCTTGTGGATGCTCTTTGGCTTGCTCAGGTTCTTTCATCAATGGACTTTTGCATTGTAATCCTCCTTGATCTGGTTCATCTTCATCTTCTTCTTTTTGAGTCAAAACTCGAACTTGTATTCTCCTTCATTGCTTACTGTAATCTGATTAAGCAAGTAGTCAGTGTCTTCATATGATGCAAAGAGAGTTGTAGTTGAGGGTTCTTCAATATTTTGAAGATGCTTGTCTGGTTCAGTCTTTGTGATTTCTTTGGTATTCATGTCCTCTCCATTATGATTTCTTTTAGCATGTATTTTCTTCCTTTTCTCCTTCTTCTCCTACGATTCTGCATTGATGCTAGTGGAATTTTTGCTTCATGAGGAGTTAGTCTATCATCACAATAATATTGATTTGTATTGCTAGCTTGCTTCATGTGTTGAGTGAGTACAAACACGATTAATGATAGATAAATCATCAAACATTCCTCGGATGTGAATATAACTATCTTTTGTGAATTCCACCATGCCTTGAAAAGGTTTTCATGAAGATAACCAATTAATGCTTCAAATTTACCCTCTTTTGCCTCCTTAAGAAATAAGGAGAATCTCTCCTTTTCACTAACTGATAGATTCTCATATCCTTCAAGGGTATCTATCAAGTTTTGAGAATACAATTCCATTTCATGAAATAATTCTTTGTTAATAAAGGCATTTCTTATTATTTCATCCATATTCCTTCTTGATAGATTTAAGATAGTGTTTCTTGTTATTCCTTAGGATTGTAGGAATGGATTTGATAGAACCTTTTTAGAGCTTAGGTTTTTGTAGGCTTCCTTATATCTCCCTAATTTAAGAGATTTGATTTAATATAATCCTTGTAGGATTTGTATAGACCTTATGATTCCCAAATGGATTAAGTACTTGATAATTTTTTATGAATGCTATTATTATCAAGTTTTGTAGAATACCTTATGACTCCCTAGTGATTTTGGATATGCTTTATGATTGATAAAGTGCTTTTTGAGAATAGTAGTTCAATTTTGGGTTGATTTTGTAATGTTTTGTAAGTAGCAAAAATCAACTTCTATTACACCTTATTACTCCTATTGAACTTAAGCACTTTCTAATTTGATGAGGTTCTATTGGTTGGATTTATTTTGTCCCTTTAATATGGTTTGAGACAAGTATGCCAATTTATTTCCAACTCTTGATTTTCCTTAATAGACCTCCTTTATAGCCTTTGATATTTAATATTTAATGTTTCTAAATTCCAATTACCTACTTTGATGTAGTATTCCTTATAACTCCCTAATATGGAATATTAGAAAATAATATAATATTTGCAATAATAGGATTTTTAATTTCCAAGTTGAAATCCTTATTCCTCCTACTTTATTATTTGTAAATATAATTATTTTGGAATATGCTTGCTTAATATATTACTAATTCTAAGTGAATGAATTGCAATAGTAAATATAATGTGCCCTTATAACTCCAATATATCCTTAGTTTATAGTAAGCAATAAATAGTATATGATTTACCTTCGTATTCCTTTGCCTTGATGTTGTGAGGTGGCAGATTTGAATCCTTTGAAATGGTAGTCAATGCCTTCTTTGATCGATGTTGAATTCTCCCTTACGTAGCACTTCTTTTCTCTATAATCAATGTTGATATTCCTTTAAATAATGCTCGATCTTATCCTCTATGAATTGAATGTTGGTATGGTTGGTTTTATGATGTATTCCTTCTATGAATGAGATGTTGGATTGTTGATTGAATGAGGTGTTGTATTTGTTGATCTTATGATAACTTCTTAAATGTTGGCTTTCTCCTTCGAATGGTGCACAGGCTTGAATTAGCCTTCTTCCTCTGAATATGCTTCACACCATTCAATGCTAGTCTTCTCTTTGACCTTTGATGCTTTTCCTTCTTCAATATGGATGCCTTAAATAGGATTGCTTCCTTGTGACTTTCGAATAAGTGTCACTTGAGCGTTACTTAGTAGGCATTGATATTCCAATGTATGCAATGATGAGTTTGGTGGTAACCTCCCAAAGACTTGTAACTCCTCTTGGGTGAGCGTTGGATTATTTATGAATGTTGGATGCTTAGAGCTCTTGTGCCAAGTGGCACTCATGGCTTGTGCATGTAAACCTTTCTTCTAATGCTCCAATGATGGGTGTTGATGCCCTATATTTACCTATATCTTTGAAATGTGTGTTGGCTTGCTATGTTTCTTGAAATGCAAGCATTCCCTCTTCTCTTTTGCATGTTGTCTTGATGAGGATAATGGATGGCACCAATTGTATTGCTTCTTGGTTCTATGGCGCTCTCAATGGTGGTCCTATGGTAGCTTCTTGTGCTCTTCAATGGTGGTCGTTCTCTCCAAGTAGAAACCTTGGGTATAACACTTCTTCCTTTGTATATTTACGCCTGTAATATGTTGTTTGTATATATTTTATAATAGTTATTTGCTAGCCTTTTTGCTTGGCTTTGATAGCGCTTCTTCTATGTAGATGATCTCCCTCTGTATGCTACCCTTTTCTCTATGTAGACTCGGATGGTAATGGCTTCTTATAATAGCTCCAATGTTGTAGGTGACACGCTTGCTTCTAGGGCTGGATTGGATATGGAGAAATGGTGTTTTTAAACACCTTGATTCTTAGACGTGTGAGCTCTTCGGTGGCTCCTTCCTCTTGCTCGAACTCTACCCTTCAACCTACAAAATATGATGTCTGTGTTGCTTCCTATAAATATGATTACTTTTGTCCTTTCAAAGGAACAAAAGAGGTGCTTTGTAATAGTTATATTTGCACCAATATGAAGGACATTTTTATGAAATCCTTCTTGCCTCTTTTAATATGCTTCCTTGGATATTTTAATGATAGTTAATCCAAGCTAATGAGATGTTGTTTTTGAAGTAAGGATTTTTGCACTCTACACTTAAATGAAATCCTTATATTCTCCTTGAATCTTGAGACTCACCAAGTCTCGATTTGAGGCTTCCTTCAAGGATATTAATGGTGGCTTCCTTCTCCACCTTTTTGCTTGTATTGGTGGCTTCCTTTGGCCATGCAGTGCTACAGATTTTTGTGCTAGTTTTGTGCCTTTAATAACACAAACTAATTTCTTGAGAGTAACTAGTTAAAGATCAACTAGTATAGTGCTTAATGGATTAATAATGCACTTTTAATGATAATAAACTCTCAGAATGAATTCTAATGCACTCAATAATC
Source organism: Wollemia nobilis (assembly GCA_028583015.1). Lineage (NCBI taxonomy): Eukaryota > Viridiplantae > Streptophyta > Pinopsida > Araucariales > Araucariaceae > Wollemia > Wollemia nobilis. Next base: position 2,627,686 of record JAQPPZ010003109.1, on the reverse strand, counting down.
TTCTACAATTCTTAAGAGTAATTTGTAAAGAACCCTTAATGAATATTCTACAATTTTCACTACAATCAATATTGTAGGATGTAGTCTTCTTGCTTTCTAGATAGATAATAGGTAGATGATAATTTTATTTCTTTCAAAAATATCCAACTCCTATTAATGTGCAAATATATCTTAAAATGAATTCTCCTTTTTGCACTTTCTTGAAGACTATAATATGAGCCCTTCTTCTTGCAACTTTAATCCAAATATGGTGCTTAATAGAATTTGATAATGAACCCTAATTTAAGTTCAACTAATTGCACCCTAGTTGCTTACCTTTAATGGCTTCTGTAGTAGATGTAGATCTTGGTGTTTTGTTTCACCAAGTTGTTGCCTTGTAGTGGATGAATTCATAGCTTCTTGTTGGCTATCTAGAACAACTTCCTGCTTCACCAAATTGTGGTCTTGAAATTTCTATCTTGAGCCTTAGGTTTGGTGGCTTGATCCTTCCAGTGATATTCTACCTTCTGTAGATTCAGAGAACTCCTTTCTCTGAACTTGTGCCTTCTTGCTATGAGAGGTAATCTCCAAATCTCCTAGATTTGGTAGGCTTCTTCTATCTGAATCTTCCTTCAATATTCTTGTCGAATTTTGACTTCAAATATGATCTTCTTCTTCTCAAGATTCTGAATATCTTGAGGTCTTCATTGGATTCTTCTTCTGGATTTGGCACTCCTTGCCAAATTCTTCTTCTCTTGGGCTTGTTGTCGGATGGTGATAATTGTCCCAAGTCCTTCACTATCAGGAGCTTTCTCCTTGGTAGTGGATTTCTCCAATGAGTTCTCCTAGGAACTCTTTTAATGATGCTTCTATGAGCTCTACAATAAGGCTCTCCAAGCCTTCTTCTTTTTCTCTTGAGACCTCTCCTAGGTCTTCTATCTTGCAGCTTCTCTGGTCTTCCAACTGAGACCTTTTCTTCAACCTTCTACTTCTGGAAGTGTTGGTGATGAGATCTTCTTCTTGGATCTCTGATTCTACTACTTCTAGATTCTAGAATGGGACTTCATTGGTCCTTTCTCTTTCTTCTACAATTTGTAGGATTTTATGGAGATCACCAATCTCCTATTTCTTGGACTCTTCTCTAGAGTCTTCTTCTGAATTAGGAGAATTCTTTTCTAAAATTTTCTTCAAAATTAAGGCTTCTATGGCCTTTTTTTTTAGATCAAGGCTTCTCTGGCCTTTTCTTCTTCAAGGCTTCTCTGGCCTATTCTTCTTCTAGGCTTCTCTGGCATTTTCTTCTTCTACACTCTGTAGGTATTGATCTTGAATGGAGATCACCAATATCCTATCTCCTCCTTGACTCATCTTCTAGAGTCTCTTCTTCCTTGAGTCTTCTATAAGGCTATTGTGGCCTTTTTCTTCACTTCTGCACTTTGTAGGATTGCAACTCTTGTAATGGGACCTTTCTCGAGGTCTTTGAAATATTTAGTCTTCTCCTTGTTGTTGTAAGTGTTGGAATGATTCTAAGAAGATATTCTTCCTAACTCTCTTGTAGGAAGCTTCCCAACCTTTTTCTTGAATCTCCTTTTCCTACAACAAGTTGTTAGAAACTAGAATGAAAGAACTTATAAATCTAGAGATAATAATATTCACTAGTTGATTTATCAATCTAGTGGTATGAATGTTGAGTCCTAGTCTTCACGAGTTTTTTTGCAACTCTGTGGAAAGACTCTAGCTAGATGTAATCTTAGAATTTTTGTAACTGAGATTTTATTTTAGTCCTCACTTGTGATTCTCTCCCTATTCCTATTGACCTACTAGACTTCTCTTATGATGACTTTTGCAAGTGGCGGTGCACACTGGTGAGTCCAGTTTCCAAAAGTCCAAAGAGGAACTATGATGGATGTAGGCCCTCCTATTCCTATCTCGATTCATCGTGGCTCTGATACCACTGTTAGCTTTTGAGGATATATGCAGTGGGAGAGATCTAACATAGGTCCTGATAAGATGAAAGAAAGTGAGTCTGCAATATGACTAAAATATACTATAAATAGAAAGTGGTAAAAATACAATGCAGTATGGAGGATATGGTCACTCCATTAATATAAGCTAAAGAACTACATTGTGCTCCATACAGGAGCTCTACCACTATCTACTACTCTCTACTACAATGCTCTTGATATCTATATGTTGCGTCTTATGATCTATCACTATGAGGCCCTTTATATAGGAAAATAGATTCCTTGGCCAACACTCTACCTAGTTGTACAAGTGGACACCTTGCACATTACAACATGCACATTGACACTTGTGCATTTATTACATTGCTTGAAGTAAGTAGCTAACTTCCCCCTAAAGTAATCTCTACTCTAACTATGTACCAAAGGTGGTACATTTACATGACCCAAATGATGTAATATACTCTAACTCTAAAACTTTCTAGCTATGCTAATTCATATGCAAAATTACCACACAAAATCCAGTCCTGCACATGCAATCCAGATCATTTCCAAAAACTCCCCCACTGATTTCTCTTCATGTATACTTTTTGCCAAATTTTTTAATTATTTTTTTACACCTATCCTCTCACTCCAGAGGAAACATGAATTTGTTCTTTACTTAAACCATAACTTCCTCCATAATTAACTCATAGATTGTTCCACCATTATTTTCCCACTCTTTCAGTTGGATCATGGGTAACGGAGCTATCTCTTTTTTTTTAATTTAAAAATCATGTAAACATGTGCAATAAATATATATCCAACACATTTTTTTAAAGTCATATGTGCATCTTTTAGTTATATATTTTTATGTAGGTATCCTTATTTATTAAATTTATTGATAAATACACACCAACCAATCTGAATCATCACTACTCCATGAATGAAGTATCCCATGCCATTGGCACTTTCACCACCATCCTAACATATATGAATGCATATATTTTAACAAACAACAAACGGGTCATTTTATAAATTGCACACACAAACATAATACATTTCATTCCAATGCACCTATATGAAGCTCACCCATGTGATATTCCATGTACTCATGAGCTAAATTATCACTTCACCACTTACCTTTTCTATCGACTTTTCTTATTTGTTGAAGAAATGTCCTTGGTCCTGCATAAACAATGCCATCAACAGTACCACATTCCAAAGAAAAATGTAAGTTTATATTATTAATTTATTTTCTAATCAAATGTTGTGCAAGGAGGGTCGTTACATCCTCCCCCACTAGAAACAAACACATTCCCTATGTTTTATACATGGTTAGAAAAAGTTAAAACATATTCATTCATTTGGTCAACAATAGAATTTCTTTCTCAAATCATACATCATGAAATTTCATTCATACTTAGCTCTTTAATAACTCAATTTTTTTTGCATATTCTACTCACATGACATTTCATAATATATTAAAATCGCATATTTATGTTCAAACTAAAACATATACAAAGTTACTCTTTTTAGGAGTCTAGTCACACATCCATATATACATATACATCATCATTCCATACAAAATGTTTTATAATGTCTGTCTACTCAAATGAATTAGGAAATTGTTGTTACATATCTGCCACATTCTCCCATGTGGTATTTCTATCTAAATAGTAGTCCCATTGGACCTGAAATTGCTCTATATTCCTCTTTCTTAGGTTCTTGGTCCTATAACCAAGTATGTGAACAAGCCTAACTTCAATTTTTAGCGGGTCTGACATCTACAATTTAGAAACATTCCAAACATGAGTGGGACCTGAAATATACTTCCTAAAGAGGGATACATGAAATAAATTATGTATTTTGGATAAGCTTGGTGGTAGAGCTAGTTTTTATGCAACAAAGCTTATATTACCCATAATTTCAAATGTACCCACATATCTAGGGTCAATTTTGGATGTTTTTATAGAAATTTTAGTTGGTTTTATTCTTGAGAATACTCTATCTCCCATAGAATATTCTCTCAGTGTTATTTTGAGATCTGCATAGCTCTTTTGACAATCGATGACCTCCTTCAAATTTTTCTAAATTCTTTTTAATTGACCTTTCCATTCTTTTATTATTTTTGATCCAATCACTACCCAATCTTTCATATTATCCCAATATAAGGGAATATTGCATCTTCTTTCATACAAAGCTTCAAAATATGCCATACCTAGTGATGCATGATAATTGTTGTATGTAAACTCAACTAGGTATAAAAAATCTTCCCATTTGGTATGTTGATCCATGCAATACATTCTCAACATATCCTCTAAAACCTAATTCACCCTCTTAGTATGTCCATCTATCTCAAGGTGGTATGTTGAACTGATATTCATTTTAGTACCCAATTCTTCATGCAATGCCTACCAAAATTTTGAAGTGAAGCAAGAATTCCTATCTGAAATTATAATTTCAGGAAACCCATGAAGTTACACTGCCTCTATGGAAAATTTACGATCTATAGTAGGTGCATTATCCTGTACATTTCTAGGTATAAAATGTGCAATTGTGGTTAACTTATGAACAACTACCAGTATTGCATCATGCCTAAACCTTGTTTTAGGTAGACCCACTATAAAGTCCTTTGAAATCACCTCCTATTTTTGTGTAGGTATAGTGTGTGGGTACAATCAACCGACCATATTATAATTTCACTTTTTGGTATTCCAAGCACCTAGACACATAATTATTGATATATTTTTCATACCTGGCCAATAATAGGTCTTTTTCAAGTTCTCATGCATCTTTGACCCTCCAGTATGTGCTAAATAAGGAGTATTATGTGACTCCTTAAGGATTATTTCCCTCAATCCATTCAAATTTGGAACAACTAATCTGTTCCTATAATATAGTAAGTCATCCCTAAATACAAAGCCTATATATTTTCTAGGATCTTGCTCAATTTGAGCACTACAAGACTAAAAAAATTCATCATTTTATTGCATATATTTAATTTGATCTACCAAATCATATTGATATTTTGTCATTGCAATGATGTGTCCTCTTCTACGTAAAGTATCAACTACTTTATTCTCCTTTCCCTTAATGTACTCAATCCCAAAATCATACTCACATAGAAATTCCATACAGTGTCGTTGCCTAGCATTCAATGAGGGTTGGGTAAATATGTATCTTAAATTTGGGTGATTTATCTTAAATATGAATGGTTTCCCAAGCAAGTAGTTCCTCCAAACTTTAAGGGCATGCACAACAACTACCAATTCCAAGACATGGGTGGTATAGTTCACCTCATGCTTCTTAATTTTCCTTGATTCGAAGGTAATAAATGCATCATAATGGGTCAAAACCCCCTCCTAATCCATCAATTGATGCATCGATGCATACTATAAACTTCTTAGTTGGATCATGTAGTTGTAAAATTGTTGTAGTAGTCAACATTTCTTTCAAAATTTAATAGACTTATTTGCATTGCTTTGACCATTTAAAAACCTTTCCTTTCCTTTGAAGGTTGGTAATTGGTTGAGTAATTCTTGAGAAATCCTTGAAAAATATCCTATAATATCCTACAAACCCCATAAAAATTCGTACCTTAGTCACATTTGTAGGTGTAGGCCAATCAATATCTACTTCTATTTTCTTGGGATTAACTGTAATATCCTCAATAGATACTATGTGATCTAAATATAGTACTTGTAGAGTGTATAAGTCACACTTTGATAGTTTTCCATATAACCAATTCTTTCTAAGAGTCTCCACTACAGTTCTCATGTGTTGATCATGTTCCTTCGTATTCTAAAAATAGATCAATATGTCATCAAAAAACACAAGCACAAACTGGGCCAACTGCTCTCTAAAAATGCTATTCATGAGATTCATGAATAAATTTGGGGCATTAGTTAACCCAAAATGTAGGACTATAAATTCATAATGTCCATACCTTGTTCTAAAAGTTGTTTTGAGAGTGTCTTCTTCTCTAATCCTTAATGATAGAAGGGGTTAGAGAAGCATTTCTTAATGAGATAAATCCAACTATGATGGAACCCAAAATGGATCATAATTTTTTCCAAAAAGCACTAGAAGACTCTGTCGTAGGTCTTACTAATATCAAGCTTAGGAACATACCTAATTTTCCATTCTTTTTAATAGAATGTAATAGTTTATGGATTTTAATGACTCTATCAAGTATTTGTCTCCCTACCACAAAACCACCTTGATTTGAGTCAATAACAAAGGAGAGAATAGCTTTCATTCTATTAGCCAAAACCTTGAATATATATTTTTATATAGTATTACAGAGGTTGATGGATCTAAAATCTTTGATGGATCTAAAATCTTTGAGATATTTTGCTCCAACACTATTTAGGACAAGGACCAAAAATGTAGAGTTAATATCCCTTGGAATAAAGTGTGAGTGTTGGACCTCAACAATAGCTTAAACCACCACCCTTCCAATAACATGCCAAAATTTTTGAAAAAAATGCGGGAAAGCCATCAGGACCTAGCATTTTCTCTTCGGCCATAGAGAAAACAACAATCCTAATTTCCTCCTCTTCAAAGGGTCTAATTAGCCAAGAGTTCATCTTATCTGAAATGAGCTTAAGGATGTTGACCAGTAGTCTCCTTTTAATTTGTAGATCCCTTTTAGGGCTAGGACCCAAAAGCTCTTCAAAGTACTTCATAGCTTCATTCCTAATATCTCTTTGATCAACTAGAATAGAGCCATCTTCCTTTATAACCTCTTTGATTTTGTTAACACTTTTGTGTTCAAGAGTTGTTATATGGAAGAATTTTGTGTTTTTATCCTCATCTTTCTACCAGATCGTTCTAGACCTCTACCTCTAAACACCTCTTCTTTTTCAAACGTATTATGGAACTCTTTCAACATAATTTTTTCCCTTTCTCTAAGGTCTTCCTATCCTAAACCTAAATGCAACAAGGTTTTAATCTCTTTAATTTTACTCTTCAACTCCTCTTTTTGCTAGAAAATGTGTTCGAAAATAGTTTTATTCTATATTTTCAAATTAATTTTCATAAAGTGAAGTTTTTTGGCAATTTGGGCTAAAAGTGTACTAGAGAATATTTTAGCCTACCAATTCCTAATTTTATCCTCCAAATCACTATGACAAAGCCACATAGATTCAAACCTAAAGGGTTTTTCAATCCATTTAATCTCAAGGAGGACTTCCAACACAAGGGGGTTATGATCTGACCCAATCTTGAAAAGTGATTTGAGAGAAGTGTTCCCCAATAATCCTAGCCTATCCTCAAAAATAAAAAAAAATTCAAGCCTTATTTGAATAGATTGACTACCAGGTCTCCTGTTACTCCATCTATATTTACTACCTCTCAAATCTAGATCCATCAACTAAAATTGATTAAAAAAGTAGGAAAAAACCTCTATACCTTTAGAGAACCCTTGAACACCCCCTTATTTATTTGAGGGATAGAGAGGAGAGTTAAATTCCCCTGTTAGAATCCAACATTCATTTAAAAATATACCTCTCATCTAACCCAAAATTGACCATAAGGCTTCTCTTTCATAAACAAAATTGGGAGCATAAATATTAGATAAAACTCATCTATTTTTAGATTGCTTGCAAGAAGATAATATATTGATTATTCTGTTGGATGATATGAGAAATCTATCAACTCTCGAAGGATCCCAAGGACAGAGCAAACCTCCAGCAGTGCCCTGAGCATGACTTGTAGCAAAATTTACCTCCTTCCATAGGGATTTCTTAACTCTAAACACATTATTTTCATCTATTTTAGTTTTTTGTAGTAACAAAATTTGAGGGGTAAATCCTTTCTCATGGAAGAGAGAAGTCTCAAATTCCATAGGCGTGCCCTATTTTCTTCAACACAGCGCAGACAAAGGGTCTATTTTCAAATTCCACAGGCTGATCTTTGTTCAAAAATCTGAAATCAACTTGACTATGTCCGAAGATTGGTTGATAGGTCTACATTAACACATATTCTAGCATACACCATTCTGGTTTTGTGTCTCATGGTTGCATCTATCGAGAGTAACTCCCAAAAGATTTTAATAATTTCTCTAAAAATATCCTCATACCAAAATTGAAAAATAAAGTGGAAACGAAATTAAGGTGAAATAAATGGCGAAAGTATATGCAGCATAAATTGACAGTCAAAGTCTTTAAAGGTGCAGAGATATTTTTACAATAAGTTATTGGCATGATTTAAATTCAAATCAAAGAAATATAAAATAACTATTATTATACTCCAAAAATATAATCTGAAGTTATATTACTGTTATACTTAACCTTCCCTCAATCAAAAATAAACTTTTCAACACTAAAAAAGGAATTCAAACATAATTTCAAAGAACCATTTGGTGTGACAAAGTATAAACACAATTCGGGGTCTTGCTTTCGTGACCTTACGTACGCTTGACTCTGTTTACATCCTTGTCATTTCTAAAGCAGTGTTGCGTCTTTGCTCTCCGTGACATTTTCACAAATTCTTTAATCTCGAGGCCATCCCGATGTTGGAAATATTATTTAATCACAAATTCCATATGCTTCGCCGTTGGAATGTCCTGTCAACTGGCAGAGGAAGTATGGGTGAGTTAAGGGAGTAGGTGAACTCCGTATGCCTCCAGCTGACCTCGAGAATCCTGCCATACCATCCTGAGGTCCTTTGCAGCTATATATGCCTGCTCTTATGTCCGCATTCTGTATTTTGGACAGCAGCCCCAGTTTCCCTGCAGTTTAGTAGGCTCTATTTTGTAGCAGTGCAGATTAGTTATGCTTCGTTGAGCCTCAGCGGTTCTTGTTGCTCCTTAGCGTAGAACCCCTTTGTAATCCAGTTGGGATTTGGGCGGAGTATTCCGCAGGCGGCAATATTCGCAGATGTAAATCTCAGCAGAGCATTTGGGCGACCTCCATGTTGGAAGCTTAGACTTAAACCAAATAAATAAAATGTGGATCTTTAATACATGCCCTATTACAGGCAAACACACGCATGCAAAGGCAAATAAATTTACAATGATTATATTAAAAATAGGGGATGGCTCTGCTGAGCCTACAAGACCACGAAGGTCGCCCAAACGCTCTGTTGAGCTTTACATCTGCGGACATTGCCACCTACGGAATACTCTGCCCAAATCCCAACTGGATTACAAAGGGGTTCTATGCTAAGGAGCGGCAAGAACCGCCGAGGCTCAACTGAGCATAACTGATCTGCACTGCTGCAGAATAGAACCTACTAAACTATAGGGAAACTGGGGCTGCTACCCAGAATACAAAATGCGGACACAAGAGCGGGCATATATAGCTATAGAGGACCTCAGGATGGCATGGCAGGATTCTCGAGGCCAGTTGGAGGTATACGGAGTTCACCTACTCCCTTAACTCGCCCATACTTCCTCTGCCAGTTGACAGGACGTTCCAGCGGTGAAGCATACGGAATTTGGATTAAATAATATTTCCAACATCCTCCTTTAATCCAAATTCCTCTAACACAAAAACAAACTAAGCTTCGGCGTTCTTTAATGCAAGATTTCTACTTCGGCGATTTCCATTGCGAAGTAACTACTTCGCTGCTCAAACTCCCGAAGTAGATTCACTTCGGCCAAAACACTCGCGAAGCAGCTCAATTCTGCCGAAGCAGTTTCTCTTCAACCTTCCGAAGCAATTTCACTTCGGCCAAAAGTTTCCGAAGTACCTTCCGAAGCACTTCAGTCTGCCGAAGTAGTTTCACTGTTGCGAAGTTGCTGCTTCGCTTACCAAATCTCCGAAGAAGCTTTCGAAGTAATTTTCGAAGTACTTTTACTTCGGCCAAAAATTGATGCGAAGCTGCACAAACTTCACTTCGGCAAAGAATTGTTGCGAAGTTGCTGCTTCGCAGAACAAACTCCCGAAGCACTCATTGGTGATTAAAATTGTGAAGCTTCATTTTAGTTTGCCTAGGCATTGGCCTTCTGCTTCTCCACATCCGTCGTCGCCTCCTTCGGTTTAGGTCTTCCTCGTGTAGATCCCCAGCTGCTTCTGGCCATTACTGTTGTCCGACCACAAGGCCACGGTGGGTGCCAAGACTGGTAGATTGATAGGCCCCATGAGGCAATAAGTCCCATCAGGCCCCATGAGGCAATAAGCCACGTCAGGTCCCATATCCGAAAAAGAATTCACAGCTCCCCCAACATACATCATGACGAACAGAGCACAGCTGTCCTTCCCGACGCCGGGCTCCTCCTTCTTCGGCTGGTTCAGCGCCAGCGCCATGGCCTGGATTTTAAACACACCGTTGCGCGACCCATTGCAGGACTTCATCAGCATCTCAAGGCTGCTCTCCACGCAGCTTCTCCACGACCTCGCCTGCTATCTCTGTCTCCTTGCTCTGATACCATGTTGAAAGTTTAAACTTAAACCAAATAAATAAAATGCGGATCTTTAAGACATGCCCTGTTACAGGCAAACACACGTAGGCGGAGGCAAATAAATTTACAGCGATTATATTAATAAAATAGGGGATGGGAGCTGAAAGGGGGAAATGGCTCTGCGGAGCCTTACATCTGCGGCATTGCCGCCTGTGGAATAAACCGCCCAAAACCCAACTGCAGAAACGAGTCTGCTGGGCATACAAACTGCGGCAAGGCTTGGCCGCTGAATCCACTGCACTGCTGGTGTGCAGGGAATAGCCTGCACTACTGGTGTGCAGGGAAACTGGGGCTGCTGCCCAGAATACAGAATGCGGACACAAGAGCAGGCATATATAGCTGCAGAGGACCTCAGGCTGGCATGGCGGGATTCTCGAGGCCAGCTGGAGGCATACGGAGTTCACCTACTCCCTTAACTCGCCCATACTTCCTCTGCCAATTGACAGGACGTTCCGAAGCATACGAAATTTGGATTAAATAATATTTCCAACACCCGAAACATTTCTTATTCTATTCCCTCTACATAAATTTATGTTATAAATCCATTGTTTCGGTTATGGGCACTGACAATTCTCGTTACCAATCAAAATAGCCATGAGTTTGGCAACATAAGCGGATCTATAAGTAATGCTGCATTCCTACACCCCCAAAAAATAATCACTTCTTTTCTGGACTGAGAGTAGTCAATGATATTATAAATAGCAAAGTGGAATTTTGACAATCGAATGCACATATCACTGTTAATCTGTGTTTTTTCTTAATGTTGCGTTCCTACACCCGCAAAAAAATTTCACTTCTCTTCTTGACTCAGACTAGTCAATGATGTTTTAAATTGAAATATGCAATTTCCAGTTGGCGTTCTTGTGTTAATTTCTTCGATCGGAGTGACTATCAGATGCAATTGTCACTGTTAATCTGTGTTTTATTACCTAATGCAGCGTTCCGACACCCCAAAAAATTAATCACTTATTTTCTTGACTGAGACTAGTTAATGATATTATAAATAACAAAATGCAATTTCCAGTTGGCGGCTTGCGTTAATTTCTTCGATCCTAGTGACGATGAAATGCACGTATGACTGTTAATCTTTGTTTTTTTCTTAATGGTGCGTTTCTACACCCAAAAAAATAATCAGATCTCTTCTTGACTCAGTCTAGTCAATGATATTATAAATAGCAAAGTACAATTTCCCGTTGGCGTCTTGTTGGAGACGACACCTTCTCCTCGTCGAGGAGGGTGATGTTAAACATTGACTACTGTTACGAAAAAGACATGTCGTAGCAAACTAACAATATTCTATTACCTTCATTTTTTTTTAAATAAAATGAAGTGGTTACAATTTTGTGCACGACATTAAAATAATTTATAGGATCAAAGAATTTTATTTTAATTGAAGTAAGGGAAATACAAGGGTAGCACAAATGGGGTCACATTTCTTTGGCACAATAGTGTCTTTTTCTCAACACACTGGTGTTTTGTTCGGTGATTTGAAGTGGGTAGCCTAATCCAACAACGCAGTCCAATGACTTATCACTAGGCTGTTCCTACGGGATGAATAAAAACTTTAAAATAAGATAGAATACAGATTTTTGAAGTATAAACAATATTTAAAAAAACAAAAAATCCAACAAAATTAAAAAAATATAATTGTTTATAAATTTTATTTAAAAATTTGTTCAATAAAATCAAAAAGCTTATCATTCTCATCATCTTTTAGCTATTTATTTTCATAAAAAAAAATATGTTTTTTCTATTTTCAATTTTCAAAAAGTAACATCAGTTTACTTTTAAAGTGTCTTTATATGCATTCTTGATGTCTTTATAAGATTTGCATTCCATAACAAAATATTTTCATATGTTCATTATTATTATGCAAAAAAAACAAATATGTTCTGGCCATGCTTCTTGAGATGTTCTTTATTTATTTACCATGTTTGCATTTAAGTTGGTTTGAATCGGATCTAAGTTAGATTATTAATATCATTTCCCTTCAAATTTATTAGACCATACGTATAAAATTTTCTCTCATTCTTTAGCCACTAAAGAAATCTTGATTTTAGCAAGTCAAATTTCATATTAAAAAGGATGAATAGATTCCCCTTTCATATGAAAAAAACAAGGATGAATAGATTCCCTCTGCACCAAGGATCTATCTACATACTTATAATCCAAAGATTATATTATAAAATGTGATAACCCTTTATACTACTACTTATTTATAGCCATTTAATAAATTATTGATAAGGCAAGTTATATATATCAAGATAATATTACGATATATTATAATATAAATATATTTAAATGATATAATAAGTTATGTCCACCACATGCCCCTTCTCGGAAAATAATCAAACTAAAATCAACTTTTAAAATTTTTGAAATAGAAATGGATATTCTGTTTCCATTATTTGGTTCCTTGTACGTTCTCCGAAGACATTGTCTTTTCTTCGTTAGAAAATTTATGATAATATAAATATTACAAATACTAAGAATAATGTCTCATTGTATTAAGACCAATACCTCCTACAGTATTTTTTAGCAACATATTATTTAAACTAGAGTCTTGTGATAATTTTTGTCGAGCTTGAATTTCTCTGTGTTCTTAAAAATTTAGAACATAACACTTTTGATAAAAATTAAAATCTTTTCTAATTTGAAGGTGTGTGAAGGGTGACAAACATATTTTTTTATGGTAATAGATGTAATGTTTAAGATATTTATAAAGTTCATTTTAAAGGTAAGTAGTAGGAATTATTTGAAAACCATAGCTTGTTTTAGGTATATTATTAGGTCCCTTTATAATGGTTTTTAATTATATTATTAGTTGTAATAGATGTAATGTTTAAGATATTTATAAAGTTCATTTTAAAGGTAAGTAGTAGGAATTATTTGAAAACCATAGCTTGTTTTAGGTATATTATTAGGTCCCTTTATAATGGTTTTTAATTATATTATTAGTTGTAATAAATATTTTAACATGCTTAATATCACTTGTTTAAATTTTATTATTAAAAAATATAAATTAATGGAAAAAATAACTTTCAATAGTTTTTTAAATGTTTGATTTTTGTAGTCAAGATTTGATTTTGTTTTTTAAATCGATAAATTTTTCTATCCTTATCAAATAAAATATTATCCAAACCTTGTGTTGGATTTTTATAAATTTTGCTTTTTTTTCAAAAATATTTACTTTACCTTTATAAAGTTTTAAACTCATCCTTTAGTTTATGGATCTCATCATATTTTCCTTTCAATTTGTCTTTTAATGATAAATTTTCATCTTGTAGACATTATTGCTTTGATACATTTTCTTAATATACATCATGATGCAATAAGCATGGGTCTTATTTGAATGTTAGCTATATAACTATAAAAATAAAAGCTTTTATAGATGATTGTAACAAGCATAAATACACAAATATGAAAATTATGAGATAATAAATTACCTTTCCAACCTACCAAACAAGATTTTATTCTATCCAAAATTGAGTCCCAAAGCTTCTTCTCTCCTTTACGATACAAATGTATACACAAATATGTTTATGGAAATTTACCAATTTTAAAGTGTAAAATATCCATAATAATCCATTTGTGAATATAGGGTAGTGTTAATGAAAATGAGCATAGACTTTCTAGCATTAACCAATTTGTCTTGGAGTTTTTTTGTAACATGATAAACTTAAAATTACAAAGCCTCATAGATAGAGGGATGACCCAAAAAATTATAATCAACAAATTATAGATGAAAATTAAAGGGATGATTTATTGTAATTTGAATACCTTTGATGTTTCTTTGTATTTTTTTCTTTGATAAATATCTCCCTAATTCCTCTACAAGAATAATAAATAGATAAGGTAATAGTATATCACCCTAGCAAAGTCTACATGATGACTCAAAGTATACAATAGGGGATCCATGATCAAAATATATTTAATCCATTCACATCAACCTTCATCAAAATCAAACATTTTAAGAATATCATATAGAAAACTCTAAGAAATTTTATTATATGTTTAATTCATGTTTAATTTCATTAGCATACATTGATTTTTCATGAAATGAAGATATTGCATTACCTCCTCTAAAATGATTACACCATCAAAAAATTATTTACCATGAACAAAACCACTTTATGATATTATAAATAATAGGATTAAGAAATTTAAAACAAGATAGAATATGACATTAAAAAAATTATTTTTGGGATTTTATTCAAATTTCTAAAGCCTTAAAAGTATTTAAAATAAATAAAATCCAACAAAGTTAAGAAATAGTATAATTTTTTATAAATTTTAATTTAAAAAATTTTCAATAAAATAAAAAATCTTACCATCCTCTTATCATCTTTTTGAGTATATTATTTTAGTTATTGATTTTCATAAGAAATTCCTTTGTTTGTCCTATTCTCAATTTTTTGAAAAGTTTCATCAATGAGTTTACTCTTAAAGCATCCTCATATGCATTCTTGATGTCTTTATAAGATTTCCATTCCATGATAAAATGTTTTCGGTGTCCATTACTACTATTGTGCAAAAAACACATCTATTCTAACCATGCCTCTTGAGGTATTTTCATTTTTCATGTTTGCATTTGAGTCGGTCTAAATCAGATCTTAAGTAGGCTATCAACATTATTTTTCTTCTAGTTGGTAGTTTGGGTTGAACATCTTGATAGTATGGGTTGAACTCGTTGATGTAATATTATTTTTCTTTGTAAATGTTTAGTCCATACGTATAAATTTTCCCCTCATATAGTTTTTAATTTCTTTGTTTGAATTTTGGACCTCAAGAAATGTCATGTTGAATTTTTCCACCTAATTGTTGTTCTGTTTCATTCACATATTTTTTTCTTGACTGTTTTTCTTTCAACCTACTATCTTACATTCTTCATATTGTTTTAGGTACCATAGTAGTCTTACTAGAGATACTAAATAAATATCTAATTTGGAAAGTAAAATTCCATATGGGACCAATGCTTTAATTTTAATATTATTCATAATCAATCACTTTTGAATTAATTTGTGTTTCTCTACATTTAAAATTTGATGCACTACTATCCCACACCTCACACCTATATAGCACCACTAGTAACTAATAATCCAAAAAGGACCCTAATGGTTTTCCAATCCAAAACTCTATTTTTATGCTCTTATTTGATGACTAGAGTGCCCTCCATATTGCCTGTATCTATTGTTTCATCTTGCATACTCCCCAAATGAGTTTTATTTAAAAATCTAACCCAAGTTCTTTGGAATTTATTACTACCTCTAAAGCATTTCCTTCAAATTCAATATATGGTTACTTTTGCTCTCTTTGAGTAAACAAGACCATAATTATAGTCTTGCTAGTGTTTACTTCATCCCAACTTCTTTATAAAAATTCTCTAAAAAAATTAAATATTCTTTTAATATTTCAAGTGTCTTGCCAATCAAGATGAGATCATTGATATAGAGGAGAAGTTTCACTACATAACTAGTCAATTTTATTTTCTCTTCTCCAATCTTTTTCAATCATTCCTCCAATATATCAATATAAAGGCTACATCAAGTAGGTGACAATGGACAACCCCATTTCACTCTGATATCACTTTAAAAATACTTTGATAGTCCTCTAACTTTGATTTTTTGTTTCCATTTGGTCATAAATTTTATTTACAATTATTCTATAGTTGGTAGGTATTCCACATTACTTCATATATTTTCATAATTCACCTCTAGGTACTATGTTAAGAGCCTTTTTGAAGTCCATAAAACAATAATAAACTTATCATTTTCCATTCCATATGCTTTCTATTAGGTGTCTTAAAGTATTATAGTGATTTTCTTACCTTATTATCCTATTTTCTTAAATGTTTTCTATTGACTAATGTTACTTTCTACTATGCTACCAAATAATTTTTCTAAAAGATGATTAATCATGATGGTGTGGTAATTTAAAGGTTTATTGGTGTATCCATCTTGATGCAATGGTATGACTAGGCTAGTTATCCATTCTAATTGAAAACCTCTTTTAGTGATGCCATTCAAAATATTTTTATTCTTAATAATAGCTATGATTGAAGGAAAATCATATGCACTACCATATAGGATTATGGATTTGTCTTTCATGTTTATTAAACAAATAATTATTTACTTTCTTAATCATTCTTATAGTAAAATTGGTATGAGCATTTATTAAGATAGGATAGTTTTTTTTAAGATAATTATCAAAAGTAATATATTTAATCACACATTTATTTGATTTTTTATTTAAATGTTATGTATATATTTGTAAGTGTCTCATAATACTAATCTAATTGATAATTATGTAATTATACATATATCACTATTATAAAATTTCAACCTAGGTCTCTACACTAGAAGCTCATATTTTTTATCAATTGTTTCCATATCACTTGATACTTTAAATTATTTTCCCATTATACCTAAAAACTATTTTATTTATGTTTTGATTGGAAAAATAAGAGATTGAATATTTAGTATTTCATATTATTATATATAATATCATAAAAAATACATTTTATTAATTTTTATCAAATGCAAGTTTGATACTGATAAGTTATTAATATTATTACTATTATAAATTCTTTAAAATATGTATAGAATATTCATCTTAGATGCTTGTTACAATAATATAGTGATTAGTTATGGTGCCTAAGGGTGCCCTCAAATATCTATCTCTTTTATTTTATTTTATCCTTTTATGCTTAAGATTTGAGTGGATGGATTGCTTATGTTTGTGTCTAGAAAATATTGTTAATTCCAATACAACATCAATATATATATATATATATATATATATATATATATATATATATATATATATATATATATATATATATATATATATTTAGAATATCATGTACAAAACACCAAAAAACCCTCCCATATACTTTATTCATATCTAATTTTATAGGAATACTTGGTTTTTCTTAGAATTAAATGAATGTATAACCTCTTATATAATGATTACACCATAAAGAAGTTTTTTACCACAAACAAAATCTCCTTACTCCTCTTAGATTAAAAAAAAAAATTGGATGATTTTCAATTTGTTTGCGATTATTTTTAAAATTATCCTATAAATCATGTTGCAAAGGCTTACGGATAAAATGTTTTCTTATGAACCAATGCAATAAAGGTGTAATTGATCTCACTTACTATGGACTTCTTTTTCTTGGCCTCTTCAATTGTATCCAACAAATTACTCTTCAACAAATCCTAAAACTTTTAAAAGAAAATTATAGTAAATCCATTAGATTTCAGAGCCTTATTAGGGTGGAAAAAAAAAATTACCTCCTATAGTTCTTCCATAGAGATTTTCCTTGTCAATATTTCATTTTATCCCTAAGTGATAGTTGAAAAATATCTTACAAAACTTTACTTCGATCCTCCTTATCTTGTCCAACATTTGAGAGAGTATATTTGAAATAATTAATTAATTTCTTCCTTGTACCTTCTTTCTCAATGTCTTTAATTTGAAGTTAAACTACTTTTGACCCAATGATAAAATAATTTTTTTTTTAGTTGTAACATTAATATTTTTTTGTATTTCTATCCCTTTATTAAGTCATGTGTCCCTTGATTTTTGGGACCAATATAAATCTTCATTTTTCAATATATTATGATAGTAAACAAATAATTATTTTTCTTGCACATAAGTATCCTAGTCCATTCCATTGATTTCCACCATATCCTATATATTATTGATTTTGGATTTAAATTACTTCTCTAGTATTGATATGTACTAAAATATTTGGCATCCCAAATCATTAATTACCTCTTTAGATATTTTATTTTGTAAAAAAAACTATACGTACATGATCCTTCAAACTTTGTTTTGTCCTATCATAACATAATCATATGGAAGAAATTAGAGTCTTGGATCCATATAGAATAAAATCAAAATGGCTTTGGATGATAATAATTAAGTGAATCACACCTTGAGAATCACACCTTGAGAGAATGGGTTTGTGTTCTTGTCCTACTCATAATAAAATTTATAAAGAAATTGTATACTTTATTTGCATGCATGCATTGGATAATAAAGATATATCCCATATTTTTGCTATATAAATTTGCCTAGTACATCTATTATTCCATGTATATTGAAGGCTTGAAAGAATAACATCCCAAAGACTATTTGAATTGATAAATGGATCAAAATTATATATTGATTTAGTTTATCTAGGAGTTTCACCATTTTTTTATAAAATAGATAGAAGTGTGTTAAAGTCCTCTCAATAATTTATTGATCATAATTATGGATAATTATTGAATTTAAAATAAATAAATTGAGGTCCTTCCAAACATCTTTCATGAGGAGTAACCATAGTTGAAGAATATATATTTATAACATCAACTTTGATATTTTTCTCTTTTTTTTTGTAAAAAAGACCAATAATCCAATTACTTTTTACTTTTAGTAATTGTTCATCCCATTTGCATTTGTATCACATTGTCAAAATACCTCCTCAAGCTTTGATAATGGTATTTTAATGGTATTTTATGAGTTGTTGCAGAAGGTATTTATGAGTTTTATATGTTTAGAATATTTCAATTATATTATATTTCATATTGCAACTTTATTTTAGATTGTGTGGTTATTTTACCTTAAGTATTTAGATTCAAAATCTAATAGTGGTATTAGAGCTACAACAAGATTTTATCTTGCACGGTTTTTAAAGTTGCAAAGGATATTTCCACTAGTTAAGGAGAAACTAGTGAAGTTGAAGAAATTACCTCTGTAAAAAGAAAACTAGTGAAGATTATTTTTTCCACTATTTAAGGAAAACAAGTGAAGGAATAGAAGGAGATTTACAGGTCTTGAAGATAGACCTTCATATTGATAAGATTAAGATACCCAAGAAGGAGGTCCTATTGAAAAAATTGATATATTGAAGAAGATTCCAAATTGCTATTTGGCTAGTCTTTCCACAAGGTTGAAGCAAAACTCGTGAAGACTAGGACTCAGCATAGATTTCTTTCCACTAGTTTTGAGAATAACTATTGAAGTTTATTGATTTCATAATTCTAGAAATTTGGTTGTGTTTGATTGCTACTATCTATGTTTTTATTGCAAAATATTATTTCTCAAAATTTTAGAAGCTTCCTACAAAAATAGAGAAGAATTTCACCTTCTATTACCTAAAATTCTATGAGCTTTCCTCGTGTAGGGATTATTTTTTGAGTTGCAGCAAAAGATTAGACATTGAAGATTAAAGAGGTTCAATAAAGAGGCCCCATTGGAGATTGAATATTGAATATTGAATATTGAAGGAGACACAAGGAAGAGGTCCCTATTAAATATTTGAAAAAAAATATAGAGGAGGACTAAGAAAAGGTCCAATTGAAGAGTTGTAGAATTTAAATATTCAAGAGAAGAGGTCTCAAGAAAATTTAAAAGGAGAAATAAGAAGGCTAGAGAAGCCCTATTGAATAAATTGAAGAAGTGACCATTGGAGAAGATTTGAAGAAATAAGATTGCAAGCAGGAGAAGCTCCTGGAAAAAAGAAATTGGGATAAGTATCGCCATCCAAAAATAAGTCCAAAAGGAAGAAGGATTTGGTAAGAAGTTTGCCAAATTTTGAGAAGGTATATTTTGAAATTTTCAAGACATTCTGATTCTTGAGGAAGAGGCTAGCATAAAAGGTCAAATTTGAAGATAAAATTTAGCAAGAGCTAAGCAGAAGAAAGAGGATTGAAGAGGTCACCGATTTGAGAAATTTGAATATAGTCATTAAGAATTTGAAGGCTGATTTGTGGAATAGAATATTTTTTATTTTTGTGATAGAATGTGAAGGGTCACAGGATAAAAAATTGAATGTGACATAGCGCTGCAAATTGAAGAATATTTGAGCAAATTTTGAAGTGCCTTTGAATAGCCAATTGAAGGAAGGCTTGATAGAAAACTAAGGCTATGGATTGGAGGAGTTAGAGAATATTTTTTGACAACAAGATATAAGAGAAGAAATCAGATTTTGTGAGCAACAATTTAAGAGATTTAGGCTACAAAATTAGGCAGCATTTGAGGAAGATAGTAGAGCTACAATTTAAAGAATTTTGGGAAATATTTGAGAGAGGTTTAGACAGCAAATAAAAGGAATATTTGGCAGTAATTGAATCTAAAAATTGTAGAGTTTTTGGACAGAAAGAAGGCAAAATTTGGAGATGCAAAAGTCAAATAAATTGAAGATTAAGAAGGCTAATTTCAAATAGCATTTAAAAAGGAAGAAAGGCTGAAAATTTCAGAATTATGTAATACCCTTTTGGAAAGGAGAAAGATAAGATTTGAACAACATACTTTAAAGAATTTAGAATCTAATTTTGGGTAGCAAAGTAAAAGGAAGTGGAGCCACAAAATTTGTACATTCAAGACAGCAAAAAGGTGAATCAAATCACTAAGGAGATTAGCTTCAGAAGGAGTCCAAAGATCTTTGTAATATTGGTGCTATAAAACTTGATTATTGAAGAATTCAAATTATCTTATTAAAATTTGTTTTTGAAAGTACCATATTAGAGTTATTAAAGCTAGAAAAAAATAGTCTAAACTAAGTGTATCCAGGCCAAGGAAGGAGGTATCATTATCATCCTAGAATCTGCAAAACATAAAAGCAAAAGTGAAGTTAAATATTATTTTAAAGGGAGTAATAACAAGAAGGAAAAATGAATCAGTGTTTATAGTTTCAGCATTCAAGGAAAGTGTCTATGTTAAGCATTATAAGAACCATTATCGTTATTAATTACAACAAAAGGAGAAGCTAAAGTTTGGTTGAAGCTAAAATTCAGAGCTTGCTATCACCATTGAACTTGCATCAAACCTGCACAAATAACATCAAGTCAATAAGAGAACAATAAACTAGTTACTATCTTGAAAATAAAAGCAAGATAGTATAAGGATCAAAGCAAGCAAGTTGTAATCTTGAATGGAGGAGAGAAGATAAGGAGAAATCATCAAGCATGTGGAGGAACCACCAAGTTTGAAGACAACGAGCAAGGAGGAGGACAAGCAGGCTAGAATTCAAAGAACAATGATATATTGTGGAGTAGACCTAGTGTAATACTATCAGGGTTGTAGGCAGCAAATCCACCTCCCAGAAGAAGTGACAAAGACAATTTGCCTAGTTTTGGTAATTTTGACAATTTTGGTAAAGCATACAAGGAGGAAGAAAAAGGTATAAAGTAGGAGAAAAACGTACAAAATGGAAGCTAAAATATACAAGGAATAATGTAATGCAACGAAATGCAGATGAAATATAATTTGAGTTGTATTTGTGAATGAATTTGATAATAAATGTAATTAGACTTGGTAAAAGGGTGTAATTAAGAATTTTGTTATACGTGGGTAGTTGTAAATAACAAATAGTGTCAAGAAATGACCTGGGCATATGTTATATAAGGCTTCTCTTTCAATTTCGTAGGTCTGGTTATTGAATGCATATACTTGATCATTGTGTGGAATTACTAGTTGATTGTGTATCGTTGTGGAATATTTTAGTGATTGGAATGTACCATTGAAGAGTAATGAATGAAGAATCATATTGCATAGTATTGTCTCACATCATTGTACGATTATGGAATGATGGATTAGTGTTTTGCAGTATTTGATTGTTGCATGTTACTTTTCTATCTATGAATGATGTTAATGCACTAGTATGAATAATAGAATTAAACCACCACTAGTGTAAGCCTTGGAAGTGATATGTGAGGAATATTGCATCAAAAAAGATGTCTTGGGAGCTATTGTATGATTTTTAGAGATTGCCATTGTGAATAACTTTCTCAAACCCTAAAGACATAACTTGCATGTTGGTAAAGATGGAGTGAGTAACATTCCATAACTTTCCAAAACTTGTATGAGGAAGATTGGTAAAGAAAAGTATTCAATTTTGTACCTTGTTGAACTTTTGGTTCGTACAAATCATACACCAGATGTGTTACAAATCGTACAAAAGAACTTTACCCAATTTGGTAGTTAGGCGATTGAAGAAAACTTACCCGATTTGGCAAGTTTGGTAAATTGAACAAATTAGTTACAAAATTGTGTACGACAACTTACAAAACTAAATTTGAAGGATTGGTTAAGTGTCAAATCATACAAGCATTGACACTGTATGATCTAGGGTTGTATAGTTGTACAATTTGATTTCGTACAAGCTATTTTGTAGTTGCATATTAATTGTTGGGAAGATTGTACGATTGTATGATTTGGGTATTTGAAAAATAATAGTAAATTGATCATTCCAAGCCTCTGATAATCACCTCCCCATTGGGAATATTAAACCCCTCTGCTACATTTGGTACCATTACCTTATCAAACTTGACATTTTTGTTAAAATTGATCAAAATGACAGAGTAAGCATATTACAAAATTGGAGGTGAATGATAGACACCGGTGTACAAAGACGTAGAAGACGATAAGTACAAGGGAACATTCTAGTGAGAAGAAGCACGATAATTGCTCAAAGAGGGAATGCAAGTAATTCTGACATAGTACACATAAACCAAAAATATAACAAGTTTGGATATCTGATGAAGGAGATTTCGAGGCAAATAACTTTCGTCCCGCTCCTTGATCTTTGTTTAATGATTATGTTTTGAGATGTTTGTGTAATGATTGCTAGTAACAACATGTAATAATATTTTTTTTACTTTGTTTTTTTACGAGAAAGTATGATTTTCATCTAACAATTTTTACAGTTTGTAAGATATATTAATTCTACTCACCTTTTTCATATAATTAATCTTAATTAATATAAGTTTTTTTTATATACTAGACAAAAGTAATCAAACTATTTTATTTCACTTTTCTTAGAAACGTACTCAATAAACAAGACATTGATTTGACTTATAATAACCCTTTTTTCCTCTTTTCAACTATAGACAACAACACATTTTTCAATGTATATTAAATTCTGTTTTTTAAAATAGAATAGGAAATATAATTGATTTATACAATCAAATATATCCTTGGAGTGTTTAGATTTTGAATTTTTTAATAAAAACTCAATCACATATCAACTTCAATGTCTCTGTCCCATATTTTTAAATGTCTCAGTGGGACATCCGTCACATTTTTACCGGGTCAACATGGCAATAATGTTCCGCCAGCGTTTTCAGTTAAAATGACAATGAATAAATGTTCCCCAAAATTGCCAATCAACTTGAAACTTGAATGTCTAACAAGGACACCCGTCCCGTTTTTAGCGAGTCAACATGCCGATAATGTTCTGCCTGCATTTTCAATTAAAATGACGATGAGCACATGCCCTCAAAACATTACCTAATCCCTCTTATTTTTATATGATTTTTCCCCTCACTCTAAATTTAAATATTGGTGTCACGGATCATTCTGTGTAGAACACTCATGATATTTTTTTTTTTCTTTTGAGTTGAAGAACTGGTAAGAAATGGTGCACCGCAAATGGTTGGAGTTGAGTCGAGGCAAATGATGCTGATGTTGATATTGCAGGCGTTGGCTGTGGCACTCACCTCTGTCTCTGCACTCCCTAGGAGTTTGGGTGATGATGGCCGTAATAGAGATGTTGAAGCTCTTCTATCCTTCAAAGACGCCATTACATCTGACCCAACGAAAGCTCTCTTCAGCTGGAGAGCCAACAACTCAGAGAATGTGTGCACTTGGAATGGTGTTAGCTGCAGAAAGAACACTAAGAGAGTGGTTGCCATTATGCTTCCACAAATGGGATTGGAAGGTACAATTTCTCCATCCATAGGAAATATCTCTTTACTGCACACTTTCAATCTCTCTAATAATTCTTTCACGGGAAGGATTCCTTCACAACATGGCCATCTCAAAGCATTGAAAATTCTAGACCTCTCCTTTAATTTTTTGGTGGGTTCTATTCCCAAATCGCTGGCCAATTGCTCTCAGCTCCAGTGGATCAGACTTTCAATGAACAACTTGACAGGAAGCATACCACCAGAATTTGGTCTTCTGGGGAAGCTAGAGCACCTCCGCTTATCCTACAATATTCTAGTTGGAGTCGTTCCAAATAGTTTGGGAAACTGCTCGTCTCTGCTTGAATTGACGATTGCCGAAAACAATTTAAGGGGGACCATTCCTGAAGCAATTACCCATTTGAACAAGCTTGAAGCACTTTCATTCCGGGCTAATCAATTGACAGGCATGATTAACGAGGGCATAGGAAGACTTCGCAGACTACAGTGGCTTGAGTTGGGCTCTAACATGTTGGAGGAGAGCATTCCTCTTTCTCTGGGTAATTGTTCTTCACTTCAGCGATTAATGCTGAGTAGAAATTTATTGTCGGATGGCATTCCTCCAGCTGTTGGTAATTGTTCTTTACTTGAAGAATTATTTTTAAGTGAAAACTTGTTGTTTGGTAGTATTCCTGAAGAAATAAGCCATTTGACCAAGGTTCAAACACTTTCGCTATGGGGTAACAATTTGACAGGCCGGCTTCCGAAGGGCATAGGAAGACTCCAAAATTTGGAACGTTTGTATCTAAAATCAAACAGTTTAAATGGACCTGTAACAGCACTCGGCAACTGCACAGCCTTAGTGTGGCTAGAGCTTTCTAGCAATTCATTCAACGGAAATATAGATATGGAATTTTCTTTTTCGATGGAAATCTTGTCTGCCCATTCTAATAACTTCTTTGGGCCCCTGCCAGTATCCTTGTCCAACTGTAGCTTTCTTAAGTTTTTGGATTTCAGGAAGAATCAATTGACAGGTGGACTTCCTTCGTATCTGGCAAAACTCAAGGACTTGAGAGTTCTCAGCCTGGGCTATAACGGGTTTCAAGGGAGCATTCCTCCGTGGATCACAAACCTCACCAGCTTGCAGGTACTGGATTTATCCAATAACAAATTTGGTGGAACAATTCCCTCTGATCTTGACAGTCTGCAGGGATTTGGAATCAAAGGATCTCCAATGCGGACTGGCGAATCACTCAATGAGGATATGATTATCATGATGAAAGGAGGCGAGTACCTGTACCCATATGTGATGACTTCAAATACCATTTTTGACTTGTCCAATAATCATCTGAGAGGGGAAATACCAGCAAGCATAGGGGATTTAGGCAGTCTGCGTTTGTTAAATCTATCCGGAAACCAATTGGAAGGCAAAATTCCAGCATCTCTGGGACAAATATCAACTCTAGAGATGTTGGACTTGTCTCGAAATAAGTTGAGTGGGCAGATTCCCGGAGAGCTATCGAACCTGTCAATGTTGGCGTCTTTCAATGTTTCCCATAACAAACTCTGCGGACCAATTCCAACAGGAACGCAGTTCTACACGTTCAACCAGAGTTCATTCCAGGGAAATCTAAAGTGTTTATGTGGAGCCCCCTTGCAGAGTTGCAAACGAAAGAATTCGTCGGTGTCCTCATCTCCAGCAAAGTCTCAGTCAGTGTGGAGCAGAGTGGAAGAACACGTGTCAGTAATAGGATTGGGTCTGGGATTCGGGATTGGATTTGGAGGAGTGATATCTGTGATCAGCGGATGGAGCAAAGCAAGGCGTTTAGTTTTGGGGTCGGAGTCCAACAGACGTCCTCCGTATTTGGGAGTTTATCGATTTCCCAAATAGAAGCAGAAGCAGGTATGGACCACACAAGCATAGATGAATGAAGAATAGTTTGATTTCATTAAAATGCATATATGCAAAAGGATCAGGATCGAAATAAATATAACTGGGTGGGATTTGAATTTGAATTTTAATTTTAATTTTAATTTTAATGTGAGTTTTAAAGAATGAAAGAATTAAAAATATTTATTTATTAAAATGTTGATATTATTTTATTTAAGATATGTAGTGTAAAATTTTTTTTAATAGTAAATATATATTTATTTTGTTTATTATTTTTTAATTATTATATGTATTAAAATTTACGTCATATTAAAAATTTAAAAATAATTAATTTATGATTTTTTTATATTTTACAAGTTAGCCAATTTACAAGAGGATGTAATTAACTATCTTATGTATAAAGAAAAAATTACAAGAGTAAGAGTATAATGTATCTATCGGGTTTAGAATAATTGGTTAAGAATAATGGTTTTTATAATTTTAATTAAATTTTAAATTTTAAATTTTAGAATTGAAGTTTAACATTTAAATTTTGGTATTTGGGATGCTAGTGTAAATAAAAAAAAAAATTATATATTAATATTTTAATCTCAAAGATATATCTTAATATTTCATCAAATTAATTTCTTTTAGTTATAATCTTGTCAAATGATATATGCATAACTAAACTATTATAATACTACCATGTGACCATAATGTAATACTAGTGGAATGCATTTCAATCCCATATAACTCAATACAAGATGAATATGAATAAGAATAATTGTTTTTAAAAGTTGCTTCAAAGTTAAGTTAAGGTATAATGTTCATATAGTTTTTATGTTAATGAATTTTATATATATATATATATATATATATATATATATATATATATATATATATTTATATATTTATATTTATATTTTAATGTCTTTGAGCAATTGGTGAAAGATATTTAAATATTAATCTATTATTTTAATTAATGTTAAAGTTGTTAGACTATTTTCACTATTGATTCTTTTATAATGCTTCAACATGTAAATAAATTTTTTAATGATCATTTATATTTTAATTTTTAAAATTTAAAACTAAAACTATGCTTGTTATTCTAGAAAATACAAAAAATAAAAGGGTTTATGCAACCAAATTATTAATAGAAATCTTAGATATAGAATTATCCCTTACATTAATATATTTTTTTCTTTTGAACCTTTACATGTTAAATAGACCTAAGCTAATAGTTTTCATTTTATATAAAAATTAAGAGGATAAAGCTTCAAGTAAGCATCATACCAAATTTTAATATTTTTATGAGCTTCTAAATCGATTATATGGCATTGAAACAATCTCATTTCCAATATATCTTGATCATTATCACAATTTAAACAACCACATATTTATGTTATAATTGGTAATTATACATATGTAGTTTGGTAAGGTTTCAACCTAGGTCTCCATAATACAAGTCAATATTTTAGGCTACATGAGTCCATATCCTTTGATATAATGTTAATGTTAGCTTTTGAGGATGTATATTAAATAAAATACAATCACAATATGTAAAATAAGTAAGTTATAATAACTATATGATAATGGCACTATAATATATAGGAAAACTAGATGATAAACTTTTACAATAAGTTAGTAATATGCCACTAATAAAATCTCACAAAAATAGTATAATGCAATATAATGGAGTACATGAACACTCCAAAAAATTTAATGAAGAACTACATTGTACCTACTCACTACTCTCAATATTGATATCATTCCTCTCACTCTATCTCGCTTTCACTCATTACCTCAAAGGCCTATATATAGGAAGATATATTCTTCGGCCTTTACTCTATTCATGACTCTTCATCTACCTATCCTATGACTCATGTACATGCGGAATACATACACATTTACATCATTGCACATTCTAACACTTGTGCATTTATTACATTGCATAAAGTAACTACTCAAACCTTACTCTAAGGTTAACTCCTAATCTAGAAATGCATCCGATACATTGGTATGTACCAAATAATGTAATATACTCTAACACCCCCCTGCATTATATTATTTAGGTATTATAGACTTTAGTCTTCAATATGTATCTTCATCCTTTAGATGTTATTCAACTTGATCTAGTCCTTCTCTTTCATTTGGTTCAGTCTTTGTGTTGTCTTTTATTGTCTAGTTCATTCATATGGTTTTTGTTGTTTCAAAGTGTTTGGTAGAATATTTGTTCTTGAAGTATTCAAAGTATCTTTGATGAACTAGAGATCTCATAATCTTGTAGGTCATAAGTGAATAAGAATTACTCCATTTTATTTCCTTTGGTTTTTTGAATGACCTGTTTCCTTGATCTTCAAAAATGTCAAGCTTGAATTCATTGTTAGTGGAAGTTTCTAAAATAAGAACTTGGAAGAAACAATCTAATTTGAATATTAGTCTCTCTTCAAATATTTTATAGTACTTATCTTTATAGTAACAGAAGATAGATTAAAGATATTTTTCTCCATAATATTTGCATGGTTGGAAACTCCAACAGTTTGCTTTCTCGTGACCAAGTTTGTTGTAATAAGTGCATAGTGAAGATATCCTAATTTCTTTGTCACTATTTTTAGGAGAGTCAAGTCCATCCATTTTCTTTATGAAAGAGTTAAACCATCTATGTTTGTTATTTCATCCTTACTTATTTCATAAATTTGTAGGATATATTTTTATGAATACTATTTTCTACCTTTTGAATATGGTTCTCAATATCTTCATTAGTATAGTAGTAATCATCAAAAGATATTTTTGAAGAATTTACTTTTTCCAAATCGATTTATGAACTTTTAGAAGTCTTTCTAAACCATATTGGTTATTTCTTCTAATTGTATTCTCCTTATTATCAATCCCGAAATCAAGTATATTTTTTAACCATTTTGGTTCCTTAAGACCTATATATTTAATAAGCCTTTCTATAGTTTCTTTTAAGTAATCTTCTTTGATTACAAGAGAATATTTTTTTATAGAAGTTTTGTATTTTAAAATATCTGAAGTTTTCTACCTTATAACTCCTTAGTTTTAAGTATATGCTCAACCTCACTAAGAATTTTTTTATTTTACTTTTTTTAATATTCCTTCTATCTACAAGTGTATGAATGCACTATGAGTCTTGATAGTATGCTTTACCTTTTTAAGTTTGATTTGAATTGCTTTTATCTCCCTAATGTTCAACTTTACTTTCTTGCCTTACTTCTCCCTAATAATTAGTAAGTAGAAAGATAAAGATAAATGATGATGCACCTTCAAGTTCTAATAAGGTTCTTTTCCTTCAAGACCTTTTAGTTGGATTAATGTCTCATAAATTAGTGTAGGAGACTAATGCAATTTCCAAATTTCAAGCAATTAATGATTTTGCTCCTTTATCCTTCAATTTTAAATGGTTAAATTTTCTAAATTCCAAAAAACTAAAGTTTGATGTAATATTCCTTATATCTCCCTAATTTGGAAATTTAGAAATTAATAATATTTGAAAACTAGTATTTCAATTTTCCAATGTTGAAAACCTTATATCTCCTAATTAATTATTTGCAAATATTTTAATGTTTTAATCTCATGTAATTTGTGATATATTTTAAGATATACTCTCTTTTCTTTAATTTTCTTCTAACTCTATAAGGTTGGTATTTGCTTAGTTCTTCAATGCAATAATAAATAAATGTCAACCATATATTAAGCATCTTATAACTCCTTATACTTAAGGAAAACAAATATTAAACCATGTAAAAATTTGCCTTCCTTACAATGTGAAATACACATGTTGATTGGCTTGCATTGTGACTCCTTTATCCAAGTATTTAGGCACCGTGTGTTGGTCTTTGTGAAGCAAAAATACGACACTAAAGCAAATATGAAAGTAAAATAATTCAAATGAACAAGAGATTGCACAAAATATGATTTTATTCAATAAATGGGGGGGAGCTAAGAAACTCCTTTGTTACAATCGATCCGTTCAAAAGAATTATTTTGATACAATAATTATAGGTGCTAGGGTTCTCTGAAACCCTAGCTACAAAACAAGTAGTGTCTTCAATGTATCTTGCTTCCAATAGGGTGAGTGGGCTTCTAGTTATCCATAATCGGGCCACTCTAGCTTCAATAGCTACTCAACAATCCTTGATGAATGCTACCTGATCCTGCACATACTACAAACATAAAGTCATTAGCAAACAAAATGAGGGTTCCACAGTGTGAACCCTCAAAAATGCAAACTAAAAACCCTAGATCTGAGTAAATAAAACATGCAAAATCTAAATAACATCAAATAAAAAATGCATAAAATACTTACTTTGTTGTTCTATTGCTCCATTGTAGATTGATGGTAGGGTGCCCCGATGGCACTTGATGATCTTATGCGGTAAACTCTGGTCTGTGGTTGTGGGGACAATAGGCATTGTGTTGCACCTATAGAATGCAATAGGTGCTCGATAGAACCTATGGGATGAGGCAGGTGCTTGGCAGCACCTATGGATTAGGGTTAGATCTATAGAAGCAGATCATGGGGATGCGAAGGGCTCGACGGATGAACGACAATGGTAGTGGTGGAAATGGGCTACGAAGATGGTTGGAATCCAAAAATCCTAGGGCAAGCTAGGGTTTTTGGGGAAGGATAGGCTAGGGCACAATCTACTCACAAGAAACTAGCTCTCAACAAGGTTAGATCTCACAAGTAAATTAAAGCTCCAGCGTTCAAGTTTTTCTAGGGGTTGAGCATTGAGAATGCTCCTATTTATTATCAAGCCTAGGGTTTTCTTAGGGTTTTAGCTTAACACTTTTGATCGTGTGGCTAATATTAAAGTGGATCCAAAGGTTGATATTAAACTTTAGGTGTGACATGGATTAAGGAGGATGGATGGTTGAGATTAGATCAGATCGAACGGTTGAGGTTAATTTGGCTTATAAATATATATTTTATAATAAATATATTAAAATATAATATAAAATATTATATTTAAATATAAATAATATAAAATAAATATAAATAAGTCAAATAGGGGTCAAAAAATGGTGGGAAAGGGCTAAAGTGGGCCATTGGATGGCGGGAAAGGCATGGAATGGCCAATTGAATGGTGAGAAAGGGGGATGGTGGACAAGTGGGTGGTAGAATGAGGATGAATGGACAAGTGGCTAGGATTTGGTGTCTATAGATGCCCCTTTTTGTACCATGTTGCATGAAACACAATATGGTGCAAAAATACGAGACACCTGGTTGGGCTTTGGGTGCAGAAGCAACTTCTCTCTCGTTGGATTTTTGAGCAATAATGTTGAAGATAAAAGAATAAAGAATTTTGGAATTTTGCGTAGCTTACCCCCTCAATTGGTGAATGAGATTACGGATGAATCTCATGAGCCAATTGAAAAATTTGTGCAAATGATGAATGATGTGATACCATTTTTGCCCCAATGGTGCGAAGGGGGTTGGTGTAAAATGTGATATGATGTGTCTATGTGTTTGCCCTAATGGATGAAGGGTTTTGTGCAAATGTGATGTGATGTGGATGATATGAATGATGTAATTGATGATATGAATGATGTAAAATGTGATACCATTTTTGCCCCAATGGTGGGAAGGGGGTTGTGTCAAATGTAGATGTCATGATCATGTAAGATGTATCCCATCGTGGGAAGATCATAATCAAATTTTGGTTGCCCCAAATTTGGGGTGATTCGATGTTGTTGAAACATTTTGCCTTTTCGGCATCATTGATATGCAAAATGATGATGCAAAGGAAAAAGAATCAACCTTGGATGGCCTGCTAGTGACTGTTCGAATAATTCCTACAATTGGAACCAATCATCCTAGCTAGTGCCTATCTCTAAGGTGTTAAGGAGATTTTGAATGATGAAATTTGAGTTGTGTCCATGTTTTAAGCCCCATGAACTAGGCCATCAATGACAATGGTTGTGCAAATTGTTCTTGGTAATGTTTCACTCTAAATATGAGGAAATACCAAATATGATTGTGATTTCGAGCAAGGAGATAAGTGATGATGATGATGACCAAGTGTTCTTATGGTAATTCATTCATCTTACCGAATTGCATGGATGCAAATCGCTGCAATCACCAAGTATATAGAATAAACCACTATATATGAGATTCACTTGTAATTTTGACACGTGTTGGAAGAAATGATGGTAGATTATGATATTGGAAGAATGTTGATGGAAGAATGTGATGATGTCACCAAATTTGGAGTCGATTTGTAAATGTGAGAGCTTTTAGTGGTTGATTTTGCACTTTTTGGATGGAAACAATTGATTTGATGGTCAAATCAACTCCAATTTTTGTAAAATTTTGTGGGATGATGAAGAATATGGAGTAGAGGAGATGAGTGTCAGTTTTGTGAAAATTTAGATTCATTTGATGTGTTTTGTAACTTGATTTATGCATTTTACAAATTTGCATCGTATTCAAAAAATATGTGTGCAAAATGATTTTTGTTTTCACAAAATGTGATTTTATGATGTGCATGATGCATGGGTGAAATTTGGTGAGATTTTGAGGGGGAAAGCTACTATTTTGATCCCTTTTTTCTTTATGTCATTTTGGCTCTAGGTGCCCGGCTGCGCTTGTGGTATCCTATAGGTGCCTAGGTGCGCTTGTAGGTGCACATGCGTACCTACAGATTGTAGGTGCTACCTATGCACCTGAGTGCACTAGCTGTAGCTATAAATAGCTTGCAGGGTGGATTTGAGGCTCATTTGTGCATTTGAGAGTTTGTGAAGCTGCGCTTGAGGAGTGGAGTGGATTGGTGAGGGAAGTGAGGTTGGTGGAAATCTATGTGGGAGCTATGGTGATGGAGGGAGCGAATGCTGCTGGTGGAGCTGAGGCACGATTTGCCCCGATAATGTTGAAAAACACTTTGTTCTTTTGTGCAAAAATTTTGAAGTTTTTTTTTGAAATAATACTAATGTAAAATGTTTGTTGTTGTAGTTGAGGGAGATAGAGCCTCGACATCGGTTCTCTCCTCTCATTCTTGGGATGAGGAAGAAGCTTACGGAGGGTGATTGGGAGCTTTTGAGGAAGGTGGGTTTGGAGGGAGTGGCTCGGTTGGATGTGGTGAGGGCGGATGATGGGTATCTCTCATCTTTGATAGAGAGATGGGACTCGGATAGGGGGACTTTTTAGCTGCCGATTGGGAGGCTACTATCACACTTGAGGATGTATATCACATCCTCAAGGTGCTAGTAGAGGGTGTGAAGGTGATGGTTGGGCATGATAAGAAGGTGGAGATGATGAAGATGTTTGGTGAGCGATGGTGGGAGGTGAGGATGGGAGATGAGGGGATATGCTATTTGAGCATGTACAAGGCTAAGGAGTTGGATGCACTCCCGACCTTGATCATGTTCATGTTAGCGAACATAGTGCTCCCTAATAGCATGGGGTGTAGGTTCCCTTGGAACCTATTGGGATTGGTGAGTGACCTACTCACCGATCCAAGGGCGTATGCATGGGCTCCTACATTATTGGTGTAGTTATACTAGGAGCTTTATGAGGTTACATGGAGAGGGAGGAAGGGGATTGGATGCAGCTTCCTTCTTTAGTGTTGGGCTTGGGAGCACTTTAGTGTAGCTCGGCTCGAGGGGTTACCTTACCAGGCATGGTAGATGGGTGAGCCCTATGCTAGGAGATGGGTAGTGGTTGAGGAGGTGCAATCGAGTCGGGAGGAGCATACCAGCCAGTGGTATAGGGATATGTGGGTAGGGTTGACTTTGGCTTAGGTGATATGGAGGCCATGGTGGGGAGCCATGTGGGAGGGTGATGAGGAGTAGCTATGGTGGGTGAGGTAGGCATGGTGGCTGGTTGGGAGGAGAGATGATGAGGTGGAGTACTTTTAGTACTCACGGGTGTTGGTTTACCTCAGGGTGTGCCTGATGAGCTAGTGTTGTACCGACATCGATGGGATGAGGTGGGGCTTCCATGTGCAGAGCCATGGAGGGTGTAGATAGAGGATGATGAGTAGTTAGAGGTCCTAGATTTAGATGATGTTAGGGTGACTCTAGAGTATGTAGCATGGTTTGGTACCCAACTAGTATGGGTGCCAAAGGTGGTGATGGGTGGGGATGCGATAGCTATGGAGTCGAGGATGACTCCAAAGAGGATGAGGTCTCAGTGATCGATGAGTTGGAGGTGATCGAGGGGAGCATCCCAGTAGACTCTCAAGGTGGAGGTAGTGGAGGATGAGGGGGAGGATGATGAGGATATGGGAGAGATCTCTGAGGTGGCTAGGCTATGGGCTGAGGTGGAGCAACTTCATGAGGAGCGAGAGACTACGTTGGAGGCTCATAGGGAGTCTTTGGTAGGATGAGATGTGGTCATAGCTGGGTTGCGGGCTACTATAGCTTGGATGGAGGTAGAGTGGTCAACATATGGGGTTGGTGATCAGGAGATGGTCACGAGGCTTCGGGTAGAGATATTGGTGAGAGAGCATCATCATCAGATTGACTTGTAGTGACTACATGCTAGTGAGACATATGCACACTCTTTGGAGGAGTTGTGCATGGCTAATCACATTCCTTTGCTGGATCCTCCATCATCCTCTAGGACTGAGTCATCGAGGCATACCTCATCTAGGTAGAGTTCTAGGTCTAGGGCTCCTACTAGGTCTCAGGGGTCCTCTCATAGACATTAGCTTAGTGCTTAGATGCACTTTTGTATATGAGCCTTGGTGCTCCATTGTAGCCTTTTTGGCATTCATTGTACATATGATATTTTTGATATATATACATGGATTTTATATTTGTGTTATCTTTTGTGTGAATGTTTTATGTGTATGCAATGCATGTTTTATGAAGATGTTTTATGAATGTCTTATGGATGATTAATGCAAGCTAATCATGATGTGTATGTAGTAGCTATATAGGATGATTAATGAAGTAAATGGTATTATGGATGGTTTAGAATAATGAATGTAAACTATATGAGAGGAATGCATGATGTTCGAATGATCATTTATAGTTCAGAATTTTGTTGGCCATTTTTGTTCATTGTTTTGCAATCGGGGGCACCAAACTTGGTGGCATTATGCGGGTTGATCCATGATGAAGACATGGATGTTGACATGGAAGAAGATATGGATGTTGATATGGAAGAAGATATGGATGTTGATATGGAATATTGAAGGATTTTTAGAGACTCAAACAGACTAGTGCTATCAACCAAACTCACTAAATGTTGTCTAACTTTCTTTAGGACCAATGTGTGTGCAAGTGAAGTTCATGTACCAAATCTTGAGCATGACAATGACCCTAGGCAATCAAGAACCAATGTGTGTGCATGTGAAGTTCATTAACCCATTATGAGTAAATTAGGCATGACCTATTATGGAGAGGACCAAGAAGCTAGCTTGTCCGTATGTGCGGTCAGAGGTCTCTCTTTTTGGAAGAGAGACATGTCACCTCGCATGAGCTTACTCCACTACCATTCAAGCATCTATAGCCCCGGTGGAGACTCACTCCATAGTCCAATGATCTGATATTTAGGCCTTGGGGATGACTACATAACTTTCTGAGGGAAATGTAGTATGATCCTTACAACTTTAGGGATCTATGGTGTGTGCATAGAAATTGTTAATTTTGGATAGAGCTTTGGGGAATCAGATTCTCAACCGAAGTGTGATGAGAATGTGACCCTATCCTTACTACTCTATATTTTGTGTTTATATTTGGAGAGCAACTGTGATAGTGGTGAAAACCACTATTTTTTATTTTGGACTATGTTGCATGATAGGACAAGCGAGGAATACCCTTTTCACTTCAAGGTGCCACCCAAGTATGGTGTTATCCCTCTTTGACTCAAAATATTTTTAAGATGTGAATAAGTGTGGTTGGTGCAAGATTGTTTTTGGAATCAGTTGACAAGACTCAAGATTTTCTTAATGTGAAAAAGTGTTTTTGGTCCTAAAGAAAATTGGACATCTTTTTGGAGGTTGCTAGACACACTAGTAGTGGTTGAGTGATTGAAAACTTGGGGTTTATGATTTTTGACAAATGGGATTGTTGGCTTATGATATTGGGGAAAATTGCATAAATGCCAAAAATAGGTACCCCCAATTGTGGAAACTTGACTTTTTTATTTGGCCATATCATCACTACTATAAAATATCATTGAACGTGGGATGGGATGAATGCAATATGAATGAATGTAATGGAATGCATGTGGATGGAAATGCATGTGGAATGAATGCAAATGGAATATGTATGCAATATAAATATGAAAAATACATGTAAATATGCCTATATGTAAATGCAAGATGGTAACATGCCTATGTGAATGATTTGTTTTTGTTTGTTTTTTTTAGCCATGTATATATATACATATAAACATCATATTAACAATAAAATACCTTCAAATGGATAACATTAAGTGGTTCGGGTTCCTCCACTCCCTCTAAATCGGCAAGTCTATATGTACCATTACCCACTTTTTGGGAAATTATGTATGGACCTAACCAATTAGCCATGAATTTGTCATGAAGGTGCGGCAAAGCATTGGTGTTTTGTTGGTTCTCTTTAAGTACAAGATCTCCTACTTGAAATTCATGAAGATGGACTTTGGCATTGTAAGCACGCTTTAGGTGGTCTTGATAAACTCGTAAGTGTTCTAGTGCATTGACTCACCTCTCATCAAGAAGAGTAAGTTGGTCAAGACGTGCTTGTCTAGCAGTGTCATCATCTATGAATTCCTGCAAAGAAATTTGCAAGGAGGGAATCTCGAGCTCAAGAGGCATGATAGCTTCAGCTCCATAGACCAAGGAAAATGGTGTTGCTCCTATTGGCATTCGGATGCTTGTTCGATAAGCCCATAGTGCCAAAGGGATTTTTGTATGCCAGTCTCTATGATTTTTGTTAACAAGTTTCTTGAGAATAGCAATCAAGGTCTTATTGGTAGCTTCGGCTTGTCCATTTTCTTGTGGGTAATAAGGAGTCAAGAAACTATGTTGGATATTATATTTCTCGCAAAGTGCTTGAACATCCTTGTTCTTGAAAGACTTGCCATTATCAAAAATGATTTTAGAGGGAATACCAAAATGATAGATGATATGGTGGAGTATGAAGTCCACAATTCGAGGTCCTATCGTACTGGTTAGAGGAATGGCCTCAACCCACTTTGTGAAGTATTCAGTGGTCGTGATGATGAATGTATGTTGTCTCGAGGAAGGAGGTGAAATTTTTCCAATTAGGTCTAGGCCCCATTGTGAAAAGGGCCAAAGGCTTTGGATAGGTTGTAAAGCTTGTGATGGTACATGAATTAAATTGGCGTGTTCTTGACATTGCTTACAATTTTTGACATAGTTGCAACAATCACGTTCCATTGTGGGCCAATAATAACCCATGCATAAAAGATGCTTTGCAATGGCCATCCCACTAAAATGACCACCACAAGTACCATCATGGGCTTCAGCTATGGCTCTTTGAGCCTCACTTTTTTTGAGATAATGAAGAAGGATTCCATCATAACCACGTTTATACAACACATCCCCCAAGAGAATAAAATGGGCTACTTTTTTCTTGAAAGAGCATTTTGTAGACCGAGACATATCATATGGGAGTGTTCCAAATTTTAGAAAGTCCACTATTTGGCTTGACCAAGACTCATATGGTTTCGAATGGATAAAGCAAATATCTTTTTCATCCTTAGGATCAGTATGAACAATGGTTACTTTAGAGATTGTTGAGATTATTAGGGGTTGTACCTCTCCTAAGTCATATTTTGGAATCAATGATCCAAGAGAGGCCATCACATCTACAAATCTATTAGTCGAATGAGGCAAGTTGTTGATTTCATACCATTCGAATGTTGAGAGCAATTTCATTGCTACTTCATGATAAAGCTTAATGGTAGGTTCTTTGCATTGGTATTCTCCGGTTACCTATTTGACAACAAGTTGAGAATCCCCAAATATCCTAATATGCTTGATGCCCATAGCTATAGCGGATTGAAGACCTAAGATTAAGGCTTCGTACTCTGCAGTGTTATTTGTGCATGGAAAGTCTAGCTTGAATGATAAAGGGATGGGTATCCCATGAGGTGTATGAAAGACAACTCCAGCACCTTGACCTTTCTCACACTTAGATCCATCAAAGAATAAGGTGATATCGATGTCTTCCTCCGGAATGACATCTTCTTCTAATTCAGTGATAGAAAATACCAAATCATCTGGGAGCTCTATAATCAAAGGATGATCACTAGGTAGTGGAGCTTCCACAAGTTGATCGGCTATAACCTGACCTTTAATGGATTTTTGGCTGATAAATTCGAGATCAAATTCTGTAAGGAGCATTATCCATTTAGCGGTATGAGTGTTATTGTAAGTGCGAGACATCATATAATATAGAGGATTTTCTCTAGCTATGACATAAGTTGTATGGCTAAGCATATAATGTCAAAGTTTCTTAGTGGCAAAAACCACTGCTAAGCACAACTTCTCTACATAAGTGTATCGGGTTTCATAACTTACCAATGTTCGACTAATGTAATAAATGGCTTGCTCTCGATTTTGTTCATTTTTTTGTGCAAGCATTGTCCCTAAAGCAAAGTCCATTGTTGAGACATAAAGATAGAAAGGGACCCCCGGACGAGGAGGAGCTAAGACTGGAGGAGAAGCTAGGTATTGCTTGATGTCATCGAAGGCTTTTTGACATTCATCTGTCCATACAAATGGCACCCCCTTTTGTAGCAGGTAATTGAATGGCCTACATTTATCAAAAAGTTGCGCAATAAAATGTCGGATTGATTGAATATTTCCTTGTAAACTATGCAATTCCTTAATGTTAGTTGGGGGAGGCATTTCCATGATGGCCTTGACCTTGTTTGGGTCCACTTCAATGCCTCTTTTGGAGATAATGAATCCTAAAAGTTTACCTGAGGTAACACCAAAGACACACTTTTTGGGATTTAACCTCACCTTATGTTCTAGAAGTCGGTCAAAAATATTTTCCAATACACTAATGTGCTCTTGTCGAGTTTTAGATTTAGCCAAGAGATCATCCACATAGTCTTCGATAATCTTATGCATGTAATCATGAAAGATGTAAGTCATGGCTCGTTGATAGGTAGCTCCTGCATTTTTGAGGCCAAAGGGCATAACCTTGTAACAAAAGGTCCCCCAAGGTGTTGTGAATGTTGTTTTGTGTTGGTCATCAGGATTTATGCGAATTTGGTTGTATCCTAAAAAATCATCCATGAGGGAAAGCATTTCATGGCCAGCATAGGTATCGACAAGAGTATCAATGTTTGGAAGAGGAAAGTCATCCTTAGGACACGCCTTATTAAGATCTCAAAAATCAGTGCAAATGCGTATCGACCCATTAGGCTTGCGAATGGGTACCATGTTTGAAAGCCACTCAGGATAGTCAATAGGAACAATGAAATTGACATCTAGAAGTTTTTGAAGTTCTTCCTTGACTAAGAGGGCCATGGTAGGATGCATCCTTCTAAGCTTTTGTTTGACCGGTTTGGCATCGGGATGTAAGGTGAGGTTGTGGACCACAAGACTAGGGTCAAGACCAGGCATATCCTTATAGGACCATGCAAACACATATTTCTTCTTCTTGAGGAGAGCAATGAATTGCTCTTGTTCATCGGATGATAGGCTTTTTCCAAGCTTGACAATTTGGGGATTGTCAGGATCTGAACTAAGGTTCACTTCGATGGTATCTTCAATAGACATATGTGAACCTTCCTCAAGTTGATGTGGTGTTGGGATCAGATGAATGTCATCTAAGATGTCATCCAACTCTTCCTACTTATCGTCATCTAACTCTACCTGAAAGACCTCGGGATTCTTGGTAGAAGATGGAGGTGAAGGTGGAGGGGAAGGAGGAATGTAGTTGGTAGAAGCCCTTAACAATTCCTCGGATAGGATGAACTCCAAAAAGGAGGGTGGGGAAGAAATCTGGTCCATGTCAACAAGGCTTATGTCAATTGGAATTGGCTTAGCCGGATTGTATGGATTGCGGAGTGGGGTGAATAAGTCAATAGGATTCATACTGACTTAGTAGAAGAAGATGGATTGGAAGAATGGATGGGAATCGATGTTGAATCTTGTTAACCCTAGATAGAAGCAACAAAACATGAAATTAAATGCTATGTACATGCAAAGAAATATTTTGTTTTTGTTTTGAATGTTTAAATTTTTTTTTTGTTTATATACATATGTTACAAATTTTGGCTTGGCTGAATGGCTCAATGGAACTCATGTGGGGGTGGTTCACCAGGTGGGTCAACTTGTTCTTGTGGAAGAAGCAAGCGAAATATGGGTTGATGGATGGAAAATAGTCTGAGGTAAAACTCATCCTGTTGGGTAAGGGGAACAATGGGCTGAAATTCCTCTTCAGAATCATCAGAAGCATTGGACATAAGTTCATACTCTTCATAACTTTCATCATCGAAATCTGGAAGTGGGTAGGAAAAATTTAGTGGATCTTCTTCTTCATTGAAGCTAAGCTCTTGAAGAGCTTGTTCAAGAGAAGTGGTTGAGGAAAATGGAAGGGGGCTTTGTCTTCTTCATTGAGGCTAAGCCTTTGGAAGGCTTGCTCAAGGGAAGCGGTTGTGGAAAGTGGGGGTATATCCTAAGCTTGAATGATCATGTGCTCCTCGATATGGGAAATCAATTATGTCATGTATCCCTTGTTCATGGGAACCTAGACCTTGACCTTGCCAATTGACTATATGGAAGTAACGAGATGGAAATCCCATCATGTTTTGTATGTTGGCACGTCTTGGCTCTTTTGGTTCTTTGGGTGGATTTTCCTCAATTGAGGAATCAATCCCTCCATAAACAAAGTTAATACTATTAGGAGTGGAGCTCATATCATAGACAACACCTATGGTTAAAGGAGGGTCACATGGGTGACCAAAATCCTTGGCTGTAGGGATGGCAAGAGGGGTAATGGTAACATCTTGGACCACGTATTCACCAATACCAGGACTAGTGATGTGGACCTCGACTTGGGATGAGGTGGTGGATGATGTGGAAATGGATGGCTCAGGATTGGAGGTGGCTATGGAAGGTGGTGGGGAGTTGAATATTTCACAATCTAAAAGTTTGACTTGTGAAACATCGGCTGATGGAGAAAGATTGGGTGATGGCTTGGAATTAGAAGAAGGTGGATGAGGCAATGATGATGAAGAAGAAATGGTTGTAGAAGGAGTAATTGAGGTGGATGATGTGGTGAAAGTGGATTGACCTTGACCACATGTACAAGAAGAAATGGATGATTGAGGGGGTTTGGTGATGGGTAACTCCTCAAAAATAGGAGCTTTGGAAGAAGATGTGGATGGATTAGAAGATGAAGTGGATGGATTCAAAGATGATGGGGATAAGAATAGGTGGGTGGAAGGCAACATGGATTCATAGGGGTTTGAAATGAAATTACAATACTTGAAAGGTTCTACATCCATGGGGATGCAATGGACTTGACCATCATGAACGTATTTCAAGCATTGGTGGAGAATTGATGGAACACATTTCATCTCCCTCATCCAAGGTCTACCAAGGAGTACATTGTATGCCATGGCCCCTTCCAAGATGTGGAACATAGTATGCAACATTTTAACCCCTACTTCAATGGGTAAAACAATAGTGCCAATTATGGTACACAAAGCATCGTTAAATGCTTTGAGGGTGAATGATGACTTGGAAATATGGGAAGGTGGAAGTTTGAGGTTGCTAAGGGCAGCGGTAGTGATAATGTTGATGGATGAGCTGGTATCAATTAGGACTCTCTTAAATGGCTTCTTGTCTATCAAGGCCATGATATGCAATGGAGGATCTACGGATTCTGAGGTCATTGACTTTATTTCAAAGTCATAGAAGGTGATGGATGGCTCCATGCATGTTCTAATGCTCCCTACAAATTTGTTGAAGGCATTAGAGTCTTGAGCTTCAAACTCAATAGATTTAAGAATTTCCATTAGGGCTTCTCTATGCCTAGGGGATTGTTGGATGAGCTCATATAGGGACAATTTGGCTGAAGCCATCTTCAAACTTGTAGTCAACCGATTGCTTAAGGATACTGCTGGCCTTAGAGGATGATGGATGGGCTGATTGGGTGGACTAGAAAGATGGATTGGTGGGGATGGATTTGGAGAGGTTTGAATGGGTGGTGGATTTGAAGGTTGTGACACATTTGGTTGTTGGGCATTTTGTTGATTTTGCCTTTGACCTCTTGTGACCACATGGACTGCTCCTACAAAATTTTGGTAATGTTGGACATGATTAACTTGGTTAGGAGGTGTGTGATGATTATTACCTCCTACATTAGTTTGGGCCTCTTCATGGTTGGGAAGAGGTGTTTGAAAAATTCCCAAATTTTGATTTTGTGGAGCTAGGGGATTGTCTGCCTTCATGGCCCCCAAGTCTATGAGGTCTTGAACAATGTTCTTAAAAATGTTGCAAGTGTTGATATCATGACCATTTTGCCTATGGTATGGGTAAAATAGATGTTCCTTGTAACCTCTGCTATGTTTGGTAGGGTCATCGGGCTTGATTTCTGGTAAAGCCAACTTGTTTGTTTCATACAACCTTCAGAATATGGAAGAATACGACTCCGTTAAAGGAGTGTATTGGCATTGGGGTCGAGCGTATTGTCGACGAGAGGGGTTTTCCATAGTTGGTGCTGTGTTTTGTATTGTGAGTGCTTGAGTTACCGAGGGGACCACATGATAAGCAATTTGTTGTGGTTGTTGCATGGGTTGTTGAGCCATTACGGGCTGGCTCATCACCACTTGATTTACTTGATTAGATGGACTAGCCGAAGAGGCTTGTGATGACTTATTTTGGCCTGATTGATTGCTTTTAAATTGGCCCTTGTTTTGCCATTCTTTCTTTTTAGGCTTAATTACGCCCTCTTGGATTTTTATCTCCTCAATGATGCTAGCCTATGCTAAGGCTTCTTCAAATGATCGATAGGTATGAAGTTGAAGCATCCAAGAGATGGGTTTTAAGCAACTCTTGGTAAATAATTTGATGATTTCATCCATTGGGAGGGAGAATGGCAATTTGGTAATGACTGCCCTCCAACGGTTTCCAAAGTTATAGATAGTTTCATCATCCCATTGTCTTAATTCATATACATCTGATAATGAAACCTTATTTTTGATGTTTAGGACAAAATGCTCTAGGAATAGGTCAATCAGTTGAGCAAAAGTATAAATACTATGAGTTGGTAACTGATTAAACCACTCTATGGCATCTCCTCCTAATGTTTGAGGAAATATTTGGAGCATGAGAGCATTGTCGGTTTGAATCCAAAAGCATGCATGAACAAATGAGCTAACATGCTCCTTAGGGTCCTCGGTTCCCCTAAACTTGTCAAACTTTGGTAATGTAAAGTCTATCGGATATGGCGGTGATGGTACCAAAGGATGGATTGGTTGATGGATCAGTTGGCTTAGAGTTGGTTTTTGGCTTGACATGCCAGGAGTGTTTTGCATCAACTGATCTATTTGTTTTTGCATGGCCTGAATCCTAAGATCTTCCCCAGGAATGTGGAAGCCTTGGATAACTTGATGATTTGGAGATGGACTAGAAGAAAAATGTTGGGGAGTGATTAGATGGTTTTGATGGAATTGATTGGTTTGAAATTTATGGGGGGAATATTGATGATTGAAAGAAGGAGAAGATTGATGAGGAGGAAGATTTTGGAAGAATTGGTTGGGTTGGCCAAAAGAAATTGTGATTGGAGGGGTTGGATTTTGAATTGGAGGTGGATTGGGGATGGACACCACCGAAGATTGGGGTACCCAAGTTGAATTTTGGTTGGCCATGGTTGGTTGGGTTGAAACTATAGGAAGTGTAGGATTTACATGAACTTGTTGTCTAGCATTTTGATGTTGTAGAAGCAATCTGTTCATGAGACCCAATATATCCTGAAGTTCTTGCTCGGACATGGAAGAAATTGACAAGGCTATAGGTAAATTAGAAGATGAAGGTATGGATGTGGATGGATTGGAGGAAATGGGCATGGGGCAAGTTGCACTTGATGTGGCAACTTGGGAGGTTGGTACTTGTGAGGCAACATTGACATACTCCTCATACAAA
The DNA here is from genome assembly GCA_028583015.1 of Wollemia nobilis. Taxonomy (NCBI): domain Eukaryota; kingdom Viridiplantae; phylum Streptophyta; class Pinopsida; order Araucariales; family Araucariaceae; genus Wollemia; species Wollemia nobilis. The sequence goes on along the minus strand of JAQPPZ010003109.1, from coordinate 2,583,728 downwards.
GGATTGGAATGGGTTTGGGTATAGCTAGATGGAGGATAAGTGTTAAAAACACTTGGGTTTTGTTGGGCTGGACTAGGAGAAGAGGGCATACCATATTCATAGGCAGAATTAGGATATCCTCGGGTGGGGTTGGATGGACAGGATGTAGCCAATTCTGGTTGTTCAACATAGTCTTGGCTAATGGGTTCTAGGACATAGTTAGAAGACCTATAGATGGCCTCTACCTTGTCCATGTCAATTTGGATGGATGGTTGCTCAATGTTTTGAGGAATGGATCCCTCTTGTAGGAGAGATGGGCAAATGGGCCTAGATGGACTAGGTTGGATAGGATTGGAAGGGTTGGCTACTAAAGTAGTGGGTGTGTTTGTTATATTTTCCATTAAATTATTTTGATTTAATATCTTTGTTTGATTTCGAGTTAAAACCATAAAATAATTAAATCAAAATACAATTTTAGGATAATTAAATTTCAAAACTAAAAATAGAGCTAAAGAATTTAGAAACAAAGAAAACAATCAATCCTAAGTTTCACCTTGTGTGGCTTACCTTATTCATTGATTATCTCTTTTTAGTGTAAATTCCTTTTAGATATGATAGTTTTGTGTGTTTGGTGTATCCTAATCTTGTTTAATGAAAAATAAAGGTAAAAGACTATGGTTGGATGGGGCAACAAGATTCTTGTTGGTGATGAAATCCAACAAGTTTGCTCGGGGGTAGTCCTAAGGTGTCTAGGGGTAGATATTGGTGGATGGAAATGACTACCACCATCACCAAATCTCAAGCAACAACTGGTGATGAAATCCAGTTACTACTGTTTAAAGTGCAACGTGTTGTGTGTGATTAATTTTAAATTTTTTGTTCTCTATTATGGACAAACAATGTTAAAGATAATATATTTCACAAATCTAAATTAGAATCCAACACATAAATATAAATTTCTTCTAAAGAGTGTGAAGTACACCGCTTAAAACCCCCTGCCTAGATAGCAACCGGAGGGTTCATCCACCTCTCTGCCAAAGGAGTCACCCAAGGGTAGGAATACTTTTTGCATTTAAGTATTGTTCCTACTTAGATAAGTAAAATAAGCAACCCTTAACTCCTAAGATGCAAATTCTAATTAATGCTTTTCACTTTCAAATGCAAACAGAAAGATGCAGGAATTATTTGAATTTGCAATTCTTTTCTAAATAGAAAACTCAAAATATGTGATGAATGAATGCACAGATGCCCTAAATGCAATCTAAAATGAATTTATTTCTATATTACTTAATGTATGTTCATTTTAAGCTTGAAATCTAAAAATAAATAGTGAAATAATGAAATACGTAAAAATAAGAATTTGAATAGAATGGTTGTAGGGCTTACCTGAAAGCCTAAGCTCTACTTCAAATCACTGCTAGGTATAGTTGGGTGCCTCTGTAGGTGTAGTAGGGTACTTGTATAGGCATAGTAGGTCACCTTTGGGGATCATTAGGTGCCATATAGCGCTTGTGCAACTATCTACAAACTATCATAGGACCTTCTAGAAACCCTAATCGATGATTTTGGTTGGTTTTTTGCTCTAGAAAACCTTATAAAATGGAACAACATAATGAAATTAGTACAACAAAGTAAATAAAAAAGTAGAACCCTTGTGGGGTCCCACCATGATCACCATTTGTGAAGCAAAAATATGACACTAAAGCAAATATGAAAATAAAATAATTCAATGAACAAGAGATTGCACAAAATATGATTTTATTCAATAAATGGGGGGGAGCTAAGAAACTCCTTTGTTACAATCTATTTGTTCAATGAAATTATTTTGATACAATAATTATAGGTGCTAGGGTTCTTTAAAACCCTAGCTACAAAATAAGTAGTGTCTTCAATGTATCTTGCTTCCAATAGGGTGAGTGGGCTTCTGGTTATCCGTAATCGAGCCACTCTAGCTTCAATAGCTACTCAACAATCCTTGATGAATGCTACCTGATCCTACACATACTACAAACATAAAGTCATTAGCAAACAAAATGAGGGTTCCATAGTGTGAACCCTCAGAAATGTAAACTAAAAACCCTAGATCTGAGTAAATAGAACATGCAAAATCCAAATAATATCAAATAAAACACATAAAATACTTACTTTATTGTTCTATTGCTCCATTGCATATTGATGGTAGGGTGCCCGATGGCACCTGATGATCTTATGCGGTAAACTTTGGTCTGTGGCTGTGGGGACAATAGGCTTTGTGCTGCACCTGTAGAATGCAGCAGGTGCTACACCTATGGGATGAGGTAGGCACTCGATAGCGCCTATGGATTAGGGCTAGATCTGTAGAAGTAGATCAAGGGGATGCGAAGGGCTCGGTGGATGAACGACAATGGCAATGGTGAAAATGGGATGCGAAGATGGTTGGAATACGAAAATCCTAGGGCAAGCTAGGGTTTTGGGGGAAGGATAGGCTAGGGCACAATCTACTCACAAGAAACTAGCTCTCAACAAGGTTAGATCTCACAAGTAAATTAAAGCTCCAACGTTCAAGTTTTCCAGGGGTTGAGCATTGAGAATGCTCCTATTTATTATCAAGCCTAGGGTTTTCTTAGGGTTTTAGCTTAACACTTTTGATCGTGTGGCTAATATTAAAGTGGATCCAAAGGCTGATATTAAACTTTAGGTGTGACATGGATTAAGGAGGATGGACGGCTGAGATTAGATCGGATCGGATGGTTGAGGTTAATTTGGCTTATAAATATATATTTTATAATAAATATATTAAAATATAATATAAAATATTATATTTAAATATAAATAATATAAAATAAATATAAATAAGTCAAATAGGGGTCAGAAAATGGTGGGAAAGGGCTAAAGTGGGCCATTGGATGGCGGGAAAGGCATGGAATGGCCAATTGAATGGTAGGAAAGGGGGATGGTGGACAAGTGGGTGGTAGAATGACCAGGATGAATGACAAGTGGCTAGGATTTGGTGTCTACAGTCTTCAACAATGAGCATTTATTCCTCAATGATGCCTTATGAGTATATCTCCTCCTTAAATGCACTTTCAATGCTTGATTCTCAATGCTCAATCTCGTGCTTCCAATCTATGTGCTCTTCTCAAATTATCTGCTTTAATATTCTTTGTCCCTTCTTGATGCTCTAGCTACGTGGCAGGTATGTTGTTCAAGTGTGTTGGTGGAAAATGGAGGTTATTTTCTTGGCAAGCGTTAGTTTGTTAACCTTCAACACTCTTCCTTTGTGCAATAATTATGTGCCTTCAACATTTGAATGATGTCTTTAATGCTTGAAGATGAGCATCACTTCTATCCTGGGTGCTTCTTTCCTATGCAAGCATTATAAAACATATGAGTTACCTTCTTTTGTTGTGCCAAGTGGCACAAGATACCTTAGCTTGAGGTGGCAAGTGGTGCTCCTTTCCTATGCATGCAATTGAGCCTTCAACATTCTCTATTTCTCAATGCTTCTTGCCTACAATTGCTAGTTGTTCTTGCTTGCAATTCCAATGTAATTTTTCCAGCTAATGGTGGTGCTATTCTCCCATGAAGTAGGCTCTAGCAATGGTGGTTCTAGAGTGCTTCAAGTTTTTCTCTTAGCTAGCGGTTCTACTCCAACAATGACTTAGCTTTTGAATCTAAATACTCAATAAAATAACCACAGGTATTAATTATAGGAATATAATAAAATGCAATATAAATAAATCTCAAATGTAACAGAAATAATAATCAATTTAGTATATGAATATGAATGGAATTCACACACTAAATGAGAAAATGTGTACAACTCTTTATTGCACTATAATTTGTTACAAAATCTCTCTATGAGAGTACAATGATATCAATAGTATAATAGCTTTGTAAGCAATGTAAGTGTCACATAACTCAAGGCTACAACATGTATAAATAGCATTTCTACAATGACTATTGGATGGCTATGACTCTTCCATACCTTGTGAATCTTGGCTCAATTTTGCACACATATAGAGCTCTATTTGATGTACACTTGTAATATGACTCTTCACTATCTTTTCCTAATCTATGGATACATGTACATACAAGCTAATGTGCACATTTATATTATTGAATATTATGCACACTTGTGCATTTATTACATTACATAAAGTAAAGACTTAACCTAATCTAATCATGTACCCATGGTGGTACATTAAAATGTACTAGATAATGTAATATTGTAACACGCCCCTGTATTACAATATTTGGTTATTGAATATTTTAATCTTCAATATGGTCTTCCTCTTGATTCTAAAAATCTTTTTTTCCTTTCCTACTTTCTTTAGTCTACTGCCTTTCTATATTCTAAAAAAATAAATGATTAGTATATTCTAATGTTTGTGCTTTCAAGATTACAAGTTTCTTGAGCTCTTTCATAGTCATCAAATTCTTCCATAAGTATTTTTCTTTTCTTTGTCCTTAGAATCATATGACCTTTTTTTTTTGTATGGAAACTTCTACTTCATCATCTTCATTCTTTGATTCTTGTGTATGAATATGGAAGGTAAATTTGGATCATAATTGATCCATTTTCCTTTTCCATTCCCTGTAATTTGTTTCTCAAAAAATGAATCTAGAGCATATGTACCATTAATTGGTCATGTAGCTTCTATTTCATTGTGTCTTTTGATAAGATATTTGTTTTCTCCATTTACATACTTGAATTCTACCATCTCTCTAATTTCAATTAGTTTGGTTACTGAAATGAGGTTTGTAATTAGCTCTTTCAAATTTGTGACTTCAAGGCGATCAAACCATTGTAGTTTACTTGCTCCTAAATCCATAATTCCTTACTTTGAGTAATACACCTTTTAGTCTTTTGAACTTTTGTAGTTGACTACCTTATGACTCCCTAGTTTATGTATATGATAAGAGTTTTGTAAACTATATTTGCAAAATTCAATATCCTAGCTTGATGTAGTAGACCTTATCTCTCCAAAATTATCAATGCTTGTAAATATTTTAAAATGCTTTACAAAACTAAATAAATCTATTACAAAGCTTGTAATTACTTTCTCAAAATTACTTTGTAACTTTAAAAAAATAGGGACTAAGGCTTATTAGATATTACATTTTCCTTTTTTTCCTTATCTCTCTAGTAATTGAATTAGTCTCTTTAATTAATATAAAATATTAATCAAGAAAACCTTAGGAAAAATAATTATTTTCCACCTTATACGTCCAAACCTTATAAAAATCAAATAATATAACTTTACCTCCAAAAAATGACATGCGCAACTCTTGGTCAGCTTGCTACGTGTTCGTTGTGCAAATTTGTTAATATCTTCCTATTTTTTTGATATCTTCATGAATATATTGTCTCTTGCTATGAATTAATGTAATGGTTATTTTTCAACAATGTCGACCACCAATCTGTTTGCCTTAAACCATTGGATTATTCCCTGATAATACAAATTCACTCACAATGCTCCACTTGTGATCTATCAAAGGCTATAAATTCTATGCTTCCAATTATTAGATTCAACGTTATTGTGAGAACTGTCTATTCCTCCTCGTTCTTTGCATGTGAGAAGTGTTGTCAACTACACTTTGGAATTTTATTCCATTTTAATACCTATTCTTCTTCTTACTTGAAATTTTTTGGTGCTTTCCAAGATTTTCACTTGCTTAAAGAGCGTTACATATGGTAGATCAAAAAATATTTTCCTCAATTTTCAAAATTTCCACGTATTCACTATCTACAGTTGTAACAATCACAAATAACCCCCACTATCTAACATTATCAATGCAATATCTTCTATGTGCAACATTAGAGTTATAACGATCACTATCTATTCCAACTTATAACATTAATACTTCTTATAACTTAAAGTTAATGAGACATATGATCCCTTCACTGGCATTACACTGAACCTTTTATCTAGAGTGTTTATATCCATAAAATGATTCGAGTACCATGCCATGACCGTTGGCTTCCTTTAATTACCTTAATTTGCATTTGTTTCACCTCACGTTGCTTATCCAATTTACCTCAAAAATAAATACTTCTCTCGAACTAACACACATATAATTTCTATGCTCCTCATTTATACTGTATGCAATAGTTAAAGACTTCGACATGTGCTTTGGTTGCTTTCACAATTTTATTATGAATCATCTCCTAATAACGTGACAAGAAATCACTTCTCTATACATGAATTGTAGTAATTCCATTGATGAATGTACCATCTTCCCTACTATCAAATAATATGCTATTTTAAGTTAAATATAATTCTATCAATATGCTTACCTCTTCTTGCTACCTTATCTCTTAATAAAATGATGCTTTGTCTCTCCTACATCACTACAATGATTTTTTCTATGTTTGTTGCATTCTTAAGCATCTAACATTCATATGCTTTGATGTTCTTATATGTATATATCTGCATTGATGTTCCTTTTATTTGTTGCCTTTGGTGCACATTAGTCTCTATCTCTACATATGTTGTGTAATCAATTATTACATGTGTTTTTGCTTGTTATATTCTTTCTCCCTAGAATTTATGCTAATCTTATTTGACTCCTTGATATAGGTGAATGTGCAAGTGGCACTTATATTCTCTGGTACAGGTTCAGGAAACTTCTTGATGCTTTATTGGTTGTATTAATACTTCTATACCTTATTGTACCTAATCCCGCTTTATCTTTCTTTAATCTTGTAAAAACTATTTTTTTCTATTCCTTGAAGACTCAACCTTTATACCTTCCTTTTGCAACTTTATATTTCAAATTTGGTTCTTAATAAAACTTAATAATGAGATAAATATGAGTTTTCAATTAATAAACCTTTTGCACCAAAATTTCATACCTTTTAACCTCCATATGGTGATAGATTTATAGTCCTTCCTTGTTGTCCTTGAATCTCCCAAATCTGCTTGTAAAGTCCTCCAAAATCTAACTCAATCTTACCTTCTAGAAATCCTTCAAGTTTTTGTTTTAAAAACAGTAATCTCCTTCAATATCCTTGTCATTTTTTGACTTCAATATTGGACCTTCTTCTTAAGAATCTAAATATCTTGGGGTCTTCAATAATCTCTTCAAAATTTTGGCAAACTTCTTGCCAAATCCTTCTTTCTTGGGATTTTTTTCAGATGGCAAAAATTATCCCAAATTCTTCTTATCAGAAACTTCTCCTTGCTTTCAATCGCCTATCACAAACCTTATTCAACTCTTCTCCAATGGATACTCTTCAATTCTACAATAAAACTTCCTCTAGCCTTCTTCCTCTTCTCCAAAGTATCTTGAGACCTCTTGTCCTTAGGTCTTCTAACTACAAGTCTTCAAATCTTCTTCAATGAGACCTGTCCTTGGCCTCTTCAATCTTCCAACTATGGGAATTATGCAATGAGATATCTTTCTAGGATATCCAAAATCTACTGCTTCTCAATTCTTCAATGTCTATATCTAATATTCAATATTCAATCTTCCAAATCTGGAAGCTCTTCAATATGACCCCTTTTGGATCTCTTCAAATTTTCCAATCTACAACCTTCAATCCTTAATCTCCAATATTTAATGAGGACCTTCTTCTTGTTTCTCCTCAATCTTCTTCCTTCGTGAGGTCTTCTTTCTTGGACCTCCTCAATATTCAATGTCTATTTTTTGCAATAAATAATTAATCACTACACGAGGAAAGCACATACACTTTCAGGAAATGAAGTTGAAAATATTCTCTATCTATTGTAGGAAGCTTCCCAACTTTTGAGACTTAATTTTCTGCAATAAAACTTTAGACAGTAATAACCAACTTCATTAAAATTTCCATATTTCTAAAATCAATAAACTTCACTAGTTAATCTCTAAACTAGTGGAAAGAATTTTGTATTGAGTCATAGTCTTCATGAGTTTTTTTCAACCCTATGAAAAGACTCTAGCCAATCTGTAATATCCTTCAATCTATAATCTTCTCCAATAGGACCTCCTTGGGTCTCTCAATCTCCTTTACATCAAGGTCTATCTTCAAGACCTGAAATCTCCTTCTATTTAAAATTTATTCTTGGAATAGGTGACTCTTCAATCTTCCCTGGTTTTTCCTTCTAGAGGTAAACTTCTTTGCAACTTTAAAATCAATGTAATTCAATACCTTGAAATAGCTCTCCCTCTCTCCTATCAATCTCCCTTGTGGATTTGATACCACTATTAGATTTTGAAGCTATATACTTAATGAAATAACCACAAGTATTAATTATAGGAATATAATAAAATGCAATATAAAGCAATATCAAATGTAACAAAAATAACAATCAATTTAGTATATGAATATGAATGGGATTCACACACTAAATGAGCAAATATGTACAACTCTTTATTGCACTATAATCTGTTACAAGATATCTCTATGAGATTAAAATGATCTCAATAATATAATAGATTTGTAAGCAATGTGAGTGTCACATAACTTAAGGCTACAACATTTATAAATAGTTTTTTACAATGAATCTTGGATGGCTATGACTCTTCCTACCTTGTGACTCTTGGCTCTCTTTTGCACACATATGGAGCTCTATTTTATTTCCACTTGTAATATGAATCTTCACTATATTTTCCTAATTTATGGACACATGTGCACATTTACATTATTGAATATTATTCACACTTGTGCATTTATTACATTTCATAAAGTAAATACTTAACCTAATATAATCATGTATCCATGGTGGTACATTGACATGTACCAAATAATAAAATATATTCCAACACAATGGTGGCTTTAGTGTGCTTCAATTTGTCCTCTTAGCTTGTGGTTAATCCAAGTTATTGCTTGGATAATTCACTCTTTGTTTGCACCTTGATCTTTTAAGTAACTTGTGTATGTTGTACTCTTGTAACTTACACTTTGTTATCCTTTGTGCTATTCTCCTTGATTTAAGTTGGACTTGCAATGGATGTAATGTTTCCTTACATAGGTTCTTTTATGCTACATATTACTTCTCTTATACTACTTGTAGGTATTTTTTCATCATTCCAATGGCATTGGATTTGGTGTCTTTAGACACCTTGAAACTCAACTATTGAGCCCTTTGTTGGTTCTCTTGCTTTACTCCTTTAACTTGATGATATGGTTGCTTTGTTGATAGAATAAGATTGTTTTTGTAGTATATTAAGATACTTTGGATTTTATCCTTTTTTTTCTATGTAGGATAAGATAAATATGGTGCAACAATGTAAATAATTCTACCTTTATTTACACCAAAATTATGAGACCTTATTATTATTTTTTAATATTTCTTACTTCATTGATGAAGCGGCTTCTAGCTCTACTCCTTGGTGGAATATAGAGGTTTGATGTTGCCTTCCTTACTAGACAACTCTCTTCTATAAATACTTTTCTTGGTTAACTTAGAAATAATTAATCCAAGCTCTTTAATAATACAACGAATATACCCTTTTGAATGGCTTTACTTTGCACTAATTTTCCACCTTAACCTAAATACTTAATGCATATTTAATAACTAGTATGATGCAATAGTAATTTTTCCTTATTGCTCCTTTTAATTAACTCTCAATGTATGCAACATTCACTTGAGAGTAATATTTTCTTTTCTTCTAATAGATAATAGTAAGTTGATATTCTTCTTTCTCTTGAAATATATATAATTCCTATTTTTGATGTGTAAGTTTTAATCTTATAAGAAACTATCTTTTGCACTCCCTTAAATACTTTAATATGTAACTTCTCCTTGCAACTTTTAAACTCTAATATGAAGCTTAATGAAACTTAATAATGAACCAAGTAGCTAATATCCAAGTAATGAACCTTTTGCACCAAATTTTCTTACCTTAATGATCTTTGTAGATGATGGAAATCTTCACAATTAGATTCACCTAAATGCTACCCTGTATTAGATGAAATCGTAGCTCTTCCTTGGTGTCCAAAATAGCTATTTATATCACCAATTTGCAGCTTTGAAACCCTCTAACTTTCTTCTCAAAAGTTTAATTTTGTGACTTTAACTATCCTTCATGATGCTCCTTTGAGTTCTATAAATTAGCAGCTAGTAATGATGCCCTTTCGCAGTTAATTTCTTCTTCAAAATGATGTCCTTGAATCTCTCAAATTTGGTAGGAAAGTACTCCAAATCATAAATGAGACTTATCTCCTAGATACTTTCAATTTTCTGCTATAAAATCAGCAAACTCCTTTCTTTGGAATAGCCTTCATGCCTTCAATGTCATCCCCCAAATTTCTTATATTTAGTGGTTTTTCTAACTCCTTTATCCTTCAACTTCCTTGTCAAATTTTTACTTCAATATTTGCCTATCTAATGGCTTTCTTCTCAATATTCTAACTATCTTGAGGTCTTCATTATTCTCCTTCAAATTTTGACAAACTCCTTGCCAAATTCTTCTCCTTTTCAACTTATTTTTGGATGGTGATAATTGTCCCAAAATCTCCTTTATCAGTAACTCCTTCATGCTAGTAAATGTATCCATTGATTTTTCCTCAAAACTCCTTCAATGGCCTTATTTGAAATCTACAATAAGGATTTTTTAGCCTTATCCTTCTTTCTCCTCCTCTATACTTCCTTGAGATCTCTTCTCTTGGGCCTTTAATTTTGTAGCTTCTCTAGTCTTCTCAATGAGATATTTTCTTCAATATTCAACTATGGAAGTTTTGCAATGAGATCACCTTACTAGGATCTCTAAAATTTGTTGCTTCTAAAATATAGAATAGGACTTTTGGTATTCCTTCTCTATATCAATCTTCCAAAAATAGAAGTTCTTCAATGGGACCTATTGTGGTTCTCTTCAACTTCTTGAGTTGTTTTTTCCTCTTCCTTCAATCTGCAATAAGCAATATTCATCTTCAATGGAGATCACCAACCTCAAATCCTGGAATCTTCTCTAAAGTCTCTTCTTCTTCAATCTATAATATGCAATCTTCTATCTTCAATGAAGATCACCAACCTCCAATATGCTCATGGACTCTACTCTAGAGTCTCTTCTTCTTCAATCTTCAATAAGGCTCCTATGGAATTTTTCTCTCTTTTATAATCTTTAGGTATAGAATCTTGCACTGGGACCTTTTCCTTAGGCCTTAAGATATTTGATCTTTCATTTGTTGCTTCAATTATTGGATTGATTCCAAAGAATATATTATTCCTAGCTCTTTGTAGGAAGCTTCCCGACTTTCTTTGAATCTCCTTTTCCTACAACAAAGTATTAGGACTATAATGGATGAAACTCTAAATATAGAGATAATCAATCTTCACTAGTTGATTTGTCAATCTAGTGGAATCAATGTTGAGTCCTAGTCTTCACGAGTGTTTTTGCAATCCTGTGGAAATACTCTAGTCAAATGCAATTTTTAAAATTTTTAAAAATGAGATTTTTGATCTCCTCTCAATCTCTCTTATGACTCTCTATTTTTTTCCTATTGATGTTTCATGGTTTTGATACCACTGTTAGCTTTTGAGGATGTATATTAAAGGAAATGCAATCATAAGATGTAAAATAAGAAAGTTATGATAACTATATGATAATGGCATTATAATATGCAAGAAAACTAGATGATAAAATTTTACAATAAGTCAGTAATATGCCATTAATAAAAGCTCGCAAAAATAGTACAATTCAATATAATGGAGGACATGAACACTCTAAAAAATTTAATGAAGAACTACATTGTATCTACTCACTATTCTCAATCTTGATATCATTCCTCTCACTCTATCTCGCTTTCACTCATTACCTCAAAGGCTTATATATAGGAATATATGTTCCTTGGACTTTACTCTACCCATGACTCTTCATCTACCTATCTTATGACTCATGTACATATGGACTACATGCACATTTACATCATTGTACATTCTAACACTTGTGCATTTATTACATTGCATGAAATAACTACTCAAAACTTACTCTAAGGTAAACTCCTAATCTAGAAATGTACACAAGGTGGTACATTGGCATGCACTAAATAATGTAATATACTCTAATAGTTACAATTAACATTTGATAGATATTGTAGAGAACATAATAATGGGGTTGTATCCATAATATAGATACATTTGACAAAAGGGCTTGCTCCATTTGATTTATGTTTATTCATAGTCATAAATTTGACCCCTTTTTATGAGTGTCCTTAACACTCTACATGGTGTCTGCCTATGAGATTATAATATAGGATTACAATGTAAAATTTATTTCTCCTCATTGCTTTTCCAAAATCATTAGGAAAAATATTTAGGTAAATATCTGGAAGAGCTTATATAGAATATGAGAGTTGCATTAAGCCTATAAAAGGGTTACACTTGACTCAAGGTCTATGGTGACTCGACTTGGGTTAAAGCATAGCCCTAATTTTGACCTCTAAGTGTCCTCATGGTTTTATAATGTTCCCACTCATGGTATTAGAACTTGGGCGTATAGTGTAAAACTCCTTTTAACTTGTAGATTGATCCAAACCCTTTGGGATTAAATATTAATGCTCAATCATAAGATTGGAATACTGGTTTAAGGTGCAAATCATCATTCTCTACCACTTTCTAAAATCTCATGGAAATAAAATCCCCCTTATTAAATAAACATCTAATATGTTTTTTTATTTATTATACTCTTTGAGATGATTTTCTAGATTATTGAAACCTAGGCAAGGATTGTCTCATTTACAATTTTGTTGTAACTATAGAACCTTTATAGTTTTGAAGAAATATTTTTTCCAACTCATTGAAATTTACAACTCAAAAAAATAAAATTAAATAATATATAATCACAATATAGATATGAAAATTTTCCTTAAAGACCAATAAATATCACTAACAAATAACAAATAATATCCAACATATAAGAAAAATTTTGGATAATATGGGATATAAACACCAATCCAAGTTAATTATGATCAAGGTTAAGGAACTAATATAATGGATAATAACAACATACTATTATAGAATCACCTATTAAGGTGTTCATGGGCCCATAGGGTAAAATACAAATGATTACAATACAATGTTGGTTGTGGCCTCAAGTACATATCAACACCACTTGTTTCAACATCCTCCCTTAAGTCAAATAGGGTATATTGAAAAAGACTCTAATAAATCACCCCTCTTAAGGTATTATCTTACACCAAATTTATCCCACAACCATACGAAGGTCACATCTAGCATAACCTTGATCAACATATCTATAGTTTACTCTATTGAAGTGTTAGCTTTTGATACTTAATACTTAATGTAAAAACTACCACAAGGTATAAAATGAGCATGCAATATTAAATATAAGATAATGGCATTATACAAAGCATGTAAAAATCATAAGAAACTTTTGTAACTACTCATAAAACTGCCATTAATGAAATCTCATGAAAATAGTATCTTCATACAAAATGTGGAGATCTCAAATACTCCATGCTCCATACAAGTTCTGCATTGTATCTAACTTGTACTCTACTCTACTCTACATTGCTCTATGACAATGATGAGATAATATCTATATCTCTATGAATTCTCACACAAAGGTCAATATATAATGGGTTGTGACTCTTGGCCTTCCATCTTCATATGACTCTTCACTTTCCTATTCTATGGACTCCTGTGTACATGGACTATAATGCACATTTCTATTATTGAATACTTTGCACATTCTAATATTATTTGTGCATTTATTACATTTTTTTAAATTAAATACTCAAACCCTAATATAAGACACACATTTAATCCAAATATGTACCCAAGGTGGCACATTAACATGTACCAAATAATGTAATATATTCCAACACCCCTTGTATTACATTATTTGTTTATTGAATACTTTAGTCTTCAATATAGTCTTCATCTTGGTTCTGGAACTTGAGCTCTTATTTTTTGTTTTCTTCATTTTTCTCTTTATCTATATCCTGATCAAGTAGATAATTATTATCTTCATTTGGTTTAGTCTTCATTTTTCCTTTCTTGGTTTGATTTATTTTCTTGTTTCTTCATCTTCTTCTTCTTCGTACCTTTACTAATGGTGAATCTTCAATACAATGAGTTAGTACATCATCACAATAGTATTGACCAGAATTCAATACTTCATTGTTAATATGTTTATCTTCCTTTTGTTTCATCCTTTGAAAGATTTCAAAAGTGATTAATGATAGATATATCATCAAACATTCTTCTAAAGTAAGCATAACTATGTTTTGAGCATTCCACCAAGTCTTGAAAAGTACTTCATGAAGATAACCAATTAATGTCATAAAATTTTCTTCTTTTTCTTCTTTGAGAAACAAAGAAAATATTTCTTTTAAACTAGTAGACAAATATTTGTATCCATCAAAAGTATCTATTAAGTTTTGTGAATAAAACTTCAGTTCATGAAATAGTTCTTCATCATTAAATGCATTCTTCACTATTTCATCCATGTTTCTTTTAATTTAATATTTTAAACCTTTGAAATAGAATTCCTTATTCCACCTTAGTCTTTATATGATAGACTAAGAACACTTTTCAAATTTTCAAACAATTATGTTGTAAGCCTTATATCTCCTTATCTTTTTAAATTCTGAATTATAATTTGAATTTGAGTATATGATCAAATTATAACTTTCAATTCTTTAAATCTTGTAGTATATCTTGTTTTCCTAATATTTGTATAATTATAAACCAATAGTCAAATTTCTAGGGAGAATTTATTTCAGCTCCCTAGTATTGTGAATGTAGAATAGCTTTGATAAAATACTGAACTTTCTAAGGTTTCATTTGAGTTGAATCCCTTTTGTCTCCCTAATGTTCAAATTCTAGTCTTCACCTTATTTATCCCTATTTATGAATAGAAAGCTAAACATAATTTTGATGAAATTTCAATTGATAAAATTCTCTATCTTCAAGAACTTTAATTTGGATCCCTTATATCTCATTAATTTGAGCAAGAGATTAATTCCAATGTAGTTTTGCAACTTTCTAACAACTCTATTTTGTGCTTTTTTATATCTTTAAATTTTAATTAATATATATAGTTTCTAAATTTCAACCTATGATGGTGATGAATTTTTTATAACTTCCTAATTAGAAATTTAGAAAATAAGGATATTTGCAAATTTAATATTTTAATTTCTATGTAGAAGTCCTTATTCCTCCAAGTCAAGTGTGTAAATATTTCTATGCTTGAATTCAAGTAAACCAATTCCAAAATATTTCAAATTAAATTAACAAATCATCTAAGGTTATAGTTCATCAATGTAATTCCTTATACCTCCATTCATTTAATTAATCTCAAGCATAATAGATTATCTAAGCTTAACCTTAGTATTGATATTTCTTATACCTCCTTGACCTTTTCTTTTTAAGAAAAAATCCCTTGTGGGGTTGCCTTGGTCTGAGAGACCATGACCAGGGGGTTCTACACCATCAAAGTCACTCGGGAGTCGCACCCATCCCTGCTCACACCAACATTATCAATTGGATTTTGGGTACCCAATTCAACTTTTTGGTAGGGTGGAGATTCAAACTTGGGACCTCCCTTGGAGGATTGCCCTCTCCTTTCCAACTCACCTACAAAACCTGGGTGTACCTCTTGACCTTTATGAAATGCTAATTGATATTATTATTTTATGTACCTTCTTAAATATGGCGTGTTACATATTCAGTTTGCTTCTTTTGTGACTTATTTACTCTGCAACTTGCACTCTATTTTAGGTGTTGTCCACTTTTTAGACTTTAAAGTAAAATGATATCTTTCTTCATGATATTTAATATTTTTCCTTATGTATGACACTCTCTAAGACTTTGATTGTCCTCCTAGTGTTGGTTGGTTTCTTTGACCATCAAATGTGCTACACTCTACTCACTTGCATTACATTATTATCTCAATAATATGCTTGTATGACTTGTCCTTCATGCAAAGAAGACGTTTCACTTTCCTTACATTAGTTGGAGTTACCTTCTACATTGTGACACTTGGTAATGTAACTCTTCACTCTTATGAATATATTTTTTCCTTCCATGCGGTGGTGCTTCTCTTCTATGTAACACCTATTCCTCTTATTTGTAATGCTCCTTTACTCTTCTTTGCTTGGTAACGCACTACTTATCCTCTATGTAGAATATTTTATTTTCTTTGTAATACTCATTTAATCCTCTTTGCTTGGTAACATACAACTTCTCCTCCACACCTGGAAGCAATCTAATTCTTTACTGCAAATACTCCTACTTTTTAGTTCCTCTATACTCAATATCTTATTTCCAATGTAACCACAAATGGTGTTTGGCTTTATCTCAATGGCTCATTGATTTTGGTGTTCTCCACTTCTTTGTAATGGTGCTTGCTCTTGGATTTGGTGGATTCTTGATTTTTGGTGCTCAGACTCTACTCTTCAACATCTCAACTTTTCTTGAGTAACACTTTCTTCTATGGCACTCTATCTTCCTCTCTATCTAAAAATGGTGGCTCTTCTCCACTATGGTAGCTTACTATGGTGGCTCATCCTTCAAGATGGTGGTACTTTTGCTTGTGCTTGGTGGTTCTTCAATTCTTATTAATAGCTCTTCTTCAATGGTTTATCTTCCATGATGGCTTCTCCTTGTTAGCCAATCTTCTACAATTTCTCCTCCTAGACTCTATGCTTGGTGGTTTCATCTTTAGTGACTCCAAGCTTATTAATTTATGCTAAAACCTTTACCTTTTTTGAATAGTATATTACCTCCAATATTTGAAATAAAAAATTGTCTTATTTGTCTTTCAAATGATATTAAGGAGTTGATCTTTTATCTTTTATTATATCTAACTTCTTCTTTCTTTGCTACAAATTTTAATCTGATGTGAATGCTATCTTCTTCAACTTTTGAATACATAAACTTGAGACCTTTCCTTGCTATTTTAGAAACTTGAATATGGTGCTTTTCAAAAACTTAAATAATACTTGGATAAAATACTTTAATAACACCAATTTTCAAACCTTATTTGGCCTCCTTCATAGCTAGCTTTCTTGGTGATTTGATTCACCTTTTTCTGTCTTGAATTTGTGAATTTTGTAGCTCTCCTTTCTACTCTATTGCTGCCTCAAACTTATCAATTTTGCAGCTCTAATTGTTGCCCAAATTTTCTGCCTTTTAGCCTTTAATTTGCTGCCCAAAAATCTGATTTTTGTGGCTTAAATTCTCCTCCAAATTTATTCACTTGAACTCTAAAATTTGAATAGTGCTTCCTCTTGCTATCCAAAATTTTGAAATTTTACGGCTTCAAATGCTGCCAATTCCCAAATCCTCCTCTATCTTAAATATTCAATCTTCCATCTTCCAAATCTATAATGTCTTCAATGGGGCCTCTTTATTAGGTCTCCTCCTTCTCAATCTTCACTAGAGTTGCTTTCTTCTTTCTTCAATCTGCAATCTATAGTTTTTGATATTCTATGGGGACCTCCTTCTTCGGTCTCCTCAATATTCAATGTTTACTCTTTTACTACAACTAGAAACTAATCTCATACAATAAAAATTTGTATAGCAACAATAAAATGCATCTAAATATCTAGATATCTAAAAATTAATAAACTTCACTAGTTATCCTTCAATCTAGTGGAAAGAGATATATGTTGAGTCTTGGTCTTCACAATTTTTCTTGCTGTAGCACCTTAAATTTAACACATTTGCATGAAAACATAAAAAATTATAAAAACATAATATTTGCATTTATTATAGCAAAAATTGTGCTCCATCGACAAGATCATACTATGATCAGAAAAATCGTAGTACGACCTCCAAAATTGTAGCACTATTTTCATCGTACGATCCTTGTGATCATTGTACAATATTGAAAATCGCAATACGATATTTCCCTAAAACAAAAAATTTAAAATTGAAAAATGATAAATTCAGTTTAACGGTTTTTAACCCCGACTATGTAACTGCGTGGAAAATAGGAGATCAGATCTGTTCGGTCTTGCTCAGCTTAGAAGGACTTGCAACAAAATTCAACATCCTCCCTAAAGAACACAAGATTATACTGAAAGGGGGGATGAATAGTATAAGACCACTTTTTACTTTTCTTTTCAATTCAATATTATGTAGTGTATAGATAGTAGTATCAATAGCAATAATCAAAGCAATGCACAAAACACCATACAAAATAGAGACACAAATTTTAATGTGGTTCACCCAATGTGGGCTACCTCCATAGAGAAAATATTTCTTCTAAATATTTCTCAAATAATCCTTTGGGAATCCTTCCCAATTACAATGATTATGGACCTCTATCCAAAGGAGATGCAAATCCCCTAAATCTGGTTTATGGATCTCTTCCATAGGAGAACTCTTTCCCCTTCAACTCTCGCTAGTGATCTTCTAGAAAAATTTGTCTCTTTGTTGCACTGACTGGTGGATCTCTCTCCACTTGAAGACTCCTCACTCAGAATATCTATCTTCAATTGTCCTAGTTTTTGGATCTCTATCCACTAGGCTCTGTCCTTTATACTTTGTCACCTCCAAATCTTTGTCAATAGGTTCACTCAGAACCTTCTCAAATCTTCTAAACAGGTCCACTTAGAATCTACTCAAATCTTCTCAATAGGTCCACTCAGAACCTACTCAAATATTCTCAACAGGTCCTCTTAGAACCTGCTCATATCTGCTCAATTGGTCCACTCAGAACCTGCTCAAATCTGCTCAACAGATCCACTTAGAACCTTCTCAAATTTTCTCAATAGGTTCACTTATAACCTGTCCAAATATACTCAATAGCTCCACTCAAAACCTGCTCAAATCTGCTCAACATGTCCACTCAGAACCTACTCAAATTTGCTTAATAGGTCCACCAGAACTTGTCTAAATCTGCTCAATAGGTCCACTCAGAACCTATCCAAATATAGTCATCAAGCTCACTCAGAACTTGTCCAAATTTTCTAAACAAGTCCTCTCTAGGACTTGATCAAATTTGCATTGCAAGCTTCCACAAAGATTACACAAAATTATTCCATAAGCCTTCTCAAATACTTGCCTCAAATCAGCTTAACAAGTCCACACAAAACTTGTTCAATCTCATAGAATCATAAAGAGAATTGTTAGAGACTCAATATGTTCTACACTCAATGCTTAATAACTTTATCAACTCAATCTCATAGAATCATAAAGATAATTTTTAGAGACTCAATATGTTCTATTCTCAAAACTCAATATCAACTCAAATAAATCTCATAGAAGCATAAATAGAATTTTTAGAGACTCAATATGTTCTATTCTCAAAGTTCAATCTCAACTCAATTCAATCTCATATAAGCATAAAGAGAATTGTTAGAGACTCAATATTTTCTATTCTCAAAGCTCAACCTCAACTCAAACAAATATTATAGAAGCATAAAGATAATTGTTAGAGACTCAATATGTTCTATACTCAAAGCTCAATCTCAACTCAAATCAGAATATAGAATAGTTTGTTTCATGGAACTTGAACAACCACATGCATCCACTTGACTAGGCTTAATCAAATCTACTCAACCAATCACCTCAAGGAACAACCCTTTCTCATAAATCCTAGTCCAAGCATGTATCAACCAACTCAAAATGTTTCCAACAATGCTCAACCACAAATCTCACATAACAATGATACTCATGTTCTTTTCTAACTCAAGTTCAAGTTCTTTGCATAACCAATTGGCTTCAACAAAAATGCTTATAAAACAAATTTTAATCACAACTCTCAATCCAAAAAACCTTTAAGCATTAAAACAACCACTATTGAAAAGGAAACCACAATCAATCCTTTTCTCTCTAATGATATTTTCAGAAATCAATCACCCAATCAAGTAAATGGAGAATATGACCCATACCTTTTTGATGCCAAGGAGTTGTCCACAAAATCTGTCAAACTCAACACACTTTCAAATATTTCCTTTTCAATAACAAAGAGTTAGAGTACTTGAGTAATATCACAACAATAAAAATAATATCCCAATAACACCTTATTACTCCTACTCAATAAAATTCACCATGTCCTCTCATGAAAGAAATAATCCCCTTTGAAAAATAATAATTCAAACTCACTTCTGAACTCCTTTACAAAAATAGAAATATCTTTTTACACACACCTTATTTCTCCTTCTAAGCAAGTTAATCAAATAGCCCTTGAAAATTTCTTTCCAACAATATATAATATGCTACCCTTCCAAAAATAAAACCATCAAAAATATCTCAATTTTCTAGGGCATAGCATAACCCTTATTTCTCCCTTAAGGCTATTTAATAAAAATTAAAATATAAAAATTAACTTGCCTTGCCTATCGGAGGGATTCGATCCCCCAATGTCTTCCTTCCTAATGCCTTAAATGCGGCCAAGACGTCGTTGGGCCACACACCCACACGTTCCTAATAAGGCATGAACTGCATCAACAACCTCACGAAACAACACCTTTCAAAATAATAAAAATGTGCTTCGAGCGCTTTGACCTTACAAGAAACCTCCAAGTGAATCAAACGTGGGACCTCCTATGTCTCACCAAGCCAACACACCGCTAGGCCAAGCTAGCCTATGTGCTCCACAAGTCAAATGTTCCCTGCTTCAACCCTTTCGCAATTCGTAAAGTCTTTTAAAACATGAGCCTTAATTCGCATGCACTCCAAACAAATTAGCAAGGATAAAATTGATTAATATTTTTAGGGCATTATATAATGCCTTTGTCTTCCATGCAATCATGTCGGTGCATCGATTTAATTTGACGTCAGCTTGGTTGATTAATTTATAATATATTTAAATTTAAATTTAAATATTATAAATTAAATTAGACCAACCTTAGGTTTTAGTTTAATTAAACCTTGGAGCCTTGTCTTAATGCACAACCTTGGTGTAATGAATATTATTTATAAAATTTAAATTCCTTGTGAATTTAAATAATTTATAAATAATTATTAAACCTCCTTTTTAACCTTGGCAATAACCCATCTTGAGCTTTTATGAACCAATCGCTTAACTTGTGCTCCTAATAATATTAAAATATTATGGAGCCTTTTTCCTTTCACTTTTGCACTGTTGAAGCTTTTTCTTGTATGATAGTGAGAACCTTGGATGACTTTATTTCTTGCCAAATTCCTTGATATGAGTGATAACTCTATCAGGTGACATCAATGACAACTTTGACTTAGAGGACTCAAAATGTCCAAAAATCTCCCCCTTTGTCATTGATGGCAACCCATATCCTTTTACTAAAACCTTACCTTATTTTTGCTCCCCCTGGCTCAATGCTCTCTCAAATATCAAATATTTCCCCATATAAAATCTCTTCCCCAATATACACAAATCTCTCTGCCTTTGACATCAATGGCAAAGGGTCACCTTTGGGGCATGAAGCTAAGAATGAGCCTCTTAGCTTAGCCCCCTTCCCCACCTCCACATGAGGTGGTTAATTCTGGGGTGGGAGTATTTCTACTCCTCGAAAGCACTGTTCTTTACCTTTATCTTTATCTCTTTTTTTCTGATTTTTTTGAATCCTCTAACTGTTTCTTTTCAAGTCATCATCCATGTTCCTATCATATCTTATGTTCCTGTTTATGTTCTTTTTCTCATCCATGTTCCCATTCTTGTTCCTGTTCTCATCCTTGTTCCTGTTCCTATTTCTGTTCTTGTTCTCATCCTTGTTCCTATTATTATTTTAGCCTCTGTTTCTATTCATATTCATGTTCCTGTTCATATTCATATTCCTGTTCATGCATGTTTCTAGAATATTTTCTCTACACCATCTTGCTATGTGACCATCATTATTGTACTTATAACACTTAATGTTATTATTCCTTGGAGGTGCAATTGTCTTAGGGTTTCTCCTAGTAAAGCCATATCCTCTTCTATCATGAATCTTGCAATTCATTGCCTTGTGACCAAAATCATTACATGAGTAGCAATACCCTTGGAAAAGTTGTCATTTTCCATATTCATGTCTTTTATGTGTCCTGCACTGTTACGCCATGTGCCCAAACCTACGACATGAAAAACATCTTCCATTGAAGCTTCCTTGTCTTGACCTCATTGGTCTCTTGTTCTGATTATTGTTCCATATGTATATTCTCTGTGTATTGTTCCTATATTTTTTGAACTCTTTGATGTCCAAATCATCCTCTGATGTCTCACTCCCACTTACATTGTCTTCTTCTGAAGTTTCTTCTTCTTCAGGACTTGAAGTAAACTCTTCTTCCTTTTTATTTTGAACCTGTTTAGAACCAAGATCTATATTGTTTGTTGCTCTTATTTGTATCTTGACTATTTTATCCACAATATTTGCACTTTTTACATACTTGTATAGATTATTCTTGGAATCCTCTAAATCTTCCTTTAGTAGGGTCACTTCTTGTGTTAAATTTTCACATTCTAAGATCTTTTCTTCTAACTTATCCTTGAACTTGCTTGCTTATCATTTGACTTTCAAGATTAGAGTGTTGCTTTCTTACTTTCTTTACTGTGTCAAGGGCATAGATAAGTTCTCCCTTGAGATCATAACCATTCTCTATTGAATAATCCTCTATTTTTTTACCTTTGTCCATAGCATTTCTTTATTTTGGCTTGTCTTCTATAGGATCACTCAATTCATATTCTAATGCCATTATAATATTTTCATATGGTCTATCAAGTGCATCTTCAAAATCATCATCACTGAAACTATAACCATCCCTTGTGCAATCATCTTCAAGATGTCCAAATCTACCACATCTAAAACACTTGAGAATAACTGGAGTCTTTCTATTAACTTTTTCTCTCTTCAACCATAAATAGGACTTCATATCTATCATTGTCTGAAGAACTAGCATCACTATAATTTGAGTACTTACTTGCATTATCCACATAGTAGCTTTTATTTTACCTTTGGAATAACTTCTTCCCTTGTCTATTTTGTCCATCCTTGCTTTTCTTCTAGTACCTATGTTTTCTGATTCCCTGTACCTATGATCCTATTTTTCTTCATCATTATTGCTCTTTGGCTCTTTGCACTCTGTTGCATAATGTCCATACTTTCCATAGTTAAAACACTTAACAAATCTTAGATCTATGGTTATTTTAAAACCTTTATCTCTTCTGCCATAATTTGCTTCTTCATCACTTGAAGACTCACTGCTTGATTCTGTCTTCTTACCCTTTTTATTTTTGTCCACTTTGAATGCATCTTCTTTCGGAGGAATAGAATCTTTTGTTCTTATCTAAAAAGTAGTAAGAATGCCAAGCAAATAATTCCTTGTCAAATAATCACTATCAATTGATGTTTCTATAGCAGAAACCTTTTCACTATACCTTTTTGGAAGAGTTCACAATATCTTATCACAAGCATTGGATTCATCAATCTTCATTCCAAGACCTTTCATCTCATGTATAAGTTCATCAACCTTGTTGAGATAGTCACGAATATTTTTATCGTTCTGCATTCTTGGGTTCTCAAATTATCCTTTGAGATTTCTAATCTTAACTTTCCTGACACTTTTATCTCCTTCATATATTGTATGTAATAGTTCCCACACATATTTTGTTGTTTTACAATCCATAACCTTCATAGATTCTGATCTACACAACCCTTTTATAATTGCATTCATAGCTCTTAAATTTGTATGCATTAGAATCTTACCTTCCTTATCTATATTAGGATTGGATACTGAATCATATCCAAATTCCACTGCATCCCAAACTTCATTGCCAAGTGCCATCAGGTGAAATCTCATCAACACACACCAATACAAGAAGTCACTTCCATAAAATACTAGTACTGCATTATTGAATGATCCATATTTTTTATCCTTTTGATCCATTGTGTTCTTAGACTACTTTTTCTTCAATCTGTCAAACTCTTCTGAAGGAAACCGCTCTGATACCAATTGAAGAACACAAGCTTATATTGAGAGGGGGAGTGAACAATATAAGACCATTTTTTACTTTTCTTTTCAATTCAATATTATGTAGTTTATAGATAGCAGTATCAATAGCAATAATCAAAGCAATGCACAAAATACCATACACAATAGAGACACATATTTTAACATGGTTCACCCAATTTGGGCTACCTCCATAGAGAAAATATTTCTTCTAAATATTTCTCAAATAATACTTTGGGAATCCTTCCCAATTACAATGTTTATGGACCTCTGTCTAAAGGATATGTTGATCCCATAAATATGGTTTATGGACATCTTCCATAGGATAACTCTTTCCCCTTTAGCTCTAGCTAGTGATCTTCTAAAATACTCTATCTCTCTACTGCACTGATTGGTGGATCTCTCTCCACTTGAAGACTCCTCACTCAGAAGATCTATCTTCAATTGTCTTGGTTGTTGGATCTCTATCCACTAAGACTCTATCCTCTATACTCTATCACCTCCAAAGCTCTATCAATAGATTCACTTAGAACCTTATCAAATCTTCTCAATAGGTCCACTCAAAACCTGCTCAAATCTTCTCAATAGGTCCACTCAGAACCTACTCAAATATGCTCAACAGATCCACTCATAACCTTCTCAAATTTTCTCAATAGGTCCACTCAAAACCTGTCCAAATCTACTCAATAGGTCCACTCAAAACTTTCTCAAATCTTCTTAATAGGTCCACTCAAAACTTGCTCAAATTTTCTCAACAGGCCCACTTAGAACTTGTCTAAATTTGCTCAACAGGTCCACTCAGAACCTGCTCAAATCTACTCAATAGGTCCACTCATAACCTATCCAAATATACTCATCAAGCTCACTCAAAAATTTTCCAAATTTGCTCAACAAGTCCTATATAGGACTTGCTCAAATTTGCATTGCAATCTTCCATAAAGCTTACACAAAATAATTCCACAAGCCTTCTCAAATACTTGCCTCAAATCAGCTTAACAAGTCCACACAAAACTTGTTCAATCTCATAGAATCATAAAGAGAATTGTTAGAGACTCAATATGTTCTACACTCAATGCTTAATCACTTTCTCAACTCAATATCATAGAAGCATAAATAGAATTGTTAGAGACTCAATATGTTCTATTCTCAAAGCTCAATCTCAACTCAAATAAATCTCATATAAGAATAAAGATAATTGTTAGAGACTCAATATGTTCTATTCTCAAAGCTCAATCTCAACTCAATTCAATCTCATATAAGCATAAAGAGAATTGTTAGAGACTCAATATGTTCTATTCTCAAAGCTCAATCTCAACTCAAATCAATCTCATAGAAGCATAAAAATAATTGTTATAGACTCAATATTTTCTATACTCAAAGCTCAATCTCAACTCAAATCAGAATATAGAATAGTTTATTTCATGGAACTTGAACAACCACATGCATCCACTTGACTAGGCTTAATCAACTCTACTCAACCAATCACCTCAAGGAACAACCCTTTCTCATAAATCCTAGTCCAAGCATGTATCAACCAACTCAAAATGTTTCCAACAATGCTCAACCACAAATATCACATAACAATGATACTCATGTTCTTTTCTAACTCAAGTTCAAGTTCTTTGTATAACCAATTGGCTTCAACAACAATTCTTATAAAATAAATTTTAATCACAACTCTCAATACAAAAACCTTGAAGCATTAAACCAACCACTTTCGAAAAGGAAACCACAATCAATCCTTTTCTCTCCAATGATATTTTTAGAAATCAATCACCCAATCAAGTTAATGGAGAATATTGCCCATATATTTTTGATGCCAAGGAGTTGTCCACAAAATCTATCAAACTCAACACATTTTCAAATATTTCCTTTTCAATCACAAAGAGGTTAGAGGACTTGAGTAATATCACAACAATAAAAATAATATCCCAATAACACCTTATTACTCCTACTCAATAAAATTCACCATGTCCTCTCATGAAAGAAATAATTCCCTTTGAAAAAGAATAAATCAAACTCACTTTTGGCCTCCTTTACAAAAATATAAATATCTCTTTACACACACCTTATTTCTCCTTCTAAGTAAGTTAATCAAATAGCCCTTGAAAAATTCTTTCCAATGATATATAATATGCTACCCTTCCAAAAATAAAACCATCAAAAATATCTCAATTTTCTAGGGCATAGCATAACCCTTATTTCTCCCTTAAGGCTATTTAATAAAAATTAAAATATAAAAATTAACTTGCCTTGCCTCTCTGAGGGATTTGATCCCCCAACGTATTCCTTTCCAATGTCTTAACCTTGGCCAAGCCACTTTTGGGCCACGTGCCCACACATGCCTAAGAAGGCATGAACTGCATCAACAACCTCAAAATGTGCTTCGAGCGCTTTGACCTTGTAAGTAACCTTCAAGTGAATCAAACGTGGGACCTCCTTTGTCTCGCAAATCCAATGCACTGCTAAGCCAAGCTAGCCTATGTTCTCCACAAGTCAAACGTTCCCTACTTCAACCCTTTCGCAATTTGTAAAGTCTTTTAAAACACAAGCCTTAATTCGCATGCACTCCAAATGAATTAGCAAGGATAAAATTGATTAATACATTTTAGGGCATTATATATAATGTCTTTGTCTTCCATGCAATCATGTTGGTGCATCGATTTAATTCGATGTCGGCTTGGTTGATTAATTTATAATATATTTAAATTTAAATTTAAATTTAAATATTATAAATTAAATTAGACCAACCTTAGGTTTTAGTTTAATTAAACCTTGGAGCCTTGTCTTAATGCACAACCTTGGTGTAATGAATATTATTTATAAAAATTAAATTCCTTGTGAATTTAAATAATTTATAAATAATTATTAAACCTCCTTTTTAACCTTGGCAATAACCCATCTTGATATTTTATTAACCAATCGTTTAACCTGTGCTTCGAATAATATTAAAATATTATGGAGCCTTTTTCCTTTCACATTTTCACTGTTGAAGCTTTTTCTTGGATGATAGTGACAACCTTGGATGAATTTATTTCTTGCTGAATTTCTTGAAATGAGTGATAACTCTATCAAGTGACATCAATGACAACTATGACTTAGAGGACTCAAAATATCCAACACTCCCTATTCTGGATGCTCCTCTCAGCTTATTTAACCAAACTCCCTAATTCTGAATTTCTCTTGGCTCCTTGCACTTTAGAAAACTTTGCATAATTTTGCATCCTAGCTCTAGTTATTTCATTTGCTTACAGGATTGAAGGACTTTGTTGCATATTAGAGGTTATGATATTGTGATCATAGTATGACTTTGTGTTTTCGAGATATGATCATGCATAGAAGGCTATGATCTCACCTGCATTTGGCTTGGGGGCAACCTCAAGCTTTGGTATGCATATTCTGTTATTTATTTAGTTGATATACATTGTATTTAGCATTCTTTATCACATGAAGCATTAGATTTAATCATTTGCATTCTTAAAGTTCACCTAATTTCATATAATTGCATATTTCATATATTGCAATACATTAATTCATCAATGCATACCATTATAGTTATTTAAGGGTATTCATTTAATCCTAGTTAAGCTTGCAATTATAAGTAAATATCTAGATTTTCTATTTTATATCCTCTATCCATGAATCTGCTATTGTCTGTCAAAATCATATTTTTTTGTCCCTGTTCATAATATGATCTTGCAGATCATAATGCGATCCTGCAGGTTCGTAGTATGATTTTGATCTACTGCATACAATTTGGACTGCATACAAAAAAATCAAAATCTTCATCAAACATTTGGATACAGGTAAGAGTTTAAAACTATTTTTTTTAGTACTACACTGTATTTTGCATTTTTTTCTACTATTTTGCTATCTGCATTTGAATTATAATTACATATAGGTTAAATTAATTACATATTTGCCAAACTTAGGTGTATGCACGATTTGATCAAAACAAACACATCAAAACAAATCCCAAACCTAGGCTCAAAAACTACCACAAAATATTTCCTATTGAACCCAACCCATTCATCAAAAAATTACCATAAGAGGGTATGAATCCAAGTACCTCTCCTCTAAGGTGTAGGCCATCTATTCTCTCATTCCCCTCTAAGGTGCAAATCCATCAGCCTTGAGGAAAGGAGTGCAAGAATTTTTGGGCTACATTATTTGGTGAACCCGATGTGAAACACATAAATACTGTTCTGACTTATAAAACAAAACAAAAAACCAAAAAAATCAAAGTTATTAGTTACACAGTTGCATATTATCATAGATGGTAGATTATAATAGAAGAAGAGCCATTCTAATTAATGTTAGTACATCATTTTCAATCCAAGAAATCTCTTCAATAGTTGGCAGTCCTAACTTAACATCTCAAGAACATTGGAACGAACTTGATAGAAGATTAGATATTATAGAAGCCAAAAAATCTGAACTTAAACAAATCATAAGGTTTGATCTATCTATAATCCTGGATCTTGATAGATTACCCTTTTATAATGATATTAGAATAGCTTGTGAGAGATGGTTAGCAGATAAGAGAGTCATTATTTCCCCAAGCGTATATTCTTTTGAAGACTATATTGAGAATGCAATACTAGTACACAAGTTCTTGTCTCGTGTAAAGGATCAAGAAGTTGTCTTAGAAGATAAAAGAAGATTCAATAGAGTTCCAAAAGTTGTGCTCTATTGTGAATATTGTCATGAGATATACTTTTTTATGTCCTATTATGAAGTTAACTATATCACCATATATCACTTCATAAAGTTCTTGAAAAAAAATTCCAATTTGAAGAACACTATATGAAACCCGGAGAGTTGGAACCTATTAATGATATTCATAGACTTTTTCAAGAAAATTAAGACATAATATCTACACTATAATATTTTCTATTCTGCTTTCTTCATTCTCTGCAACTTAAAACTATAAAAACCCAAAAATAATATTATATTAATTAGGTATATATATAATATATACCCCTAGAATTTGAATGCATATATATAGAACATATATATTTTCAAAAACCTAATCTATCAAAATACCTAGAATTTTAAGGAATGGTAAACAAATAGAAGATGACTTTATGCAAGAACCACATCAGGAAGAGCCTGCTCAGGGTGATCCTAATAGACCAATTGTTGAAGATTATGTAACTTCAGAATTAGAGGAGGAAGACATAAATATAGAAGAAGGATAATACAATATTAAACCTCAAATAGATGAGGAATGTAATCTCATATTTAAATCTACGCAACATTTTACCGAATTCATAAAGAATAACATAGAAGTCATCAATCAAGTAATAGAAACAGAAGGTCAACTTCCCCCCTAGAGATTACTCTACAGAGGTTGCCTTAGAAGCTGCTCTCTGATTGGCTGGAAGACCAATGCCATACATAAAGCATAGTCAAGCTGGCCCATCTCAAAATTTGAATCAAACTCCAACTCAAAATATCAATCAATCAACACCTACAACAAATCTATATCCTCAACAAAAATTACAAACTTCTACTACAAATCAAAAGACTTATATATCATAAAAGGTTAGTAAAATACCAAATCCTAACAATAATCACCAAAAGGTTCAGCATAACACAATTCCATATTATAACACCATTCCTACAAGCAATTTACATAATAGTTTTTCAATTAGAAATCCTTATGTAACACAATCTTATCTTCAAAGACCTAATAATATGATGCAACGGAATCAACTTGTTGGACAACCACATGGTCTTAAAGCTATGGTTAAATAGTTAACTTCTTACCTAGACCAGATAGATCCCTACCGTCCCTCATACAATCATCGAGAGATGTGTATCCAACCCTTGGATCCTATGGTGGTTGCCCAACCATATCCTAAACACTTCCCTATGCCTGTTCTCCCGATATATAAAGGAACTAAAGATCCTATTTAGCATCTTTGTATGTTTAGGATAGCTTGTCATGATATCTCATATGATGACTTGTTGTTGCTAAATATACTCTTGAAAAGTCTTGGAGGTATGGCATTAGAGTGGTACTATCAATTGCCTACAAATTCTTTGAGAAATTTTTAAGAGACAGTAGAAATGTTTGTCCATCAATTTAGTGCTTATATAGATAGGCACGTGACCATTAAGGATTTATACAACTTGAAACAGGGAAAAGATGATAGCTTTGCTAAATTCTTGACTAAGTGGAGATAATTGTTGGGAAAATTGCATTTTGCATTACCTCATCATGATATGTTGGACATTTTTATCAAAAACTTGCAAGAGCAATTATCTTATGAACTGTCTACAGCTACAATAACCACTTTTTATCAAGCTATAGATTTAGCAAGGAGAGTTGAAGATGCTCTCATTAGAAGGGGTCAGTTTAAGAAGAAATATGAAGATAAGTCTTCTAAAAATCAATACAAGAATAAAAACGTGGTAGGTGATGGAGTCACTGACAGTAGAAATACCGCACTTGTCAACACTACAGAAGCCATGAACAATTTTTTATTGAAAATTCCAGATAAACCTCCAAGAGAGGTTACAAATTTAAATCAACCTTTAACCATAATTTTACCTCAACTATTGGAATGAGGTTTAATTTAGTTGCCCAACGTATGATAACTAGATACAACTATAGTTGTATTTAGAGCTGATTTACATTGTAATTTCCATAGAGTTGATGGACATTCAACCAATTCTTGCAAAATATTGAAACATATGATACAAGATTTGATTGATAATAACAAAATATCGATGGAAAGTTTCTCACTGAAATAGAATATTCAAAATAATGCTCAGAATAATACACAACAAAATTGAACTCAGAATGCAAATCAGACCTTGGACAATTTCCAACATCCTTTACCTAAGCATGGTAAAGAAGCAGTAAATCTAGTTGAACATCATAATGTTCCTCATCCAACTAGGTATATGGTAACCATTAGTGGTTTTATACCTAATCAAGATTTAGAAAAACCATTTGGAACTACAGTATCTATAGTCACAAGTAGACCCATGCATAACATACAACTTCCATATCTAGATGATACAGAGAGTGAGATAAAAAGTGATTTGGATGTTACATCCAACAAATCGAATAGCTCTAAATATGAATCAAAGGCTATTCTTCCTATCATAGACTTTATGGTCTTGGGTCACAACACGACCTTCATAATAACAATTACTCTCTAATGAGCAAGCAGTGAATGCTAGACCTCGGCCCATATATTATGGACATGATAATGTTGTAGGTACCATTGGATCTATTACTAGACAACAAGCATAGAATTCTCAAACACAAGATCAAAATCAAAATGATAAATCAGCTCCATTTATATTAAAAGTTCCTATGAAAGGGAATAATACGTCAAGTACACAACCAAAACCTCCTTATGATATTAATGAGAAGCTTGTTAACATTACATAAAGGATTTCTCTCCTAGATATTTTAAGGATTTCTTCTATATATAGAGAATAATTGATGCATACATTGAGTAAAATGATGGTACCACAAGATATACAACCTGAGGCTATTATAAATATTGGTATGCCTCATGAAATAGATTGTATTGATTTTTGATACAGAGATATTCCTCTTCATAGTATGCATAAAGACAATCCTTTATATATTATAGCATTGATCAAAGATGTAGTAGTCAAAAGAGTTTTAATTGTTAATGGTTCATCCCTAAATATTTACACTTTTGATTTCTACCAAATATTTGGATTTAGAAGTGATGAAATGAAGAGAACTGATATGATCATCAAATATTTTCATGATGAGATGCAAGAAACATGTGGATTTATATCAATTTCATTGCAAGTTGGTCCAATAATTTTGGATACAACTGCGTTTGTTGTACATTTCCCTACATCATACAACATACTCTTAGGTCATCCCTGGATCAACGCAATGAGATTTGTAACTTCCACCTTGTGCCAATGTGTTAAATTTGAATTTAAAATTCAATTGGTTACCATTCACGGTGATCCTAGACCATTTGACATGTGTGCTTTGGCAAAACTTAGTGGGATTCAATTTTACCCGCTTTGTCTGCCACTCACCCTAATTTAGTTACATATTCTAAACATGCAAAAATCTCACCTCAACCATAATTATATTCACCTCCATTAATTATATATCCATATTTATCACCTACGTATTTAACACCTCTATATTCAAACCTGCCATCACAACCTACACCTCCATATTCTACACAA
This sequence comes from Wollemia nobilis, assembly GCA_028583015.1. Classification (NCBI taxonomy): domain Eukaryota; kingdom Viridiplantae; phylum Streptophyta; class Pinopsida; order Araucariales; family Araucariaceae; genus Wollemia; species Wollemia nobilis. Next base: position 2,551,761 of record JAQPPZ010003109.1, on the reverse strand, counting down.
TCTACACCTCCATCTAGTTCTACATCCACATCTTCTAAATATACATCAACATCTCTTCCATCTACATCTACACAAATTATAAGTACAACATCTAAAACTATAGAAGACACTCCTTCTACTTCATATTCTCTTACAAATGAATATTTACCTGATTTATCCACAATTCTCACAACATCAGAAGAAGAAAAATTCTCCACGTAATATTCTCTAGTTATAATGCATATATGCCTGGCTTAGATACTTCTATGGTTATACACCATCTAGTAGTGCATCTGGTTGTGAAACCAGTTAAATAAAAACTTAGAAAGATGCATCCCAAAGTTGATTTACTAGTCAAAAGTGAGTTGCAAAAACTTTTAGATGTCATTTTTATCCAAGCCATTAACTATGTTGACTGGATTTCTAATGTTGTTCCAGTAACTAAGAAAGAAGCTACTAAGATCAAAGTTTGTACTGATTTTAGAGACATAAATGATGCATGCCCTAAATATTATTTTCCTCTTCCTAATATGGATCAAATAATTGATTTTATAGCTGGAAGTGGAATGTTATCCCTTATGGATGGCTTTTTAGGATATAATCAAATTATAAGAGCTCCTGAAGACCAACCTAAAATAGCTTTCATCAACCCTTGGGGTATATTTTATTGGAATGTAATACCTTTTGGTTTAAATAACGCAGGCGCAACATATCAGAGAGCTATGACATACATCTTTCATGATATGATGTATGATATTCTACATGATTATGTAGATGACATCATTGCTCGCTCAACTGAAGAGAATTATCACATAAATGATTTAAGAAAAGTACTTGATTGGTTACCTTATCCATTTAAACCCAGCTAAATGTGTATTTACAGTAAAATCTAGGAAATTATTAGGAGTTATTGTTTCTATGCGAGGCATAGAGATAGATCCTTCAAAGATCAAGGTTATCCGTGATATGCCACCTCCTAAAAATATATCAAAATTAAGAAGCTTACAAGGAAAATTACAAGCTATTCATTGCTTCATTGATAAATTGGCAGATAGAACAAAACCTTTTCTTAAATTTCTCAAGAAAAATATTTTCTTTAAATGGGATAAGGAATGTCAAGAAGCTTTTGATAGCATTAAAAAATATATTCTCAACACTCCAGTGCTTGTTCTACCTAGACCAAATTGTCCTTTCATTTTATATATTTTTGCTTTGGAACTTGCACTTGGAGCTATGTTGGCTCAAATCGATGATGACAAGAAAGAATGAGCCACATACTATATAAGTAGAATTTTAATAAGTTGTGAAATGATATATACTCCATTAGAAAATATTTTTCTAGCAGTTGTGTTTTCTACATAGAAATTGCGTCATTATATGCTTAGTCAAAAAACATATGTCATTGTTAAATTTGATCCATTAAAGTACTTAATGAGTAGACCTTACTTATTAGGACGTACAACTAAGTGGTTCTGGCTCTTAGTGAGTTTGAACTCACATTTATTGGCTAAAAATCCATAAAATTCCAAGTTATAGTTGATCAGTTAGTTGTTGCACGTTTAGAATCTACTCATCCCCTCACCATTGAGTTCCCTAACGAATGTCTTAATCTAGAGGAAGATCATTCTTAAACATGGTCTTTATATTTTGATGGATCTTGATGCATGAGTGGTGCTGGTGTAGGTATTATTTTAATATCTCCTTAAAAGCACCTCATACCTTTATATTTCAAATTGCAATTTGTTTGCACTAATAATACTGCTGAATATGAGGCTCTAATTCTTGGATTACAAGCTGCCCTAGCATTAAAAATAAAAAAATATTAGTTTTCTTCAATTCTCAGCTTGTGATAAATCAAATCAATGACATTTATCAAACGCGAGATGAGAAACTTCACCCTTATAAATCTTATGTCCTTCAATTAATATCATTATTTTAAAAATTCAAATTATAAGCTATTCCTAGAACTAGTAATCATGTTGTTGATGCTATGGCTGCAATTGCTTCCCTATTGCCTTTGGAGTTGGATGACAAATATGCTACTAGCATTATTCATCGACTCCAAGAACCCACTTCTGCTAAGTCATGTCTAGAACCATTAGATGTGTTTTTAATCAATGAAACTACTCCTGAGCCTTGGTATATAGATATCTTCAACTTTCTTGAGAGAGGAACCTTCCCTGAAGGGCTAGATAGAAACCAACGTAGGCTATTATGTAATCGAGTTGTTTGTTTCATAATTTTTGGTAATACTTTATATAGAATATCTTTTGAGGGCATATTTTTAAGATGTCTTAACCTAGAAGAGTCTAAGAAGGCATTAAGTGAAGCCCATGATGGATCTTTTGGAGGACACTTTAGTAGTAGTGTCATTTCTAAGAAGCTCCTTAGGATAGGATATTTTTGGCCTACCATGGAAAAGGATGCCAATGATTATGTGCATCATTGCGACAAGTGTCAAAAGCATGCTAACCTTGTCCATGCTCCTTCTCAAGAACTCCAAGCCATATCATCTCCTTGGCCCTTTTCCAAATGGGGTCTAGACATTATTGGTAAAATAAATCATGTTTTATCTGATGGTCATAAACTCATAATAACTACAACTGAGTATTTTACGAAGTAGGTAGAAGCTATACCTTTAGCTTCTTGCATAGGAGCTAAAGTTTCCAAATTCATTCTTAATCAAATCATTTGTAGATTTGGAATCCCATAAAATCTTATTTTAGACAATGGAACTTGTTTTAAGAACAACGATGTTAAAAATTATGTCAAAAATATAAAATTCAACATCATTGGTCTACTCCCTATTATCCAGAAAGTAATGGCCAATATGAAGCATCTAATAAAACTCTTATTAAAATCCTTAAAATATTGGTTAATAAAATAGGTTGACTAGCATATACAATTATATCTTGCCTTGTAGGCTTACCGAACTAGTATTCGTACTCCACTGGAACTTCACCTTTTGTTTTGGTTTATGGTGCCGAAGCAGTTTTTCCATTTGAATTAGAAGTTTCTTCTTTAGGTATTCTACTTCAAGATGTCAAATTAGGAGATGAATATCGCGCTGGCAGGTTGAGTCAATTGGAACTTCTAGACAAAAAATGCATTCATGCTTTAGAGCACCTTCATGCCTATCAAGACAAACTTAAAAGAGCATATTCAAAGAAATTTTGTAATCGATATTTTGAAATTGGTGATCTAGTCTTAAAATAAAATCAGAAAAATACTAATGCAAGAAAATATCTTAAAGAAAAATTCCAACCAAATTGGCTTCGACCATTTATCATCACTGCTAAATTTGGATCAGGTGCATATAGATTGGCTACCTTGTATGGAAAAGATCTCAAATAACCCATGAATATTATGCATCTGAAAAGATATTATGCATAAAATCAAAAATCTCATCACTGTACATAGTTGTAAATAATTTTCTCATGCATTTCAATATATTATCAAAAACAACCAAAAAATTACAATATATATATATCCAAAGCATTATTTTTTTTGGTAGATTGATTGTATTAACTGTGGATTTTTATAGAGGATCCCAAAACCTTATGTACAAAAATTGGGTTGAGCCCATTCTGTCCTTACAGGCCTCAAGGGCTAGGATCAAACAAACTTGCAAAATATAACTAAACCTGATTCAAAATTGCCCACAAGGCTTATAAAGGGGCCTCTTTGAGAGAGGATCGGCGGAAAAAAACCAATCTGAAGAAAACTAAAATGGAAGCAACATAAAACCATGGGAAAAACAAGAAAAAATCACAAGGAAGGAAGCCCCGGATCCTCCACTACTTTGGATCATCCTGGTCATCCTTAACGTTCTGCTCCTTGATCCTGGTCAGCATCTTGATCCTCGGTAGTACTCCCCACTCCACCCAATGATACTATCATAAACCTTTTTGGAATGTGGTCCACACCAAACCCACCTCAAGAGGATGATGTCAAGACAAAAAAACAATGGGGCACATGGCATGAGCTAGAAGCCACCTTCGAGTGCCTTCCCTTTATGCTTATGTGTCTTCATGAGGAAACTCTGATCTAGCCATCTTCTCCACCTCATCCGGAAAGGACGACCTCCATACTACCAACACAAAGGTCAAAAGACCTTTATTAGCCATGTAATATACTAGCATGTTACCCTCCTAGTAGATGTGATTGATTTGGGCATCGGTCCATCTAGATAGGAGGATCCTTGCCTTAGAGACAATATTGAAAACTTTCTATGAAGGATATTTGACATTCGATAGATACCTTATGATATTCAAAGAGTCACCTTCGATGACCAAAGGGCGAGGATCCTCTAAGAGGAGCTAGAGCCCTCTGAGGACACCCTTGGCCTCTGCACTGTGATTAGATTGGATACCTAGGTTATTGCAGAAGGTGAGGACAATCCTCCCCCTATGATCTCTGACCATCCCTCTTACAACTGCTGGTCCTGGGTCACCACGAGCAGCGCCATCAAAGTTCAACTTAAGCCAACCCTCTCGAGGGTTTCTCCATTTGACCTTGATCCTAGGAAAAAAGATGTTAGGGTGGTCTGGATCCTCCTTGAGGTTCATCCTTTTGAAGACATTTTTCTCCGATCGGATCCTAGGAGGGACTAGGAGTGTATTTTGAATTTTCTACTACAAAGGCAAGAGCTTTGAAGGTTGTGGAAGGGGGGTCTCTTGGAGGATTACTGAATACTCTTACATTCCTCTACAGTAAAATCTACCAAAGGATGTGATGGAAGGACGCATCAAAAAGAAACCGAAGCTTAGGATTTCTAAACAGGTTTGGCCATTGAGCAAAGGCTTCCTTGATTATCTTGGGAGGTCTCCATGGGACCTAAAAGGAGGATAGGATCACGTCAAACACCATGGTGGTGAATGGTAAGTGAAGGAAGAGATGATCTATGGATTCACAATCTACCATGCACAAATAATACCTACTAGGGAAGGAAAACCCTCTTTTGTGAAGGTTGTCCATGGTTAGAGCTTTATTCTAAAAAACAATCCAAGAAAAGAATTTACCTTCGGGATCACTCCTTTCCACCAGACTATCTACCATGGGAAATCCCCCTCAACCTCCTTGGAAAGGATCTCGTAGGCTATCCTAATCGAGAAGATGCTAGTGTCAGTGCCTTTCTAGATCATCTTGTTGGGTCTTTTAGCAGTTAGGATGGTAATGCCCTAGAGGATCTTATCTAGAGAGGATACTTTAGCTTCATGATCGATGGTCAGGATGTTCCACTGAGGGCAGCCATCCTCCCTCACAATGTAGTCTTTTGCCTTCTACTGGGATTTTGGGTCCACCAAGGATTTGAGGAGGGAAAGTTTAGACTTTTGAGATAGAGGATCTTCTTCGGCCCATTTATCCTTCCAAAAGTTGCTTGTCTTCCCATCTCCTAAAATCCATCAGACTTCTTTACTGAGTAGCTTCCTATCTTGGAGGACTGCTTTCTAGAAAGTGGATCCGCTATAGGGGGCCTCAGCATCCAAGAAGGAGTAGTTGACAAGGTATTTCTTCTTGATGATTTTGACCCACTCCACAGGCTCGTTGGTCAGGATCCTCCAAGCATGCTTGGCCATGAGGGCTAGGTTCATTAGACTAGTTCTCCTTAGCCCAATCCCACCTTGATCTTTGCTTCTACACACCTTGTCCCATGCCACCAAAGGGATCCTAGATTTACCTTCATTCCCAGACCATAGAAAGTTCCTCTAAATCTGTTCGATCTTGTAGTGGACAAACATTGGGAGGCTAAAGACTGATATGAAGTAGGTCGAGATCCCTTGGAGGTAAGCTTTGGTGAGGGTAACCTTGCCTACCTAGGATAGAAACTTACATTTCCAAGAGGTCAGTTTCCTGTGAATTCGCTCCACCACCATATTCCACATGCTATCCTTGGCCCTATCATTGTAGAAGAGGGGGGTATGAGGTAGGTGGTAGGGAGGGATTCGATTTTTCATCCCAATATTTTGGAAATTTGGATCTGCCACCCTTGGGGAGCATTCAAGAATAAAATATTGCTCTTGGTGTAGTTTATTTTTTGGCCCATAGCTCGCTCGTAAAGGGAGAGGATCCTCTTTATGTGTATGGCCTAGACCACAGAGTTGATAGTATACAAGAGGGTGTCATCCACAAACTATTGGTGGGTGACTGCTTCCACTCTAGAGGTGGGAATGATGCCTAAAATCCTCTATCTCTAGAGTCTCTCCTTGAGGGTTCTACCCAGAACCTCTTCCAGGATGATGAAGAGAATGGGGGACAAGGGGTCTCCTTACCTGATCCTTCTGGAACTCTGGAAGTAGCCTACGGGGGACCCATTGATTAGGATAGAGAAGTAAGGAGCAGATATGTAGCTTTGGACAAGGTCAATCCAAGAGGGAGGGAAACGAAACTTTAGGAGAACAGCGCAGAGGAAACCCCTATCCACCCTGTCGAAGGCTTTGTTCATGTCAAGCCTGAGAAAGAGGATAGACTTATTAGATAAGGACGTAGAGTGGAGAGTCTCATGGATATAAATGACACCATAAAGGATGTTTCTACCTTTCAAAGAGTTGCATTGGCAAGGGTCAATGAGCAAGGGCAAGGTGGGATTTAGCCTATTAGCTAAGACTTTGATCAAGATCTTGTAGAAAAAATTGCAAAGGTTGATGGGTCTATAGTTTGATAAGGTCCTTTAGGTAGAGGTTTTAAAAATAATAGCTAAGAAGGTGGTGTTCATAGTGTGTTGGATGGATCCATAGGCTTGGATCTCATGAATGGTGTCACAAACATCATTCCCCACAACCTCCCACATGGTCTAAAAAAAGTGAGGAGGAAACCCATTTGGACCCGGGGTTTTGTCATGTTGCATAGAAAACAAGGCCTCCTTGATCTCAAAATAAGAAAAAGGATCCAAGAGCCTGAGGCTGGCCTCCTGGGATACCAGAGAGGGGATTTTTTGCAAAAGATCTCTTTAGGACTATAAGTCACTTTTAGGGGAGGATCCCAGCAAATCCTAAAAGAAGCCCACCACTTCAATTCTTATATTAGCAATGTCCTTGGTAGCCACACCATCACTTCACCAAATTTCCTTGATTTTGTTGCAACATTTATGCCAGAGGGTAGAAGCATGAAAAAACCTGATGTTGGAGTCTCCTTCCTTCAACCATAGATCTCTAGATTTCTGTCTCCAGAAGGTCTCTTCCCTGGACAGGATAGTGTGAAAGTCTTCTAGGAGGATTATCTCTTCATTTCTATCAGATTCATTGAATACACCTGCCTCCAACCTTATTTCCAAGTTTTTGAGGCTTTTGGATATGGCTTTCATGGATTCAAAGATGTTGTCGAAGACCTCCTTATTCTAGATCTTGAGATTTTCTTTGATAGATTTAAGCTTCAGGGGTAGGAATTTTGAGGTGGATCCTTTTGCCTCCAACTTCCACCATCCCACTACATGCACTCTAAAATATTTATGATGGGTCCACATGGATTCGAACCTAAAGGGTGTTTTGAAACTAGGTCCTTCACCTGATTTAAGAAGGTTGGGGTTGTGGTCTGATCCGATCCTAGGAAGAGCTAGGAGGGTCACATCCCCCAAGAATGGAATAGCCTCCTAGGAGATAAAGAACATATCTATCTTGACCTGGATAAGCCCACTCCCTATTCTCCTGTTGCTCCAGGTAAAAGAGGAACCTTTGAGCTCTATGTCAGCTAGCTCGTTGGTGTTGATAAAATCTTTGAAGTCTTCTATGCTTCTAGAACCAATATCAAATCCTCCCTTTTTTTGAAAGGATGTAAAGGGAAGTTGAAGTCCCCCCCTATTATCTATGGGAGGGCATTGAAATTCCTTCACATATGGATGATGGTCTTCCACATCTCAGCCCTCTCAATGACTGAGTTGGGGGTGTAGATGTTGGTGAAAGCACGAGATTCCGAAAGTTGAAAAGAAACACTAAAGCTATGCAATGCAAAACGAAATGTAACGCTTTAATCCTAGAAATTTGAAATGCATGAAATAGGGAAAAGAGACGAATTGAGACGAAATGAAAGAAGTATAGAAAGCACAACCCTTTTTATTTATACTCTCTCAATATCGGTTACAAAGACGTCTCCCGCCTTTTTAGGGGCTAGGAGCGTTAACATGTTTTGGTTACAATGGTGACTAGTGATCCTCCTTCCGCGTGCCCACATGTAAAATGGATGGGCCAAAGTGTCACCGCCGCTGGTGTGAATGAATCCTTGATCCTTGCTGCTCCTCCTGCATTCAAAGAAACAACAAAATCGTTAGTAGCACCTGTGGCAAAGATGAAGCGTTTGTTCTCTAAAAACAATGAAGGATGCATGCATGAAACTGAATAAAAGGATAAGTGAACTGAATCAAAATAGTCCACAAATTTCACAGAAACAAAGGAACATTACCAGAGGGCCACTGCCATCAGAATAGTTCAAAAATTCGCCACCGATTTGAATTCGCTCTTGGGCGGGACGAATTCGACTATAATTCGTCCCTGGGTAGGACGAATTCGTCTGCGACAAAGCGCCGAAGTGATACTGCCCAAAATGTCGCGTCTAGGGGGCTCCAAAAGACCTACAAACTTAGGGGTTAGCTAATTGGGGGCATTTTGGGAAGACCCAGATGGTCAGATTTCCCCAATTTGGCCTCCATCAATGGGAATTTGACGTTGCTACCTGCAAGTTAGTGAGGACAACAAAAGCGATAAAACATGATAAGATTTGATCAAAGCATTATGAAATCAGAATTACAAGCTATTTAAGCAGCATAATATGGAATGCAAAATAAAAAAATGACAAAAAGAACAATCTACCATGAATTCCCAATCGTTCTTAAAAAAGAAGATTAGGCTCGCAGCAGTGCGGGGTGCCCGGGCGGGCCGCCCACCGTTGGAACCTGATTTCGGCACCAATCCACTTGGGATGGGCCCAAAATCTCTTGTAATGGGTTTTCGGCGAATTGGTAGATCAATGTGGTCAAGTTTCGGGTTTTGGATCCGGATTCACACTTCCAATAACCACCCAATGACCTCCCTTGCGAAAGAGATCAAGGATGTGGAAGAGGTGAATCAAAAGGTAAAGTGTGGTATTTAATTTGGTAGCACTTCGTTGCTTAAAATGCTTCCAACCTATCCTCTTTTGGGTGAGAAAGTTCACCATTTTATAGACCCAGGGGGTCTCTTTGGATGGGCATGCATGGGCGCCATGTGGCAGTCATGCCTTCCCATGAGGGAGGAAAGTCCTCCCTGACTTGGGCTTCCATGATTGCCCTTGTGACAGTCCTCTAACGTTCAATCTGCCCACCTACACGCGCATGCAAGGCAGGAGGCATTAATTGACTGTCCTCGGCTGCCATTTGGCGCAATTTCTCTTTTTTCCCGTTGAACCTGGAATTCGTCCTACCCAGGAATGAATTCAGAATTCATCCCTGGGTGGGGCGAATCCCATTTTGAATTCGTCCCAGGGTGGGACGGATTTGGAGCAGGGTTCCTGAAGGTGCCAAATTGCTTTCTGACCTTCCAAAATTGCTGTAAAAGTGGTTAGGACCACTGTTTAACCTCTGAGGGCTGCCCTGGGGGCTATGTGTGTCAAAGCGATCAGTGTTTGCAGTCACATAATCGGATTGGTGCTGTTTTGGTGTCTACAGATGCCCCTTTTTGGGATGCGCTGTGCATGGCACAGCGTCGAGAAAAAATAGATAACCAAAGCACTAATGATTAGGGTTTCTTGGTAACCTAACCAAATTTTGATGCCCCAAGCATGGAAAGGGCATGCATTCTTGAATCCTTGCTTCTGACGAGCGAAGGCACTCAATTCAAGTGTTAACCTTTTTCGGTGAGGTGTTACTTGACCTTGGACATTGATCAGTCATGAATAGGCAAAGGGCGCAACCTTTTGTCTATGAGAACCTTGAGTTCATGATTCATGAAATGCCAAGTGATTTGATCAGATTGTGATTATTGCTTGTTTACTGCCCCAAGCAGGAGCGTAATTGTCTTTGTCAATGATTCTTTGAATGCATGCCATTTTCCTTAATTGGGTGTGTGTTTGTTGATTGGTGACTAAGTGTGACTACCCCCTCAAGCGACGAATCGATGAGGGAATGACCTTCGTGAGAAAAGCGACGAGTCGCTTGACCCAAGATGACTTGTGCAAGGGTGCCCTTAGATGGTTTAGCATTAAGCATGTGCAGTTTTTCGACATTTAGACCTATTTTTGGTGGGTGGTAACCCTTTTTGCGATGCTTTTTGGAGCTGAAATTGGCAAAAATCCGTCCTCCCGTGGAGCGGTCCGGCTATGGTAGCCTTCTTAGGGAGTAGGATAGTGACAATTTGTGACCCCAACGTCTATTTTGGATGCCTGGAATGTCAAGTGCGAAGGCACCTTCGTTTGGCAATGTTATTAGCTATTTTTGGGTGGGTTTTGACCTTTTATGTTTTTGGGGATGAAATTTTAAAATTGTCTTTGGAGGGTGTATGGTAGTTCTTAGGGAATAGGATAGCGAGGATTTGTGAGAATGTATTTTGCATGCCCGTAATGTCAAGTGCCAAAGCACTCTCATCAGGCAAGTTTATTAGCTGTTTTGGTGCATTTTTATTCAATTTTTGTTGTTTTTTTTTTTTTTTAGGTCAAAGGACCAGTTATTGTAGCCTGCGAGAATTTTTGATGATATATATAGATGAATTTATTTTTTTGATGATTCAATTTTATGTATGATGAGTTCTGAGTATGGATGATTCACTAGCCATGACTGTACTTTATCTTACAAAACTTTTGAACAAGGTATGAATCGGACTTGTCTTTGACCAAGCTATTTCACATCCCTGTGTGTGCAATTGAGTTCATTTATGTGGTATTTGTCGGGATACCGCCGAGTGCCGGATAGGCTGTCAACCAAACCTGTACCGAGGATCACCTAATTAGCTCCACTAACTCCTTTGTTGTATTTAGTCAGATTAATCTGCGGTGCTATCTAGGATACCATAAGCTAGCTCATCCACATGCAAACATTGATCTATACACGAGTTAATGTGACAGATATATCGTCATGCGGGAGGTTTACCGCCAATGACCGATAGGCTATCCACCAAACCGGTACTGAGGTTTGCCTCATGACCTGTCGAAATGCTGAGAGTTCCAGGGATTCAAGTTCGACTCCCTTCTTTTCTTCAATTGTATTGGGATACTTGCTCGTTGTAGTGATAAAAATCACTGTTTATTTTTATATATTTTTCTTTTGAGCAAGGGATTGGAATTTTGAGTGATAAGAATCACTATTGTATGTGCCTTTTGATGTATGCACTCTGGTGGTGATGTCAAATTTTTGGAGTTTTGACTTTTTGCAAAATTTTGATGTTTGCAACTTTTTGAGAACTTGGGATTCTTGGGGAATTGGGTAGGGAAGATGCTTGTCCTTTTGCCAACTCTCAACATTCTTGGGGTCATTCGCATAGGGGGATGAGCAAGATAACCGTTTCGCTTATGGTGACCTGGATTACTATGCAGGTTTCATCTTTCGTTCACACAACTTGGGAATTTTTTATGTGTTTTAATTTGTGTTGGGATGCTACGTAACAAGGTGTGATCCAAGTAGAACTCTACCTTCATAAAATCTGTCTGACTTGGTACAGTACGTGGCTAGAAAGAAAAATGACGACTGAAAGACGAAAACTCTTGATACATTAGAAGACCACTGACTCTAGTGTGGTAAAAAGCAGTGAATGGCATTTTTTTGTTTGTTTTATAAAATGGAAAAATGTGGAACAAGATGGACTAGCAGAGTAATTACAGTCTATGGTGCCTTTGACCTGTACGACCACAAATATGCAATGTATGGGTGCGATGCTTAATGCAGCTACATATTTTTGTATTTTTGATGGATTGATTTTTGTGAATATGAAGATGAGATGCGAGAAGAGCTCTTTATTGATGAATTTGAGCATGCCTAGAAATGAGATGCAAATTTTTTTGTTGTTTTTGATGATTTTATTGTTTTTGAATTTTCTTATTTTTGACCAAGCGATTGTGGGAATCCTTGGAGCATTTTGGGATTGACCAAGCGATTATAGGAATCCTTGGAGCATTTTGGGATTGACCAAGCGATTATAGGAATCCTTGGAGCATTTTGGGATTGACCAAGCGATTATAGGAATCCTTGGAGCATTTTGGGATATGGCTCTCTTAGATATGGAATGGTCACAAATGACTGATGTTCAAGGGTTCTGTTTCCTTGATTCCATCAAGAGAGGCTAGCCGGTACGTCCCGGGTCCTATTTTGCTATCAATGACATATGGACCTAACCAATTTGCCGTGAACTTGTCCCTTAGGTGGGACGACAAACTAGAGTTCTGTTGGTTTTCCTTCAAGACCAAATCACCAACCCGAAAGTCCCTCAGGTGAACTTTCATGTTGTAAGCTTTCTTAAGTCGCTCTTGATAGATACGTAAATGCTCGAGAGCATTAACGCATCGTTCATCAAGCAACGTAAGCTGGTCTAACCGGGCCTGCCATGCAGCGTCATCATCGATGAACTCTTGCATTGATATGCACAGGGAAGGAATTTCCAACTCGAGAGGCATGACTGCCTCGGAGCCATACACGAGCGAAAACGGAGTTGCCCCAGTGGGCGTCCGAATGCTAGTGCGATAAGCCCACAGGGCAAGTGGGATTTGGATGTGCCAATCCTTATGACTGTCTCGGACCGTCTTTTTAAGGATGGCAACTAGCATTTTGTTTGACGCCTCTGCTTGCCCATTTGCCTACGGATAATAGGGTGTCGAAAAACTATGCTGAATTTTGTACTTTGTGGTCAAAGCACGCACGTCTTTGTTCTTGAATGGCGTCCCATTATCCGAGACTATTTTGGATGGAATACCAAAATGACATATGATGTTATGCAAAATGAACTCCACAATGCGGGGTCCTGTCGTAGAGGTAAGCGAAACTGCTTCCACCCACTTGGTGAAATACTCTGTGGCCATTATGATAAACGTGTGACGGCCTGACGATGCAGGGGAGATCTTTCCAATTAGATCGAAGCCCCACTACAAAAATGGCCAAGCGGACTGGATCGTCTGCAAGGCCTGGGAAGGTACGTGCATCAAATTGGCATGATGTTGACACTTCACGCACTTCCCGACATATGCGCAACAATCTCGCTCTAAAGATGGCCAATAATAGCCCATGCGAAGAATGCGCTTTGCGATGGCCATACCACTGAAGTGGCCACCACATGTACCATCGTGCGCTTGGGTGACTGCCCAAGTGGACTCTTGCTGGTCCAAGCAATGAAGGAGGATTCCTTCATAGCTGTGATGGTACAAAATGTCTCCTATCAAGACATACTTAGCCGCTTTCTACTTGAATGCTCGTTTTGCGGCATGCGTCAATCCAAGCGGGAGATTACCTAACTTGAGGTAGTCTCTAATGGGTAAATACTAGTCCTGTTGATCGAAAGCCTCGACGGTATGAACAACCAATCCCTCTTGAAGTTCATCCCTAGCAAACGCTGAGCGGGAGAGAACTTGTAAGAATAGCATTGTGTTGCTATTAATGGGAGTAGGGGAGAACAAGGACCCCCAGTTGGCATGTTTCAGATGATCGTGGATTCGAGAGAACTTATCCGAGGATGGTTCAATCTGGATCATGTGGATTCCTAGCATCAAGTCAGAGCTTGCACGCTCCATCATGGATTGCGATAGGGTTTTGACTTGAATGGTTGTCATATCACCGAAAAGGTCTTGCGGGATTAGTGACCCCAAGGAGGCCATTGTGTCCGCAAAATGATTCGATGATCGAGGGAGTGCCTCGATGTCATACCACTCAAGTTTTGCCAGGAATTTGTCCACAAGGGCTTTATAAGCCTGTAGAACTGGGCATTTGCATTGGAATACCCCTTTGACTTGATTGACAATTAACAACGAATCACCAAAGATGTTCAGTCGTTTGATGTTCATGGTGATTGTTGTCTGAAGACCTATGAGCAAGGCTTCATACTCGCATTATTGTTGGTGCATGGGAAATTTAATTTAAATGACAGGGGCATTGGAGCACCCTACGGTGTGAAGAATACTATTCCCACGCCACCACCTTGCTCACATTTAGAACCATCAAAAAATAGGGTTATGTCAGCCTGTGACTCAGGCTCATCAAAATCTGGCGATTCTGAGACATGGAAGACCCCATCATCGGGTAGTTCTATGACTAGAGGCTGATCGTCTTCGAGAGGAGCCTCTGCTAGTTGATCGGCTATGACCTGTCCTTTGATGGATTTCTGTCCAATAAACTCTATGTCAAATTCCATCAACAACATGATCCATTTCGTCGTGCGACTACTATGATAAGTATGACTCATCATGTATCACAATGGATTCTCCTTAGACACAACATACGTAGTGTTGCTCAGCATGTAGTGGCATAGCTTTTTGGTAGCAAACACCACTGCCAAGCAGAGTTTCTCGACGTATGCATAGTTAAGTTCATAACTGACCAGGGTGCGGCTAAGATAGTAAGTAGCCTGTTCTTTGTGAAGTTCATTCTTCTGGGCTAGCATGGCGCCCAGTGCCACCTCAGTAGCTGAGATGTATAAGTAGAATGACACTCCTGGTCTAGGTGGTGCCAATACTGGCGGTGAAGCCAAGTATCATTTGATGTCATCAAAGGCTGATTGGCACTCGTCATCCCAGTGAAATGCTACCCCCTTGTGCAATAATTTGTTCATGGGTCGGCACTTGTCAGATAGCTGCGCTATGAAGCGCTTAATTGACGCGACCTTTCCTTGCAGACTTCTGAGTTGCTTAATGGTAGTTGGGGGAACCATTTCAAGGATTGCCTTGACTTTGTTTGGGTCCACCTCGATGCCTCGCTTTGAGACTATGAAACCCAAGAGTTTTCCAGATGTGATGCCAAATACGCACTTCTTGGGATTCAGTCTGACTTTATGCTCCATGAGGCGATCGAGGATCTTGCTTAAGTCATCGAGATGATCTAGGCGCAAAAGAGACTTGGCCAACAAATCATCCATGTAATCTTCCAAAGTTTTATGCATGTAATCATGGAAGATGTACGTCATGGCACGTTGGTAGGTGGCGCCAGCATTTTTAAGGCCAAAGGGCATGACCTTATAACAAAATGTCCCCCAAGGCATTGTGAACGCCATTTTTAGTTGGTCCTCGGGATTGATACGAATCTGATTGTATCCCGAGAAACCATCCATGAGGGATAGCATTTCATGACCTATTGTAGCGTCTACCAACGCGTCGATGCTTGGCAAGGGGAAATCATCCTTAGGACTCGCTTTGTTTAGATCTCAAAAATTAGTGCATATGCGAATCCTCCCATCGAGCTTTTTGATGGGCACCATGTTGGACAGCCATGGCGGATAATCCACGCAGATGACAAACTATGCATCCAACAACTTTTGCAATTCATCTTTGACCATCAAGGCCACTGTTGGGTGCATCTTACGTAGTTTTTGCTTAACTGGCTTGATTTTCGGATCAAGCGTTAGATTATGCGTGACTAGCTATGGATCTAGCCCCGGCATGTCTCTGTATGACCATGCAAAAACCTCCTTCTTCTCTTTGAGAAGGGCAATGTAGTCGGCTTGCTCTTCAGGGGATAAGCTTACCCCTAGCTTGATAATCTATGGATTCATTGGATCTAAGCCGATGTCTACGTCAGTCGTCTCCTCGACCGACATGTGGGATCCATCCTCCAACTGATGTGGAGTTGGGATCAAATGGATATCATTAGCTGAGTTTAAATCTGCGTTGGGAACCTCGGGTTCCTCTTCAGCATGAAAGATATCCTGAGTTGTCCCTGGGGTAAAATGAGGCATTTTATCGAAATGCCAGTACTCTGATGGGGATGGAGGTGAATTGACGTGATCCCAGTCAATGGCATCTATGTCTAGATGCAAGGACCATGCTGGATCGGCCGGATTGTGGATGGGTGCGGTCAAGTCAATGGAGATCATGTGGATGAAATGATTTTGGTCTCCATTACCGTGGGTGTGATGACTCAAACATTCTGGATGTTCTCTATGTTCTGGATCTGGTTCTATAGGTACTGGCATGAATGGATCGGCCCTATGTGCTAATAGGAGGATAGGGTCTACCCTCGACACTGATATCACCCTAGGGTCTCGGAGTGGAAGGTGCTCTTCGTGTACCCAGAGCAACGGATCCAACACTTGATCCCACCCTGCTGGGTCTACGTACCACTCGTGCCCTGGCACTATGCCCATCTATGCAAATATGTCATTAATCTCCAAGGGGTGTCGTTGTTGCATTTGTTGCATTTGTTGCATTTGTCGCATGTGGTTGAGATAGGCCATCTCAGTTTCATCTTCCGAATCACTGTCGGAGATCCAAAAACCTTCATTGGCTCCAACAATTGCTTGCGACATATGAGTCTCATCTTGTTCAAGCAAATTAATCTGGTCCCATTGCGGTTGTTCCACGCTCCATGGGGGGACCTGATTCTCTTGACGCGGCACTGGCTCGATTGGAGCCTCTAGAGGGAACAGAGTCAAAAATATCTCTTGATAGTTATTCATGGGAATCTCTCGTGAGTGATCACTATCGGATTCGAAGGGATCATATGACACTGGTTCATATTCTGATTCATCCTCCGAAGATCCTTCTGGACACTGTTTATACTTTCCTTGAAAGTGAGTTCCCGAAATTTCGCCTCTCTCTAGCAAAGGAGAAGGGTTATTGATGTTAACAAGGGTGGTTGTTGACCATGGGAGGTAATCTCCCAATGTATATGTTGTGTTTGGGTTGGCATAAGGATCTGATGCCAATCCACCCTTGTTGCCTATTCCTAGGCCTTGCATGTTTTCCACCAAGATGTCCAAGGGCAGGGGGTGGTTGAACCCTACTCCCGACTTGTCATAAGGCATTTGGTATCTTGGTTGGCAAAGGACACGCACTCCTTGCTCATACCTACCTAGCCCGTATCCATGCCAATTGCATTGGCCAAGATATCTCAGAGCGAAGTCCGGGTTAGATAGATAGTTGACATCTTCTACAAAAGGCTCTTCGTCCTCGTCCTTTTGCATGCATGGCTCAACACCATGGTCAAGGCCCCCATACACAAAATTGGTCTAGTTCGGTGGGTAGCCTAAAGGAACAATTGTCCCGATGGGGAGGCGAGGTCTCCCCATGTCTTGCACTGACTCTAGCGTGGTCGTTGCTACGACATTCCGCACTAGATACTCCCCCAGGCCCGTACTGGCCATTTCAATAGTAATTGTTGGCGATTGAGAGGGAGGGAACGGAAGCCCTTCCTGAGTCCATTCCATGTTGGGTGGACTAGGAGCCTCAACTTCCATTGTGCTAGGTATCTCTTCGGTTGAGATGGTTGATATTGTTGGCCGCGCCTCTTCTAGGGGTTGAGCCTCTTCCAGGATTTGCTTCCCTTTGTCCTTCTGTTTAGCCATGATAGGTGGCATTGGTGGTGAAGGAGCTGACGATGAAGATGCACCTGGCTGGGGTTTTGATGGATTAGTCACCAGTGGTGCTTGCGGCATCGGACCTTGTCTAGATGGATTTAACTAAAAATCCAAGTGCGTCGATGGGAGGGTCGATTGCGGCATCAACTGCACCGCATTGCAATATTTGAAGGGTTCTAAGTCCATCGAGACTACATGTACTTCCCCTTCAAATGCATACTTCAAACATTGGTGAGCTATCGAAGGGACACACTTCATGTCCCTGATCCATGGCCGCCCTAGCAATATGTTGTATGCCATCTCGCCTTCCAAAATATGGCACAATGTAGGTATCATCTTTTGTCCTACCTGAATGGGTAGAACAATTGTGCCAACTGTCGAGCATATCGCATCATTGAATGCTCGTAGTGTGTAAGTGGAAGCCATGATGTGAGAGGTTGGCAACTTCAGATGTTTCAATGCTATCGTAGTAATGATGTTACTGGATGAGCCAGTGTCTATCAACACCCTCTTATACGGGATCCCGTTGACCCGTGCGATAATGTGCAGGGGTGGATCTGCCATGTCATCAGATACTGATTTAACTTCATCTTCTCGAAAGGTAATGACTGGCTTCGTGCATCGTTTTACATGTCCCACGAAGTTATTGAAGGAATTCGCTTCGTGGGGCTGCAACTCGATGGCTTTCAAAATCTCCATGAGAGCCTCCCGATGGGGCGTTGATTGTTGTATAAGCTCATATATGGATAGCCTAGCCGACGTGGTCCACAAACTCTACGTGAGTTTGGTCTGTATCGTGGCCTCGGGTCTAGGCGGAGGTAACTGCATAGGGTGTTGTTGAGGTTGTGACATCGATGGAACCTCTCTTGTGGCTGCCTCGGGGCAACTCCTGGGTATTTCTTGTTCCTAGTCACTATGCTTATCATTCCCACATACCCTTGCATGGGGAAATGTTGTTGCACCTCATTGACCTGAAGGGGTTTTGCCTGTGCCTCATGGGCAGGCAAGGGGTCCTTGAAAACCCCCATCTGCTGGTTGTTTGGCGCTATGGGGTTGTCCACTACCAATGTTTTATTGTCAATCAGGTCTTGTATCAATCCTTTGAACTTCCAACATGCGTTCAGGTCATGTCCCCTTCGCCTGTGGAACCTACAATACAAGTCCTCTCTGTATCCCTTAGGCTTGGGAGCGTTAGGATCTATGGTTTGAATCTCTGGAAGGGTGATCAAGTTCACCGTTGACAAGCGGTCAAATAGGGAGTCCCTAGACTCCGTATAAGGGGTGTACTGTCGCTTAGGGTGACGCTACTAATTTTGCTCCTATTTTTTATTTTCTCTTTCATAATTGTTAGGAGGCACTACCTGATAATTAGCCTTTTGAGGTTGTATTTCTTGTGCAGGCTTAGGGACATTTATAGCAACTTGATTAACCATAGCGGGTTTTTGTTGCGTAGTCCCTATCTTTGTGTTCTTGTTCCACTCTTTCTTTTTAGGTTTGGCAATTTTGCCATCCTGTATTTTGATCTCTTCGATAATTCTGGCTTGCGCCAGAGCTTCTTCTAAGGTGGCATATTGTTGCAGCTGCAATAGCATAGAGATCGATCTCAAACAACTTCGTGAGAACATTTGTGTAAGGTCGAACATAGGGGGAAGGTAGGGTAGCTTAGAAAGCAGAGTCCTCCACCGATTCCCGTAGGCCGCCATGGTCTCCTCCTCATATTGCCTGAGGCTGGCCAGGTCACTCAGTGACGCCTTCTTCTTGGTGTTGAAGGCGAAGCGTTCAAGGAACGCATCCACTAATTGATCCAAGTTATTGATGTTGTGCTTCGGCAACTGGGTGAACCAATCCGAGGTAGGGCCCACGAATGTGGTTATAAATGTCCTTAGCAATAGTGCATCATTATCCTGAATGCCAAAGCATTGGCTCAGGAATCTTGTCACATGCTCTTGGGCATCCTCTTCACCCTTAAAGACTGCCAACTGAGGCAACTTGAAGTGTTCGGGGTAAGGAGGTGCAGGCACTGATGGATGCACAGGGTGACTACGGAGTTGGCGTAACATGGGCTTTTGGGGCCCATAAGCTTTGGTTTCCATAGACTCCAAATGCTCTAACAACGCTTTGTATGCATCGAAAGATTTAATCTCTTCCTCTTTAGTTTGCTCCCGTTGTGGGTTGTGGGAGACTTGAGGCCTATGGGGGGTGGCCGGATAGCAACCCCTCCACCTTGGTAGGGCATTTCAGCCCGCTCTACTTCTTGTTCATACTCCTCGTAAACTTCTTGAGGAGTCTCTGGGCGAGACCTATGACCCTGAGTGGGTCCCCGCGGAGGGTACCCATCGTTGTTTCGGGGAGTGGCCTCCCTCTCAGGTCTATGGGGTCTCGGAGGCAAAACTTGACGAGGTCACGGAGACCTATCCCACACCAAGGGATTATGCCTCTCATATGGTTCTACTCTTTGGGTGTGAGGGGTTGGAACCCTCTCAGGTAGGTTATAAAGCAGCTCGTCTATTTGGCGCTGAATGCGCTCCTTGCTAAGGTGGTATAGATGCTCTAGCTGCTGCTGATCTTGCTCAAGCCGCGTGATTTGGGCTTGGCGGGCGGCATGTCTAGCGACTTCCAGGTCAATTTGGTCCACCATCTTGGGCCTAGGAGGCCTGAATGCCTCTCCTATGCATTTGCCTCGGTCGTGATGATCCGAGATCTCAATGGGTTGCTTCCCTCTGTCGAGGTTGGCGGCATTTACCCGAGGCTCTGGCCTCAGTGGGTGACCATGGTATCTAGCAGGTGTGAAAGCGCAAGGCTCCCATGCTATATATTGCTCTCGAGGAATGTGATGGTCTTCCTCGTACTCCCTTTCGTAGGTGTGAAAGGGGTGGGCGGAGTTAGCTCGCCCTGTTTGGAGAGCCCTGTGCTCTGGGTTTTGTCTATTGGTTCTAACAATGATGGGAGGCAAAGGAGAGATGCCATAGTCATGTGGCCTCTCCTCATGGACACTATGCCTCTCTAGCACTTCATCACGTGGTGGCCACTCATATCTAGCTTCTAAGGGAGCTCTTCTATCTACGTTGAGTGCCACATGTAAAGATTCTTCCCGAAAGGGGCTGTGATGAACGGGCGTGTCCCCTAGAGGGGTGTCCCTATAATTCCACCTTGACATGGAATGATGTGGACTCTCTTGTGGGTCAGACCGCCAAGGCGGTATGGCCAAGTCCTTAGGGCTAAAGCGGAGGCGACTTGTGCCCGCTCCTTGTACACTTTTCATAGCTTCTGCCCTTGATTGGGCTTGGCTACGGGTGTACACCATGGTGGTGCTCTTCTACAAGCTAAGCAGATTTTTATCTCTTTTATGATTTTTTATGCTACACTTAAACAGAAAAGAACACACACATACACAAATGGTGATTATCTCGTTTAAAGGTTGAAAGTGTGTCCTAAAACTGGTTTAGTGTGTTTTGTTGTTGTTTTTGAGGTTTTTGTAAAGAACATTTAAATGCAAAATGAAGGCTCATATGACTCCCATAAATGGTCGCCCCTTCGATATACCATTGCCAGACCGATATACCAACCTCTCTATATACCCGCCCTTACGTGAGGGAAACTATAGGTACGTGAGAGCAGATGGTACATGGAACATAGGCGGTATGAAAGGGGGATTGCCCTGTTTATGACACCTACCATAGAAGACTTATCCTCGCATGTTGGGAATCACCCCAACGACACTCGGTCAGCTTTCATCAGGATTTACGTCTAACAACAGTGACAATCGGGGTAAATGGATGCAAAATTCAAGCCAAGGTGGTGATGAACCCACCGTTGGTCTTGATCAAGGGTCGGGGTCTTACGACCAGCTCCTTGGTTTAAAAATGCCACGTGATGTGTGTGTGGTTTATTTTAATTTGCAAAAAATGAAATAGGCAAACAAAAAGGAAACTTTCCCTAAGCCATACAAAAACTGAAAATCAAAAAACAGAAAACAAAAATTTGATAGAAGCTTGTTAAAAACCCCTACCTCTTCTCTGCCCAAAAGGATGTTTCTGATTCTCGGCCTTGAAACTGCATAGACAAAAATTCATCTCTAGGTGAGACGAATACTAGAACAGAATTCGTCCCAAGCTGAGACGAATTCGAATTCGTCTCGGGGTTAGACGAATTCCAGTACTGTATTCGCCACAGGCAGGAACGAATAATAATCGAGTTCAAAAAATGGTACCTGTAAGCAAGAAAACACAAATTTTGATCAGTTTCTTGATCTCAAAAATTAGGGGACAGAGTCCCACCGTGATCGCCACTGAAAGCACGAGATTTCGGAAGTTGAAAAGAAACACTAAAGCTATGCAATGCAAAACGAAATGTAACGCTTTAATCCTAGAAATTTGAAATGCATGAAATAGGGAAAAGAGACGAATTGAGACGAAATGAAAGAAGTATAGAAAGCACAACCCTTTTTATTTATACTCTCTCAATATCGGTTACAAAGACGTCTCCCGCCTTTTCAGGGGCTAGGAGCGTTAACATGTTTTGGTTACAATGGTGACTAGTGATCCTCCTTCCGCGTGCCCACATGCAAAATGGACGGGCCAAAGTGTCGCCACCGCTGGTGTGAATGAATCCTTGATCCTTGCTGCTCCTCCTGCATTCAAAGAAACAACAAAATCATTAGTAGCACCTGTGGCAAAGATGAAACGTTTGTTCTCTAAAAAACAATGAAGGATGCATGCATGAAACTGAATAAAAGGATAAGTGAACTGAATCAAAATAGTCTACAAATTTCACAGAAACAAAGGAACATTACCAGAGGGCCACTGCCATCAAAACAGTCAAAAAATTCGCCACCGATTTGAATTCACTCCTGGGCGGGACGAATTCGACTGTAATTCATCCCGGGGTAGGACGAATTCGCCTGCAACAAAGCGCCGAAGTGATACTGCCCAAAATGTCGCATCTAGGGGGCTCCAAAAGACCTACAAACTTGGGGTTAGCTAATTGGAGGCATTTTGGGAAGACCCAGATGGTCAGATTTCCCCAATTTGGCCTCCATCAATGGGAATTTGACGCTGCTACCTGCAAGTTAGTGAGGACAACAAAAGCGATAAAACATGATAAGATTTGATCAAAGCATTATGAAATCAGAATTACAAGCTATTTAAGCAACATAATATGGAATGCAAAATAAAAAAATGACAAAAAGAACAATCTGCCATGAATTCCCAATCGTTCTTAAAAAAGAAGATTAGGCTCGCAGCAGTGCGAGGTGCCCGGTGGGCCGCCCACCGTTGGAACCTGATTTCGGCACCAATCCACTTGGGATGGGCCCAAAATCTCTTGTAATGGGTTGTCGGTGAATTGGTAGATCAATGTGGTCAAGTGTCGGGTTTTGGATCCGGATTCACACTTCCAATAACCACCCAATGACCTCCCTTGCGAAAGAGATCAAGGATGTGGAAGAGGTGAATCAAAGGTAAAGCGTGGTATCAATTTGGCAGCACTTCGTTGCTTGAAAATGCTTCCAACCTATCCTCTTTTGGGTGAGAAAGTTCACCATTTTATAGACCCAAGGGGTCTCTTTGGATGGGCATGCATGGGCGCCATGTGGCAGTCATGCCTTCCCATGAGGGAGGAAAGTCCTCCCTGACTTGGGCTTCCATGACTGCCCTTGTGACAGTCCTCTAACGTTCAATCTGCCCACCTACACGTGCATGCAAGGCAGGAGGCATTAATTGACTGTCCTTGGCTACCACTTGGCACAATTTTTCTTTTTGCCCGTTGAACCTGGAATTCGTCCTACCCAGAGACGAATTCAGAATTCATCCCTGGGTGGGGCGAATCCCATTTTGAATTCATCCCAGGGTGGGACGGATTTGGAGCAAAGTGTCTGAAGGTGCCAAATTGCTTTCTGACCTTCCAAAATTGCTGTAAAAGTGGTTAGGACCACTGTTTAACCTCTGAGGGCTGCCCTGGGGGCTATGTGTGTCAAAGCGATCAGTGTTTGCAGTCACATAATCGGATTGGTGCTGTTTTGGTGTCTACAGTAGACAGGATCCATGACTGATTACCTATCTTAGAATGAAAGAGGATATTGAGAATCTTGTTGGATGAAGAAATCAGACTTCCTTCTACAAGGTTCGAGTCCCATAATACCATGAGCCCACCTGAAGATCCTTGAGCTGGACTGAACAGAAGCTCTACTTTGGCCCAGATAGCTTTTGTTGCTTTTTTAGTATACCACATCAACGTTGGTCTCTTGGAGGATAAGGATAGAGAGATTTGATCATTTTTTAAGGTCTGTAGCCATCATATGCTTGCCTGCTTCGATCAGTCCTCTCACATTCCATGAGAGAACCTTTATCTTGATGATTTAGAGGTTTTCTTGCCTCCCTTCACCATCTAGAAGGGGGGTTTGGTTCCTTGTGCTTCATCCCACTGAGTGTCCAAATCATCCAAAAATAGCAACAATTGGGTCCCATTCACCACATCCTCTACTATTTATTTGTCTCTCTGATATTTTCCAAGAGGTCTTCCTCTTTTCCTCTCATTGCCAAAATCCATCGATTATTTCCTACTTCTGGTGTTCCTAGGGCTGACCCTTCCTGATAGGGAGGATCCCATTTTTTCATGATGATGAGAAGGAAACTCTCCCTTTTCTCGATGGGGTGAGGTTTTCTTATTACCTAGCAAATAATCTTCCATGAGGGATTGTAGGGAGTTAGTGATGGGAGAGATTTGTACCTGGGAATTCGGTTCCTCTGCTTCACCTTGGGGTGGAAGTATTGAACCCACCTCTCAGTGCTCCTTTTCCTTAAGGGAGTTTCCTCCTTGCTACAAACCTTGCTTCGACTACTTGACATACCCATCATGTTCCTCCTCTTGAGCTTGTTGTCTGCTTGAGTCAAGTTTGGGCTTTGTCGAGAGTTGGTCAATGGGATCCTCTCGCATTAGGGTTGGGGCCCCCCTTTGGCCTCCTTTGTTTGGGGGTCCTTGTCTTTCTTCTTTGATCCGTCCTGTTGACCTTCTATTTCCAGGTGCACTGATTCATCCCTTTTGGATCCCCTCCGACCTCTGTTCGCCTCACTGGTATTTTTGCCTCCTGTCGACAGGACAAAACCTTTCCCGCATTTCACCGCATGTATCCTCTCGATGGATCCTCCTTTGCTCTCCTTCATTGTTCCCATCTAAAGCATTATTAGATCATTATCTCTACATATATTATCTACTAAGATTTTAATTTATATTTTAATTTACTTCAAATAAATTCACAAGTTATCTCGAACTACACACTAAAATTCACATATTTAATAAATTTTTATTTCATTTTTTTTATTATAAATCTCTCTTGTACCAAAGACCACTATGACTTCATTAAATAATTTTGAGTTTTGAGAATGATATGCTACTTTTCGAACCAAGAACACACTTTCACATCTTAAAATGATTTGTTGAAAATTCAGAAGTGATACTACATAGTAAGTCTTAATACCTTAAGAAAAATGTTTCCCTTGCTATCCTATCATGTGCATGGTCTAGAATACTGAGAAATTGGAAAAAGGACAAGCTCCTCCCTACCCAAATAAATCCCTTGCTCTACATCTAATCTGAGAAAGTATCCCAAAAATAAAATAAAAGAAAAAAAATAAAATCAAGAAAAATGTTCCATTACAAAGCAATAAAATCCCCTTGTTCAAAAAATGACAAGAAATCCCTACCCTATAAATGTGAAGAAAAGAAGGGGGTATTGAACTTGAATCCCTAGAATTTCTGTTATTAGAAAATCATGAGGTAAATCCCATAATAGGTGATTTGTGCCCAACTTTCTTGACATTGGGTAATTCCTTTCACATGGCGATATGTCTGTTACATTAGTAACCATTTCTTTTGTACAGACCAATGTTCGCATTTGGATTAGCTAGTTTTGATAATTTGATTTACATAGTAGTTCAGTACCAATGCATGTACAAAATCATGGTCAAATAAACATTTCATTTGCATACACATTGGTTCATTTAAGTTTGCTTTATCATTAACTCACTTAAAATTGGTAAATTAACCTCACTAAAGCACACACATTTGTTACTTGAGATATTTTGTATCATCATGACAATCAAAACAAATAATGAATTCACCATTTCACACACTGGTTCTAGATAAATTTGAATTTTTCTTTGAAATAAGTTAAAATATTTCTTTGGAATTTTGTTAGATAATTAATTTCAATCCTTTGCTTTAGTTCTTGCAAATTATTTTATCATCATAGCACAATAATTTATCTCAAATAATTGTTGAGCAAGGTGCAGCAACAGTATTATTATTTTTGTCAACACAGTCAGATAGATCTGTTGATGCAGTGGACAGGAAGTTCAAAAGCTATTCAAATGCGTAAGACAGGAGTTCAAAGGTTATTTAGAGTATGTACAGTGATTTTCCAAGAAGACTGAAGTGGCCCATATGCAAAAGATCAAAGAAAAAAGACAAAAAAAGTGTCGCGATATCGCGACATATACAGTAGGTAAGAAAAACTGTCACGATTTCACATATTGGAAGAGAGAGAAAAAGCAGGAAAAATTGTCATGATTTTGTGACATGTTGGAAGAGAAAAATGCAAGTGGAAAAACTATCACGATTTCATGACATGTTGGAAGAGAAAGAGAAAGCAGGAAAAAGTGTCACGATTTCGTGACAAGTTCGAAGAAAGAGAACAAGTAAGAAAAGTGTCACAATTTCGTGACATGTCGCATTTTCGTGACTAAAATAGGAGAGAGAAAGTAAGTTTGAAAAGTGTCATGATATCGCGACATGTGGCATTTTCAAGACAAAAGAAAGAGAGGAAGCGTACGAAAGCAGAACTATCACAATTTTGTGACAAAAGCAGAAAGCAAGACTTCAAAAGTAGAAGTTTCATGATTTCATGACAAAAGAAAAGAAGTAAAGTACGAAAGCAAAAGTGTTGTGATTTCATGACAAAATCAGAGAAGAAGACTTCGAAGGCATAAGTGTCATGATTTCACGACAAAAGCAAAGAAGTAAAGTATAGAAGTAGAAGTGTCACAATTTTGAGACAAAAGCAAAGAAGAAGACTTCAAAGGCAGAAGTGTCACGATTTCGTGACAAAAGCAAAGAAGCTAAGTATGGAAGTAGAAGTGTCGCAATTTTGCAACAAAAGCTAAGTTGAAGACTACGGAGGTAGAAGTGTCATGATATCATGACAAAAGCAAAGTCGAAGTCTATGGAAGCAAAAGTGTCGCGATATCACGACAAAAGAAAAGACAAAGTCTACAAAGGCAAAAATGTCACGATATCATGACAAAATAATAGAGAAAGCGTACGGAGGTGAAAGTGTCATGATATCGCGACATGTTATATTTTCACTACAATAGCAAAAAAAGAAGCTACAGAGACAGAAATGTCACAATTTCGTGACAAGTAGTAAATGCGCAAGTCAAGAAGGAGAACCCGACTGAAATGAGAAGTATGACAGTGGATCGACATCACTACGGCATTTACAAGGGCAGTTACAGAGTGATTTCATACTACTGAAATACGAAGAGTGATCAAAAGTTAGTATGGTAGTTATAGGGTCTGTCCAGAATGAAATCATCAAGTGATGGATAAATCGAACATCTTCTTGAGTTGAAGCTGACGAAGACCGATGAAAATCGACTAAAATTAGGGTTTATAGTTTTTATGAAATTTGACTAAGATTAGGATTTACAGTCGACTAAGATTAGGGTTTTCATCATAAAAAATATTGTTATAAAAGGAGGGTTGTTTGGAGAATTGAATAGAAGGTGGAATGTGTGTGAAATACGATCGTTGTGTGCAGAGAGCAAGTCATGTCGAATCGTGCTAAGTATGAAATTTACAAAGAGAGTAAAGTGTACAAAAGGGATAAGATAATCATGAAGTTTGATTGTAACGAAGCAGAGTGTGTGAAGTGATTACATAGAGAGAGCAGAGTGCGTAGAGAACGCAAAGGTGAAGAAGACCAGTTAGGGTCTTGCAAAAGCAAAGGTATCTTACTGTCAATCTTCTAGTTTTAGAATTGAAGTCCAAGTTGGTGCTTGGCATCAACGGTTGGTGCTCCTTCCAGTTGGTGCTCATAAATTAGGGTTTGGTGCTCCTTTCTATTGGTGTAGATAAATCAGGGGTTGGTGCTCCTTCCAAAGGGTGCTGGTAAATTGATTGTAAAGTTGGTGCTTTGCAAAGGCTGGATTTAGATGGTAGTCCAAGAAGTCAATTTTTGAAGAGTAGCCACATTGGTGAACCTCGTTAAATATTGTGTTGTGTGATGCTCGTTTGTTATACTTATTGTATCTAGTAATAAGTTTTAATTGCTATTGTATTAAGAGCTATAAATTTAAGTTTATAGAGCTACACTGATTCACCCCCCCATCTTAGTGTCATTGTAAGACTAACAATTGGTATCAGAGCCAAGTTCTTGTACAAGCTTAACCGACTAGGGTGATCTTAGAAGTAACACAATGGCAAGTGGTGAAGGCTTCTTATCAAACAAAGCACCATTGTTTGAAGGATCTAATTACGCATTCTGGAGAATCAAGATGCAGACATATCTCTGTGCTTTGGGATACGACATCTGAGATTCAGTAGTTAGTGGATACACAATACCCATCACTCCTCCAAAAGAGGTTGACAAAAAGAAACTATTTGAAAATAACTCAAAAGCAAAGAATGCTATCATGTGCGGATTAGCAGACAGTGAACTAGTAAAGATCATGAGCTGTAAAATGGCAAAATAAATATGGAACAAACTGAGTATTCATGAAGGAGATGATAATATCAAGGAGGCCAAGTTATAGACACATCAAGCTCAGTTTGAAGCATTAAAGATGAATGACGATGAAAATATTGAGGCATATATGTTGAGAGTTAATGGAATCATTAATGCGATCAGAGAACTCAACAAGGATATCGAAGACTCTACCATCATGAAAAAGGTATTAAGATCTCTTCCTCAAAGGTTTGATTCTAAAGTCTCTACGATAGAAGAAGCTAAAAATCTAAATTATTTTAGTATAGATGAGATGTATGGTTCTTTGACTGCATATGAGATGAGGATAGGAAGATCTAAACCCACAGACAGAGAAGCAGATTTTAAAGCCCTTAAAAATAAAAACACAAAACAAGAGTCCGAGGAAGAAGAGACATCAGATGAAATGGAAGCAAACTTTGTTAGAAAACTAAAAATGGGAAAAGGAAAATACAAAGGAAAGCTACCATTTAAATGTTTCAACTGTGGAGGCATTGGGCACATTGCAACTAAATATCCACTTAATGAGAAGAACAAAAATGATGAAGTATCACACCAAGAAAGAAGTGACTGGAAGAAAAAAATGAATTTCAGAAAAGGCAACTTCAAGAAGAAAAGTTTCATCTCCAGGAATGACAGTTCATCAGAAGACAGCTCCGGTGAGTATTTTGAATAGGAAACAGGTGAAGCTCTTTTCATGGCATTTGAAGAAGTAAAATCAAAAAAGGAAGGAGTGAACTCTGAAGTATGTGGTGAAAACCCTGAGGCTGAAGTAGATCTAGAAGGTGAGTTGATCTCTGCACTTGAAGAGTGGAAAATAGAGAGGAAAAAGAATAAGAAAATTTCAAAAAATCTTGAGGATGCAAATGAAATCATAACCAATTTGAAAGTATAGACAGAAGAATACAAGAAAATATCTGAAGATCTTGAAGTACAAATTACCATGAAAATAGATTATTGCTGCAAAATAGAAGAAGAGAATGTTGGTTTACGGATGCAGATAGAAGAGATGAATCACAAAATTAGTTGTTATCACAAATGTGAAGAAAGTTTTATGAAGCTGTATAAGATTATAAATGACCAAAGGCCTACAGGCATCAAATTTGGTCTGGGTTTCGTCGAAGGAGAATCATCAAATGGATCAAAGGCCAGAAATGTAGAATCCATAAAGAATAAATATAAGAAATAGGTTTATCAAGGAAAAATGTCTCATGCAAAAGAAAGCAATAATGCCAGGCACGAAAGGAGAATTGACAATGATGGATTCACCAATGTCACACATCAAAGAAGAAGACCTATGGCTCCTACGGCAACATGGCAAAGACCATCACCCAGGTTCAATTATCCCTTTTTTGGTTTCTATTTTAAATGCAATGGCTATGGACATAAAATCTTAGACTGTAAATATAATGTAAGACTAAGGAATTTCACCAGTAGAAATATTTTTTCTCTTCTGATGAATTATACAGTAGAATGTTATAACGGTCATAATTTTGGGCACATTGCAAGAAACTATAGAAGTACATTTGCATCAAATCAGTTTTAGGAAAGAAAATTTCAACCAAGTAAGATGAGACAAAATAGAAAACTTCTTGAAAAACATGCACAAGCTATTGATAATGGAAAGACAAAACAAGAGCCCAAAACTACTATTAAAACAGAGTGGAAAGAAAAAGAGTGACTTAAGGAAGAAAAGGAATCCTTAATTGTACAAATAGCATTTAAAGCATAGAATAAATATGTACCATGGATACTTGATAGTGGATGCTCCAATCATATGATAGGTGACAAATAGAAATTTGAGAAGTTATAGAAATATGAAGGTGGTTCAGTAAAGTTTGGAAATAATGATGGAGCTAAGATAGTTGGCAAAGGTTCAGTTAAAATTAGTGACAGAAAAATTAAGTCAAAATAATTCTTGTTTGTGGATGGTTTGAAACATAACTTTTTGAGCGTAAGTCAAATTTTTGATAAAGGTCATGAAGTAGTTTTTAAGAAGCAGGGTTGTGAAGTCAAAAAAAAAAACAGTGGAAAATTGATTGCAACTGGATCAAGGACATCTGGAAACCTGTACACGCTCTCAGATACTTGTAAGGAGCTTATTTTATTGGACAGAAGAAGAAAATTGGTTGTGGCACAAGAGACTCGATCATATCAGCTTTGATAATCTAGTAAAAATCAACTCAAAAAGGGTAGTGAGAGATATTCCCACCATCAAAAAACCTACAAACAACATTTGTGCTTCATGCCAAAAGGGGAAGCAAACTAGAGTCACATTCAAAACAAAATAGTACTACACAAGCAAACCTTTGGAACTAATACACACTGATTTATGTGGACCCATGAGAACACAAAGCATAAATGGTGACAAATATTTTATGTTGTGCATTGATGACTATTCCAGAATGACATGGATATTTTTCTTGAAGCATAAATCAGAAGATTTTGAAATGTTCAAGACTTTCAAAAACCAAGTTGAGAATGAAACAGGAAATATGATCAAATTTTTAAGATCATATAGAAGAGGAGAATTCATTTCAATGGAGTTTATAGAGTACTATGAAAAATACGGTATTAGGAGACAGTTTTCAGCAGCCAGGACACCTCAACAGAATGGAGTGGTAGAAAGAAAGAACAAGACAGTGCAGGAAATGGCATGAACTATGTTTTCTAAAAGCAGAGTAGCAGACAGATTTTGGAAAGAAGTAGTCCATACTGTGGTGTATATCCAAAATAGGTACATGCTGAGAACACATGAAATCAAAACTCCTTATGAGTTGTGGTTCGATAAAAGGGCAATAGCAAAATACCTCAAAGTTTTTGGCAGCAAGTGCTACATCAAAAGAACTGAAGATAACCTTGGTAAGTTTTAAGATAGAGCGGATG
This sequence comes from Wollemia nobilis, assembly GCA_028583015.1. Lineage (NCBI taxonomy): Eukaryota > Viridiplantae > Streptophyta > Pinopsida > Araucariales > Araucariaceae > Wollemia > Wollemia nobilis. The sequence goes on along the minus strand of JAQPPZ010003109.1, from coordinate 2,520,690 downwards.
AAGGTATTTTTGTTGGTTATTCATCAAAAACCAAAGCTTACAAATGCTACAACAAGAGGCTAAAGAAAATTATGGACAGTGCTGATGTTAAATTTGATGAAGGTAGAGAACGAGTAATTAGCTATGAAAAGAACTACCCAATTTATGAAGAGGTTATTGAAGGAGATGAGGAAAACAAAATGGAAAAGATACAAAAAATTGACTCAGATGATTTAAGTTGTGATTCGAAGTGGAAGAAAATAAGAAATTCAAAACAGTAACCGGCAAAAAAATCATCCTAGAGAGCAAATAATTGGAGACCTCAAAGTTGGTGTTCGGACAAGAAGAAGAGTAGTAAGTTACTACTCTCTATTATCCAAAGATTGAGCCCCAAAAATGTTGCTGACGCAAGAAAATATGAAAGTTGGATGAAGGCAATAAATGAAGAATTAGATCAGATCGAGAAAAATGAAACTTGGGAGTTAGTACCTAGACCTGCAAATAAAAATATAATGGACTAAATGGATTTTTTGAAACAAATTGAATGAAGATGGATAGGTAGTCAGAAATAAATCAAGATTGGTATGTAAGGGTTATGCACAAGTTGAAGACATTGACTTTGAGAAAACTTTTGCACCAGAGAGCTAGACTAGAGGCAATTAGAATGTTTCTGGCTTTAGCAGTCTACAAGAATTTCAAAGTTTATCAAATGGATGTGAAATCAACGTTTTTGAATGGGAAACTTGAAGAAGAGGTTTATATTGAGCAACCATATGGTTTCCAACTTGGTGATGATCCCAACTTGGTTTGCAAGTTGAAGAAAGCATTATATGGCTTAAAACAGGCACCCTGAGCATGGTATGCAAGGCTAGACAACTATCTCACTCAACAAGGGTTTAAGAAAGGTATGGTGGATAGTAATTTGTATGTCAAAATAGAAAATGGGCATCTTATTGTTCTTGTTGTATATGTATATGATATCATATTTGGCAGCAGCAAAGATGAGTCGTGTAAATATTTAGCAAATAAGATGTAGAAAGAATTTGAAATGTCAATGATTGGTGAAATTTCATATTTCCTCGGGTTGCAAGTTAATCAAAATAAGAAGGGCATATTTATTTTTCAAGTTAAATATATGAAAGAGATGTTAAAAAAGTTCACAATGGAGTATTGTAAGCCATTTAGCACTCCCATGATGACAGGTTGCAAGTTGAGCAAGGATAACAAATCTCCACCTGTTGATCAAACCATGTACGGATCTATGATTGGGAGCTCATCGTACACTGATGAGCTACTAGACCAGATATTTTGTAGGCAAGTATGCATGGTAGCACAATTTCAGTGCTAATCCCAAGGAGACTCATGTGACAGTGAGTGAAGAGGATTCTTCGGTACCTCAAGGGTACTATGGAGTATGGGTTATGGTATCCGAAAGGTAAAGACTTCACCCTTATTTTATATTCAGATGTAGATTGTGCAGGATGTGTCGATGATAAAAAGAGTACCAGTGGAGGTGCATTTTATCTTGGAGACAGATTGGTCGCATGGCACAGTAAGAAACAAGAGTCAGTTTCTTTATCAATAGCAGAGGCAGAATATATTGCAGTGATAACATGTTGTACGTAGGTATTGTGGATGAAACAAACCCTGAAAGATCTTGGTATTAGCTTCAATGAGCCAATATCAGTTAAGTGTGATAACACCAGTGCCATTAACATCTCCAAGAATTCGGTTATGCATTCACGCACAAAACACATTGCTATTAGGTATCACTTTTTGAAGGATAAAGTTGCGAAAGGTGAGGTTAAGTTGGATTTTGTTCCAACTACAGAGCAAGTAGTAGATATCTTCACAAAACCATTGCCCAAGGAATTTTTTGAGTACCTTCGCAATAAATTGGGAGTGGTCACACTTCCCAAGAATTGACTAGCTATAGGGATCACATTCTCAGGGGGAGCATTTAAGTATTTGATTATATTTTTGCTTATGTTCATGATTTTTGCTAAGTGTAATAAATTTTACTTGAGAATGTTATGCATTGACTCAGGGGGAGTCTGCAATAGCCCTTTGGTATTATTGTCAAAGGGGGAGAAGAGTTACAGGAAATTGCACATGTGTTGCCAAAAATTCCAAAGGGGGAGATTGTTGAGCAAGGTGCAGCAACAGTATTGTCATTTTTTTCAACATAGTCAGATAGATCTGTTGATGCAGTGGATAGGAAGTTCAAAATCTATTCAGATGTAGAAGACAGGAGTTCAAAGGTTATTCAGAGTATGTACAGTGATTTTCCAAGAAGACCGAAGTGGCCCATATGCAAAAGATCAAAGAAAAAAGACAAGTAAGAAAAGTGTTGCGATATCGCGACATATACAACAGGCAAGAAAAACTATCACGATTTTGCGACATGTTGGAAGAGAGAAAAAGCAAGAAAAACTGTCATGATTTCGCGACATGTTGGAAGAGAGAAAAAGCAGAAAAAACTATCGCGATTTCATGACATGTTGGAAGAGAGAGAAAAAGCAAGAAAAATTGTCACGATTTTGTGACATGTTGGAAGAGAAAAAGGCAAGTGGAAAAACTATCATGATTTCACGACATGTTGGAAGAGAGAGAAAAAGCAGGAAAAACTATCGCGATTTCGCGACATATTGGAAGAGAGAGAAAATGCAGGAAAATTTGTCATGATTTTGGGACATGTTGGAAGAGAGAGAAAAAGCAGGAAAAACTATCACGATTTCATGACATGTTGGAAGAGAAAGAGGCAAGTGGAAAAAATATCGTGATTTCGTGACATGTTGGAAGAGAAAGAGAAAGCAAGAAAAAGTGTCGCGATTTCGCGACAAGTTCGAAGAAATAGAACAAGTAAGAAAAGTGTCACGATTTCGTGACATGTCGCATTTTTTGTGACTAAAATAGGAGAGAGAAAGTAAGTTTGAAAAGTGTCACGATATCACGACATGTTGCATTTTCATGACAAAAGAAATAGAGGAAGCATACGGAAGCAGAACTATCATGATTTCTTGACAAAAGCAAAAAGTAAGACTTCGGAAGCAGAAGTGTCACGATTTCATGACAAAAGCAAAGAAGTAAATTACAGAAGCAGAAGTGTCACAATTTTATGACAAAAGCAGAGAAGAATACTTCAAAGGCAGAAGTGTCGTAATTTCGCAACAAAAGCAAAGAAGTAAAGTACAAAATCAAAAGTGTCACGATTTCATAAAAAAGTAGAGAAGAAGACTTCGAAGGCAGAAGTGTCACAATTTTGAGACAAAAGCAAAGAAGCTAAGTACGAAAGAAAAAGTGTCACGATTTCATGACAAAAGCTAAGTTGAAGACTACAGAGGCAGAAGTGTGGCGATATCGTGACAAAAGCAAAGTCAAAGTCTATGGAAGCAGAAGTGTCACGATATCGTGAAAAAAGAAAAGATGAAATCTACAGAGGTAGAAATGTCGCGATATCACAGCAAAAGAATAGAGAAAGCGTACGGAGGTGAAAGTGTCGCGATATCATGACATGTTATATTTTTGTGGCAACAGCAACAAAAGAAGCTACAAAGGTAGAAATGTCACGATTTTGAGATAGGTCATAAATGTGCAAGTCAAGAAGGAGAACCCGACTGAAATGAGAAGTATGACAGTGGATCGACATCACTACGGCATTTACAAGGGCAGTTACAGAGTGATTTCATACTGTTGAAATATTAAGAGTGATCAAAAGTCAGTATTGCGGTTATAGGGTCTGTCTAGAATGAAATCATCAAGCAATGGATAAACCGAACATCTTCTTGAGTTGAAGCCGATGAAGATCGATGACAACCGACTAAAATTAGGGTTTACAATTTTTATGAAAGTCGACTAATATTAGGATTTACAACCGACTAAGATTAGGGTTTTCATCATAAAAAATATTGTTATAAAATGAGGTTTGTTTGGATAATTGAGTAGAAGGTGGAATGTGTATGAAATACGGTCATTGTCCACAGAGAGCAAGTCATTTTGAATCATGCTAAGTGCAAAATTTGCAAAGAGAGCAGAGTACACAAAAGGGAGAAGATGACCATGAAGTTCGACTGTAACGAAGCAAAGTGTACGAAGTGATTTTGTAGAGAGAGCAAAGTGCACAGAGAATGCAAAGGTGAAGAAGACCAATCAAGGTCTTGCAAAATCAAAGGTATCTTACTATCAATCTTCTAGTTTTTAAAATTGAAGTCCAAGTTGGTGCTTGGAATCAGGGGTTGGTTCTCCTTCCAGTTGGTGCTGGTAAATCAGGGGTCGATGATCCTTTTTGTTGGTGTAGATAAATCAGGGTTTGGTGCTCCTTCCAGTGGGTGCTGGTAAATTGATTATAAATTTGGTGCTTTGCAAAGGCTAGATTTGGATGGTAGTCCAAGCAATCAATTTTTGAGGAGTAGCCACATTGGTGAACCTCGTTAAATCTTGTGTTGTGTGATGCTCATTTTTTATACTTTTTGTATCTAGTAATAAGTTTTAATTGTTGTGGTATTAAGAGCTATAAATTTAAGTTTATAGAACTACACTGATTCACCCCCCCCTCTCAGTGTCATTGTAAGACTAACAATAATATTGCAAAATCAAACATAATCATTACGCATTTCATTTTGATTTTCGTGATGATGGTATAGTTCCTAAGTAACTATTTCTCTTCAAATTTCACACTTAGGAATTTTATGCCTAGCGCAAGTCATTTTTCTAATTTTTCATGCCCAAAATTAGTCCATATATTTTCATAAAAATTACATAATATTTTTAGGAACATGTAACACAATGATTTATATTACATTACCTTGTGTTTTACAAAGAAAAAATAATTTCATATCATCATGCATTTCATTTTTTATTTTCGCAATGATGATATAATTCCTGAGTAATTATTTCATATAATTTCACACTTAGGAATTCTATGCTTAGCGCAAATCATCTTTCGAATTTTTATGCTTAAATTCATACATTTTCACAAAATATCTTGTCCCAAAACAACATCAAACATCTTCTTTTCATCATAAAATCCTTAAGATTATTCTTAAGCATACGACCATTTTTTAGAAATATCAAAATATTCCTCACAAACAAGATTATCTTCATGACTTAGTGAGTCTTGAACTCCACCAATAGTCACACAATAGCATAACATCCTTCGAGGTCTATTGCTAAATCTATCAAAATTTATTATCACTCAAAAACACATTTGCAAAAATCAAACCATTTATTTTTATGTTATTTAAGCATGATATGCCACAATCCTCAAAAATCGGTATACTCAGTCAAATACACCATACAAATATACAAATACCTAGGCTCACTCCCTAGAATCCCTAGAGCTATGTGCATCATCATCTCTACCAGGGGGTGGAGGTGGTGGTCGCATCTCCTGTGTCTTTGTAGTAGTCCTAGAGGAAGTCACCCTGGATTCATTTTACTTTTCTTATTTATTTAATCTTACTCCTAATTGATTTTTTACCCAAACATCAATTTTGGTATAAAAACTCGACGGGGGTACCATAAACATCATATTTCGAAACAACTTGCATAAAAACTTAAAATCATCAACAAAAATTGCAATAAATTTTTGCTTTCTTGTAAAGCGTTTCACACTTTTCTTTAATGCATTTTTTTTTGAAATTGCACTAAAGAGGGGGTAAAATGTAGCACCTTAAATTTGACCCATTTGCATGAAAACCTAAAAAATTGTAAAAACATCATATTTGCATTTATTACCACGAAATTTATGCTTCATCAACGAGATCGTACTATGATAAGCAAAATCATAGTGCGACCTCTGAAATCATAGAACTATTTTCATCTTACGATCCTTGCGATCATCGTACAATATTGCAGATCATAACATGATCTTGCCCTGAAACTGAAAATTTAAAATTGAAAAATGACAAATTCATTTTAACAGTTTTTAACCCCGACTATGTAATTATGTAGAAAATAGGAGATTGGATTCGTTCAATCTTGCTCAGCTTAGAAGGAGTTACAACAAATTCAACCTCCTCCCTATTCTAGATGCTCCTCCTAGCTTATTTAACCAAACTCCCAGCTTCTAAATTTTCCCTAGCTCCTTGCACTTTAGAAAACTTCACATAATTTTACATCCTAGCTCTAGTTATTTTATTTTCTTGTAGGATCGGAGGACTTTGTTGCAGATCGAAGGTTACAATATTGTGATCATAGTACGCCTTTACGAGTTCAAAATACGATCATGTGTAGAAGGCTACGATCTCGCCTATAGTTGGCTTGGGGGCAACCTCAAGCTCTGGTTTACATATTCTGTTATTTATTTAGTTGATCTACATTGCATTTAGCATTATTTATCACATGAAGTAGTAGATTTAATCATTTGCATTCCTAAGTTCACCTAATTTTATATAATTGCATATTTCATATATTTTAATACATTAATTCATCAATGCATACCATTATAGTTATTTAAGTGTATTCATTTAATCCTAGTTAAGCTTGCAATCATAACTAAATATCTAGATTTTTTGTTATTTCCTCTATCCATGAATCTACTCTTGTTTGTCAAAATTGGATCTGTTTGTCCCTGTTCGTAATACGATATTACAGAACATAATACGATCCTACAGGTTCGTAGTATGATTTTGACCTACTACGCATGATCTGGACTACATATAAAAAAATTAGAATCTTCATCAGACATTCAGATACAAGTAGGAGTTTAAAACCATTTTTTTAGTACTGCACTGTATTTTGCATTATGTTTTCTACTGTTTTGTTGTTTGCATTTGAATTAAAATTACATATAGGTTATATTAATTGCATATTGGTCAAACTTAGGTGTATGCATGATTTGATCAAAATAAACACATCAAAACAAATCCCAAACCTAGGCTTGAAAACTGCCACAAAATGTTTCTTGGTGAACCCAACCCATTCATCAAAAAATCACCATAAGAGGGTACGAATCCAAGTACCTCTCCTCTAAGGTGTAGGAGATCCATTCTCTCATTCCCCTCTAAGGAACGGATCCATCAGCCTTGAGTAAAGGAGTGCAAGAATTTTTGGGCTATACTTGCAACCATGTGGAAAGACTCTAGCCAAAAAGTAGTTTTAAAAAATTTGAAAATGATATATCCCTATCTCCTTTCAATCTCTCTTGTGGCCCTCCCTATATCCTATCAATCTCTCTTGTAGCTCTGATACCATTGTTAGCTTTTGATACTAAATATTTAATGTAAAAACTACCACAAGGTATAAAATAAATATGCAATATTAAATATAAGATAATGGCATTATACAAAGCATGTAAAAATCATAAGAAAATTTTGTAACTACTCATAAAATTACCATTAATGAAAGCTCACAAAAATAGTATCTTCATACAAAATATGGAGATCTCAAATACTCCATGCTCCATACAAATTTTACATTGTATCTAACTTTTACTCTACTCTACTCTACATTGTTCTATGACAATGATGAGATGATCTCTATATCTCTATGTACGATCCTGAAAATCATACACCTAATCTAGTAACAATTGAAAATCACATAAAGCACATACATAAATTGACAAAATTGAAATAACCAAAAGAAATATATCTTTTATTAAAATTGAATCAATTCATGGTTACAAATGTGTCCCTCTTATTGATACCCAATGTGATACAATGTTACAATCATAATAAATCCCTTGCAAGGGTAGGTGTAATCCATAGACCGTTCAGAATGACACGAACTACTCTAGGTCAAGTGTGACCTTATCTCCTGTGAAGAGGTATTTTTTGTCTTGAATGCATTGACAAAGGAGTCTTAAAAACCCTGTAATCAAGAAATAACAAAAAACACATTAGAAGAAAATGTAGCCTCTCTTGATGAGGCTTTTAAAGGAATCTTGCATAAAACATGTCATGAAATCAAGAAAGCTTGTAAAACTATCAATCTATGCAAGAAATGAGGAAATTGTAATAAAGCATGTAAAGAAGCATAAATCTAGCTAAGAAACATCCTAATTAACCATTAGAAACTTGAATCACATGAAACTAGTCTAAATTGACAAATGCAAGGAAAATGGAAGCAAATCTACCTCTAATTCCTAAATTAATCGATCAAATATCTACTACAATGTTAATCTATGCTAGATTAAGCTATTTGCATAACTAGAAATGGAAAGCTATTGCTAAAATGAAGTAAAGAGAGCATCAAATCCTAGTTGCAGGTTTGAGGCATAGCTAGCACTGTTAGCCATGGCTGACAGCCATGGCTACGATAAAACTTCCCTTTATATTGAAACCAGGGCTAGAAACTCTCAAATACTCCAAGGAATTGATGATCAAGGGTCATCTCAGTTTTTTGTAATATATTGGTGGTTGAATTCACTGGAATTGGCAATGGAAGTGTGTCAATTGTCAAGCTTACTCCTCAAGCTCTTGATATCTCCATTGTTGCAAGGTTGATGATCAAATTAGATTTTGGCAGCATCTTGTTACTCTTCACAAGGTGTAATTGGCTCTCCAGTTCAATAATTTGGTAGCACTTCATTAGAGAATATAGCCAGGGTTTGCTCTTTGAAATTGGGATCTTAAATAGACTCCCAAAATCCTTGCTCTAGCTTCATGGAGAAGCCAAGAACAAGAATTAATAGTTGGGAGGAAGCTTTTGGATGCTTCCAAGCCCAAATTGCTTGGAAACTGTTGCAATTTGATTGTTGCAACTAATTTTACTCATCTTTGGTCACCCGAATTTGTTACAAGGCTAGTCACGGGTCTTAGGTCTCAAGCATAGCTAAGAATCTTAGTCGCGGGTGACACCCACGACTAATTCTAGATAGGCCAAAATACCCAAATTGAGTGGTTAGAACCACTACTTTTTCCTTGGAGAGGTCCAAGATCATTCATATGGTCTACAAAGGTGCCCATATGAGTAGTCTCCTAAACATGATGTGTTTTATGTGTCTACACTCTATATCTCACTATATCTCTATATTTCTATGAATGCTCACACAAAGGTCAATATATAATAGGATGTGAATCTTGGTCTTCCATATTTCTATGACTCTTCACTTTCTTATTTTATGGACTCATGTACATGGATTATGACGCACATTTATATTATTGAATACTTTGCACATTCTAATATTACTTGTGCATTTATTATATTGCATAAAGTAAACACTCAAATCATAATCTAAGACACACTCCTAATCTAAAGATGTATCCAAGGTGGTACATTAGCATATACCAAACAATTTAATATATTCCAACATGAAGGTAAATATTAGATAGAGCATCCCAATAGTACAAAGCTAATAGATATAGTGTATTTACCCATAAATGCATTTCATCTATTAGTGGAAAACAAGATTGTGAAAAATACTGATGGATCTTTAAATTTATAAAATAAAGTAATAAAAAATTCCAAGGAAGACACAATTGTTTAAAAATCATCAATACTTATCAAATTGTTTTAGCAGCCTCACTAGTAACATAATATTTACCCTTTGTATAAGACTAATATATAGTGTACTACTAATGATAACACCAAAAAAATGGTCTAGAACCAAAATAGAACATAAATCCAATAGTAGATCATCATAAATCAATATCATCTACTCATTTCACATTAGAGTCATCCTATAAAATAAAATCCTCATTAGAATAATAAATGTGTATTCTATAGGTACCTCTAACATATCATAGGACCCAATTAAGTATAATGACTCTTGTTAAGTGCATGCATATACCTAGTGTATTTTGAGGAAAGAATAATTCCCAACAAGAGACATACATAAGGTTACATCAACTAAAGGAGTAGAAAAATTTGCTTAAAGCTTCAAACCTGAAGAAAATGGAGTATAGGTGGAATTATATTCCTCCATCTTGAATAATTACATAAGATCCAAGGCATACTTAGCCTATGAGATAATGATACCTAAGGGTGAGTAATCAATCTTAATTCCTAATAAATACTAAAAAAGAATCAAATCTATTATCTCAAATGTGCCTTGAAGTTATAACTTCATATCTTAGATCGAAGATGTCAAGTTTTTAATGATAAGAAGGTCATCAACATATAACACCGACAAAAAAACATCCTTCATGATGCTTACATCATATTCTGTGTCACATTATAAAAAGCTACAATTGAGAAAAAAAATAAATCTTCTATAAACATAAAGCATCATGACAAATAAAAGGAGCTTAATCATCCAAGAAAAATATAGGTGGATCATATATATAAATATCCTCTTAAATCTTCCCATAAAGAAAAACACTTTTCACATTCATCTCATGAACTTTCCATCCATAGGAAGTAGTAATAGAAACAATCATTTTAGACATAAACCACGTGATATAGGGGAAAATATATTTAATTAGTTAATTAAATCCTCTAATATAAACTCTTAGCAATAAGCCATGCCTTGAGATTTTTAATTTGACCATTTGTAAAGGATTTTGTCTTGTAGACCCACTTACAACTAATCACATTCTTTCTCTCAAGCAACATAATTAATTACAAGCATGCTTCTTCATCAAAGCCTCATATTCTACCAATTTATTATCTTCTAACTTAGGACATCCCTTGGACTAGGAGTACATAAGAGGATCTTCAGATTTATTAATATTAAAAATATTCTTAAGAAGGAGGGAGTTTTGATGATCTTGTTGTGTAATAATTGTTATGCATATTAAAGAAGAGTTTAGAATCACTTAGGCATAGGTATTTCTATATAATTCTAGAGAATAACCTATATAGAATCATAAAAAAAATAATGCATAGAAGATTCATCACAAATTCAAATTCAACCACATCATCCAACACCATCACAAAGTGCATAGAGAGATCAATCTCATCTAAAGTATGACTCAAATATGAAAAAAATATAAACATGAGTGAAACATCTAGAGTATTAATAGTTATATCACAAATATTTAATTGGATAAATAGGGTGAATAAGTTGATAATATGTAAGCCTTGAAGAAGAAAAATTTGGAAGAGAAGCACTTGTACTAGAGGATAATCAATAGGATCAAAAGTGAACCAAAGAAAACTCAAGTAATAATCTCATAAAATATCATCTTATCAAATAAGAATCTCCCAAGTGGCAAGAGCATATTTAGAATTGTCAATCTACCCCACATAGATTATTCTTCTTATTCTTGGTGATAGAATCCTATGTAATAGACCTAAAGATATGAAAATTTGAAATAGTAGGTTAAACTCCTTTCAAACTCTAAAATGGTTTCATACCTTGGATTGTTTGATTTAGTGTCCTATTGATAATATTGGAAACATAAGTCATTGCTTTATTGATGTTTACACAATGACACTGAGAGGGGGGGGTGAATCAGTGTAGCTATTAAATTTTTATATCTACAGCATTTAATATGAAATAAAGAGAAAAAAAAAAAACTTGAACAAGAGAGCAAACCACAACACTCAATATAACGAGGTTCACCAATTTGGCTACTCCTCAAAAAATGACCGCTTGGACTCCAATCCAAATCCAGCCTTTGCAAAATCAATTTTACAAACACTTTACCAAAGACCAACTGGAAGGAGCACCAACCCCTGTAATTTTTTGCTACAACATATGGAGCACCAACTCCTAGTACCAAGCACCAACTTGGACTGAAATTCTGATAAATTTTGAATGACATAAAAATGTCTTCACTTTATGCACGACCTCGACCGGTCCGCAATTAACTCAACTCGCACACTCTCACGGCTCGCTTATTTTTCTCTTGATTCTTTTCTAACTCTCCTTTTACAGCAATTTCTCTCTAACAGCAGCAACTTTATTCTCTGTACGGTTATTCTTTTATAACCTTTCAATCTCGCATGCAATCGAATCACATACTCTGACTGTTCGAATCCATGCAATACGGCTGTTCGGTTCCATGCACTTCGACTGTTCGAAACCCTGCAATACGTCTTTTGGAAACCATGCAATACGGCAATTTTGTTTCATGTACTTTGACTGTTCGATTTCTTCGAATACGGCTTTTCGAATTCTTTTTCGAAACTCCATGTATGATTCTTCGAAAGCTTTTCGATTCTTCATGTTCGGCTTTTCTGTATGCTTCAAATACGTCTTTTCGAATGCCTGCAAATTCGACCTTTCGAATGCTTTTATTATCCTTCAAATTCGGCTTTTCAACTTTTCGAATGCGTTTAAATTATGCATGTTTGTCTTTTGCAATGCATGTCCAACACCGCTCAACAATTAACCGTCTATTCGACTTCGCCATTTTTACGTAATCGGTCGCATGATTTTCCTCGTCTCTTTTTTGACACGTGTCACCTTGCATGTTGCTCGCGGGTTTTACCTCGCCAGACTATTACTCGTCGCGATATCGCGACACTTTTGACTTATGCCGACGTCACCTCAAAGTTGTCACGAAATCGCGACCGTTTTGGCGCTCGAAAGCTTTCCTCGCATCTTGTCGCGATATCGCGACACTTTGAGCTTTTGCTGACGTCATCCTCAATGCTGTCGCGAAATCGCGACGCTTTCGGCTTCCAGCAGCTTTCCTTTCATCCTGTCATGAAATCGCGACACTTTTCAACTTTGTTGACGTCATCATCCTACTTGTCGCGAAATCGTGACACTTTCGCTTCAGTACACTTTTCTTTGCCAGCAATAAAAGGAACATGTCACGAAATCGTGACACTTTGTTCTTCCGTACAACTCTCCTTGCCAACTCCAACGAAAATGGAACATGTCACGAAATCGCGACGCTTCTGGCTCTTGCTGACGTCATCATCCTTCTTGTCATGAAATCGCGACGCTTCTGGCTCTTGCTTACGTCATCAATCTTCTTGTCACGAAATCGCGACGCTTCTGGAATCCGTACGCTCTTTCTTCCATGCAGAGCGTAAATCGCTACAACTTTTTGCCTTGTGCTTTTACCTTGTCTTTTTTCATGAAATTTTAACTTGTAATATCAATGCTGCATCTTTCAGATCTACACTTTTGACTAGTAGCGAAATCGCTACACCTTAGTTTCCCCTTATTCCAACATGTAGCGCCATCGCTACACCTTATTTTCTCTTTGTTTCAACCTGTAGCGAAATCGCTACACCTTAGTTTCTCCTTGTTTCAACATGTAGCGAAATCGCTACACCTTAGTTCCATGTATTTTCATCATGCAACGATATCGCTACACCTTTGTTTCCTTTCATTTCAACATGTAGCGATATCGCTACACCTTTGTTTCCTTCTCTGGCAAAGATGTCACGAAATCGTGACAGTTTTTCTCGCATCTTCTCTCTCCTCGAACATGTCGCGAAATCGCGACAATTTGGCGTGCATTTTCTCTCTCCTACTTTTTGTCGCGATATCGCGACACATTTTCTCTCTCCTCGCTGAAAACTTGACATGTCACGAAATCGTGACATTTTCGGCCGCGCCTTCTCTCTCCTCGATCATGTCGCGAAATCGCGACAGAAAACATGTCGCGATATCGCGACAGTTTTCTTCCTTGTCTATTTTTGCCACTTTTTGAATCTGGGTCACTTCTGTTTTCCTTGAAACTTTCTGCACTTGATCTGACTGACCTCGAACTGCATCAACTGCATCAATCTGACCGTGTTGACAACAATGACAATACTTTTGCAATTCTTTTGCTGCACCTTGCTCAACAATCTCCCCTTTGGAATTGTTGGCAACACACTCGCAACCTTGCTTAATTTCTTCTCCCCTTTGCCAATAATACCAAAGGGCTCGTCGTAGACTCCCCCGAGTCTATGCACAACATTCTCGGACTTAAAAAGTTTGAATGCTCCCCCCGAGAATGTGTTTCCCATAGCTAGTCGCTGCTTGGGTGGTGTGACTACTCCCAACTTCTTCCGAAGGTATTCAAATACTTCCTTAGGCAAAGGTTTTGTGAATATATCAGCTACTTGCTCTGTAGTTGGAACAAAATCCAATTTAACCTCTCCTTCCGCAACTTTATCCTTCAAGAAATGATATCGGATTGCAATATGTTTGGTTCTTGAATGCATTACTCGGATTCTTGGATATGTTGATAGCACTAGTGTTATCACATTTAATTGAAATTGGTTCATTGAAATGAATACCAAGATCTTTCAACGTTTGTCTCATCCATAATATCCGAGTACAGACATGTTGTTGCCGCAATGTATTCTCGCCTCCGCAGTGGATAGAGATACTCGATTCTTGTTTCTTGCTCGTGCCATGCTACCACCTCTATCACCAAGATAAAATGCTCCTCCACTTGTGCTCTTTCTCGTCATCAATACATCCCCGCCCAATCTGCATCGTAATATGCAATCAAAGTGAAATCTTTACCTTTTGGGTACCACAACCCATAATCCATAGTGCCCTTGAGATATCTCGAAAATCCTCTTTACAATTGCTACATGAGTTTCTTTGGGACTCGGCCTCGAAATCTTGCAACCATACATACCGCTTGTAATATATCTGGTCTAGTGGTCATTAAATACAGCGAGCTTCCAATCATAGACCTGTACATTGTTTGATCTACATCTGGGGATTTATCATCCTTGCTCAACTTGGCACTGTTGTCATGGGAGTGCTGACTGGTTTACTGTCTTCCATTGTGAACTTTTTCAGCATTTCTTTTACATATTTAACTTGAGAAATAAAAATGCCTTTTTCATTTTGATTGACCTGCAATCCTAAGAAATAAGAAAGTTCACCAATCATTGACATCTCAAATTCTTTTTTCATTTTAATTGATATGTCTTTGCAAGATTCATCCATGCTCACGCCAAATATTATGTCATCTACATAAACAACAAGAACAATAAGATGACCCTTCTCTGCTTTGACATATAAGTTGCTATCCACCAAACCTTTCTTAAACCCTTGTTTAATTAGATAATTATCCAACCTTGCATACCATGCTCGGGTGCCTGCTTTAATCCATATAAAGCTTTCTTTAACCTCGCAAACAAAATCTGGATTTTCACCAAGTTGGAAGCCATCGGGTTGTTCAATGTAAACCTCTTCTTCCAGCTTTTCCATTCAAAAATGCTGATTTTACATCCATTTGATATACTTTGAAGTTTTTATGAACTGCTAATGCCAGAAACATCCTGATTGCCTCTAGTCCTGCTACCGGTGCAAAAGTTTCTTCAAAATCAATGCCTTCAACCTGAGCATAGCCTTTACATACTAATCTTGCCTTATTTCTGACAACTTGCCCATCTTCATTCAATTTATTTCTAAAAACCCATTTAGTACCAATTATGTTTTTATTTGTTGGTCTAGGTACTAATTCCCATGTATTGTTTTTCTCTATCTGATCTAGTTCTTCATTGATTGCCTTCATCCAACTTTCATCAGTGCTTGCTTCAAAAACATTTTTAGGTTCAATACTAGATAACAGAGAATAGTTCCTCACTGCTGTTCTTCTTGTTTGAATACCATCTCGTGGGATCCCCAATAATTGCTCACTTGGATGATTTTTCTCGCTAGTTGCTCTGCTTTAAATTTTCTCGTTTTCTTCTTCTTCGTATCTCGCTTTTACACTATCTCGGATCAATTTTCTCGATTCTTCTCTCTTTCTTTTTCATCATCACCTTCAATGACTTCTTCATACATAGGGTAGTTTTCTTGATAAGTAGTTTCTTGTTCTCTACCTTCATCAACTTTTACATCAGCACTTTCAACAATTTTCTTCAACTTCTTGTTGTAACATGTGTATGCCTTGCTTTTTGTTGAGTAACCGAGAAAGATACCTTCATCAGCTCTATCTTCAAATTTACCAAGGTTATCTTCAATCCGTTTTATGTAGCACTTGCTGCCAAATACTTTGAAATGTCTTGTCGCTTGCCTTTCTCGCCAAACCACAACTCATAAGCTGTTTTGCTTTCATGTGGTCTCAAAGATGCACCTGTTTTGAATGTAAACCGCAGTATGAACCGCCTCTTTCCAAAATCGTCACCTATTTTGTTTTCTCACAGCATTGTCCTTGCCATTTCCCGCACCGTTCTATTCTTCCTTTCTACAACACCATTCTCACTGAGGTGTCCTAGCTCGCTGAAAACTCGTCTTCTTATCCCATGTTTTTGATAAGATTCTGCAAATTCTTCGGAGATAAACTCTCCTCCCCCGTCTCGATCTTAGGCATTTAATTCTTTTTCCCGATTGATTTTCAACAAGATTTTTGAAGGTTTTAAACATTTCAAAGGCTTCCGACTTGAGTTTCATAAATAGTACCCATGTCATTCTTGAGTAGTCATCTATACACAAGCATAAAATATTTGTGTCCATTTATGCTTTCGGTTCTCATGGGTCCACATAGATCAGTGTGAATTAGTTCTAATGGCTTGCTAGTGAAGTATTCTTTTGCTTTGAAAGTGGCTCTGGTTTGTTTTCCCTTTTGGCATGACTCACAGATGCTATTTACAGGTTTGCCAATGTTTGGTATGTCTCTAACTGCTTCTTTTGAACTGATTTTTGCCGATTGTCAAAACTAATATGCCCAAGCCTCTTGTGCCATAGCCATTTTCATCTTCCCGTCCCATCAAGCATGTTCCTTCCGTAGCTTTCGAAAGTGTATACGGATTTCCTGAAGTTCTCACCCAAGTGGCTATTAACTTTCCATTTTTTGTCTTTCTTACTTCACAGCCCTCCTTCTTGAAGATTACATCATGACCTCTGTCACATATTTGACTTACACTTAGCAAGTTATGCTTCGGGCCAATTACAAACAAGACTTCTTTTGATTTTATATTGCCATCACTAATCTTGACTGATCCCTTTCCAACAATCTTTGCTCCATCATTATTTCCAAATTTCACATAACCACCTTCATAATTCTGTAAATTCTCAAACTTTTGCTTGTCACCTGTCATGTGACTGGAACAACCACTGTCAAGTATCCAAGGTGCTGATTTGTTCTGAGCTTTAAAAGCAGTCTGGACAATCAAAGATTCCTTTTCTTTCCATTCTGGTTTGATAGCAGATTTTGCTATTTGTTTTGCCTTTGTCCTTTCATTAGCATGTGCCTGTTTTACAGGAAATTTCTGGTTTTGTTTCAACCCACTTAGCTGAGATTTTCTGCCCTGATAATTATTTGATGAAAAAGTGCTTCGTAGCTTCTAGCAATATGTCCAAAATTATGACAATTATAACATTCAACTGCATAATTCATTAAAGGAGAAAAACATTTCTACTGGTAAAATTCCTTTGAGATACATTATGCCTGCAATCTAAAATTTTATGGCCATAAGCATTGCATTTAAAACAATAACCGTAAAATGCATGATTAAACCCGGGTGCCGGTCTTTGCCGCTTGAAGTAGGAGCCATGACTCTTCTCCTCCTCGGATGTGTGACTTTTGTGAATCCATCTTTGTCAAGTATTCTTCTTGAATCTGGCATTATTATTTTCTTTTGCATTATTTTGTTTTTCTGGTTCAACCCTGATCTTTTCTTCTTTCTTTGTGGGTTCTATATTCAAGTTCTTTGAATCCTTTGAAGATTCTCCTTCATCAAAGCCTAAACCAAATTTGATGCCATAAGGCCTTTGGTTATTTAACATTTTATCCAACTTTACAAGATTTTCTTCAAACTTATGAAAATAGCTTCAATTTTCTATTCATCTCCTCTAACCGCATCCTTAACTTAAGGATGTCTTCCTCTAGCTTGCCGCATTCAACCTGCCTTTACAGCTTAATTGTTCATCAAGAACTTCGGACATTTTCTTGAATTCCTCTCGTCTCGTATTTTCAGATTGTTTATTATGTCCGTGGCATTCTCTAATTTCTTTGAAAATTTTTTATTCTTCTTCCTTTCCGCACTCAACTCTTCAAGTGCAGGAACCAATTCTCCTTCCAAATACACTTCACCTTCATCCTTGGAATTTTCATCACCTTCCCGATTTTCCTCCTGTTCTTTCTTCTTCAAGTGCCATGAACAGAGCTTCACCTCCTTCTTCTTCGGACTCCTCATCCGTGCTTTCTTCGTAACTCGCCGATATTCTTGGTTATGAAGCTTTTCTTCTTGAAGTTATTCTTTCTGAAATTTTGTTTCTTCTTCCAGCCACCTTTTTCTTGGTGTGACCCTTCACCATTTTTGGTTTTCTCCTGCATTGGACATTTGGCCGCAAAATGACCGACTCCTCCACAATTGAAGCATTTAAAAGGTAGCTTCCCTCTATATTTTCCTTTTCCTTTTGTGAGTTTTCGAACAAAATTGGCTTCTATTTCATCCAGTGTTCCTTCATCCTCAGATTCATATTCAGCTTTTACATTCTTGTGTGCTTTAAAAGCTGCTTCTCTGTCTGCAGACTTGGTTTGTCCTATTCTCATTTCATATGCTGTCATGGAACCATGCAACTCATCCATGTTGAAGTCGTTTAGATCTTTTGCCTCTTCTATTGCAGAGACTTTGAAGTTAAATCTTTTGTGAAGTGTTCTGAGAACCTTTTTCACCACAACTCGCATCATCAATTTCTTCACCAAGTCCTCTCGATTGCATTAATAATTCCGTTGACTCTCAAAGATATAAATTTCTATGTTTTCATCTTCCTTCATTTGCAGTGCTTCGAACTGTGCTCGATGAGTTTGCATTTTGCTTCCTTAATCTTACTGTCTCCTTCATGGATGCTCTTCAGTTTATCCCACATGTCCTTTGCTGATTTACAACTCATGACTCTTATCAGTTCACTGTCAACAAGCCCACACATTATGGCATTCTTGGCTTTGGAGTTGTTTTCAAATTTCTTTTTCTCAGAGATGATCTCGTTGGAGGGGTAGTGGGTGCTCGTGTATCCACTATCTACGTAATCCCAAATATCGTATCCCAATGCACTCGGATATGTTTGCATTCCGAGTTTCCTGAAGGTGTAATTTGTTCCATCAAATAAGGGAGCTTTGTTGGATGAAAATCCTTCACCACCTGCCATTGTTTCTTCCAAGATCTCCTTAGCTGATTAAGCTTGTACAAGGAACCTGTGCTCTGATACCAATTGATGTTTACACAATGACACTGAGAGGGGGGGGTGAATCAGTGTAGCTATTAAATTTTTATATCTACAACATTTAATATGAAATAAAGAGAAAAAAAAAAAACTTGAACAAGAGAGCAAACCACAACACTCAATATAACGAGGTTCACCAATTTGGCTACTCCTCAAAAATTGACTCGCTTGGACTCCAATCCAAATCCAGCCTTTGCAAAATCAATTTTACAAACACTTTACCAGCACCAACTGGAAGGAGCACCAACCCCTGTAATTTTCTGCTGCAATAGATGGAGCACCAACTCCTAGTACCAAGCACCAACTTGGACTGCAATTCTGATAAATTTTGAATGACATAAAAATGTCTTCACTTTATGCACGACCCTGACTGGTCTGCAATTAACTCAACTCTGCACACTCTCACGGCTCTGCTTATTTTTCTCTTGATACTTTTCTAACTCTCCTTTTACAGTAATTTCTCTCTAACAGTAGTAACTTTATTCTCTGTACGGTTATTCATTTATAACCTTTCAATCTGCATGCAATCGAATCACATACTCTGACTGTTCGAATCCATGCAATACGGTCGCTCGGTTCCATGCACTTCGACCGTTCGAAACCCCGCAATACGTCTTTCGAAAACCATGCAATACGGCAATTTTGTTTCATGTACTTTGACTGTTCGATTTCTTCAAATACGGCTTTTCGAATGCTTTTTCGAAACTCCATGTATGATTCTTCCAAAGCTTTTCGATTCTTCATGTTCGGCTTTTCTGTATGCTTCAAATACGTCTTTTCGAATGCCTCAAATTCGACCTTTCGAATGCTTTTATTATCCTTCAAATTCGGCTTTTCTCCCTTTTAATGCGTTTAAATTATGCATGTTTGTCTTTTGCAATGCATGACCAACACCTGTCAACAATTAACTGTCTGTCTGACTTCGCCATTTTTATGTAACTGGCTGCATGATTTTCCCTGTCTCCTTTTTTTGACACGTGTCACCTTGCATGTTGCTACGGGTTTTACCTCGCCAGATCATTACTCGTCGCGATATCGCGACACTTTTGACTTATGCTGACGTCACCTCGAAAGTTGTCACGAAATCGCGACCGTTTTGGCCCTCGAAAGCTTTCCCTGCATCTTGTCGCGATATCGCGACACTTTGAGCTTTTGCTGACGTCATCCTCAATGCTGTCGCGAAATCGCGACGCTTTCGGCTTCCAGCAGCTTTCCTTTCATCCTGTCGCGAAATCGCGACACTTTTCAACTTTGTTGACGTCATCATCCTGCTTGTCGCGAAATCACGACACTTTCGACTTTCGTACACTTTTCTTTGCCGCAGCAGCGAAAAGGAACATGTCACGAAATCGTGACACTTTGTTCTTCCGTATAACTCTCCTTGCCAACTCCAATGAAAATGGAACATGTCACGAAATCGCGACGCTTCTGGCTCTTGCTGACGTCATCATCCTTCTTGTCACGAAATCACGACGCTTCTGACTCTTGCTTACGTCATCATCCTTCTTGTCACGAAATCGCGACGCTTCTGGAATCCGTACGCTCTTTCTCCATGCAGTAGCGAAATCGCTACAACTTTTTGCCTTGTGCTTTTTTTATGAAATTTTAACTTGTAATATCAATGCTGCATCTTTCAGATCTACACTTTTGACTAGTAGCGAAATCGCTACACCTTAGTTTCCCCTTGTTCCAACATGTAGCGCCATCGCTACACCTTATTTTCTTCTTGTTTCAACCTGTAGCGAAATCGCTACACCTTAGTTTCTTCTTGTTTCAACATGTAGCGAAATCGCTACACCTTAGTTCCATGTATTTTCATCATGCAGCGATATCGCTACACCTTTGTTTCCTTTCATTTCAACATGTAGCGATATCGCTACACCTTTGTTTCCTTCTCTACCAAAGATGTCGCGAAATCGTGACAGTTTTGCTCGCATCTTCTCTCTCTCGATCATGTCGCGAAATCGCGACAATTTGGCGTGCATTTTCTCTCTCCTACTTTTTGTCGCGATATCGCGACACATTTTCTCTCTCCTTAGTGAAAACTTGACATGTCGCGAAATCGCGACATTTTCGGCTGCGCCTTCTCTCTCCTCGATCATGTCGCGAAATCGCGACAAAAAACATGTCGCGATATCGCGACAGTTTTCTTCCTTGTCTATTTTTGCCATTTTCTGAATCTGGGTCACTTCTGTTTTCCTTGAAACTTTCTGCACTTGATCTGACTGACCTCTGAACTGCATCAACTGCATCAATCTGACTGTGTTGACAACAATGACAATACTTTTGCAATTCTTTTGCTGCACCGTGCTCAACAATTATCCCAAACTTTGGTCTCAATCTGCTTGGCATGCAACACACATCAATCCATTTCTCGAGTAATTTTTTTTCTTTTGCTTAACCATCCCATGTTTTTGGTGAATATAATATATAAATGAATGTCATAGAGTTTCACAAACATTTTCCAAGAAATTACTAATACATTCAATATCACCATTGGTTTGAAGACATTTGATCTTCTTCTCATATAACAAGGAGGCAGTGTCATTGTTCACTTTAGAAAAACATAATTGCATACTTTTGTGTGCTTGTCTTAATGGACAAAAAGTGCACCATCATGTTCCTGCTACAAAGATAGAAAAAATACTATTGTGGCCACCTATAGGTTGGTACTATGAAATCCTCATTATCCCTCCTCCCATAATTTTTTTTATTTTAAAAATTCAATTATGATAAATAATTATCCTCCTTTTATATTCTTGAAATTGTATATGCATGTAGAACATGATATATTTTAGCCCTGATACTTCAATTTCATATAGTAACATATACATGTTTGTAAGCCTCAAGATACATACAATTTCTATAGTATTCTACTAGAACTTATAATCAAACATTTATTTATAGTGTTGAACTCCCTAGGATGACCATTATTACTTTTTATTTATGTTTGTTTTATAAAAATTAAAAGATAAATTAGAAAAAAAAAAAACTCATTTTTTTAATTATTTTTAATTCATGCACTAGGGCCCAAGATGATTGGCATAGAGGAAAAATTGTAGATTAGTGGTACGTGCAAGTTATAACTAAAGTGATGATGTTGTGAAATCTTTCAATATAGTATTCATATTAAATACACCTCAATAGAATCAAATAAGAGAATATTGTAGATGTAAAAATAGACTTCAAAACAAAAGCTCTTGTATTAATCATGAGAATTCATTATAGATTTTGAGTACAAATGAGCATTGTGATTTGTTCTATATAGGTGTAGTAATAGTGAGAAGAAACAAAAGAGAAAGAAAAAAGAATTCTTTTGTTCTTTGTTTCCTAATTGAGAAGAGAAGAATCCCTAAGCTACATTTATATAGAATGTACAATTTTATAAAGAAGCTAGATGATGAACACTTTAGCTTCCAACGTGTCTTGGTTGCATGAAGAAACAACCAAGCATATGCTTCTTATGCCTTATAAATATATATGTTAGTTCTTAAGTATGAAAGTGGATGCATTGGGTTAAAATTGATATAACAATTGTTCAATGGTAATGCATGACATTGACATCAAATATTTATCATACTTGAACAATTTCTAATGACTTTCGTCATTGCTAGATGAGTGCTAGTTGAATGGATAATAATTGTTTAGCACTAAAGAAGGCATGGCACCAAATTGGTTTGGTGCTAACACATTCTTGATTCTAGAGTTTATTTCTAGCATTTGTTGGGCACCAAAATAAGAGTTGGTGTCGACCTATGT
Organism: Wollemia nobilis; assembly: GCA_028583015.1. Classification (NCBI taxonomy): domain Eukaryota; kingdom Viridiplantae; phylum Streptophyta; class Pinopsida; order Araucariales; family Araucariaceae; genus Wollemia; species Wollemia nobilis. The sequence goes on along the minus strand of JAQPPZ010003109.1, from coordinate 2,497,988 downwards.
GGTCAAAAGTCTAGATTAGCACCAAGGATGATGTATTGAGCAAGTTTATGTAACATGCCTTAAGGAACCTTGAGCAAACCCTAATTTGTTTAGATCATTCAAACCTCTTGAGGATAAACGATTCTTAGTGTGTCAACATCTAACTATGAAAAAATATAATTGAGTTAGTAAAGTGTGTACCACTTTGCTTATGATGGAAATTGGATTTGCTTCATAATTTTAAATAGGTTATGTTTCCTCTATATATTTGTGTTACTAGTAATATTAATAAGCCTATTTATGGTGATGGTTATAACTATATTAGATATAATTTAGTTTCATGTTGTACTATCATGAGATCTAGTAGAGGATGTAGGTAGCTTGAGAAATTCAATGATGAACACTAGATGCATACCTAAGTATGGGGACAAGTTAAGAATAAACAGTTCTTGCTTGTGTGAAAATGGAGGGTGTATGGACATTACAATAGTGAATTGATCTTTTGGTATGGGTAAAATAAGTGTTCATTCTTTAGGTGGAGCTAAATTTTATCCTCAATCTTAAATGTGTGCAACGTCCTATGTTGGTCAAAGTGTTCCTTGCATTTCTATTGTTAGCATTATAGGCTATTTTAGACTTGTGTCTAGATGTTTCGCACTTACTATAGGAACTTTTATTCATTTTCAAATTACTTGGATTTAGCTTCTATCATGGCATTAGTTAGTATGTGGAAGGTGACATCCACTAGAGTTCTAGGCTAAAAACTAGATATGATTGGAATAGATTGTGCCCTATAGAGGAATGTATAACCTTATTATGAGAGTGTTTAATATATGGTAGGCTCTAATTCCATATATGTGGTGGTTGTGGTTGTACATTCATAGTAGACGTTGGACTTAACACCCATTTCTAGTAACAAACAGAAGCAATCCATTTACTCATATTATATATAAAATATGAACAAGAATAAGAGACATAATTGGTGAGTTCCCTTAAGCACTGTTAGCTTTTAATGGGATGATAGTGTAGTCACAAGATGCAAGATAACTAATCTAAGATGACTATAAACTAATGCCACAATAATATGCAATAAAATAATGAGATGAATATTTGCAAATAACTCAAAAATATACCATTAATGAGAGTGATGAAAATAGTACAATGCTATATAATAGAGGACATGAACACTCCATGAATAGATATGAAAGGACTACATTGTACCATACCACTAAACTATACCACACACTCTCTATATTTACTACTACTATGAAATCACTCACTATGAGACCTTTATATAGGAAGATAGATTCCTTGGCCCTTACTCTACCTAAGACTTATGTACATGTGGACTACATACACATTTACAACTTGCACATTGACACTTGTGCATTTATTACAATACTTGAAGTAACTAACTTTACTCTAAACTCCTACTGTAGTGATGTACCAAATATGGTACATTTACATGACCCAAATAATGTAATATACTCTAAAAAGCACCATAAATAATAACTATATTATCCATTAATAAGGATAAAAATACTTCAATATAATGGATGGAGTGGTAGGAGGTATTTATACCAATACCAAAACCATAATTCCATAATTAAGTTAACCTAAGAAGATATAAAAACTAGGCTTTAGGTTAATTGCAAATTATAATATGGTTTTTACCATAACAAGGTTAACCATATACCATAGATATTATTTAGTAATATAATATACAATAGATTAAATACAATTGTATAATGATTGTCCATAGGCCTATAAAAGATTACATCATATAATGTTTACCTTAGCCATAAATCAGATTTCACTTTCAATACCATTTAATAATGGAATATCTAGTTGTACTCCTTACATTATTAAGTCTTAGCTAAAACTTATCATATTAAAGTTTGCTTATGCAAATTTTTCCCTACATAAGAATCTCCTTAGATTAGACAATGATCACCACCACCAATATTAAATATTTCTACATGTATACAATGAATACCTCTCTAACTCCACATGAGAAATACAAGCCAAGAATACCCCATTTAAGAAGCTAATCCAATATTCCATAGTCACATGGGCAAGACTTGGAAGCATGACTTTCCATTTTTACAACACACTGCCTAATTTGAAAACTTTGAATTACCCTTGGGCCACCTCATTTCCATCACCAAAAGAGGCTTTGCATGAACATGTTTATGAGAAGAACCAATACAAAATTTCAAGAGTATAAAAACCAAATATAGAAAAGAAAAAGCATCATGAAGGATTGGATCTTCATGCATAGAATGAATAAATAGTGCAAGTATTTCATAGGAAGAGGAAGGATTGACTAAAGCATATTCTGAATTCTTTTTTTGTGTGCCTTTAAAAGATCCAATAACTACTTCTAATATAACAAATCTAGTTGTCTCTTCCATGAGTATGGACCAAATATTTAGATTGCATAACATACTATAGATTTTACCTTTTCAAATAGAGCAATAGGATATGAGGATTATCACACATAATTTGGACCTCAAGATTATAATTGGTCCTCAAATTGATGTCATCAATATGAAGATCTTGAAAAATCATATGATTTGAAATAAAAGGGCAAAAAATTATTCTCCATGAAAAAGTTATGAATTTTAGAATATATTCCCTAATAAATTTTAAAAATAAAGAAAATTTTCACAAGTCTTAAGGCTATTGCATCCAACTACAACTTGTCACTTGGCATCCATTGCTTCATGGATGATAGCCAATGATATTTTTTCACTTCTTCCTCAATAAATATTGATAGAAAATAATTTTTAACATATAATACTGCCAAGGAACTTAAGGGATCTAGAACCTAGTTCTCTAGTGGGAAAAGAACCTCAACATAGCTAAGGCACCAATGTGAACTATGTGATGTAAGAGAGACATGTTTCCAAAATAAGGAAAGCTACATTTTTTGATATCAAGCCGCTATAAAATTTCTTCCACTGCCAAATTCTAGTGCAGAACCTACCATCCATAAAACACTTTGCACACTTAGTGTATCAAAAAATGAAATAGGCATCATGGTGTGAAATCATCAAAAACCGAGACAACCAGTAAAAAAGGAAGAAATTTCAAACCAGATATGTTCTCTTCCCATCAATCAAACTAGTGTTTTGTTGGATAAAATTCCATGTCTTCATGTTGGGTTGGGGACAAAAAATAAGTAATCAATTTTTCTATTTTGTGATGAGTATATAGATTAGACTCACTATGACTCAAACCACCTTTTTTCCAAGCACATTTTTCCAACCACCTTGTCTTTGTCTTCAAAAAGTTGCAAGTGCACATCCTTTCCTTGGAGAAGGGAATCATGCATATCATAAAGAAGGCATGTGAAAGGCAAACCCACTTTGCAAATGATAAGTTCCCTAAATAATGCCTTGTTAACCTTCTTGGTGTGTGTTGAGAAGCAACATACCCCCACTGAAAATAAAATTATTTGATTCTTTGAAGATAATTAATTTTCTTTTCTCGAGGGGACCCTTGTGAAGTTTTTGGGTTTTTAATTCCAATTTTTGCTCATATCATTTTTTAAAATTATCTACATCAAAGTGTTAGAATTACTTGCATAATGGCATTGATTTGAATCAAAACATTTTGAATACTCATGTGTCAATGGTATTATTCTGGTTGATTGTTTTTGAAATTTAATTTTCAATAGTCTTCCTAAGGTCTAAAATATTTAAATCAATTTCTAAGGTTCTTTAAAAAATCTTCTTCTTGCCCTAATGTTTACTCCAATCTTGGAAATGCCATATCTTTTGCTAGTGAAATCCGTTTGGAGTGATTCAAATTATGGATGAATTTTTGTGACCTAATATTTCCAATGATGCCAAGTTTATAGGTTTTCAAGCATGATTTACTTTCCATAAATAACAGTTTATAATTGTAGTCAATGCACTTATTAATATTGTATCTCTTGATATAGAGTGAATTTTCAAGATTTCTCAGTGGATTCGGATACCCATTTGGCTCATTTGGATTCCAATCACTTTCAATTTTCATCATATTTTCACACCATATGAGATGGACATATTTTGGGTATTTTAAATTTATTTTTCAAAATTAAAAAATCGCTTTCGAGCATGGAGGATCCTCCACAAACCTTTAAAAGTGCAGACTATAAAATGTCGGAGTCATTGGGGTCAACGTGTAATTTTGGAAAATTTTACTAAGTGTTGAAAGAAGGACGAAGAATTGGGACTTCATTGCACTCCCATAGCATCCCAAAACCCCACCCACACTTTACAAAGAGAGAAGGAAATGGAAAATTTACCTAAGTATGCTTGGGTGGAAGAATGGGCATTGGCGGAAGAAAAGTGAGAACCCAAAACTTTGCCCATGCTCTTGGACAGAGAAATGGGAAGCCATTGGAAAATATCAGGCCCCAAAGTTTCACCCACCTTGAGGAAGATGAAATATTGCAAAGTGCATGCAATGGCGAAAATAAATCATCGGTGGAATTAAAGCTTGGGAAATTGGAAAATCATTCCCGACAAAGAAATAAAACCTAAAATTCCATGAAAGAAAAGTCCACCAACGTTGAAATAAATTGAAAAGTTTTCTAAGTCTTAGCATGGACGGAAAAATGGGAAGTCAACAATAAAGTGAGGAACCCATACTTTCCCACCCATGAAATGGGACTCCATCAAATAAAGTAAGCACCCCAAAGTGTTGTCCATGCTTTTATTGAGAAAATGGGATAATGGTGAAGAAGTGAGCATCCGAAAATGCCGCCCACTTAGAAAAGCAAGAAATCATTTCCGACATTAAAAAATGGAACTCCCACAATTGAGAAATTGAAGTTTAACAATTGAAATGAATCTTTGGCAATAGAAAACCATTCTCGAAAAATCTAAAAATAAATCTTTGGCAATGAAGAAATTGATCTCTGGCAATGTGCGATGATCTTGAGCCTGGAAATATTTTACCGAAAACTTTAGAAAATAATTAAAAATAAAAAATTAAAGTTTCAAACCTTTGGAAAATTAAAATTAATTAAATTAATTTTAATCCTAATGTTCTAACATTTGCCCATTTTTATTTTTTGTAGGAAATCGTTGGTGGTCGCATTAAATGTTGCAAAGCATGGATGAACTTGGAACTTCAATGTAAAGTGGGTGAATACGACTATGCAGAGGTAGAAGGCACGGGAAGTTAATGATCCACCCATATTTTCCAGAGCTCATGGCAAGTGGAGGATTTATGGAAGCATGATTGTGGTACCTACACTTAGTTAATATGCTACCTACTCTCAGTTTAGGTGGTGTCGACTTTAGAGCTTTCAATGAAGAGGGTTGCATTTTGATGTAAAAATATCCCATGATTAATTGTTTAAATATTTCTCTTCCTATGAGTTGTCCAGATTCATTAATGTATGAGAATCTTGCAAAATCTGGAAGTACTCAGAGGAATTAATATGTAAAATATCCCATGATTGTAATTAATTCGCATGTAAAGGTGGATGGCCAGGGAAAAGCTCTTGTCTATAAGAGCAATTTTCTGAGTCTTTCACAAGGATGCAAAAACTTGGAATAGAAGACTTCTAGTATTATTTGGCAAATCTTGTTGGTTTTTCTTCATTCTGGACCTAGGGCAGGTGTGCGATCCTCTTCTAAAATAGTGTGGCCAGGAGCCTAATATTTTTTAGACTATGATAAGTGCACTTTCTTCTATTTTTGTCTCACTAAGGATTTATTTAGTTTGATTGCAAATATGTGATGGTTGAGATTACATTAGGTTGTTGAGCTTCATTATGTTCTTTGTATGCTTGAGAAAATTAAAGGCTTAAGGTTTAGGTCTATGTTCTAATTACTTTGTCCTCACTACGTGAGCTAGGTTGCTGGTGAGAAACATCAATTGTCACTGACCTCCCTTCTATTTGTGATTTTCTTTCTATCCTCCATTGCTTTGTCCCATGCTCAAGGTGGAAAGTGATCTTAGAAAGCTAGACACTTTCTTCATTTGATGTTGTCTTATTGTGAAGTTGAGCAATTTAATTGATTTCAGTAGTTGTAGTTTACAATTAGATTGAATTTCCTCTCTTTTTTACCCTACCTTACCCTCTCTATTTTTATTTCTAAAAGGTTCCACTTTTATGTTCTTTAAAATTCTTTATTCATTTAATCTGCTAAGATTCGAAGAGCTAGATCAATTCACAAAATGCAAATCTGATTGATAAACCAAACACCACCAAATGAAGGTTGAACCCATTGTAAGGTATACAAACAGTCCACTTGAAACTATTCCAGAAGTGGAAAAGAGCGAGGATGTTCGACCCAACCCTGTAACTCACACCTTGGATAACCAGTAATATCCTAAAGTGAGAGGGAATTTATTCCCATTTATGTGTTACTGGTATTTCCTGTTTACTCTTCACAGGGTGTGCATAAAAGACCAATCAACACTGTTTTGGCGCTAGAAGGAGGGCCACCTTCATTTGGTGTTTGTTGAGATAATCAGTTAGGTTGGATTCTTCCTTTAGAGTGACCAGGTCCCATCCAAGAGCTAGAGAGCTCCTTGTGTCTGAGTTGGAAACCCCAAGGAGAAGTAATCTCAAGAAATATAGATCTTTATCCAGCATAGTTTTATCTCCATTAGTGCTTCCTCCAGTTGTGACTCAGAATCCTACCATTAATCAGAAATTCATGGCCAACTGGTTGGGTTCCACTACTTTGAATATCCCTGGTGTAGCCCATGATTTACCCAGAAATCTTGAGAAGTATCTTCCCACCTACAAGCATGATGGAATCAGGACAGCAGAAGAACACTTGGTAGCCTTTAAAAATGCTCTAAAATTGTTGAATGTGTAGCATGAAGATGTGGCCTATAGATTATTCCCGTTCACTCTCTAGGAGGGAGCGTATGACTGGTTTTTGAATCTTGCGAATGACTCTATCACCAGTTGGGATGATTTAGAGAAATTTTTTGTATCCCAATTTGGTCAAGTAATTGATCCCAATGTGCTATATCAACAATTCTCCAACATTAAGAGAGGATCCAGTGAAATTGTCAGATCTTTCAATGTGAGATTCCAAAAGGCTTATGGCAGAATGACTGGTCATTACATCCCAAGTGTAAATTTAGCCTTAGAAATTTATAAGAATGCCTTGGATCCAGTGACCTCTATTTTCCTCAAGAGAGACACCAATATCACAAACTTGATAGAAGCCTATAAGGAAGCTCTAATCCTTGAAAGATAGTTGGGACCTCAACCTTTGAGTAGTCCTATGATACCCTTTGTCACCCAGAATACACCATGTCTTGAATCCTATTTCGCATTAGATGCTAATGCCAACATGTCAAGCTCCACCTAAGGAAACTCCATTACCCTTGACACACACTGAGCATGTCCAAAATATGGAGAAAGAATCAAATAAAACTACGATTGAGGAAGTTTCAAAGATGGTCCAAAAATTGGCAAATGACTTCTTGAGTTTTAAGAGATAAGTGTCTAGAGGAGAAAGTTCAAACCGGTTTCCTTACCAATAAAACAAATTTTCCAAACTCCATATGAAGCTAATAAGGATTACAACAAAGGTAGGGGGCTTGAAGTGAATATTTATGACTTAGCTTTGCCCAATTGGTGCAGGATTCATGGAACATCTCAACATGGGGAATTAGATTGTTTGGAGTTTTACAATGCTTTTGAAGCTTTGTCTAGTGAATTCAGTTTTCTTGAGAATAAAAGAAATGTTGATGGTGCTAGTTCATCCAAACATAGTGTTGCTATGGTTTTGGATTCATTCACTTTCCCAGATGAGTCAAAAAATATTGTGGAAATGCCTATGGATGAAGTGCAAGATTTTCAACAATTTAGAAGGGATAATTACAATCTCAGGAACAGAAATATAGAGCCCAAAACTACATCTACACCTCCCAAAAATGCTCATAGTATCCCTCCTGATCCTTCTCCAAATAATAATCCACCTCCACCCAAGGGGGGAGATCCAAAAATATAGGATGGATTTGTTGCTCCACTCAACAAAGGATATAATATAGTGGAGGACATGAAGAAAATCAAAGCTAACATCACCTTTCGTGAGTTGGCATAGATTATTGAACAAAGGGATAATTTGATTAAGACTTAATCTTAACCCTCTACTAAACCTCTAGAAAAGGAGAAGAAGATGGAAATTACAAATGTGACAATCTATAAAGAAAATACTGAAGTTCCACATTTTTTGCTAATAGTTCGCATAATTGGAAAACAATTACATAACTATTTGATGGATTTCTATGTTTCAGCTAATGTCATACCTCTAGCCATTTGTCAGAAATTGGGATTAACACCTGTGAAGTCTGAGAGGAGAGTCATTTAGTTGGATAAAACTAAGGTCAAGGTGATTGGTGAACTTCAAGGTATACACATCCAGTTAGCATCTGAGCCAAGAGCACAACATAGAATTGACATTCAGGTGGTAGATATTCCTATGGGATATGGAATGCTCCTGAGTAGGGACTGGTCAAAATATTTGAATGGATATCTAGCCATAATTTTTTCACACATGTGGTTTCCCTAGAAAGGTGTAGCAAATCAATTAAGAATTGATAGAGAGCCTCAATATAAACACATGATAACTGAATATAATGTCAAAAATGAGGCTATTAATTTTTTTGATACAGATATTGGGGTTTACAATTTGACAACTGCACAAAAGGTGAAACCAGTTAAAGCTTTGACTGATCACAGTAATGATGTTTGGACACTCCATGTTGATGGAGCTAAATCCAAGCAAGGTTTTGGCAAAGTGATTGTGCTTACAGGGCCTCACAATCAGACACATTTTATGTCTTACCGCTTGTAATTCCCTTGAACAAATAATTTGATTGAGTATGAGGCACTAATATTGGGGTTGAAATTTGCTTTAGACAAAAATGTGAAAAATATCCAAGTCTTTATAGACTCAAAATTGGTTTCTAATTAGGTTAGAGGTAAGTTTCAATGCAAGGCCTCTTACCTTAAAATATACAAACACTGAGCTTGGGATCTCATGGAGGATTTTGATGCTTTCAATCTGATGCATATTCCCAGAGAGGAAAATTCACCCGTATATGTTTTGGCTTCATCAGCTACAAATATGAAGCCCTTGGAGGAATTTAAATGGAAAAAAATTTTAGTGGAATTGATCCCTTGTCCTTCCATTCCGGATAACATAGACACATTTCAGGTATTTTTCGATGACCAACAAATTATAAATTTCCTACAAATACAAATGCATTTGAAAAATCTATAATTGATGATGGTCAAATGGATACTACGCTTGAATATTTTGATGATGAAGCAGGAATAATGAGGCTAAAAAATAATAGAATCCCTAGGGGAATGGTTGAACTTGAGAGGTTGTTTAACAATGATCAACCAAAACGATCCCATTAAACAAAGAATAAATTCTAGAAGTTCCATTTGGTACGGCAGGAAATGAGACTAAGAAATTGAATTTAGGGACTGAAGAGGATCCCAAGCATGTTCAATTGGCTAAAACTTGTGACCCTGTAATCAAAAGAAATCTCACTGAGTTGCTTCATAGGTCTAAGGATGTTATGGCTTGGTCTTATAAAGACCTGAATATTTTTTATCCAAAATTTTACACGCATACTATACCTTTGAAGGAGTTTTGTAAACCCTTCAGGCAAAAACAGAGACATGTTAATACCTTGTTGGAACCTCTCATTTTGAAGGAGGTAGAAAAATTATTGAATGCTGCCATCATTTTTCCTATTAGACACTCTACCTGGGTAGCTAATTTGGTGCCGGTTAGAAAGAAGAATGGGGAAATTCATCTTTGCATGGATTTTAGAAACCTGAACAAGGCTTCTAAGAAAGATAATTATCCTTTGCCTTCCATGGATGATGTGCTACAAATTGTGAATGGTTAGGAGATGATGTCCTTCTTGGATGGGTTTTTTGGGTACAACCTAATTTTGGTGGAAAGATATGACAGAATGAAAATTGCCTTCATGACCAAGTGGGGGACCTTTGCTTACAAGAGAATTCCATTTAAATTGATAAATGTTGGAGCCACATTCCAACGTGCAATGGATCATGCCTTCAAGGGTCTCATGGGTAAGTGCATTGTTGTGTACATGGATGACCTGACAGTTTTTTCTAAGTCTCGGTTTGATCATGTCAAACATTTGGAGTCTGTTTTTAACAAGTGCAAAGAATTTGGCATTTCTTTGAATCCAAAGAAGTGCATCTTTGGTGTAACTGAAGGCAAACTCCTTGGTCACTTAATTACCAAATATGGCATTTCTATGGATCCCAAGAGAGCTGAGGCCATATCAAAGATACCCTTTCCCAATTCTAAGAAAGAGTTGAAATCATTTTTTGGAAAGATTAATTTTATTAGAAAATTTATTTATGGCTTTGTTGAAATAGTCAAACCACTGAATGATATGTTGAAGGAGACTGCTCAAATTGTCTGGTCAATAGAAGCTAAAGTGGCATTTCAAGAAATTAAATCTACCATTAAACAAGCCCTAGTTTTGGTAAGTCCAGATTTTAGTACAAATTTTTATTTGTACTCTTTTGCTTCTGAACATACACTTGTAGTTTTAACTCAATGAAAGGAAAATAGGCAAGCACCCCATTGCCTTCAAAAGTACCAATCTAAAGGGTGCTGAGTTGAATTACTCTCATTTGGATAAGCAAGTCTATGCCTTAGTGAAAGTAGTTAAACAATTTAGGCATTATATTATGAGGAGCAAAGTTCATGCCATAGTTCATGATCCAGCTGTTAAATATTTGTTAAGTCAAAATGAACTGGGTGAATTAAGAGGTAATTGGATCACAAAATTGCAGGAGTTTGACATGGAGATCCAACCTACAAAATTGATTAGAGGGCTTGGTTTATCCCAACATATTGTTGAGATACCTGCAAGCACAGAGATTAACCAGCTGGACTCCAAGTTGGATGGTTGGTATGGAGATATCATTCATTTATTGAAATTTGGGAATTGCCCACCCCACCTGAATAGAACTCAAAGAAGAGCGTTGAAGTTAAATTTTGCTCACTTTCTACTCAGAGGAGGTAAATTGTATAGAGAAAATTATGTTGGCATTTTCCTAAGGTGCATTTCTCAAGATGAGGTGAATGAAGTCATGTCTAATTTTCATGAGAAGTTAGGAGTAGGACACCCTTCAAGTTTTGCCACTACATATAGAATATTAAGAGTAGGCTACTACTAGCCCACATTGTTTAAATATGCACATAAACATATGATAACTTACCACCAATGTAAAATATTTGTAGCTAAGAAAGCTAAGAAAGCCCTACCATTGCAACCTATTGTAATAGATAAACCTTTCATGCAATGGGGACTTGATTTTGTGGGAGTGATGAACCCAAATTCATTAGCAAGGCACAAATATGTGTTAACAACCACCGATTATTGCACACATTGGGCTAAAGTAGTAGCCACAATGAGGAGTATAGCCCATGAGGTAATAGAATTTTTGGATTCAAATATCATAACCAGGTTTGGAGTTCCTTTGAATCTAGTTTGTGATAATGGACCAGCTTTTCAGTCACTAGAATTTGTAGAGTGGGCATACCAAAAGGGGATAGTCCTCAAATTTTCATCCAACTATTATCCCCAAGAAAATGGACTAGTTGAGTCCACGAATAAGAATTTGATAAATACCATTAAGAAGTCTACTATGGACAAACCCAGGCAATGGCATACATTACTAAAGTACGCACTTTGGGCTAACATAATAAGACATAAAGAGGCTCTTAAAAATTCCCCATTTACTTTATTATATGGCACTTAGCCTATTGTTCCTATTTCTTTAAAATTTCCCACTTACCCATTCACCTTGGATTATTTTTATGATAATGCAGATACAGGGGCCTTTATACTATGATGCAGGAGCATCCGGCGACAACAGAGCAACCTCGCATCAACCGAAACTTAAAACAAGGGGGAAGTTTAAGTTTGGTAAAGCAAGTTTTTTTCCAAGGAAAAAGTTGGGGGGGGTCGCGAAATCGAGACATGTTGTGATTTCGTGACATGTCACGAAATCGCGACCCCAAAGGCTACGGCAAGGCGAAGGGGAGTTTTCATTGCGATATCACGACGTCGCGATGTCGCGACGTGTTTGAGGCTGAGGCTCGAAGGGGGTTTTCATCGCGATATCACGATGTCGCGATATCACGACGTCACGATGTCACGACGATTTTGAAGGCAGAGGTACGAAGGGAGTTTTTGTCATGATATCATGACGTCGTGATATCATGACATCGTGATATCGTGACGTCTTTGAAAGCAAAGGCACGAAGGGCTCGAAAGGTGAAGGCGGAGAAGAACCAAGGATCAAAGGCAAAAAACATAAGGCATGGACTCAGAGGTAGAAAGTCCAAGGCAAGGGGCTCAGAGGAGAAGTGGTCGTGATGTCACGACGTCATGATATCGCGACATCACGATATCGTGACAAGAAACAGAGTAGAGGAGTCAGAGGTGAAATGGTTGCAACGTCGCGACGTCGCGATATCGTGATAGGAAATTGAGCAGAGGAGTCAGAGGTGAAATGGTCGCGACGTCGCGATATCATGACAAGAATTTGAGCAAGGGACTCGGGGGCATTTTGGTTGCGATTTTGTGAAGTTATTGGTAGATGAAGGCAAGGCGCCAGTCTGGTCGCGATATCGCAACATGTCACGATTTCATGACTGGTTGAAGATAATTTAAATTCGATATGTGGATAGGCCACATGTGCGGGAAAAGAGACAGTTATTGTAGATAAATACTCTGACAAAGCGAAGGTTGCAGGTGAAGGACCAATTAAATGCGTGCTTTCATGGCGGATCAGGGAGTTGGCCAATTAAGGAGGGAAAATTGATGACTCGGCGGGGGAAGCCGATTTTGGTAGGTCTTGTTAATTTATTCGCTCAGGTGAGTCATTAATGGGGAAAGGGTCAAGGCCTCGATAAAAACTCGAGCTTTGTAAGTAAAGAGGGGTGGTGGATCGGAGAAGAGACGCAGAAGTGTTGAAGTGGAAAGCTAAGCCACGAGTTAGCATTTGTAAAGCCTACGGGCTACATTTGTATGTATTTCAGATTTAATAGAAGAAAAATTATGGATTTGCATGAGTGAGACTGTGTTTATTTCTCGGTCCTCCGTCAGTGGTATCAGAGCCGAAAGTTCCTGAGTGTGTAACAGATCATCAGACATGAGGCAGTTACACCAGGATCTGTGGGAAGGCTCATGAAAAGTGAGTAGAATGCCTCCGAGAAGAAACCCTGTTGGTGGGGGAGGCATGATGGCAGCAATAGATTTTTGAGCTTTGAAGCGACAAGTTTAGGCCCTGCAAGAATAACTGCGCAGAGGACACAAACCAAGAAGAGACGCAGAGACAGTGAAGACGAAGTAGATGAAGAAGAAAATTAGTTTGAAGAAGAAGAGGAGGTTGTAGATCCGACACAAGCTAGATTGTACAAAGCCATATCCCAGATTGGGAAGAGGTCGAAGATGGAAGTTTCCACGTATTCTGAGAACTTAGATCCGGAGGAATTGATCGACTGGATCAATGATCTGGAAGAATACTTCGAGTATGAAGAAGTTGAAGATCCCGAGAGAGTCATATTTGCCAAGACCAAACTGAAAGGTCATGCCAGCATATGGTGGAAGGGGGTATAGCTGGAATGAAACCGAAGAGGAAAATAACAGATAACAAGATGGGAATGGATGGTAGAAAAATTAAAAAGACAGTTTATTCTGGCAGATTACGAGTTGGATCTACTAAGAAAAATGCAGAGTTTGAGACAAATGAATAAAACTGTCCAAGAATACATAGAGGAGTTTTATAAAATCTCCATCGAAACTGGCCATTTAGAAGCAAGCAAGGAGAAGGTGGCCCATTATATTAATGGGTTGAGACCCAGTATCCAGGAAGAGTTGAGCTTAGTTCGGGTGAGCACCATTGAAGATGCTTACCAGTTTGCTCTGAAAGTTGAAGAAAAACTGAACAGAAGGTTTGAGAGCAAGCAAAAAGGAAGAGGGCACGGAGGAAAGACTAGTGGAAGAAAAGATGAAGGAAAAGAGGAGAAGAAAGAAGAGGTTAGCAGCAATCGGGATCAGAAGGAAGATGAGGAACCCAAACCCCAAGTTCAGAATAATGGCTACCCAAGGGGAAGAGGTAGATCTGGACGTGGGTATGGAACAGGAGTGTTTCGGGGAACATGTTTCCACTGTGGAGAAGAGGGCCATCAGGCATATGAGTGTCCCCAGCACCCCGAGAGAGTGAACAAGAAACAAGTGGGTCCTGCCAGAGCTGCTGTGGCAGAGGAAAATGCTGAATCAAAACATTCTAAAGAAGCTAAGAAAGGAGAAGCAATGATCATGAGGAGAACCATGTTGATTGAGGAAGACAAACTCGAGCAGAGGAGAAGCCTATTCCACACACGATGCAAAAGTGCAGGCAAAGTCTGTAATGTTATTATAAACAATGGGAGTACAGATAACTTAGTCTCCAAGGAGATGGTTGCTAAGTTATAACTGGAGAGGAGGAGACACCCGCATCCATACCAGATTGCGTGGTTGTGGAAGGACCACAGAGCATGGGTCTATGAACAGTGCTTAGTCACGTTCAATATTGGGAAGTACCAAGATGAGGTCTTGTGTGATGTTTTTCCCATGGATGCTTGCCATTTGCTGTTAGGGAGGCCATGGCAGTTTGATCGGAGTGTAGTGCATGATGGTCGTGCAAATACATACTCCTTGATGAAAGATGGAGTGTGCCACAAATTAAAGCCATTACAGACAGTGGATGAGAAGGTGTGCAACAATGCCATAATTTTTCTGGTAGAGGGCAAAAAATTTTTTTGCCAGGAGACGAGATTTGAGCAGGTTGCAAAGGCAGATGAGTGTTTGGAGGTGTTACAGAAGACGCGGACCAAACAACACAGAAGTGAAGGTCACTTCTCCATTTACCTTGGGTGTCTGATGTAGGAGCATCCGGCGGCAACAGAGCAACCTCGCATCAACCGAAACTTAAAACAAGGGGGAAGTTTAAGTTTGGTAAAGCAAGTTTTTTTCCAAGGCAAAATTTGGGGGGGAGTCGTGAAATCGTGACCCCAAAGGCTACGGCAAGGCGAAGGGGAGTTTTCATCGTGATATCGCAACGTCGTGATGTCACGATGTGTTTGAGGCTGATGCTTGAAGGGGTTTTTCGTCACTATATCGCGACGTCGCGATGTCACGATGATTTTGAAGGTAGAGGTATGGAGGGAGTTTTCGTCGTGATATCATGACATCGCGATATCACGACGTCTTTGAAAGCAAAGGCACGAAGGGCTTGAAAGGTGAAGGCAGAGAAGAACCAAGGATCAAAGGTGAAAAACATAAGGCATGGACTTAGAGGCAGAAATTCCAAGGCAAGGGGCTCAGAGAAGCGGTCGTGATGTCATGACGTCATGATATCGCGACGTCACGATATCGCAACAAGAAATAGAGTAGAGGATTCAGAGGTGAAACGGTCATGACGTCGCGACGTCGCGATATCACGACAGGAAACTGAGCAGAGGAGTCAGAGGTGAAATGGTCATGACGTTGCGATGTCGCGATATCACGACAAGAATTTAAGCAAGGGACTCGAGGGCATTTTGGTCATGATTTCATGACGTTATTGGCAGACGAAGGCAAGGTGCCAGTTTGGTCGCGATATCATGACATGTCACAATTTTGCGGTCGGTTGAAGACAACTTAAATTTGACACGTGGACAGGCCGTGCATGCAAAAAAAGAGACAGTTGTTGTAGATAAATACTCTGACAAAGCAATGGTTGCAGGTGAAGGACCAATTAAATGCGTGCTTTCATGGCGGATCAGGGAGTTGGCCAATTAAGGAGGGAAAATTGATGACTCGATGGGGGAAGCCGATTTTGGTAGGTCTTGTTAATTTATTCACGCAGGTGAGTCATTAATGGGGAGAGGGTCGAGGCCTCGATAAAAACTCAAGCTTTGTAAGTAAAGAGGGGTGGTGGATCGGAGAATAGACGTAGAAGGGGAGAAGTGGAAAGCTAAGCCGCGAGCTAGCATTTTGTAAAGCCTACGGGCTGCATTTGAATGTATTTTTTATTTAATAGAAGACAAGTTTTGGATTTGCGTGAGTGAGACTGTGTTTATTTCCTATTCCCCCATCATACTAGACCAAAATAATTTATAGGATGAATGACTTTAGTCCTTGGAGCATTTTAGTCGACATCAAGAGATATTCAAGCATTGGTTTGATAAAAGAGCAAAGTAAAAGCCTTCAAACTTGCAGACCTAGGGCTCCTATGGGACAAATCCCAAGAGAAGAAAGGTAAATACACCAAGTTGCAGCCTTTTTGGATAGGGCCATACCAAATCATAAAAATTTTGGGTAATAATGCATTTTGTCTACAAGACATGGAAGGTAATTTTTTGAACTTGCTTATCAATGGTTAACATTTGAAGCATTATTTCTCAGGTGTTCCATCTACTACATCATTCAAGTAATTGAACGAACCTTTGTACATATGTATATATTTTTTGTAGAGAGATAATGAAGTTAGTGTACCTAGTTCATTTTATCAGCATTAAGTTTCTCCTGGTTTTCCTTGTTTTTATTTTCTTTCTTCTTTTGGCTTTTGTCTCGGTCCCTCAAATTTTGAAGTGGGATGTTTTCAAATGGATGTTTTAAGTAGGGTGAGAGTGGTAATGCTTGTGATCCAAAATTATAGTAGAGGGATAGTTTAGATTTTGTACCTAGCTCGACGTAGTTATTTTAATCATAAAATAACTATTATGTTGCTAGGTTGGAGAACTCTTAGGGAATCCAAGCAAAGTTGGTCATGAGATAACTCTGATTCACAAAGATCACTTTAAATACTCCAAAGAGGCTATTGGTATCTGATCTAAAATGGTTATTTGATAGATTTTCTGGTTAATAAAACATCAAGGTAAATCCAAATTTCAAACCTCTAGTAAGATTTATCGATTATCCACCTGTTGCTAAAAGAAAAATAAAGTTCTACCAAAAAAAGAAAAAGAAAAGAGGGAGAGATTTCTGTAATAAATGGATATAGCCAAGATTTCTAAAATATGAATTTCAAACATGTTCACCAAGGCTATAGATGCCTTATGGCTATGAACCAAGGTCTCGTGTGAAAGCTAAGAGTAACTCTGTTGGGGTTGTAAAATGGTAAACTAGAAGCATAGTTTCACTCAAGTAACCTTGTGCACCCCAAACAACCTGATTGATCCAAGTAAGAATTCTAAGCCATGGTTTTTTTGGAGGAAGAATTTATGCGCTACAATCATACACTAGAGTTTTATTTGATTGACCTAGCCTAGTATGTCCTTGGGAAATTTTAACAGACTGACAGGTAGTAGTTGTAAATGTTTTGAAAATATTTGTGGTGAGTGTGGTATGATTTAGACTGTTTTAAAACTAGAAATCTAGTTTCCAAATAGTGCTACTATTTCCTCATAGACGTCACCATTTGTTGAGAAGAAACACACCCCCACTAAAAATAAAATTGTTTGAGCCTTTGAAGATAATTAATTTTCATTTTTCGAGGGGACCCTTGTGAAGTTTTTGGTTTTTAATTCCAAGTTTTGCTCATATCATTTTTTAAAATTGTCTGCATCAAAGTGTTAGAATTCCTTGCATAAGGGCATTGATTTGAATCAAAATTTTTTGAATAGTTAGGTTTCAATGGTATTACTTATGGTTGAGTGTTTCTGAAACTTAATTTTCAATAGTTTCCTAAGGTCTGAAATATTTAAATCAATTTTTACGGTTTTGTAGAAATCTTCTTCTTGCCCTAATGTTCACTCCAATATTATAAATGCCATATCTTTTTATAGTAGAATCCATTTGGGATCATTCAAATTATGGTTGAATTATTGTGAACTAATATTTTAAATGATGTCAAGTTTGTAGGTTTTCAGATATGATTTACCTTCAAGAAATAGCAGTTACTAATTGCATCCAATAAACTTATTAATGCTATATCTCTTGATCCAGAGTGAGTTTTCAATATTTCTCAGTGGATTTGGATGCCTGTTTGGCTCATTTGGATGCCTAAAAATTTTTGTTTAATTCTAGTTACTTTTTATTTTCATCATATTTTCACACCATATGGGATAGACATCTTTTGGGTATTTTAAATTCATTTTCCATAATCTGAAAATCACTTTTGAGCATGGAGAATCCTCCACAAACCTTTAAAAGTGTAGAATGCAAAATGTTGGAGTCATTGGGGTCAACATGTAATTTTGGAAAATTTTACTAAGTGTTGAAAGGACGAAGAAATGAGACTCCATTGCACTCCCATAGCATCCCAAAACCCCGCCCACACTTTACAAAGAGAGAAGAAAATGGAAAATTTACCTAAGTATGCTTGGGCAGAAGAATGGGCATTGGTGAAAGAAAAGTGAGAACCCAAAACCCTACCCATGCTCTTGGGTAGAGAAATGGGAAGCCATCAAAAAAGGTTGGGCCCTAAAGTTCTGCCCACCTTTAGGAAGATGAAATATTGTAAAGTGTGCACATTGGCAAAAATAAATCATTGGTGGAATTAAAGCTTGGGAAATTTGGAAAATCATTACCGATAAAGAAATAAAACCTAAAATTACATGAAAGAAACATCCACCAATGTTGAAATAAATTGAAAAGTTTTCTAAGTCCTAGCATGGATGGAAAAATAAGAAGCCAGCAATAAAGTGAGGAACCCAAAGTCCCACCCATACTTTTTTCGAAGAAATGGGACTCCTCAAATAAAGTAAGCACCCCAAATTGTTGTCCATGCTTTTATCTGGAAATGGGATAATGGTGAAGAAATGAGCATCCAAAAATGCCCCCACTTAGGAAAGCGAGAAATCATTTTTGGCATTAAAAAAATGGAATTACCAGCAATTGAGAAATTGAAGATTAACAATTGAAATGAATATCCAGCAATAGAAAACCATTCTCAGAAAATCTGAAAATAAATCTCTGGCAATGAATAAATTGATCTTTGGCAATGTGCGATGAGCTTAAGCCTGGAAATATTTTACCAGAAACTTTAGAAAATAATTAAAAATCGAAAATTAAGATTTCAAACCTTAGAAAAATTAAAATTAATTAAATTAATTTTAATCCTAATAGTCTAAATTTTGCCCAGTTTAAATTTTGCATGAAATCATTAGTGGTCACATTAAATGTTGCAGAGGTAAGGATGTACTTGGGGCTTTAATGTAAAGTGGGCAAATATGGCTACGCAAAGGTAGAATATGCAATAAGTTAATGATCCACCTATATTTTACAAAGCTCATGGCAAGTGGAAGATTTATGGAAGCGTGAGTGGATACCTACACTTAATTAATATGCTACCCACTCTTAGTTCAGGTTGTGCTGACTTTAAAGCTTTCAATGAAGAGGGTTGCATTTTTATGGACACACTATTCATAATGAGACTTATCTTCTAAAAATCTATGCTACCCTAGAGAGTATGAAATGCAAGGAATAGCCTCATAAACACATTCTTCTTTATGTTTCCCTAGAAGCCCTAAAGTACAAGGATGATCCTCCATACTAGTTACTTTCTTAGGCTAACCTAGAAATCTTAAATTCCTATGGGTATCTTCCATATGCATTTATTTATTATGTTGCTCTTGAAACCCTAAAGTACAACAAATACACTCAATACTACTACCAATTTTAGTGCAAGGAGAGTATTTTATGGTACTTGAGAAAAATAAATATGATTTACCTAGATTAACCTTGATCTCCTTGCCTCATTTGCTTTTAAATTTTTCTTTACATCTTCCTTTACAACTTTAACTCCTTTGAAGCTGAACTTATGTATTGTACTTTCTCATACCTTATATAAATATTTTCTTCTAATGGTTGATTTGATATTTTCCCATTTGATTACACAAAGGAGTTTTTTTCCTACTTTCTTGGTAGTTGAAAATCCTTGACTTGACCCATATTCCACTATGATATGATCTCCTTGATTCATATTTAAGTTTGTATTCTACCCAAAATTTTCCATCTCTTCTCCATAATTTTTACTTTGCAATCTCTTGCCATGTGTTTTGTCTCATAACATTTGCTACATGGAAATGCAATGTTTTTGTAATTCACTTGTTGATCCCATTCCCTTGATACATATTTAATCCTAATGGATTATATTTAAGGTTTTAGAATATCCATAGCAACACATATTACAGTGTATACAATATGCCTTCTCTCCTCAATAGTTGTTCCCTCTTAGATGAACTCTTCTAGAGTATTGCTAATATTCTTTTAAACCTCATTGTTAATAAGTTAATAAAGAAGGTGCAAAATTTATTGGAGCAAGTGTGGAAGCAGGAGGGAGTAGAAGAAGGTGTTGTTGGATTGAATTTATCTGGAGAGGTTTTCTCTTATCCTGGGACCATAGTGCTGGTTATTTCACCTTGATCTTGGTTGGACTGGAGCCTACTGATATCGGGGCAACTCTAGCCCCTTTTATCTTTGGCCTTTGTTTTTTCTATACCTAGGGCTTCTACATTCAAGGTTTATTTAGACTATTTTTTCTTGGTTCTTCCTTGGTATGGAAGACTCTAGATTTATGGCCCCCTTTATTCTTTGGCCTTTAGCTTGTCTCTACTGAAAAACCATGATTCTAGCAAGACGGTTGTGGCTTCTTCTACATTTGAAGTTTCCTCCATCCCCCTTTCTTCTTAGACCTCCAGTTTGTCTCTGTTGTGTCGAATATTTTGATTAGATGAGTTGTCATTGATTTCAATATTTCATCACCATGCAGTGGTAGTTTCAATGGGCAGCATCAGTTTCAGGTTCTCCAATAAGTGCAAAAGGATAGTCTGCATTTAGTTGATCAAGATCCAGTTCCAGGAGATCAGATGAGGTCTAAAGAGAAAAGAAGAGGCCCAAGAAAATAATATTATAATATTAAAAAGGAAATTTAAATTAATTATAAATTAATTAATATAATTTTATTATAAATTAATTTAATTTTCATGTTACTTAAGTTAATTATAAGTTAATTTTTATTAAAAAAAAAATTGGTAGATAAGATACTATAGCATTAATACCGGGTTTACAGGTTGACCCAAAACCTTTTACAAAAATCAGCCCAGGGCTGTTGATGAACATATCCTTACTAAGGATCCTATATATGTAAAATCTGCATGCCACCAAAGCCATTACATCCGGTAAGGCATATAGCCTGTTATCAAAAAGAAACTTCACATACAACATTTTGGGTATACCCCGAGAAAACACACATACATCATAATTACAAAAAAGAAACAGACACAGATCCCTTGCTTGAGACAATGGAGAAACAAAAATCTGTAGACACACATAGCAAAGTATTGAAAAGAACTCCCACAAGCTTTGTATTGATAGTTACTCTTAATAATTCTTTGGTAATTGCTTTCTTTTGTATATGACATGCTTTGGTACCACATATTGTCTTGGCCAATCAGCCTTGGAGAAGTGAACCTGCTGGATATATTTATGGTGGTGGCTATTTGGTGGTCCATGTGGCTTTGGTTCGAAGTCTTATATTGTCGTTTCTTTCCTTGTGATTATCAACCAACCTCAAATTACTAAGATGACTAGGAGCCATGTTATCTAACATGTGACTGTCCCCATTAGTCTTTGTGGTATTTCCAAGCAGCATCCATGAAGACTGACAGCTCAGATAATTTTTATTGTGAGTCCAACTCAAAAAAGAGATGGGAATACTCCTAGCCTTTGAACTTACAGTGCCTTCCCTGTTGGTAAATTTGACTATAATTCTTGGAATTCTTTTTGAATAAGATCCTCTACTTCACTCAGGATACCGTGTTCCCATTTGAAAAGTCTGTCACCATCGACACCCAAATTGACCAGCTTATCAGCAATTTTGTTAACTTCTTGAAAGACATGTTAGACTTTTCTATCCTGTCTTCCCTAGAAAAGGATCCTAGCCTCTTCAAAAAAAAAATTAATCCTCCAAGGAGGTGTTTTCCAATTATTGAGGAGATTTATAACATGCATAGAGTCTTCTTCTATGATCAAATTGCCTTCTAAGTCTTGATTCATTTGAAGGTCTCTCCACATAGCTCTAGCTTCAACTTCATTGTTTGTCCTTGTTCCCAAATATTCAGAAAACACAAGCATCATATTCCCATTATGATCTCACACAATGCCACCAATGCCTACTCTTCCAGGATTGTCCTTAGTCGCTCCATCAAAATTAATCTTAAACCAACCCGTAGGAGGTGGATACCACTTAACATTGGCTTTGGGGTTGACTACCCTAGGCACAAACTCATCTAACAAGGTTAAGCTTAAATATTGAGCAATCGTGGTCTCTTATAGATGATGTTTACAGCTATCAAAAGGGATAAGTTTCACATTCTCGTTGGTAAAGGATAGGATCCTGGCAATGATAGTTTGATGATCATGGATAGAATCATTAAAGACTCTATGGTTCCTTTCTAACCACACCTACCAAATATAGTGATTGAGACAAATTTTCCACATGTATCTAAGTCTTTGGCTTGAAAATGGGCAATGCCACTAGACAAACAAATCACGTGCGATGGCTGGTTTAACCCATAAAATATTGAAGGCCTAAAAAACCCCACTTAGGACAGTCAAGGAAAAAGGGCATTCAAGGAAAATGTGATAAATGGTCTTCCAATTAGCCCTGCACAGATAACAACGATTAGTGATACAAATACCTTTACACATCATATTATAAATGGTTATAATTCTTCCTTGGATAACCAACCATGAAAAGACTACAATTTTTGGAATTAAATTTTTTATCCAAACTAAGTCCTTTTGGAGGACAAAATCCTTGTCATCAAGCAAAATCTTGTAAGTTGATTTAACAGTGAACTGCCCATTTTTTGTAGGAGCCTAGGTCACTTGATCTTCCTTGGGTCTCATGGGGATAAACTACTGTCTAATAATGTTACAAAGATCATTTGATTCTGCTTGAAATCCCCGAATCCTTATTTGTTTCTACTTCATTCTACCTCTATCCTCAACCATATAATCAAAGACTTTTCTACCAATGAGTTCTTCTGTGATATCTCTGATTCAGGCTAAGTTAATATATTGTGTCAGTGGTTCATCCTTAGCCCACCTATCAATCCAACAATTTATTCTCTCACCATTTCCTAAAACCCATATTAAACCTTTTTTGATGTTTTCCTTACAATTGAGAATTGCTTTCCAAAAAGAAGAACCTCTAATTAGAACTAATTCACTTATAAATTCCATATTTTGAAGATACTTTCATTTGATGATAGTTTTCCATTCATTTTCTTCACCAAAAATGACGTGCCACCCTTCTTAGGTAGTAAAGATAAATTTATATGAGCAATTCTCCTCAGACGTAAGCCCCCATTTTCCCTGGGTCTACACACTTTGGTCCATCCTACAAGGTGTATCCTTTTTTTCTCCTCTGATCTAGTCCATAAAAATTCTTTTTGGAGTTTCTCAATTTTTTGGAAAACCTTCACAGGGGCTTTGAAAATGGAGAAGAAATAGACTGGATTGCTCTGAAGAGAGGCATTAGTGAGGGTCAGCTTTCCTGCTTGAGATAGAATATGACCTTTCCATCTAGCAAGTTTTTTTTGAATTCTTTCAATAACCTTGTCCCACATTGACTCTCTCGGAGAACCAATGAAAAGAGGGAGACCAAGATACAAAGTGGGGAGGTTTGCTATATCACACCCTAAAATTTTTGCAATCCTTCCTTGCCTCTGAATGGGGGTGTTCAAGAAATATAACTTGCTTTTACTAAAATTAACTTTCTGACCAGCAACGTCCTCATAGAGTTGCAGTATGTATTTAATTATTTTGGCCTCAACCACTAATGCCTTAGTCAATAGAAGGGTATCATCAATGAATTGTTGGTGATAAACAGCCCTAGTGAGAGATGTTGCCTTGAATCCTGATGTTTCCTCAATGGCCTGCCTGAACACAGGGAAGTCAGTGTAATTTTTATTAATTTAAATAAACCCTAAAAGGGTTATAAAGCAAAGTTTATAAATCGAATTTTTAAATTCGATTTGAGCACCGACGTGTATAACATCAAGGCACTACATATATATAAAGGCAAAACCTTTGCCTTAAGACTCCCAACCATATATTATTCGAATGCCAATGTTCTGATTTATGCATAGAAAGAGAGCAACGATTTTTGTGTTTGAAAAGTCTTCGATGGAAGAGAAGGAACAAATAGGAGCTAGGCTCCTCTCACCTTGCACAAGCATCGCGTAGCATAGCTGGCGATGGCGAAAGGTGTTAAGACATTTGTGGCAAGGAGGACGTAGGTTCGAATCCCGTGGGGTTCATGTTTTGCAAGGAAGGAAGGTCATTTTCTTTTGAAAGTGGCACCAATGAGGAGATAAAGGGGGCAAGCGCCTTCCCCTCCTCGTGGGAGCACCTAGCCCACGTGGTGGGCTAGCACCTTGGTAAGGCGCTCGACGGAGAGGTTTTGGGGTCAAAACCCATCGAGGCCTTTTAGTGGTTGAGACAAAGGTATGCGCTGATGATTGTTGGGTTTGTCGCTTAATTTGGAATGTGCTAAGGTTGAAGGAAAATAGAAAATATTTTTATGTGCCTAAGGTTGAAAAATAATTTTTGAGGGTTTGTAAGATTTAATTTTTGCCTAAATTAAATTTGGTTATTAAGTGTTTTGAGGGAGATAAAAGGGTAGGCAATTATTATTTCTGAAGGGTTATTTTTGAAAGTTTGATTTATTAAATTTTGGAGATTATAAGGAGCATTTTGAGTGATTATTTTTATGTGTAATTTGATGATTGCTAATTTCAAGGAGTAATAAGGTGTATTTGGGATTGATTATTTTTGTGTTTGAGAAATATTTTGAAAGAGAGTTAATGTGATATTTGTCATCTAACTATTGAAATTGGCAAAGGAGAAAATTGTGATTGAGACAGGTTTTTCTAAGGGCACTTCTACATCAAACAAAAGGTATGGGCACATCTTCCTAGTGAGTGATTGTTGAAAGTTGTGAATGCAAAGTTGGAGTGAAAAGGATTGTTTGGTTAGCATTGTTGAGTGTGTTTTGAATTAATGCTTCAAGGTTTTCTGGAATAAAGAGTTGTTGATAAAACCTTGTTTTATAAGCATTGTTGTTGAAGTGATTAATTGAGTGAAGAACTTGAACTAGGGTTTGCAAAGATCATGAGTATCATTGTTATGTGAGATTTATTGATAAGCATTGTTGGAAACATTTGAGTGAGTGTTCATATGCTTGGACTAGGGTTTGTGAGCAAGGATTATTTCATTGAGTGATTGGTTGAGTAGAGTTGGTTGAGCCTAGTCAAGTGGATGTGTTAATGTGATAGTTCAAGTTCTATGAAACAAATTGTTCTATATTCTGAATTGATTTGAGAAAGAGGTTGAGTGTGGATGAATGTGAAACATATTGAGTCTCTAAAAATTCTCTATATGTTTAAAAGAGTGATTGAAAGTAATTGAGCATTGTGGTGAATGTGAAGCATATTGAGTCTCTAACAATTCTCTTTATGTTTCTATGATATTGGACAAGTTCTAGTGTGGACTTGTTGAGCAGATTTGAGGTAAGTCTTAGAGAAGACTTGTGGATAGATTTGTGTGAGATTTTGTGGAAGCTTACAATATAGATTGAGGATAGATTTGAGGATAGAGATTGAGGATAGAGTTTGGTGCAGATTTGAGGACAAGTTTGTGCTAGATTAGAAATAGAGATTGAGCAGATTTGTGCTAGATCGAAGGACTATGTTTAGTACAGATTTGAGATAGAGCTTTGAATGTGACATAGTATAGAGGATGATAGTCTCTAGTGGATAGAGATCCATTAGCTAGGGTAGTGAGGACAGGTGTCTTTAGTGGATAGAGATCCATTAGCCAGAGTAGTGGGGGTAGTAGTTCTTCTAGAAGATCACTAGTCAGAGCTAAGGAGAAAGGAGTTCTCCTATGGATAGAGATCCATGAAATTGATTAGGGTATTGGTGTCTCCTTTGGATAGAGGTCCATAAACATTGTAGGGAAAGGATTCCCAAGAGAATTTATTTGAGAAAAATTTATAAGGAATATTTTCTCCGTGGAGTAGCCCACATTGGGTGAACCACGTTAAATCATGTCTCTCATGTGTGTGATGCTTTGTGTGATGTTTACTACTTTAATATTGTTGATGTTATCATTTGGATTAAAAAGCAAAAAGTTTTATCTTATATTGTTCACCCCCTCTCAGTATAAGCACATGTTCTTCAATTGGTATCAGAGTGGGTCTCTCCATGAAAAGACTAACATCTTGGAGGAGGATCCATCAGAAACACACATGACTTCAGAAAATGAAGAAGAGACCATGTTTGATATAAAAGAGGAATTCTTTTCTGCTCTCAGAAAGTTGGAAAGAATTAGAGAGAAGAATTCAAGCTTGAAGGAACAAATTCAAGAGGATGAAGAAGCAAGAATGGAACTTCTACAAAATCTCACAGAACTCAAGATAAAGGTAGAAGAAGGAAAGAAAATTGAGCAGGATATGATAGATCTATTAAGAACAAGAGAAACAAAATGTGAAATATTGGAAGCAAAAATTGTTTATCTAAGGAATGAAGTTGAAAGGACCAAGGTACTACAAGATGTAGAGTATGAGAAACAGAAAAAGGAATCAAGTCTTCAAGAAGCAGAAACTTCAAATAAAGATAGGCAAGCAAAGGATATCATAAAGGAAGAAAGCAAAGAAGAACCTTGGATGAGAGTTAATCACAAGAGGAGAAGCACTCCACCACAATCTCAAAGGCATCCAAATAGGTTACATAATTTCTTCCATGGTCATTGCTTTTCTTGTAATAAATATGGTCATAGAGCTATACATTGTATTGGTCATGCAAGAAACAATGTCAATAGAAATTTCAATTCTTTTGCACCTCTTATGGATAATGATATTATATGTTACAAATGCAATAATTTTGGGCACAAGGCTAGATGGTGTAAAATGATACTTTCTGAGTCTAGTAAAAGAAAAACAATTTCAACAACTAGGAAAGATGAAAGGGAAAATGTAAAGGCTAGATCAATGTTAGTTCAAACAACCCTTCATGCTCAGGATAAAGAAGAACAATGGTATCTTGATAGTGGTTGCTCTAGACACATGATAGGAGACATAGACAAATTCATTGTTCTAAAAGAAACCAATAGAGGATCAATAAGTTTTGGTGATAATGGATCAGCAAAGATTGGTGGAAGAGGAACTCTGAGTTTAGATAATGGGAAAACAAGAACAGAAAATGTGTTGTATGTCAAAGGGTTAAAACATAATCTGCTAAGTGTTAGTCAACTTTGTGATCAAGGTCATATGGTTACATTTCACCCAGATAGATGTGAGATAAGAAAATCAGAAACTAGAAAAGTCATTGCAAATGCAAGAAGAACTCCAAACAATCTATACATGCTTAGTGAGATCAAAGGGGAAAAGTGCTTTCTATCACAAGAAGATGAGATTTGGTTGTGGCATAGAATATTGGGTCACTTGAATTTTGACAACATAGTCAACATAAGCAATAAGCAAGGTTGTCAGAGATTTACCCAAGATAAAAAGGCCACAAAACACAATTTGTGCACCTTGTCAACATGGAAAGCAAACTAGAACAAGCTTTAAGTCAAAAGGATATATGTCATCTGAGCCATTAAGTCTAATACATACTGATTTATGTGGTCCTACCAAAACATAGAGTATTCAGGGTGAGAGTTACTTTATATTGTTTATAGATGATTACTCCATAATGGTTTGGGTAGCTTTCCTGAAAGAGAAGTCAGATGCATTTGAAAAATTCAAAGCATTTAAGGAACTGGTTGAAAATGAAACTAGCAAGAGGATTAAGTGTTTGAGATCTTACAGAGGAGGAGAGTTTACCTCAAATGAATTTGTAGAGTTTTGTGAACAACATGGGATCAAGAGAGAATACTCAGCAACAAGAACTCCCCAACAAAATGGAGTAGTTGAAAGGAAAAATAGGACTATTGAGAATATGGCTAGAGCTATGTTAAATGAGTCTAAACTCTCAGATGGATTTTGGAGGGAAGCAGTCAACACAGTAGTATACATAATCACTAGGGCTCAAATGAGGGTAAATCATCACAAGACTCCATATGAGCTTTGGAAAGGAAGACCGGCCACTGTAAAACACTTCAAGGTTTTTGGAAGCAAGTGCTACATAAGACGAGAAGATCAAAACTTAGGCAAGTTTGACCCAAGATGTGATGAGGGAATTTTCCTTGGTTATTCCTCTAAGAGTAAAGCCTATAGATGCTTCAACAAGAGAACACACACTATTGTAGAAAGTATAAATGTAACAATTGATGAGAAGATAGATTCAAGAGAACCAGTTCAACAAATTGTGTATCAGGAAGATGGAAGTTGTCAAGAAGAGTTTCGTGAGGAATCAGATGAAGAAGAAGAAGAAACACAAAAACTTCTTCCTAAAACTCCATCCAGGTATGTACAGAAGCATCATCCAAAAGATCTAATCATTGGGAATCCAGATGAAAGATAGACAAGGAGAAGGATAATAACACCATCTCAACAAGCAAATTTTTCTTTGCTATCTAAGATTGAGCCAAAAGACTTCAATCAGGCAAGTGAAGATGAGTTTTGGATCAAGGCAATGGATGAGGAATTAGATCAGATAGAGAAAAGCAAGACTTGGGAACTTGTTCCACGACCAAAGGACAAGAATGTGATCGACACAAAATGGGTATTCAAAAACAAGCTAAATGAAGATGGACAGGTAGTAAGGAATAAAGCAAGGTTAGTGTGCAAAGGTTATGCACAGGTAGAGGGAATTGACTTTGATGAGACATTTGCTCCAATTGCATGACTTGAAGCCATAAGAATATTTTTAGCTTTCTCAAGTTTTAAAAACTTCAAGGTATATCATATTAATAGATAAACCAGATCATGTATGCAAATTGAAAAAGGCATTGTATGGACTAAAGCAGGCTCCTAGAGCATGGTACTCAAGATTGGATAAGTATCTTCAGGAACAGGGATTTAGAAAAGGAATAGCAGACAACAACTTATACATCAAAAATGAAGGGAATGATCTACTAATTATGGTTGTTTATGTTGATGACATCATTTTTGGGGAAATAATGATAAGATGTGTAAAGAATTTTCTAAGAACATGCAAAATGAATTTGAGATGTCTATGCTTGGTGAGTTGTCTTTCTTTCTTGGACTTCAGATTTCACAATCAAAGAAAGGAGTATTTCTCTCACAAACCAAGTATATAAAAGAGATGTTAAAGAAATTTAGGTTAGAGGATTGCAAACCGGTAAGTACCCCCATGGTCACAGGATGCAAGTTAAGTAAGGATGATGAATCTCTAGAGGTAGATCAGAGATTATACAGATCGATGATTGGCAGCTTGTTGTATGTTACAACTACAAGACCAGACATAGTGCAATCAGTGGGATTAGTGGTAAGGTTTCAGGCAGCACCTAAGGAAACACATGTGGTAGCAATAAAGAGAATTCTCAGGTATCTAAAAGGGACTATGGATTTTGGGCTCTGGTATCCCAAAAGTGATAGTTTCACACTTACAACATATACAGATGCAGATTGGGCTGGCAACATTGATGACAAAAAAGCACAAGTGGAGGAGCATTCTTTCTTGGAGACTGTTTAGTCTCTTGGCTAAGTAAGAAGCAGGTTTCAATATCCTTATCTACAGTAGAAGCAGAATATATTGTAGCAGTAGCCAGTTGTACATAGGTATTATGGATGAAGCGAACTCTAGAAGACTTCAAGATAAAACATGATCATCCTATTCCCATATTATGTGATAATACAAGTGCTATAAGTATTTCAAAGAATCCAGTGATGCATTCTAGGACAAAGCACATTCCGATCAAGTATCATTTTTTGAGAGAACAGGTGATAGATAAATAGGTCAGGTTGGAATATGTTACTACAAAGGAATAGATAGCAGATATTTTCACCAAGCCACTTTCGAAGGAGACCTTTGAGTATCTTCGAGGAAAACTGGGAGTAATACTCCCACCCCAGAATTAACCACCTCAAGAGGAGGTGGGGGAGGGGCTAAGCTAAGAGACTCATTCTTAGCCCCGAGCCCTAAAGGTGACCCTTTGCCATTGATGTCAAAGGGGGAGATATTTGAGTAAGGGGGAGAGATTTGGTTTAAGGAGAGAGCATTGAGTCAGGGGAGCAATTTCCTAGGGGGAGCAGAATAGGAAAAAGGTCAAGTTTTGGTAAAAATAATTTGGGTTGCCATCAATGACAAAGGGGGAGATTGTTGGACATTTTGAGTAGATGAGTTGTCATTGATGTCAAGAGTGAGTGGTCATTGATGTCAAGCTTTCAGCACCAGTCAATGGCAGTTTCAGTGGGCAGCATCAGTTTCAGGTTCTCCAATAAGTGCAAAAGGATAGTCCACCTTCAGTTGATCAAGACCCGGTTCCAGGAAATCATATGAGGTCTAAAGGGCAAAGAAGAGGCCCAGGCAAATAATATTATAATAGTTTATTATAATATTAAAAAGGAAATTTAAATTAATTATAAATTAATTAATATAATTTTATTATAAATTAATTTATTAATTAATTTAATTAACTTTCATGTTACTTAAGTTAATTATAAGTTAATTTTAATTTAATTATAAATTAATTTTTATTAATTTAAATAAACCCTAAAAGGGTTATAAAGCAAAGTTTATAAATCAAATTTTTAAATTTGATTTGAGCATCGACATGTATAACATCAAGGCACTACATATATATAAAGGCAAAACCTTTGCCTTAAGACTCCCCACTAATATCTTATTTGAATGCCAATGTTCTGATTTATGCGTAGAAAGAGAGCAATGATTTTTGTGTTTGAAAAGTCTTCGATGGAAGAGAAGGGACAAATAGGAGCTAGGCTCCTCTCACCTTGCACAAGCGTCACGTAGCACAGCTGGCGATGGTGGAAGGTGTTAAGACGTTTGTGGCAAGGAGGATGCAGGTTCGAATCCCATGGGGTTCATGTTTTGCAAGGAAGGAAGGTCATCATTTTCTTTGAAGTGGCGCCAACGAGGAGATAAAGGGGGCAAGCGCCTTCCCCTCCTCGTGGGAGCACCTAGCCCACGTGGTGGGCTAGCGCCTTGGTAAGGCGCTCGACAGAGAGGTTTCGGGGTCAAAACCCACCGAGGCCTTTTAGTGGTTGAGACAAAGGTATGCGTTGATGATTGTTGGGTTTGTCGCTTAATTTGGAATGTGCTAAGGTTGAAGGAAAATAGAAAATATTTTTATGTGCCTAAGGTTGAAAAATAATTTTTGAGGGTTTGTAAGATTTAATTTTTGCCTAAATTAAATTTGGTTATTAAGTGTTTTGAGGGAGATAAAAGGGTAGGCAATTATTATTTTTGAAGGGTTATTTTTGAAAGTTTGATTTATTAAATTGGAGATTATAAGGAGCATTTTGAGTGATTATTTTTATGTGTAATTTGATGATTGCTAATTTCAAGGAGTAATAAGGTGTATTTGGGATTGATTATTTTTGTGTTTGAGAAATATTTTGAAAGAGAGTTAATGTGATATTTGTCATCTAACTATTGAAATTGGCAAAGGAGAAAATTGTGATTGAGACAGGTTTTTCTAAGGGCACTTCTACATCAAACAAAAGGTATGGGCACATCTTCCTAGTGAGTGATTGTTGAAAGTTGTGAATGCAAAGTTGGAGTGAAAAGGATTGTTTGGTTAGCATTGTTGAGTGTGTTTTGAATTAATGCTTCAAGGTTTTCTGGAATAAAGAGTTGTTGATAAAACCTTGTTTTATAAGCATTGTTGTTGAAGTGATTAATTGAGTGAAGAACTTGAACTAGGGTTTGCAAAGATCATGAGTATCATTGTTATGTGATATTGATTGATAAGCATTATTGGAAATATTTGAGTGAGTGTTCATATGCTTGGACTAGGGTTTGTGAGCAAGGATTATTTCATTGAGTGATTGGTTGAGTAGAGTTGGTTGAGCCTAGTCAAGTGGATGTGTTAAAGTGATAGTTCAAGTTCTATGAAACAAATTGTTCTATATTCTAAATTGATTTGAGAAAGAGGTTGAGTGTGGATGAAAAATATTGAGTCTCTAACAATTCTCTATATGTGGGCCAACAATTCTCTATATGTTTCTAAAAGAGTGATTGAAAGTAATTGAGCATTGTGGTGAATGTGAAGCATATTGAGTCTCTAACAATTCTCTTTATGTTTCTATGAGATTGGACAAGTTCTAGTGTGGACTTGTTGAGCATATTTGAGGTAAGTCTTAGAGAAGACTTGTGGATAGATTTGTGTGAGCTTTTGTGGAAGCTTACAATACAGATTGAGGATAGATTTGAGGATAGATATTTGAGGATAGAGATTGAGGATAGATTTTGGTGCAGATTTGAGGATAGGTTTGTGCCAGACCAAAAATAGAGATTGAGCAGATTTGTGCTAGACCGAAGGACTATGTTTAGTATAGACTTGAGATAGAGCTTTGAAGGTGATAGAGTATAGAGGATGATAGTCTCCAGTGGATAGAGATCCATTAGCTAGGGTAGTGAGGACAGGTGTCTTCAGTGGATAGAGATCCATTAGCCAGAGCAGTGGGGGCAGTAGTTCTTCTAGAAGATCACCAGTCAGAGCTAAGGAGAAAGGAGTTCTCCTATGGATAGAGATCCACGAAATTGATTAGGGGATTGGTGTCTCCTTTGGACAGAGGTCCATAAACATTGTAGGGAAAGGATTCCCAAGAGAATTTATTTGAGAAAAATTTATAAGGAATATTTTCTCCGTGGAGTAGCCCACATTGGGT
The DNA here is from genome assembly GCA_028583015.1 of Wollemia nobilis. Classification (NCBI taxonomy): domain Eukaryota; kingdom Viridiplantae; phylum Streptophyta; class Pinopsida; order Araucariales; family Araucariaceae; genus Wollemia; species Wollemia nobilis. The sequence goes on along the minus strand of JAQPPZ010003109.1, from coordinate 2,465,167 downwards.
GAACCACGTTAAATCATGTCTCTCATGTGTGTGATGCTTTGTGTGATGTTTACTACTTTAATATTGTTGATGTTATCATTTGGATTAAAAAGCAAAAAATTTTATCTTATACTGTTCACCCCCCTCTCAGTATAAGCACATGTTCTTCATCTTGGATTTCATCTCTAGGGATTTTGACAAAGCTACTAGTGTTTCTTCTATGGGTGGAGGTTTTTCTTCTCCTATCTCAAGAAGCCCCTTCTAGGATTTTCTATGGTGATCAGGTTGTTAGCTTCGTTCCTTCTAGAATTGGTGGACCTATTTATCTTAACAGGGGCTAGGATGACTCATATATTATAATGATGATGCGGGTTGCATTCATCCTCAAAATAGCTTGTCCTACTAAGGGCCAATAGGGCCCCCTATCTTCCTTTCATGGTGTGTAGCTACTTTCCCTTCTTGGGAGAGCAGTTGAACACCATCAAAGGAATATAGGGGGCCCTCCTAGCCCCTAGTAGGACAAGCTCTCTAATAATGCATGCAATCCTTATCCTTTCCCCTCTTGGGATTGCATATTATGGTTGCATGCATCTTCACAGAGCTTTTCTTACCAAGGGCCAGGAGGACCCCCTATCTTCATTCGATGGTGTGCAAATTTTATCCCTTCCTAGACATCCTATGGATGTATGTAACCTTAGAGAGCTTGTCTTACCAAGGTCTACGAGGGCCCCTTGTCTTACATCAATGGTGTATGCCTACCTTCCCATCCTAGGAGAGCATCTTTTGGATGTGTGCACCACTAATTCTAACAAATATGATCTTTTGACTCTAGTTGAGTGTTGTCATGTCTATTATGTTGTTAGGGTGCTTCTCTACCTTCGATTTTGGAGACATTTTCCTTGGTTTATCGATCTTAGGAAGACCCCCTCAGGGATGGGAAAATTTTTCAAATTTTCAAAAAAAAAAATTGAGCGGGACTTCCCTACTTAGGCAGGATTTTTGAAAATTTGAATTTCTTGTTTGAGAGACACCCTTGCTTAGGTGGGAAACTTCAATTTTGAATTTTTTTTAGGTCTTCTCTCTCTTTAATCTCATGTATTGTTGAGCATCCCTCTATGAGGGCTTTATCTCTTTGTAAAAGGTTTGGGGAGCCTTTCAAAACCTCTTCATCCAACCAATCAAAACAAAAAAAAAGTTAATAAAGAAGTCCAAAAAGCTTCATCCACATTGAAAACCTTTGAATAGTCTTTGTTCAGAAATCCTCACTCCATGATCTTAAATATAATTAATATTTAACCTTAAACCAAGGACCACTATCCATTATTTTATCCTTTATTTCCTATCTGGAGAATATGATGAGGAAAAATCCTTTCAAAAGAAAAGTAATGGAGTAATTTAAATTTAATCCTGACTTAATAGTATAGAGATCAACATCCAAAATTAGTAGAATTAAATAAATATAAGGGTTATGTATTGAATACCAGAGAGAAATCAGAAAGGAGGTAAGATTTTTTTACTAGAATATTCTAGTATTAGAGGAGTTTTAAGTTCTTAATGATAAACTACTACAAGAAGTAACTTCAATTATAATAGATGAAGACAATAGGAAACTGATGGAGCCTATTACTTTGGAAGAAATTAATTTAGCTCTTTTCAATTTTGATAAGGATAAAATATCAGGTCCATATGGGCTCTCTACAACATTCTATAAATATAAGTGGGATATAATGAAGGAATATTTACTAGTGATAGTGGAATAGTCTAGGATAAAATAATACTTACCCTGTAAAATAAATGCAACATATCTTACCCTGAATCTAAAAAATAAGTATTCAAAAAAATTTGATACATTTAGGTCCATAAGCCTATGTAATATGGTATATAATATTATCTCCAAATTGATGGTGTATATTCAAAAACCTAACCGATGCCAAGGGTATATGTGGGGGGGACTCACTGGAACCCCTACTTCCCCGCTTGAGGGTCTCTTTTCAAAGGAGGCCCTAAAGATATGGATATCTTCTACGCAAGTAGGCTCTACTCAATGTAGTTTTTCAAGGTGTAAATGTTGATGTTGTGCTTGTGTAATGGTGTTTTATGGGTTTATTCAACAAACACCTAAAGTTTTTGGATCGCTATATCTAACTCTTTTTCGAGCCTTAAAAGGTTATTTAAACTTAAGGTGAAGATCACTAAAAATGCATGCTAAGCTTATATCACACAAATGCAAGAAGACAAGAGCTAACCTAAATGCTTTTCATTTTGATGATGAGCTAAACTAAAGAGGTATTTTCCTTTCAAGGAAAACAAGGAATGATGCAAGAAGACAAGCTAGCCTAGAATGCAATCTATATGCTTTTCAATTTTTTTTCCTAAGTACTTGGAAATGAAAAGAAGCTTAAATTTGATCTAGGATTCCTTGATTTTGACTAATATAAATGTGTTTTGTAAGATAAATTGAAGTCTAGATTGAGATTCCTTAATTTTCCAAATGAAATGTGGTTTTAAGCAAAATAAACAATAGCAAATAGGGCACACAATGCAAGAAATGTTGTAAAATAGAGTTTAGTAAAGTTCCAAGTGGTAGTATTACCTCAACCTATGCCTATACAAATTTTCCATTACTATCCAAAATCGTCATTGGTGAATTTGGTCCTGACTAGCAAATTTGGAACCTACAAAAGAAGGCAAAAAAATAGGTTTTTATGTTTTGGAAGGTATGTTGAGTGTTAAGAAGATAAATTTATGTCTTGTCATCTAATCAGATCCCCTATTTACAAAAACGGTGAGTATAATTGCCTTATTGGAGTGGAAATGGAGGTTTTAAGTTCACCAGTAAAGATCAAATTTGCTAATGGTGAATTTGGTTGCAATTGGAAAATTTGGTCTATGTATTCCAAAGAACCAAAATTGTCAATTATTGTAGGGAGTGGTGAATTTGGCCTGAAACAAGGTTGAGGTGATTTTGGGATTTATTTTGGAATTATTTTGGGAAATTTTGTTAATTTTTGCAAGGGTAATGTTATTTGAGAGGTTTACAATGTTTGTGACTTACAAATTTTGGGATTTAAGTCCCAAAATTTCACAAATTGATGATTGGAGTGAGTGGTATGCAAAATGGATGGACAATATTCAAAATAACTACAATTGGGAGATTTTGGAAGTGAAAAATGCTCATAAAGGGGTTAGGAATGCAATGAAATAACTTAGCTAACCTCTAATTAGAGCAAATTAACAAAAAGCAATATGAAATGATGCAAAAATGCTATGAAAGTAAGTGTTGTTATAAATTAATGGAATCTATAGCAACAAGAGAGGTAAGTGCATGAAATAATGATTGGGAAAGGGTTTTTGAGGGAATAACATGATAATAATGATCTTGTATCCAACACCACAACATATTTATGAATGAAAATGAGTGCTTATATGCTTGAAATTTCACCAAAATCAAGTTATATGCTTGAAAAAGAGAAATGATAGAGTTTAATGCTTGCAAATGATGATAAAATAAAAATGAATGAACATGGACATGAAATTAAATGATTAGAGTACTAATAATAAATAATAATAAGGCTAAAAATGGTTATATTAGCAAATGGTAAGGATATTATGAATAAAATGCATGAAATATAACCCTACGATCCATGAGAGCCATGTGTATACAATTTTTGCCCTCATCCTATTGCATGTTGCTAGTGTCACAATAATATTTTATATAGTGCTTTAGTCCCCTTTGTCTTGCATAATATTTTTGCGAATATTAGTGAGCAAGATTAGGGTAGCAAGTCAATCAAGCTTGAATAGACCTACAAGAATATGTTAGAGATTTGAAATTATGATGAAGAATCTTAAATAAGACTTGTAGTGATGATATTAGAAGCTAAAAACAAATATATACCCTACACAAAGGTATTATAAGCATTAAAATAGAAGTAAAAATACAAGAAAATAGATATTCAAGTTAGAGATGCCAACATTAAGAGAGAAAAATACAATTAATGGAATCAAAGGAATGGATATAGGAGAATTTCTAGGAATGTTATCACCTAGCAATAGTCTCTCCTTACCTCCAAGAAGATGTCCTTTCCCCCAAACCCTCTTTGCCTTGCTTGACTTACCTCCAAAGGAATTCTTGCTAGAAATGCTTAAAGAATAATGCTAGATAAGGGGAGCTAAAATAATGTTGATAGAATGTAATTAACTTGTGAATACCTTTTTGAATGATTTTCCCAAGGGTTGTTTAAATAGGATGTGGATGAGATATTGGGAGGAAGAATTGGTTAGGGGAATTTTAAAATTTGTAAACCTAGTCCATTGTTGGATCATGAGAGATTAGAGGAGGTAGTGGGGTGAAGGAATCTGCATGCCCCTCATTTTTACAAGAATATTCTAGCCATTTTATAAATTTACTTTCGATCAACTTTTCCAATGGTGATTTTGGCTTTGACTGGCATTTCTGGCCAATGGTCAATTTGAGTTTTTAGGGTTTGGTTTTTGGAAGTTTTAAAAATTCACCATATGAGGACAAAATTTGCCACTGGTGAATTTGGCACTGAGTGGTAAATTTAGAAAAGGCAAAAATTGGTGCCCAGATTGCTATGTTTGGGGTTTTTTGATGTTTGATGATGTTGGTGACTTGTTTGATATCTTTTATTTTGAGGGTGTATCAAAATTGGGTTTCTATAGATGGATAATTGGTTGATACCACTATTAGTCAAAATTAAATCTAAAGAGCAAGGAGGATTTGTTAAAGGGAGACATATTTTGTATGGGGTCATAGTAGCTCATGAAGTTATGCATTTAGTAGCTTCAAAAAACGAGAGATCAATGATATTAAAACATGATATGAGTAAAGGCTATAATAGGGTTAAAAAGGATTTTATTTTGCAATATTATAATTATTTGGATTTGGGAAGAAATAGGTAAGATGGGTTAAAACTTGTGTCTCTACAATTTCATATTTAGTATTGTTAAAAGGGTTAGTAATAAAATATTTTAAAGCTAAGAGAGGTATTATACAAGGATATCCTCTATCACAATATCTATTCATTATTATGTCAGAGGTTTCGGGTAGCAACTTGAATAATTCTAACAAATATGGGCTTATAAGTGGACTTAAGGCTAGTAATAACATTGAAAACATCCCCCTTCAAAAGTTTGTAGATGATACAATCCTTTTTGGGAGTGCAAGGATAAACGAGACTAGATATTTGTATAAGTTATTAAATGAATACAAAAGATAATTAGGGCAAAACGTTAATAGGACAAAATCCAAAATCTACTTTCTAAACACCTTGGCTAGAATCAAAGCAAGGATATACAAGTTACTTCAAATGGAGGAGGTAAATTTACCAACAACTTATCTAGGGATGCCCTTATTTGAGGTAAGAATTAGGATTGAATTATGGAATCTTGTTATAATTAAAGTTCAAAATGAAATTTTTACATGGAAAGGTAGATGGTTACCATTAGAAAGAAGAGTATAGCTAATTAAATCAATCTTAAAAGTCATTCCAACATATTATATCCTTGTATACCATGCCAAAATCGATAGAAAAAAATTAATCTATATTATGTGATTATATTTATTGCTAGGATTACATGATAAAAGAAAATTTCCTTTGGTGAATTGGAGCAAGGTGTGTGATGATAAATATAGGGGAAGTATTGGTTTAAGAATTCTTATGAATGCAAACTTAGATCTTAGGAGAAAAGTAATTTGGAGATTGTACAAAGAGATTCAAAGACAATGAGCAAGGATTCTTCTTAGTAAGTATGTTAAGTGTAATGAACCAAGATTAATATTTACTATATTCTCACTACCAAATGGTTTAGCACTATAGAACAATTTAAAAAATAATAATTTATCTAGTGATTAAACGTCTACGATGGGTAGTGGAAACTGGAGAAAAGAAATCTATTTGGATGGATACTTGGTGTGATAAAAAACCACTCAATCTAGATCCAATTTTCAAACCATGGATGAGATTACTTCAAGACTAATATGGTGATAGGGTTTCAAATATTTTGTACAAGGATCAAGAAAGAAGATACAAATGGAAAGAATATTTTTTATAAGTATACTGACATTTATGCTAGGAGGCATTTTAATAGAAATATAACAATAGTGATTATTGTTAGGGGAGCCAAGGATAAGCTAATTTGGTAGTTGAATAGCTTAGGAGGATATACAACAAGAAGTGGATATAATATAAAGCACCAACAAAATATGAATATCACAAGAATATGGAGAGATATTTGGGATAGCCCAAGCATTCCTAAAGTTGAAATTTTTGTTTGGATAGTAGGTCATAGAAAAAAATTAAGGATAACCTTATGAAAAGGGGTTTTCATGGTCCCTCACAATGTGTTCTTTGTAAAAGGGAGTAGGAGAGTATAGAAAATATCTCAAGACACTTCTCAATAGTCTAGAAACTATGGCAATGGATTCTTAATATGCTTGGTAAATGCATGGTGATGAATGGTATGATAAAAGAATGGTTAAAGCAATCGTAGAGAACTTTTAAAAGTAAGAATCTACAAACAATCTAGGATACATCAAAAGATACAATACTTTGTAATTGTTGGAACAAAATATGCCTTTGGTTTATAGTGTTGCGCCTTAGACTTTGCCAACATTTAATAGATAGATCTTGCTTGAGATCATCTGTCTAGTCTCCAGAGAAGGCTGGTTCCTTTGATTTTTTTAGAGAAAAGGGGAACAAGAGATAAGCAAAATATAGCCTAAGATAGAACTTTTCTCATGGTACATATTAGACAATAACAAACATTGATGATGCAGAGTACTACTTTTAGAGTTTTCTTTATATCTTCTTATAGAAAACACAAATTTTTGAGTGCGACTTTTAGATGTTCATCTAAATACATGTAAATATATTTAATGTTCAACTCTAGAAACAAGTTTTATAGATGCACAATCCAGATTTCAGAATAGATACATTATGAAACTTAGAATGAATAAAAGTTAAAACACAAGATACATACACTTGCACACAGAAGTTTCGAAAGCCAGAAGAAGAAATCTTTTATTGCTTGTAATCCAGTACATGTACATCAAGCCTGTAAACGTCCAAGAGCCGACCCCTTTTCATGGTCGACTCACTCTTATTTAATTTCTTCAATCAATTACAAGTAATTGTCTGCAATTTCTAATAATATACAACGAATTTCCCACAGATTGGATAGATTTCCTTCTGGCTAATTTTAGATGAGCCTGTTATTCTACAATCATCTAGTGGACCTACCAGGTTATAATCAATAGACCATTCTTTATAAATCAACACCTGATGTTAGTGCATGTCCCCAGTTGCCAAAAATATACTTTGTTTCCTTGGCAAAAATTGGACATGTCGCAAAATCATGACACTCTTGTTTCTTTGTCTGCCTGCCCTTTTGAGTCATGAAAATGCAACATGTTGCGATATTACGACACTTTTGCCTCCTTGATCCCTTTTGTTGCTCTTAGCCACAAAAATGTAACATGTCGTGATATCGTGACACTTTTTCCTTCTTGCCCTTTCTCTTCTCTTTTGGCCACAAAAATGCAACATGTCGCGATATCGTGACACTTTTTCCTTCTTGCTATTTCTCTTCTCTTTTGGCCATGAAAATGCAACATGTCACGATATCATGACATTTTTCTTTCTTGTTCTTTCTCTTCTCTTTTGGCCACAAAAATACAACATGTCGTGATATCGCGACACTTTTCCTTCTTGCTCTTTCTCTTCTCTTATGGCCGTGAAAATGCAACATGTCGCAATATTGCGACACTTTTTATTTCTTATTCTTTATCTTCTCTTTTGGCCACGAAAATGCAACATGTCATGATAACATGACACTTTTGCCTTCTTGCTCCCTTTTGTTGCTCTTGGCCACAAAAATGCAATATGTTGCGATATCGTAACATTTTTTCCTCCTTGCTCTTTCTCTTTGCTTTGGATCGCAAAAATGCAACATGTCGCGATATCGTGACACTTTTTCCTCCTTGCTCTTTCTCTTTGCTTTGGACCACAAAAATGCAACATGTCGCGATATCGTGACACTTTTTCCTCCTTGCTCTTTCTCTTTGCTTTGGACCGCGAAAATGCAACATGTCGCAATATCGTGACACTTTTTCCTCCTTACTCTTTCTCTTTGCTTTGGACCGCGAAAATGCAACATGTTGCGATATCGCGACACTTTTTCCTCCTTGCTCTTTCTCTTTTCTTTGGACCGTGAAAATGCAACATGTCACGATATTGCGACACTTTTTCCTCCTTGCGGTGTTTTGCTTTTTCTTTGATCTTTAGCATATGGGCCACTTTGGTCTTCTTGGAAAATATGCAAAAAGGTGCATCAGCTATTTTTCTGTAGTTAGTCACTTTTTGACTAACATTCTTGGTGCTTTTTGGGGGAATTTTTTCTCGCAAAAATAGGGACCAGGCCTTCGTCCATTGGGAAACGAAGTCACCAACACAGTTGCGAAAAGTAAAATTTTGAGTGGAAAAACAAAGATAAAAGAAAAATAATGCACTTTGGAATATAGGTGATCTTTACCTTATCAGAACCTTTCTTTTACCACTTAGGTACCTAAACTTTGTTTGAAGAACACAAAAAATTCAATTCTGGGAGCTGGTCCCAGCTCTGGCTATTGGTTGTTGCCCCTAATGTTTAGATCTTATGATTTTGTCCATGGCTGCAATTATCTCTTGATAAGTTTTGCACACTTCATTCTAGTCTTCATCTTCTAGATCAGAAGAATCAACAAAAAATTGATAGACATACTGCAATTCTTCCACTTTATCATAAGAAATGATCTTTTGTTTTAAAATCAGTTCTTGAAAATAGGTTTTAATCTGTGTTAACCTCTGGATCATTTCCATGACCTACTTTTATCAACAAAAGATTTTATTGATGCCGAAAGGACTTCTTCCTTCAAAACTTTTGAACCTTCATCCCAGAGGTAAGGAATCCCATTTTGGATAGCCAAATCAAGATTTTCGAGCAATCTTTTCGCTTCATCCTCAAGCTCGTGCAAAAACTTATTTCCCTGTGCTATCAATTTAAACTTCCTAAAGAAGTTCTTTGTTGCTATTTTAGCTTGAGACCAGGCTTCGCTTTTGAGCTTGGCTTCCATGCTTCCTGGCATATTTTCTGACAAAATCTAAATTTTAGTGGTCGCATCTTCTCTTTTTAATAAAAATGATTTGGCAGCCTCAAATTCCTATTTTACTACTTCAGTAGCTTCCTTTACTTTAACCAAATATAACAATACAGGTTTAACCTTTAATACTAAAAACAACAAATATTTTAACAATTCCTTCCTCATGCTCTTTACTTTATCTTTTGAAAATCTAGAAGGGGTGTTTTGTTGTTCGACCAACTGTTGTTGTAGTTGTTGTATCTATGTATTTAATGCCTGAATCTAAGCTTCTGCTATACTCAAATTTTCTTTACCTTTTTCCACTTCACTGGCAGCAGCACTGAATTTACCCTCCCATTTTTTAGCCTCTAAATTAAGAGCCTTCTCTACTATTTTTTGCTCTTTCACTACAGTCTCTAATTCCTTCCTCTTCTCTTTTTCCTTCAAAAACATTTCTTGATAGTGTCCGCCCTGTAAGTATATGGTCCCAAAATGTGCTTGGGCTTTCACCCACTCATCTTGCATAGGCAGTTGAGATATATCTTCATTTATCTCTTCTGCCTGGTAATCTTCCACGATCATTTCTCCCTTTGATTTCTTGGTAATGGGAGTTAACGTCAACTTCTTTCTCTGCATATTGGTTGGATCTAAAGCAATGATTTATCTTACAGTAGCCGATGCTTTAGAATCTCCAGTTGCATGTGAATTCCACCAATCTAAAGCATTCCTGCTCACCCTTTTTAGATTTTCAATCTTAGCCATGGTGGATTGTGACTCAGTCCCTTGAGAAGTTGTAACTCCAGTCGTTGGGATGTCAATGCTAGGGAGAAATGGAATGGGAGCAACTACAGACCCAATATTTAGCAGACTCTGGGAAGATTCTACCATTTCTATTTTCAATTGAGTTGGTTGTTGGTTTCCTTCTTCTCCTTCATGTTCACTGACGGCAATTTCTTCACTTTGCATTTTTTCTGCATCAAAAGTTTCATTTTCTTCATCACTTTCATCTAAGTTTATAAGTTGTTTCTCCTACTGCTCTTCTACCATCAAGATCTCCTTTTTAACCAAAATTTGTTTTTTGTTTTCACTATTTTGGCTCTCTTGAGCCGAACTGGGTGGGTCGTTTGGGACTTCCTTTTGTGAAGTTTCATGCTCAACGTTCTGAGCATCTGCATCTGTGTTTCCTTCAGTTGTATGGGTTGGTTTGCCTTCCTGAGTCTCTTTCCCTGAGTCATCCTCTATATCTTTAGGCTCTTGATCACTAGACGAGGTTTGAATAATACTCTTGTCTTTTCTCCTATCTGCCATCATTTTCAATTTCCTCATTCTTTCTACCACGGGTTCATCAGATTTTGTACCTAAGTTTGCAGGTGGAACAAATTTTACAACCTTTGAGGAATGATGTTTGGATGTTAGGGTATCTGCCCCAAGCGCTAGATGCTTCTCTCTTTGATGGACTAGAATAGGTTCAACTCTCCCCTGTCCTTATTTGCCTAGCCCTTTTCCATCATAGCCCATTTTTAACATCATTTGGGCGGCCTTCAAACTATAAGTCTTTCCTTGTTCTTCAATAAAGACCTCTTCTATTGACCTTTTCCTAGCTATCCCAGGTTTGGTCTAAACAAGGGGAAGATTTTGAGCCTCTGTAATCACTTTTCCCTTACCAGCTTTAGGCTGCTGGGATTTCTCAGGTGGTTGGGACACTTCGGGAGCAAAAGAATGACCACTTCCTATGCATGGAGGGATTCTAACATGGAAACTTCCTCCCCAGGAGTCATGGTGTTTAGCATATCGAGTTTCGAATAGATTGTCATTTTTGGTGGGATATCTTGATGAAATAAAATTTGTCTAAACTCTCATTACCCACCATTCTCGAATTTTCACCACATCCCAATCTAGCCTGTTCTTCTGAATCTGGGTGATTTTTTTCTCTATCAACTGATGAGTCTTTTTATTTTTTGGGTCAAATTGAACAATTACTTCATAAAAGTCATGCCAAGGAGGCAAAGGCTCCATCTTCTCTATGTGCCACTCCAATGGTACATCTTCCGTGTTATTCCTATTTTCCTCAATATCATCCCTGATTTTAACATGAAATTCTTTTTTATGTGTTTTGTTCAAAATGGACTGTCTCTCAGCGAACCTGCTTATGGGGTCATATTTCCATCTTTGTGGGATCTCGATAAGACCCAATTTTCTTAAATACTCTACTATCTATTCATTCTGCCCCTTCCTTGAAATAGTAATCCCTTCAAAACTAAAGGGCATATTACAAGTGCTGGTTTTTCCAATTCTAGTCCCAAATTTAACATTAATGATTTATGTTTGTCTTACATATTCTAAGGCAAAGATACTATCAGTCACATAATGGGGAAGTAAAAAGGGTTTGTCTGTAAACCCATACAATCTGATACACTCTCCTTGTGTTAGGATAAACCAATCCCCCTCCTCTACAAACTTGGTTTGCAATACCTTTTCCACTTTGGGGGTCAATCTTGTTATTTTCCCATACATGATTTTTAGTGCAGGGCCCAAAAATTCTCTATTGAAATCATAATACGATTCAGACTTGTATAACACATTAGTCCATTTATATACTGGAAAAAATTCTCCCTTTTCATTCTTATCATTCTTTGAAATGAAAGCTAACTCTTGAGACATGAAATAAAAGAATAACCATACCAAATATGAAGTGTATCTAAAACTGGGTGCCAGCCTTCAATGTTGCCAAACCCTCATGAATTTCTGCACTTAATAACCTATTCCAGTCAAAGAAAATAGGTCTCACACTCTTGCTCATAATAGCTGAATCATACATTTTGGGGTTTGACAAACACTCTGCTACAACCACCTACCATTTCTGAACCTTTTCATCATTTTTCAGTCTCGTAATCATGGCCAAGATGGAATATAGTTTAGGGTTTTTAAAATTTGCCCTGTCAATTGGGGGTTTTGGAGGATTTACCCCTTTTGGAAGATCTTTTAGCTGGGTGGCTAGGAAACCCCTCACCTTTTTGTATGAGCTGAAATATGTATCCTATTCTAAGGGGTCAAATTTCTTAGGTTCTAATGGGGGGACATGACCCGCAGCGAAAGCAGAAACAAAAGCATCTTTGGACAGAGGAAAAAGGACCTTCCCTAAAAAATCCCTAACTTTTCTCCCTTTTTCATCATAGAAATTTGCAATTGCCCTTACCATTTCTAGGCAAGGATGGACATGAATATATACATACTAGTACAAGAAAGAATGGTATGCAAACGTTGAAGGAGAAGAAGCAAAAACCCCAGTTGCTACCAGGTTCTTTATGTTGCTTCGAATCTCCGTCGGGTCCTTCCATGTTATTATCGTATCTACAATCCGAGATTCTTTGTCAATAAAACTAGCATTGTTTTCTTCCCTTGTGTTCACTACCGAAGTAGTCGGGAGTGATGAGGTAGATGTTTCCTAGTCTTTCACCTTCTTTGGAGCCATTACGAATTATTAGGTATGTAGATTTTGAACCTCCTTTGATTACTTCACAATTCTTTCCTCGCTACGCTATAGTGTAGTGGTATAACAGTGGCTGGCAAGACTTCTGGCTTCTCAAGTGTCATAGAGATAATTCCTTGCTTCTTTTCTTCTCTAGGAGCCTTGAGCAAGTTTGCAAATGGTGAAATGCCTCTCTGAATCTTTGAATTTAATTTTATATCACCTAGGAGGACATGCAAAATTAATGCATTAAATGACGGTTGGTTGATTTGATTTTGTCTTTCTTTCTTCGATTTTCATTCTTGCCATATTTCTTAGGAAACTCCTAAAAACTCTCGCAGCTCATTAAAAACCCACTTGGGGACTCGAAATTATCCCATGCTCAAAAATATGCTAACGGACATATTAATTATCTTCTCCCACTGGACTTCTGGCACGTGGTTGCTTTAAAAACATTTGGCGGTGGAAAATTTTTGGAAATATCCTCAGGAGCACACAACATATTTTGAAACTTTCTTTTATTCATCCCTTCTCGTCGAATTTTTAGGCGATCATGTGGCAGCCCCAAATTTTTGAAAATTTGAATTTTTTCCTCCATATTTCATTCAAAATATCGAACCCCGCTAGTCCGCAAAAAACAATTCTTATTAGGCCGTAAAAAGGGAAATATTTACAAAAATCCAAACTTATAATATACTGTACATATAATGGTGATCTGTAGCTTTTACTGGAAATATAATTTTAGGTGAAAAGCATTCACCGTGATGGGTAGAACCCATCCATATTGATCTTTTAACTAGAAGGCATTGAATTGCTTTTTTGAAATAATTTCGAATGGCCCCTCCCAGAACGCATCAAACTTGTCATGGTGTCCTGGCTTTGCTTTCTTGACATTCCATTTTAATACCAGGTCACCTATTTTGAATTTCTTGAAAGTGATTTTCTTATCGAACCACCTGGCTGTTTTCACCATATGCTTTTCATGATGATCGTAGGCCTGTTCCCTAGATTCTTCAAGCTGCAGAAGTTACATCAGTCGGGAATCCATTGGATGACCTTCATCTTTGTTAACTTGGTTTAGCATCCTCAATGTAGGTATATCCATATGAATTGGCATAATAGCTTCTTTGCCATAAACCAAAGCATATGGCGATGTATTGATTGATTTTTTGATTGAGATTTTGTCGGCCCACAGGGCTTGATTCAGGAGTGAGTGCTAGTTCTTCTTATTGTCCTCTAATTTTCTTTTCATAATTCTTAGAAGATTCTTATTAGTAGACTCAACTAATCCATTACCTTTTGGGTAATAATTAAAGGAAGTCTTCAAGTAAATTCCATATCTACTGACAAATTCGATCATCTTTGCAGTGGTAAAATGGGATCCATTGTCTGTAATCAAAGAAGCTGGTACACAAAACATTGTAATTAGACTTTTGATAAATTCTATCACCACTTCTGAATCATATTTCTTCATAGGAACTGCTTTTCCCACTTGGTGAAGTAGTTTGTGGCAGTGAGAATGTATTTGTGGCCTGATGATGAATTTGGCTCTATTATCCCTACGAAATCCAACCCCCACTGTTGGAATGGTTCCTCGACTTGAATAGATTTTAAGGGCATAGGTGCATTCCTGTTTCTCCCCACATACCTTTAACACTGTTCACACCTCTAGGTCACTTTGTACGCAACTAGGAATATGGAATGCCAATAACATCCAGCTCTAAGGATCTTCAAAGCTGTAGTTTGACCTGCATAATGTTCCCCTAAAAAACCTCCATGAAATTCATCTAACACTTTCTGCTTTACATTATCGGGAATGCATCTTAACAATACACCATCGATGTTAATCCTATACAACCCCTCTGTTTGAAGGGTATATTTCAATACTTGGGTTATGAATCTCCTTCTTTGGGAAGCGTTCATATCTTCAAGACATGACCCAATCTGAAAATACCTCACAAAGTCGTCGATCCAACTTGAACTTACTATGTCTTGGTGTTGCTCTGTGTTTGCCATGATAGGGTGGCTCTCCCCATATCCACTTGCAGCTTGCTTGGCCAATTCTTGGCACAAAGCTCTCCCTCTAACTATTTTAGTAGGATGTATTTCTACATCATACTCTTGGATGCGAGTCACCCATCCAACTCTTTTTTCACCCAATTCTCCTTGAATTATGAAGTTCTTTACATCGGGATGAATAACATACACCATTGTCTGACTCTGGGATAAGAAATGTTTTATCTTATTCAAGGATTTCTTAATTGCATATACTTTCTTTTCTATGAAGCTGTACCTTTCCTCATGTTTGTGCATGGTGGAACTTAGAAAGGCTATGGGTCTTTCTTCATCATCTGCTCCTTTCTGAGTGAGAACTGCAGCATAACTACCTTGTTCTCTGATAGCATATAGTATGAAACCTCGGGAATAGTCAGGATTAACTAGCATAGGAGCTTGAGCGATGGCTTCTAGAATTTTTTGAAAATCTTCTTTCCTTGGCTCTATCCATTTGAAAAGAGCGTCCTTTTTCAATAATTCAATCATTGGTTTAACTGTTTGGGCAAAGTCCGCAATGAATTTTCTGACAAAATTTATTTGCCCATAGAAGGACTGCAAACCTTTCTTGTTAACTGGAAGCGACAACTCAAGAAGTGCCTTCACTCTATCAGGGTCAATTGACAACCCAACTTTAGAAATAACTTGCCCAAGGAGTATTCCTTTTTCCACAACAAAAATATATTTTTTTGGATTTAGTGATATTCCAAATTCTCTACATTTCTCAAACACTTGTTGCATATGAGTGGCATGGTCCTTTTTATTGTGAGAAAAAATCATCATGTCATCTAAATAGACGATAATAATTTTGTTCGAAAGCTCCCCAAAAGCTATGTCCATGGCTCTTTGGAAAGTTGCTCCTGCGTTGGATAATCCAAAGGGCATCCTTTGGTATGCAAATGTTCCCCACTTAGTGGTGAATGCATTCTTGTATTGATCTTCATTTCTCACCCAAACTTGATTGTAACCAGAGAAGCCATCTAATAGAGAAAACCTTTCTGCTTCCACCACAGTATGAAGGATTGGGTCAATCTAGAGTAAAGAATAGTGATCCTTTAAAGAAGCTTTGTTCAAATTTTTGAAACCGATGCATAGTTGTATTTCTTCATTTTTCTTGTAGACTGGAACTAAATTTTCCACCAAGGTAGAGTGCTTGATTGGGTATATTATCTTAGCATGCAGGAGTTTTAGCAACTCATGTTTCATTAAGGCTTCATTTTAGGATTCACAGGCCTCTGCCTCTGCCTAAAAGGTTTAGCTCCTTCCTCTAGTTTGATGGTATGTTGAATGACCTCTTTCCTGTATATTTTCAGATCACTATAATTCCAGGATATTATATCTGGATACTCTCTACATAATATTTTATTTTCTCTAGTTCTACTTTTGTACAATTTGTCCCTACTTTGATCATTTTTCCTAGTTCTAGTTCTATTTATTTATATCGGTGTTCATCTACCTTGATCCTTCGACCTACAGCTTTGTCGCTATTGTCAAAAAGGCTCTCCAGGGTGATCAGTCCCTTGGGGATATGATTATTTTTCAGTTGAATAAGGCTCTCTTCATCCTCTTCTTGTAATGCTCTTTCTGTAGAGCAATTCATCTCATGAATCAAAAAATCTAGGATCTGCTCGTCATTTTTGAATACTTTCCAGAAAATGTCCTTGTCGAGCATAGAAGGCCTGTATATAAGTCTGACTATTTTAGACTTCTGAATAACATTACTGACTAGGAAAAAATTGGATCCTACTGACGCTAACAAGTCTGCATGGGTGTTCTTTTCTCTGGAAATGGATTTTATGTTTAGTGCTTCAAAATTTTCCAATAGATCCAACACTTTGTTTTTGTAAGCCTTTAGGTAATGTTGCTTAAAAATGCATTTACCAGTAACCTGTTTAACAATCAGCTCTGAATCTCCATAGATCAGTAGCTATTTTGCACCCAGTTTTTTAGATTTCTTAAGTCCAAAACACAAAGCTTCATATTCAGACGCATTTTTGGTGCAACTCCATGTCAACCTATATGAAAAAACCTTTTCTTTTCCAGTAGGTGAAATTAGAACAATTCCAGCTCTTGCTCCATTTTTGCACCTTGACCTGTCAAAGTAAAATTTCCATAACTGGTTGGCTGAATCACCTATTTTAGGGACAGCAACAGGAAGCTTTTTTGGTTTTTCAATGGAATAGCTTCCTATTTTTGTCTCTACCATAGTGTTGAAATTCTCCATAAAAAACTTATCTTCATATTGGAGTTCCTCCATGGTTTCTTCCATTAGATAAATATTCTCCAATTCCTTGGACATCATGTTGACAGTAGTTGTTTCTTCTAGTCTTTCCACATGAAAATTAGATGGTTTTTCATTGTATATCTTGACTCTTTTACCTTTTAAAGGTACCTCTAAATGTGAATAATCTAGTGACAGATAACCTCCCAGTTTGGCTGTGAACTCTCTGGATAAACACATACCGAAATATGGTTCTAAGTCTACAACAACTACTTCTTGTATGATGACTACTTCTGGAATTCTGTGGAGTTGAATAGGGATATCTTTGATCACCTCAATATTTATTACTAGAGTACCATCTAATTGCAACACACCAGGATGACTTCGAGTATATTCCATCCCCATTATGTCACATACGTCTTTCGACATCATCATAGTTGTGGCCCCTGAATCAATCATGCAATTGTGAACTATCCACCCCTCCATTTGTAAGGATAGATAGAATGGGGGCGGTCTATTTTTCCTAGAGGTTGACACAAAATTTGCTTGTATAACATTTGAGGAAGAGGTATCATTCTTTAAATTTAAGGATTCTTGGAGGAGGTCCATCTGACCAAGAATTTGCAGTGTATCATACATGCTTATTTTGGAAGGGGTCCTCTTCATTTCTTCTGCAATTTTGAATGAAAGAGATGCAGCTAGGGATACTTCAGCACTTTTCTCCCTTCCACTAGTCAATGCATCATATCTGTCTCTGTGGACCTGCGTAGCTTCTATTCTTTGTCTTTTTGGTAATGAAGGAAATTTGAGTCTTTCCTTCGCTTGCTCTTGAGTCTCACTCCCTTTTCTAGGAGGAAATTATTTTCTTGGTGTAGCCACAGGAGTTTGAGGAGGATAAGAATGTCCTTTCTCATTAGACTAGTTTTTTTGTGGAGTTGCCCTGGGGGTAGGAGGAAAACTTAGTGGTTGGAGTTCCTTAGGGTCAACTTGTAACCACTTTTTTCTCGACCTTGTCAAGACTGAGACTTGTTCCATAGATGGCATTGCAAAATTGTGGTGGACTTCTCTAATTATGTTCACCTGTCCCTTGATAGTTTCTTTGGATCTTTCATTAATAACCGCTTGCACATGATGTTGATGAATCATGCATGAATCTTCTCCATGAGGATCGATGCAAGTGGTACATCAATAATAAGAATTAGTGGGTTCTCCATTATCTCCTATCTCATTTGCATACACCACATTTTTTCTCTCTTGTACCCTTCCACTTGTTGAAGCACCTTCCTTTTGTATCTGTGGAAATCTTCTTGCTTGGATATTCCGTTCAGCCTCTCTCTTTTTCATGGATGCCATTTCATTTGACAATGTCTTCATCGTATCAATTATAATCGTGTATTGATCATTGGAGGGAGCTGATGCAAGGGGTGTAGATGGTAATGCAAGGAATGTAGGAGGTGCGGCTATAGATGGGAGAGCCTATGTTGATGGGAGTACAGATAGTTTAGAAATTGATTCTTGGGAAAGCTCTGGTACAATTGGCAATAGACTCTTTGATGGATATCTTTTTGTAGCGATGAGATCAGCTTCACCCTTTGCTACCTCTAAATAGATCCTAGGAAAAATGGTTACACAGGATTGCCTTATTATCATACTGAGATCTGAATCAAAAGATCTTAAGTAATAGCATATAGCTTTTTCTTCCATGGGTTTTAGGCCCTGCGGTACTCTATCACGAGTTTTGGTAAATATGATGTTGAAATCCTAGATTTCTTCTCATGGATTCCTCTCAATGACAGTGAATTGATTCAGCAATGTGAAAGGATCTACATGTATTTAAATTCATCAACCAAACGGTCGACAAGCACTGCCCAAGAAGTAATGGATCCAGCGAGGAGCACTCTATACCAATAGAGCATCTTTCCCTTCAAAGATATAACTAGCAATCTAACCATTATATCTTCCTAAGTGATATTGTAAATATATGCTAGCGATGATACATCTAGACAATGCTCATCTACTATTTTGCCTATTCCTTCAAAAGTTGGTAATGCTTTTAGTGCAGCTTGTGGAATTTGATTTTGTGCCCCTAAGTTTAAAGGACCAGTTTGATTCCACATAAGATGTGTTGGGGTAGGGGTGGATGCCATGATTGTTAAAGGAGTTACAACCGCTATGGGATTACTTGTAGATGCTCCTACATTGGGTGTTAAAGAGGTGCTAATGGTGTCAGGAGGATTTGATCATGTGGCTAGCACAAGGTGTGCTTTTAGGCTTTCAAGATGTAGTTCAAATAACTCAATAGGTTCTTCAGAGTTTCTAGCTCAGGATCTGGTTATCATATGACTATATAACCAGAAGGTTTCTAGACAAGGTCTTTCTTTTATGGTCTAAATTGCAATGGAGTCACCAGGAGGTTTTTCTTGAGATTTTCAAATAAAAAGGATCTTAAGGTAAAACACCAAAACTTATACAATACTGTGGGATTGCTTGTCCCATCGGGCGTGCCAAAAACTATTGGAACAAAATCTACCTTCGGTTAATAGTGTTGTGCCTTAGACTTTGCCAACATTGAATAAATAGATCTTGCTTGAGATCATTTGTCTAGTCTCCAGAGAAGGCTGGTTCCTTTGAGTTTTTTAGAGAAAATGGGAACAAGAGATAAGGGAAATATAGCCTAAGCTAGAACTTTTCTCATGGTATAGATTACACAACAATAAAAATTGATGATGCAGAGTACTACTTTCAAATTTTTCTTTATATCTTCTTATAGAAAATATGAATTCTTGAGTGCGACTTTTAGATGTTCGTTTAAATACATGTAAATATCTTTAATGTTCAAATCTAGAAACAAGTTTTATAGATGCACAGTCTAGATTTCAGAATAGATACATTATGAAACTTAGAATGAATAAAAGTTAAAACACCAGATACATACACTTGCACACAGAACTTTCGGAAGCTAGAAGAAGAAATATTTTATTGCTTTAATCCAGTACATGTACATCAAGCCTGTAAATGTCCAAGAGCCGACCTTTTTTCATGGTCGACTCACTCCTATTTATACCCTAAAAATAGTATCTTCTACTATGTACATTTAATTTCTTCAATCAATTACAAGTAATTGTCTGCAGTTTCTAATAATATACAACGGATTTCTCGTAGATTGGATAGATTTCCTTCTGGCTAATTTTAGATGAGCCTATTATTCTGCAATCATCTAGCGGACCTGCTAGGTTATAATCAACAGACCATTCTTCAAAAATTAGCACCTGATGTCAGTGCATGTCCCTAGTTGCCAAAAATATACATTGTTTCCTTGGCAAAAATCGGACATGTCATGAAATCGTGACACTCTTGTTTCTCTTCCTGCCTGCCCTTTTTGAGTCGTGAAAATGCAACATGTCACGATATCATGACACTTTTGCCTCCTTGCTCCCTTGTGTTGCTCTTAGCCATGAAAATGCAACATGTCGCGATATCGCGACACTTTTTCCTTCTTGCCCTTTCTCTTCTCTTTTGGTCACGAAAATGCAACATGTCACGATATCGTGACACTTTTTCCTTCTCGCTCTTTCTCTTCTCTTTTGGTGATGAAAATGCAACATGTCACGATATCGTGACACTTATTATTTCTTGTTCTTTCTCTTCTCTTTTGGCTGCAAAAATGCAACATGTCGCAATATCGCGACACTTTTTCCTTCTTGCTCTTTCTCTTCTCTTTTGGCCACGAAAATGCAACATGTCGCGATATCGCGACACTTTTTCTTTCTTGTTCTTTCTCTTCTCTTTTGGCCACGAAAATGCAACATGTCATGATATCACGACACTTTTGCCTCCTTGCTCCCTTCTATTGCTCTTGGCCATGAAAATGCAACATGTCACGATATCGCGACACTTTTTCCTCCTTGCTCTTTCTCTTTGCTTTGGACCACGAAAATGCAACATGTCGCGATATCGTGACACTTTTTCCTCCTTACTCTTTCTCTTTTCTTTGGACCACAAAAATGCAACATGTCGCGATATCGCGACACTTTTTCCTCCTTGCTCTTTCTCTTTGCTTTGGACTATGAAAATGCAACATGTCGCGATATCGCGACACTTTTCCTCCCTTGCTCTTTCTCTTTGCTTTGTACCACAAAAATGTAACATGTCGCGATATCGCGACACTTTTTCCTCCTTGCGGTGTTTTTCTTTTTCTTTGATCTTTAGCATATGGGCCACTTTGGTCTTCTTGGAAAATATGAAAAAAGGTGCATCAGTCGTTTTTCTATAGTTAGTCACTTTTTGACTAACAGTACTATATGGCTAGAAAGGAATAGAAGAATATTTAAAGGAAATGAAAGCATATTTTTTTATTAAGGTTTGAGAATAGGTGTTGAAAGGTCCCCGAACCTTTTACATAGTAGTCAGAGATTTAAAAATATGCTTAGAAATACAACTTCTCCACAAAGCATCCATGTTAAACAAATAAGATTGTATTACAAATACTCCTTTCATATTCTACTTCATGCCCAGACAACATACATATAAAACAACTACTAATAGGGTTTAGAAATAGACCATCAAAGCATAAGTAGTATCATACTAAATTGATTAAGTAAACCACCTCCTACAGGACAAAAAACAACAAACTAGAGGCACCCATTGACCATAAGCTCCAAATCTTTGATGATTTCCCTGAGCTTATTTTTTTCTTCATCCACAAATTGTTTGATCTCCTTTCATAGGGCCTACATCAGGATACAATGCTTCTCAATGGTCTCCAAGAGCCCATTAACCAATATTTGTTTGGCAAGGGCATTGAGTCCCCTTGTGTTCCAAAAGAGTAGTTTCATTTCTTAATTATTTTGGTAGTCTTTTCCCCTACCTCAGGATAAGGTGGTTTGGGTTCCATTTGCAATTTTGGACATAATTTAGCATTATCTAATCTCCTGATTTGTTGGCCTTCCATATTTGCTTTCCACTCCTACATCAATGCCTCTTTTCTTTTGATTCTCAGTTTGAGTTGTAATAATTAATCTAATTTTGGGATTATATTGTAAATTCACCTAAGTATAAAGGTGAATAATAAAATTAGATATCTAGGCTTTAATATAAATTAAATAGATAGGTATTTAATTTATATTTATTAATATGTATATATATACCTAAGATAAATATATTTTTTTTGGTAGATTAAAAGTGGGTTTTTGTCAAGGATCCCAAAACCTGATTACAATGGATCATATTGCAACATAATACATCATATTAAATCAAGGTAAGGATAGCCAAAAGGAACAAAAAAGGAACACGCTAGAGGACCAAAAAAGGAAGGCGCCATCCTTTGTGCCAAGGGAAGGTGCTTTCCTTTGTGCCATAGGATGAGATAAATATATATTAAGGTATATGGATAAATAAATATATACTTATATTAAGGTATATGGATAAATAAATATATACTTATATTTATTTTATCCTACACCTTAATATTATTATTCCTACAATTACCAAATTAAAATAATTTCAATATCTAGTCTAACTCTAGTCAACTCAAATTCAAATGTGACATGGCATGAGACTTGAGTGTGGTGGTATTTGTGGGGCATATAATGGCATGTGGCATAGGTGTGGTGGAATGTGGTATGGATGTGGTGGCATATGGTATAGATGTGGTGGCATGTGACTTAAGTGTGGTGGCACATGTTGTGGATTTTTTGCTCCATGGCTATTTTCAATGAGAGGATATCCCAAACTATATATTTGGTAGTGCTAATAGTATAGTGCTAATTGTGTAGTGCTAACTATGTAGAGCTAACTGTGAGACACTATTGTTTACTTGAGATATTGGTGATTTGCATCAATCACATTTGAGGAAAAAGACTTGTATATTTTGTTGAAGATAATACAAAAGTGGAGATACAATTTTGGTCGTGGTTTTTCCCTTTAAAAGGTTTCCACATAATATTTGTGTCTTTAATGTGGTTTGATTTATTTATACCTTACCTTATAGTTTTTTAAATTTAGTAAATATTATGCTATTTACTTTTGGGTAATATATATATTTGGTATACTAATAATTTGTTGTTTGATTTTGGTTTAATCTACTATATTTGGGAGATTTTGCTTACTTTCTTCCCATTCAGTTTGTTGGCTTAGGGTTGGACTTGAGAATTCTAAACCCCTCATATTTTTAGACCATTTTCCATCATCATGGGTTAAAGGTTTTATGGGAGGGTTATGACCTTGTTCATTTGAATCAAAACAAACAATCAACTACATGGTTTCTTCCTCACTCATTTCATTGTGTTTGGGGGGATTGGATTGATTGTTACTGATTCTAGTTGAGCAAAGGAATTCAAAATGATAACATTTTGAAGAAAGTTTTCCAATACGTACCTCTTGATTTTCTCCCAAAACTTAACCCTCCTCGGGGACTTCCTATTGAACTGGTTTTGCCATGTGATCTAGAATCCCCTCTTTCTTGTTCTCAATAATTTTATCCCCCGAATCCCTACCCTTATTGGAGTTCCCACCTTCATTCTACTTATTTTGCCAAAATTTCTAATTTTGGATCAATTTCTTATGAGTAGACAATGCATTGGTTGAGTACTCTAATTTCTTACAACTTTTGCATTTGAACAAGGCGTTTTCATATTCTATAGTCTGATTCTATACCCCAAGCTTTAAAACTAATCTGATTGAACTAGGAAACTCCTTCTCCATATCCTTATTTATACATATTCTTGCATAAATAAATTTTAAGTGATCCTTGGTGGTAAGATCGATAGCAATAAGGTCCCCTATTTCCATTGTGATACCTGCAAAAATTTCTTCATTCTAATATTGGAAGGGCAGGCATGGAAATATCACCTTAATTAGTGTCTAGATGAAGTTGTGGGTTTCGAGATCAAAATTTGGGCTCCACCATCGTAATAAAATCCCTCAACATCCATGGAACCATGGACCTCCCTAGAGTATTCAATTAGAGTCTTCCCTTTAGTTAAACTTAACTATAAAGAACCCCTTTCGACATTACCACAATCTCCATATGGCCATGGGATCACTATTTAGTAGCAATCCATTTCTTGATTGCATCAAGGTTCGATCAAGCTCCCATAAATTGAACCATAACAATCATAGCTCCTTGCTCAACATTTCTATCAATTAAATCATCAAGTATGAAGAGTTCACTTCTCTCTTGTTGTAGCTCAAATTGAAGATCTAGGGTTTTTTATTTCCCATGGACCACATGTGACCAAGAATGATAAGCCAAGTCAAAAGGGTGCTTTCACGAGTCCCACAAATTATGTCTTGCTCTTTTGATCAAATTTTTAACTCCAAAATCAAGTTCTAGACCCAGTTCTTTGTCATCATTATATTGTAGATATTCTCATGTAGTAAACCTACTCCTTACCTCTCCCACCATTCATATCCCACTAGGTTTAAAGCCATCAAATGGATTTTTCTTCGCTTTTAAATCTATCAAGAGCCATCTAGTATTATGTATATATCCATAAACCACCTAGATAAGTAGCATCAAGATTTTCAACCTATTCAAAAATCCTTTTTTCTTTCCATAGTTAGAACTTGGTTCTGGCCAATGCGCAAAAAGATGCTCATGTTGCTCATCCATCAATATTTTTGCAAGTTTTAAATTACTTGTAGACAATAAGCCCAATTTTATTGCAAGAAAATATGTAGCCCAACTTTGAGAATCTGACCCATCATCAACATGAAGAGGAAATATTTTGAGTTGTTGATTCCACAATTACCATTTCCTCTAACCATAAATGCATTGACCAAATATCTAATCCAAAGGGCATATAGTGACCACTAGAAATCCTAACTTGACTCTTGTAATTCTATGTGAAATCAATATCTAACACTTTCACAACCCCCAAAATCTATTTTCAACATTTCATTTCTATATTTCCAAAAATTTATTTAAGGTAATTCATGTGTGTGTTGCTACCACCTCCATTGAAGGAAATCTTGCGACAATCGATACCTGTGGTTGTTCCATCATTCCAGTAATAATTTGTGGTTGCTCCACCACCATAATTACCATCACAATAGTAGTTTATGGTTTCTCTATCACCTCTTGTAGTTTTTCAGTAAGAGAATCAATAACCCTAAATAGCCTCTTGTGGTTGAATAATTTTCCCATTGTGAGGATATTACCAATAATTGACACATGTGGTTGTTCCACCGCCATGCTGACCAAATATCTAATCCAAATGGCGTGTAGTGATCACTGGAAACCCTAACTCGACTCCTACAATTCTAAATAAAATCAATATCTAACACTTTAAAAAGGAAAAGCATTTTAGAGGTAGTGAAAAGAAATATTTTTTTAGTAATGGAATCTAAACCAACCCTATCAACTCATCCAATCCCTAATCTAAAAGTAGAGATCCTTGGTAGATGGAGTCAAGTTATCAAATAGAATTATGATTTTGGATAGAGAAGAAACAAAAAGAAGGCTAAGAATATAAAATGGAAACCACTAGAGGTGGAGTTGGTCAAATTGAATTTTGATGGAGAATCTAAATGAAATCCAGGACTAGCAGGAGGAGGAATAATTAGAAATTTTAGAGGATATATTTTGCCTCATTACAATTTCAATAGTGGATTTAAGACAAATAATGAAATTAGAGATTGAATTTTGAAGGATTTAAAATATATAAACAAATAAATTGGAACATAGTATGAATGGAAGGTGATTCACTCATAGTAATAGATGTAATTTTGAGGAAAGCAAAGGCTCCATGGAACATAAAAGAGATAATTGTTGAAATATAAGACCTTTCTATAGATTTTTAAGAAATTATATTTACACATACATTAAGGAAAGGAAACAAACGTGCATATAGGCTAGTCAATAGAGGGGTTTTAATTAAAGATAGTGAAGTTAAATTCTCTTTTTCTTGGTTAGAGGAAGTAGTAAGTTTAGTTGAAGTTGACAAGAAAATGTTGATTGTCTAATTCAAATAATGATTAAGATATAATTTAATGTTTTCCATTGGTAGTATTTTCTTTATTTTATAACATTAATGTGTTTTCATATAAACTATTTATTATAATTTTGTGGTTGCACTTATTATTCAAGAAGGAAACTAGGAATTTAGATTTGGTAAAGCACACTATAATATTGTGATGTTTTAGAAATATTACTCTACTAAAATGCAATGCATAGATAGTGAAGGTGGATTTTTGGTATTGTGAAGGCTATTTTAGGAAATGTCAATAAGGATGTTGAATTATGAAATATTTTTATCCACACAAAAAATTGAAATAAATCTAGAAAATGAAAGTAAAAAATTGAGGTATGTTATGTAAAATGATGTAGGTATCAAGATATAGCAACTCAATTGAGATGAGAATTGAATTTATTTGTAAACTCTCAAGATATAAAGGAGAGATTTGTAATTTTTCAAGGGTATGAAAATCAAGTACAACCTCTTGTTCTTCAACAACAATAAAAAATTGATCCCCACTTCCACTTGATCCAATTTTGAATCTTTGAAAAACCTAGCTAATATCCATGGAACTTACATATTACCCTTAACCATTTAAGAATCATTGTATCATGCTCAATCATCTCATCCTTGATAATTATATTTGGTGTAGTATCTTCTCACCTAGATAGGTTTTGTCATAGATTCACTCTTCCTCTTGTCCCTAACTAGGGAATCCTTACTTCTAGTAAGGACTTTTAAAAATGATTTTCTTGCTATGTTACCTAGATTTTCTTTGCAAGAATCCTTTTGTTCTTAAGTTTCTCCTAAGATTTAGAACAAGAAGAAATGATGTTTGATACTTACTCACATTTCACTTTCTACTTGTACTTGTAATATGTGTTGCTTTCTAAAATATGAAAATGGTGAGGCTCATTCTTGACTCACACTTGTTCAATTCAAATTTTATAAATCATATTATTAAATTATTATTTTTAATAAAATAAGTTTTTACTATATTTTTTAAAATCAATTATATGGGATTGAAATGAAATGAGCTCCACTTGTATCATGTCATGACCACATAATGATATTATAAAAACTTGTCAATTAGACATGTATGGCTTAGTAAGATTCAAACTTGGGTCTCCTCCTTGAACGTTGAGGAATATAACTGATTGAGATAATGTCAATTGATATAAGTTTTTACTAAATTATTTTTCAATTTGTTTATATGGGATTAAAATGAGCTTTATCCTACCACATATTGGTATTAAAATAACTTGCTATTATGCATGTATCATTTGACAATATTAGAATCTTAGTCTTCTCTTTGAAACTTGAGGAATTTAACTAGTTGAACTAAAGTCATTTCATAAGTTTTTACTATAGATATTTTTTAGTTAATTATATGGAATTGAAAGAGGCCCCACCCATATTACATCATGACCACATCGTGGAATTATAACAAGCTTTAAATTTATGAATGTATCATTTGGCAAGATTAAAACCTTGGTCTTGTAGAAAAATCCTTTGCAAATATTTTTCTACATTTACAAGTATGAACATGCGCTATCAAACTTGTCAAAATTCTTTATCTTAGGATAGATGTTCTTGTTCTAAATTCATCATTATTTCAAGAAAACTATCTAGAGCTTAGGGAGGTGATTCTAGGCTAAATATTGCTTAAGGATGATCTATATATCTAAGCCAAAGCATTTTGATAACAAGGTGGTACAAAATTCTAATCTTAGCAAAAATAGAGAAACCAAAAGCCTAAGAGAAGGTAAGTTAGAGATTTTTGGAGGTGATGTCAGTAGCACACTTCAAAAAATTCCAACAAGGTAAATAGATTACAAAAGGAGGGACTGTTTGATCCTAGAAGATGGCATGCCAAAACTTTCAATTGTTGAAATCAACATGGGCTTCAAAAACCTTTAGCATAGTAAAAAAATATACGAGGAGCATAAAAGGTTGCTTGAAGTGTAAGTAACAATGTAATAGCACTCAAACCAAATATTCTTAGCAAGAAGGATTATTTCAATATTCAAAATGTTTGACATATCCACAGCAAGCAAAGGGTAGCCCAGAAGACAATGAATGTAGCAACAATATCCCAAAGTGGAGGATCCTAGCATGAAAGGTGCCCAATAATCTATAAAAAATAGCAGTAAGGGCACACGATAACTTTTAGAGCCTAAAAGTAATAACTACCTTGCCAAATTACAACTACTTGAAGTATGACAAGGGAAGCATGTTTGTTGGCCTTCAAAAATCCCAACTTATATTTCACCCTTAATTTCAAAAGTTGGTAAAATTGAGTTTCTAAGTGATTATAGGATGTGGTTGTTGGTTCAAAAAGAAGGAAGTCTTGAGAGAGTCACTCCAGTTTAAAATACCCCCCATGATCATCAAAGATATAGGTCTTGATCATCTTGTGCTTAATTCATTCAAAACATTATTCATAAATTCATCAATATCCCTCCATTTACCCCATAAAATATAAGTCATCTAAACGTTACATATCCCTTTTAAGGTCATGATATAATAGTAAAATTCATCTTGCATCCCTAGGTTAGACCATGGCCGAAAATACCATAAAGTCCACCTACATCCAAAAATCAAACCATGGCCTTGTAAGGTATTCCATAAGGTTAGCGCACACCAAATAATTAATCACTATAGTCTCCCATAATTCCCCATTCATGTTTCATTTCATTAATTCATTTTCATTTCCACAATGCACTTTGCTTTTATTTTTCCTAAGCCCTAAGCCTCCAAGTATGTCTAGATATAAAGCCTTAGCTTATTTTCCCCTCACTTAATATTTGCAAAAAAGATTTCTTGCTAAGTTCTGCCCATCAAAATTCATTATCACTCATCTGAACCCACCATCACTAATCCATCAACGATAGCATCTTTCAATTGACAACCGCAAAATTCCTTAGCATAAGTAAAATAAACTATCATCCTTAAAAAATCCTTGTCATCGATGCATCAACGATCGTTATTTCTCATCAACAATGGAGTATTCCAAGTTTGAATTGAGGATATAGTAATTTTTCACCCTAGTTATTCCCCTCCCAATGGAATAGGTCCTGCTAAGTTTCACTAAAGCCTTTGTTACTCTTCTAAAGCTCCCATCACTCATCGATTAGTGACTGCTCCAAGCTATCGGTGATAATGTAAACCAAAAATTAAACCTATCACTCATCCAAACTCATCGTCATCGATCCATCAGCAATAGCCATAATCCATCAACGAAACCTTAGTCCCAGGTCATAAGTATTTTGCTTGGTTTTCACTTACCTAAGCCATGAGCCTAAACTTTTGTATAAGCGATTCATCCCTAAGTCCAAGTTTTTTCTATCACTAATGAAAATATTGCATCATTGATGCATCAATGAAAAAGTTTCCCTATCAGCAATAATAAAATAACTTTGGCCAAAATGGTTATTCTTTGTCGCTCATGTGAAAGTCCCATTTTTGATCCATCAACGACCAATATTTTGAGTCGTTTGAGGGTCCAACCATAATTTATCCTAATCATTCCTCCTCTTATCACACATTAAATATATCTTGTGCCATGTCTATTATAATTTCTACTAAGTCATATACCTTTAAGTATTTTTAAAAATTCTTAAAAGCCTACCCATCATCGATAGCATTCCTCTTCACTCATCCAGCAGTGATAACACAATCTAATCAGTGACAAGGCTTTTAGTCATTGCTCGTATGAAAGACTCATTGCTCTTCAATCAACAATAGCTCCAAGCAATCAGTGATCATGCATATTTGTAATCTTCATTGCTCTTGGAGAAATCCCATCAGTGATACATTGGTGATAAGCCACAAGGAAGAGTGACAAGCACATCAATGGTCTAGATCACCTCAAAGAGATCAACGATGCATATTTCACTAGCTATGCCTCACATAAGAGACTTGGAAAGGTGTGTGGCTCATATTCTGAGAACTAACAGAAGGCATGATGAGGTGGATGGCCCTAGATCTGAAAGTCATAATACCATCTAGAATGGCAAAATTAGAGATGACCCAAGGTATGAACATATATTTTTGATGCATGCAAAGATCAATAAGACACCCATGACCAATTTCAAGCTTGTGGTCATAGAGAGATACAAATAACATAGCACCAATAAAGAAGTGATACTAGGAGATGTAGGTTTTAGTGGCCAAATAATAAAAGAGACGTCCTCAGAAATTATCATTGTATAGATTTTATGGGCACGATTATTATATAATGGCCAGAAGAGGGTATTTGGAAGTGAAATAAATATGTTACATGTGCGTACTCCTACATTATTTCAAATATCCCTCGTAGGTTTCAAATCTCCTCGCAAGAACCTTTTTGAGATAAGAATTCATTGAGTATGATTGTAAATAATAAAGTACATGTGATGTTGCATTCCTAAGCCATGGCATCTTCTGGAAATCCCAACAAATCTACTAGCTCATCCAATAATAAACCCACCAAAATTGTTAATAGGATAAAGAAGAAATTGTAGATAGAGTACTGAGAGTATCGTAGACTATCCCTATGAGCAAATGTTGGGAAAACCCATAAAGAAAAAACAATGAGAGACTCTAGGGAAGAAGGCATTAGTTAAAGATATTACAAAAGAGCAAAGGCAAGGATATGAGGATGCTGCTATTTTCTATTTTGAACATAGAAGAAGATTATCGGAGGCATTAGACCCTTCTCAAGGATCTTTTTTGGAAGGTTGAGGAAAACCATTATGAAGATAGTCCCTTTTGCAACAAATGGAAGAGCAACCTGGGGAAACTTATTTGTCCACAAGTTTAGCATTCATCAGACCTTCTCTCCTGGGTAGTTGTCGCATATGACTCAGATTGAAAAGCCATCCTCAATCACAAGAATCAAAAATTCTTCAAAATAACCAAAGAAGCAATTCGCTAGGAATTTAATCTCTCTCCCTCTCAAATAGCCCCTAATAATATTTTTCTTGAAATACAGTCCTCTTGTATTCTCAATACCAATTTCTATTAGAGAATGTTTGATTTGGACTACAAAGTATCACACAAATTCCTTGTGCTAAAAGTTGCTCTCAGAGTATGGGCCATATTAACATTGTAATGGGAAATAGAGATCTGGACAATGTGAAAAGGGAAGTAATGTACATGGCTACACAATTAAATAAAATTGGAAAAATACCTATGTATGCTTGGGAAGAGGTCCTGGAGAAGAATTTAAACGAGCAGCTAACAACACTTCAATAGGCTATCAAAGAAAAGAAAGAGATAATACCAAAATTTATGTACTATTCATTTCTCATACATCTTGTAATAGGCCAATTGAGCCCTAGTGTCATTCAAATTCTAGGAGGGGTCAATTTCAAATGCGTCCAGGCTAGGCTACCTTGGATTCAAGAAGGATGGTCTAGCTTCAATGAGTTTATCAAAACTTTATGGTGTCCATTCATAATGAGCTATGTGATGAAAATCCTTCGAGAATCAACTTTATAAACCAGACAAAGTCTAAAAAGTTCTTCTTTACAAAATATTTTACGTATATCGTATTATATGGTGTGAATATTCTGCCTAAGGCACTCCCAAAGTTTTACCATGTCTATTGCTACATTAGAAATTGTGATGAAGGTAGCTAAAGAAGTAAATATGAAAGTGAACAGGGGTAAAACAAGAGTCCCTTGGCTTAAATTACCTTTCAAACTAGGGCACTACATTTTTAAAGTATATCTCATCCTTCTCAGGGTTATGTGGAATATGGATGATTATTTCTTTATCGAGCTTACATGGAGAGCCTATGATCCAGATGGGGAATATTACCATGAAATACAAAAAGTAATAAAATTACACATGGGAAATGAACCATATCCTTTCAAAGATACCATGCATATTGCTACAAAGAATAGAGAAAACCTTAAATATGTCTAGGCAATAAAAAAGAGACATTATACCCAATTAGAAGAAGTGGGAAGGTATCGGATAGATTTAAATATGCTAAGGAGGGGCACTATCAATTCCTTTACTCCATTAATTCCAATAACTAGGCCTAAAGAGCTCAAAGATCTCTTCCTGCAAATAAATAAAAAATACCCAAAATGATTAGAAATAGTCATTGAGGAAACACCTGCTAATTAAACAAACCTGCCACGGATTGAGCTAGCTCCTCAAATGAGCTCTCCAAAAGAAATTTATCTGGTTGAGTAGAAATAAGAGTTGGCTATGTCACAGGCTATAAGCCCTCAAATAGTAATAGAAGTTGCCTCAGTTGTAGAACCCCAAGTAGTATAAGAAACTTGAAAGGTGCTCGTAAGCTCTCAAGAAAAAATTTCAAAGAGCACAACCACCATGCATTTGATATTAAATAATAAAAAATGTAAAATTCCCCTAGCTGCTATGAAGAAAATCATCTAAGTCAGAGGACTTGGAAACCTCTTGAGATAACATGTACCTAAAAAATCTTCTTCTCCAAGTTCTCCACCAACTAAAAGGGATCACATTGAATTTGGTTCAGCCTCCAAGACTTCTCGTTTCGTAATACTAACAATAGTGAAGGAAACTAATATAACATTCAGCATCAAAGCAGAACGTCAAATAGAGGTTGTTGAATAGGTCACCAATGAGGAAGCTACCCAAAAATTGTTAGCTCAGCAAGGCATCACACAGGCATGTTCTAAAGTCACTATCATGTTGCCTCTTCTAGAAAAACCTCTACAATTATTCATTGATCCCAAGGCCAAACAAATGAAGTGGAAGGGTGATACCATTAAAATGATGAAAGCATATTTTGTAGTTCACACACAAAAAATTGCATCTATTGAAGAAGAGCTCAAAGAACTAAGAACACAAAAAGTTCAATTTACGTAGGTAAAAAAGGAAAAATATCAGTTACAAAGTGAAAATAAGGCACTCCAGGTTGAGATAAATAGACTAAAAGAAGAAATGGATAAACTGTGAGACCAGAGACCACCAATTCTGTCTAAAAAAGTAATTGATAAATGGGATCTCATTGATAATTTCAAGTTAGGACTGGTTGAGTTAGCCAAATACTGAGTCAAACCAATGCCTAACATATTCAAGGACATCCTAGAAATCATGAACACAACTTAATTGGTCAAAATCTTGATGAAATAAACATAACATAGAGCCATGAAGATCTCTTCTTTCTACCAAAAATATAAGGAATAATATAATTGGGTTGGAGAACAACAAATCACCATTGTGGATGATCAAACGTATGACTGCCAAATAGAATATCATAAATTAAAAAACTACCTATAGACACTAAAATCCAACACCTTCAAAACCACATCTGCCACCCCACCATCAAATTCTACATAATAAAATTATATGCCTAATTCTAAACTTAGGGATATAAAATCTTGCACATTATCCTATTTTTCTAATTTATTAAATCTAGAAAATCACCCTAGGATACCATGTCTACCCATTGGACATGTGTCCTAGACACTTCATCCAACACCCCTGCCACATCTTACCCACTCCTATCCCCCTTGTCCTTGCACATGAGACAGATTCCCAACACCCATGCCACAACTCATTTGTTGTTGTCCCCTTGTCCCTTCTAAAACCACATCCCACTCCACTTGAAGCCACATCACCCCAATTAAGTGATCCACACTGAATGACTCACTGTAACTACCCCTTCCACCTGGAAGTTCAGATTTGCCACTTGGTAAGTCAGGCTTGCCACCTCCCATTCCCCTCCAAAGCCCTAGGAAGCCTATAAAAACACCATTATTCCACCAAACAAAGGGAGCTAAATTTGCATATTGATAGGCTACCAAAATTGACATAGACCAATGAGAAATTGCGACGTGCGAGCTTTGTTCTAACCATTGGTTCGAATATTGAGGTGACTTGTTCTTCAACTGAAATCGCTTATTCGTGATTCCACAGTTGAAAACCTGACTTTATGGTTTCACAACTGCAGGTCCACATTTTCTAGCTCATAATCGCGCTTCCACGGTTCCACAGTCCCGAGAGAAAAAATGGAGTTCATCAACAGATATTAGCAATTTTAATATTAGCAAGGCTTTATTTATTAATTATTTTCTACTATCGACTTTTCATTCGCATCAGTGTAGGGTTTATGTGTAGCATTGGATTTATTTCTTGAATATACAGGTGCTAGTAATCCCTTTGTTGATTTGCATTTTTGTAGGTGATAGATATCTTGGATAAGTTGTTGAATCTGGAGTGGTCCTGTGTTGGATACCAAAGCCCACTCACCCTTTGAAGTTGTAATAGAGGAATGAAGAACACCACATCCTATGGAAGAGTCAATAGATCTCCCCTCTTCTATCACAACATTGTATCTCAGAAAGATAAAATAGCATTGTGACATTGTCCAACACATTTGGGGTAATCCAAAATTACTGTAACATTGTATCAAATTTAATACAAAAAGGATCATTTTGGCAATCTTACCTCTTTCTTATATTTAGTTTATTTGTGTTTAGTTAATTTGTTACAAAAATGGTGATCACGGTGGGACCCCCTAAAGGTCCTATTTTGTTTTGCCTTGCTTTTAAATTTATTTACTAATCTATGTTTGCACCTACAGGTTTTAGGAATTTGAGATGCACATAGATTCAACTTTGGATCGATATACTTGGAAAACCTTGCGCCCAAATTGTTTACTATGGAAACACGGATACACGATTTCTTTTCTAAGAAAATGCAGATGCACGGTTCCTATTTAGAGAAAACATAGACACGTGGTTCCTATTCTGAGGAAACACAGATGAGCGGTTGCTATCCCAAAAATGCAGATCAGTGGTTGACAGATGGAAGGAACAACGATGGGATCACAGGTCTGTACCTTTTGATTTATGTTCCTTCTTTTTCTCCTTTGTCTGCATTTTGTTATTAGCATTGAAAGGTCTAGTCATGTTTGCTCTTGTCTGCACATAGGTTTTAGGATAAGTCCAATTAGTTTAAGTCCTACATCCATAAATTAAAAAATTAAAAAAATCATGTTGCACATGTTGAGTTAGGAATAACCCAGACATTATATTTTTGGGTTCAAGTCTATTTCATCCCTGTCCTACTGATATAAAGGACTTGTGCATCCATGGTTGGGATTTCCCAAACACAAACGTGTGGTTGGCAAACCGTGCATCCGTGGCTTACCAGAACCAACCTTCGACCTGTGGTTGACCCTGTTAAGTAGGATTTGGCCTAAAAGCTTATCTGAAGATGGTATTTTATCCCTAATTTTTTGTCTGTTGTGTTTTCTACTTTCTATCTTCTGCATGTAGGCATTCAAATATAAATTCATAATAGTTTTGCATAACACAATAATTAAACAAACCATCACACACTTGCACTTAAACGTTGAAAAATAGCTAGATTTCATCACTATTGGGTTTGGATTTCATCACCAAACCACCAACATCATACCCTATTTTTTTTCCAAGGCCGATTCCAAGATTTTTCATAGCCCATGGGTTATAGCATGTATTTCTCCTCGAAGAGGTGTATCACAGACTATGGGTGAACTGGGTGAGGAATTGGTAGGACCTGTGCTCCTTGGCCGTGTGTGGGCTTCATTACCACACATTATAGGTGGGATTACATGACCTAGAGTTCATAGCCAGGTTGTCGAGCTATGAGTATACAAGTGAAATCCTAGATTCATATAGGGCAAAACATTGAGCACATGTCTTTTCATTTTTAAAACACTTTAAAAAAACTAACAAAAACCTAGCACCAAAATTTGTGTGTGTTTGTTTGCTTTGTGTGTTGTATTGTATCGTATTGCCATTGTATTTACATAGATATTCACACTTGGCATTGTACCACGTAACATCATATGGTAGTGACTCGTAGTCAAGCTAAGAAACTAGTGTCAAACCAAAGTCAATGGTCTTCCCCCATGGCCTCTTAGTCTAGAAACGTCCCTCATACTTCGATGGTAGGACAAGTAGGCATGCCCTCTTCTATGTCCCAAAGTCTTAATTTAGGACCTTCTAGTAAGGCTCCTAATATAGACATAGACATTATGCATAGGGCTACTCACATAGCCATACCTGAGACACCTAGGAGTGAACCTCCTGTAGTGGTAGATAGTCATGTCACCATGTTCGACATGGATACTATTAGAATGTACTTGAACGTAGTTGGAATGGTCTTCCCATCATTACCACCACTCTCCATCCCATCCTGTATTGTACCATCATTACAACAATATTCTGCATATACTTACCCATAGCAGTCAGAACAAGTTTTTACAAATCCCCTTTTTGATTTGGTTGTTGTAGCACTGGCTAACCAACCATCATCATCCAACCAACCACCCCACACATTACCTCACCAACTGACCATTTCCACTAACCCCTTGTATAAAATAATTCTTGTTGTTTCACAAACCCTAACATCCACTCAACCCACTACCCTCATAGGTTCTACATCCCATATCATACCATAGTTAGTGGTAATACCATTTGCTACTTACCCCCCACTCATTTCCACTACCATGGTTGTTCCACAACCAACCTAGCCTACCACATCATAGGTGGAGGTCCCTACTTCAAATACAATTGCTATGCAATAGGATTTTTTACAGCTACAGCAAATGATTTTAGATTTTGCTAACTGTAGCATAAATCCTGACCCCGATCAGCATTTTCAAGGGATTTAGCACAACTTCCCACCTCCATATCACCAAACAAATACCTTTATCCAAGATCCATCTTGGAAAATGCACCCCCCATCCACCACTATAGATCAGAACCAACCTCCACATACATATGCTAATATAGAAGGTCAGCATACCATCATACCCCCATCACCCCATCTATATCATAATCTCCATCATCATTCATATCATAACACATTTCATCCAACCATACCTTATCACCCGTATCCGACATACAATCCACCTCATTACCAACAACATCAAGTACATTCAAGTGTTAGTCCTATGGATGACCCTAGATACCAGTTTTTACAGAGTCAAATTGATAGTCTTGCCATGTAAACTCCAGGTTTGCAATACCAAAAACCAACTTTAAGGAAACTACTTAATCATCCTATTCATGCTTCAGTTCCTGATCCACCATATCCAGTAGATTTTCAAATACCTAAGCTTGAATTTAAAGGGAAAGAGGACCCCCATGAACATATAACTAGATTTGTAAATGCATGCTTCAAAATCAAAAGCAATGATGCATTACTGTTACATATATTTCCTCAAACACTATGGGGAGAAGCCCAAGACTAGTACAACCACCTGCCACATAAAATTATTTTTACCTTTGAACAACTAGCGGACCATTTCTTGGAAATATTCACCCTGAATATAGGAAAACAAACCACATTGACTGATTTGATTTATCTAAAACAATATGATGATGAATCAGTCTATGAATTTGGCAATAGATGGATATCAATCATGATCAAGTTACCATTTTTCCTTCCTATTCCAGAGATAATACGAATGTTCACGAAGAGTTTTGGTAGACCCATCTCTTCATTATTATAGCTACAATAGTATAGGACATTCGATGAGGCACTCACCCAAGAAAAGCTAATATAAGAGATCAAAATTCATGAAGGTGAGATAAATCCTAAAAAGAAATAGCGGAACAATAAGAATCAAAAGGGGAATAACCATGATCAATCTAAGACCGCATAGGTTAACTAGATAGTTTTAGGT
Source organism: Wollemia nobilis (assembly GCA_028583015.1). Taxonomy (NCBI): domain Eukaryota; kingdom Viridiplantae; phylum Streptophyta; class Pinopsida; order Araucariales; family Araucariaceae; genus Wollemia; species Wollemia nobilis. Next base: position 2,427,682 of record JAQPPZ010003109.1, on the reverse strand, counting down.
CAACCACAATTGAATCAACCAACCCAAGCACAAATCCAACAACCCCAATAACAACAACAACCGCAACAATTGAATCATCAAGCGGTTCCACCCCCACAATAGGCACAAAAATAGACACAACCTGTAGAAATGCAACAACGTCATTTTAATCCAAAAAGAAATTACACACCAGTACAAGAGCCATATTCATTAGTTTTCCAAAAGTTGTATGCAATAAAACTCTTTACATTGCTAGAAATGAAACCTGAAGATCCTAACAAACCAAAAATAAAAGGTTACAAAGAACACCTCTTTTGCATCTATCATACACAAAGAGGACATGATATCAAAGGTTTTCATGGTTTCAAAGGAATTATGCAAGATTTATTAGAAGTGGATACAATAAAAGTTGACAATCCACTAGCCCAAAACAATGAAAACCTAGGCATCTATCAGACACCTTTCCCACATTGAGAGGCAAATCAACAATCGATGGGAGCATCAACTTCTACAGTTCCTCCCAACCAGGTTAATTATGTGTCTCAACTACCACAAGGTTTTGTAGGAGCTATCAACATAGTTACCCATGGATAGAGGTAAGCTAATCACACAACACAAGCTCCAACAACATAACCAATAAATATGCCCATACAACTTAGACCAAGAATTTCACCACCACCTTTCCATAATCACCCAGTGGTCACCTTAAATAGCCAGTTAATGCAAATTTTAAAAATGCCTTCAGCAAAATTATCAATTTATGAGCTAATACAACAATCAACAGCTCATAGGGAAGCATTGATGGAGATCTTAAAGTCTATACAAGTATAGTCAGAAGACCCCAATGCATTCAATTCCTTTGTAGGGAGTGTGCAAAAGTGTATGGAACCCTCGATAGTATTTTATGACTTCGAGGAAAAGCAAATTTTGGTAGATTCACCTGATCCACCATTGCACATAGTAGCTCACATTGATAGGAATCCATTCAAGAGAGTGCTTATTAACACCGGTTCATCAATCAATCTCATCACCACACCTGCAATAAAAAAACTCAACATCCCATCATCTCACATCACAACTTCCACCTTCACCCTTAGGGCTTTTAATGATGTTTTATGCTCAACTGTAGGGAATGTTTTTCTTCTCATCGTTGTGGGGGTGAAAACAATACATGTCCTCTTCCACATATTGGAAGAAGAAATGCAATATAATATACTTCTTGGATGCCTTTGGATTAGGGAAATGAAGTATGTGCCTTCAACATTACATCAATGCTTAAAATATGTACATGAAGGAAAACTACATTGTATTGCTAACACATAACCTTTCAAATACTGCAACTTGATTTCAAACCCATATGATCCCTTGCTTCCATCAACACATCTAACTATCCAGACACTCACCATTAGGACCATTCCATCTAGTAACACTTCATCAAAAGCACCCATTCAAGAGGAATTTCCCATAGTTGACCTAGATTTTGCATCCAAAAGTGTCAGCTCAATTTAGCCTTTGAACATGGCATATCACTTTCCAATAACACCAAACCATCCTGCCAACCAACAACCAAGTCCATCTAGAACACTTCCAGATCCAATACAACCATTCATATTTGCAGCACAACCCAATCCATCCATCAATAAACCATAATCATCACAGCCCGTAGTCTCACAAATAGGGACACCTATTAGAGAAAGTCCACCACCACCATTAGAACAGCAAACTAACTTAGAAGAACCCTCTTCATCCATCGAACCATTATCCTCTCAACCTTATCGAGTTACAGTACACCTCACCAATCCAGGTATTGGTGAGTACATTATTGAAAGTGTCATGGTTACACCACCTATTGAATCAGTCAAGGATTACGGTTGCCCCCGTGACCCACATTTAGCCATAGGTGAAATATACAAAATGGGTTCCCCTTTAAAAGCAATAAATTTCATATATTGGGGAGTCAAATCTTCATCAGGTCCATCTCCTCCAGAGGAGGACCATATAAAAGAGTTTAATGAGAACATTGATTTTTTATCTAACCCATCATTTCCAGTGAGATATTTTTAGAGGGTTAATTGGAAAGGATATGGACTTGGAAGACATTAACAAGGTCCTCACCATATTATTGAGCAAGAATATAGAGATCCAAATGACCACTCAAGTCTAGGTTATAAACCTTCCATCGCAAGCTCTTTGCTAAGTCAAACATTCCAAGAGTTGGATATTGAGTGCGAAGATGGAGAAGGAGAAAGTGACAAGGAGGATGAACCTAAATATGAGGATGATGATATAAATGGTGAATACCTAATCAACAATTTTTACCCTCATGTGTTTTGAACTTTCCTAGAACAAGCCTTGCAACAAGAACCAAGATACGAAGATCCACCAGAAATGATCGGCCTTAGGCCAGATTACACACAACTTGTTCTGGGACCTCATACAAATGCTAACAGCTTCTAGATAAGCAATGATGATTATGAAGATGGGATAGAAATAATATTTCTAAATCATGAGAATGAAATGCAAGCTAGAAGAATATTGCAAGCAGAGGCGCATAATGAACAACATAATCAAGAGGCATAAGAACCTAGAGAAGAGTTAGTACATGTAGAATCTATTTAGAGAAATGACTAATACCAAAAGAATTTCCCAATAAACCGAACTCTCTTTCAGTTGAGCAAAAAGCATGAAAGTCCTAAACCAAAACCTCCTCCACAACCTTGGCTACTCTTGCAGCATTACCAATCACACCTATTAGGTTAGTTACAACCTAGGGAGGATGATTTGTCACCTCTTAAATCGCAGCCACATCACCTTCTTCAAGTCAACATGATTTTTGTTGATTTTCTCACCCCACTCCACAATCCCTATGGTGAGGCAAAGTCGATCCATATCGAAACTAGCCTTATTACCATGGATAGGATCTCATCCCCACCATCCATTGTTGAATTTGTCTTGTACGAAGAGTTACTACGTGTTTCAAATGTGTATATTTCACAGCAACCTTCATCATCAAATAATTTAGTTTTTAAAACTAAAATAGAGGGGTAAATCCCAGAGATATTTTAAAATGTGGTGAATGACATTCACCTCATCCCAACTCCACATCAACTAGAAGAAGGTTCTCACGTGCTAATTGAAGAATCTATAGATGTGAACCTTAGTCAAGACGAGGACAATCCCCAAATTGTCAAAATTGCAAAAGATTTATCCACAGAAGAGAAAGAATGCATAATAAACATGCTAATAAAAAATAAAGAAGTGTTCGCATGGTCATACAAAGACATGTCAGGTTTAGATCCAGATCTGGTAGTCCACAACCTTACACTGGCACATGATGCAAAGCCTTGCAAAAAAAAGCTTAGGAAAGTTCATCCAACAATAGCATTAATTATAAAATAAGAGCTACAAAAATTGTTGGATGTGCACTTCATAGTACCAATTTATTACCCATAATGGCTTTCAAATATGGTACATATTCACAAACCGAATGGAGGGATACGTGTATGCACTGATTTTTGAGACTTAAACAAAGCGTGCCCCAAAGATGATTTTTCTTTGCCTAATATCGACCAACTGGTAGATTCTTGTGTTGGTCATGAAATGCTTTCCTTAATGGATAGTTTCTCGAGATACAACTAAATTTGAATTAATCCCGAAGACCAACACAAGACAACATTTACAACATCCTGGGGGACATTCTGTTATAGAGTGATGCCTTTTGGACTTAATAATGTAGGAGCAACATATCAACGTGCTATGACATAAATATATCATGACTATATGCATAAGATCATCAAGGATTATGTAGATTATATGATTGCTAAATCTAAGACATGTCTTGAGCACATCGATGTACTAGAAAAAGTGTTCGATCGGTTGATAGAACACAAAGTAAGGTTAAATCCTAAGAAGTGTGTATTTGGAGTCACATCAAGAAAACTTCTAGGATTCATTATCTCCAAGCGAGGAATTTAAGTGGATCCAGGTAAGGTAAAAGCAACATTAGAAATGCCACCTCCCAAAATATTAAAAGAGTTGCATAGTTTACAAGGAAATATCCAATCTATCTGACGATTCATCGCACAACCCTCAAATAAATGTAGACCTTTCAATCGCCTACTACAAAAGGGAGTGACATTTTCATGGACAACTGAATGTCAAGAAGTATTTGATGACATAAAGAAATATTTGGCATCACCACCAGTTCTTACATCGCCTAGATCAAGAATCTATTTTCACCTATACATTTTTGCAATATATTTTTCACTAGGGACTATGCTTGCACAAAACAATGAAAAACATATGGATCAACCAATTTACTATATTAGAAAAACACTGGTAAGTTATGAAATAAGCAATACTACTTATGTCATAGCTAGAGAAAATCCTCTGTAATACATGATGACTCGCACGTACAACAACACCCGTACTGCTAAATGGATAATGCTTTTAACAAAATTTGATCTCAAATTCATAATTCAAAAATCCATAAAAGGTCATATGATAGCTAATCAACTAGCAGAAGCTCTGCTACATAATGACAAACCATTAATCATTGAGCTTCCATATGATTTAGTATTCTCTATCATAGAACAAGAAGAGTTAGTTTCTCCTAAGGAAGAAGCAGACATTACCATGTTCTTTGATGGGTCTAAATGTGACAAAGGACAAGGTGTGGGAATCATGTTTTATACACCTGAAGGAATACCAATTCCTTTATCATTCAAAATCGACTTCACATGCACCAATAATAATGCAAAGTATGAAACCTTAATCTTAGGTCTTCAATCAGCTATAGCAATGGGCATTAAAAGACAGCATTTTTGGGGATTCTCAAATAGTTGTATACCAAGTAAAATGAGAATACCAGTGTAAAGAACCAGTCTTAAAGCAATACCATGAAGTAGCAACAAAGTTTCTATAAAATTTTGATTGGTAGATCTCTCATCCCTAATAATGAGCATGGAGAAGTACAATCACTAATCATAACAACAATGTCAAAATAATCAATTCAAAAAGTAGAACCTATAGGTGAGAAGAACATTTGTTTGATACATGCTAAACCTTACTATTCTTACCTTGATGAGATAAGAGATTTTCTCAAGTCTGGAATACTCCCAGTAGAAATTACACAAACAACAAAAAGAACATTCAAACAAAAAGCAATTCGTTTTACTCTCTTGGGGGATGTGTTATATAAACGTGGGTATGATGGAATATTATTACGATGTTTAGATCTGATTGAAGCAGAATGAACAATAATAGAAGCCCACGATGGTACTTGCAGTGGCCACTTCAGTGGAATGGCCATTGCAAAGAGAATATTGTGCATGGAATACTATTGGCCGACCATGGAAAATGATTATTGCAAATATGTCAAAAAGTGTCAAAAATTCTAATATCATGCAAATTTGACTCATGTACCATTGCACACATTACAACCCATTCAAATTCTTTTGCCCTTTTCACAATGGGGTCTCGATTTGATTGGTAAAATATCACATGCTTCATCAGGACAACATAAGTTCATCATAACCGAAATAGAATACTTCATAAAATGGGTGGAATCAATTCCAATGACCACTATGACTGGACCTCGAATATCGGAGTTTATACTTTAACATATTATCTATCGTGTTGGAATACCCTAGAAAATAATTTTTGATAATAGGAAGTCATTTAATAATAAGGATGTTAGAGAATTGTGCAACAAATTCAAAATTCAACACAGTTTCTCAACACCTTATTACCCACAAGCAAATGGGTAAGCTAAAGAAACCAACAAAACAATGGTATCCATTCTTAAGAAAATGGTCAAATAAAATCATCAATATTGGCATACTCAACTTCCTTTGGAATTATGGGCTTACAAAACAAGCATCAGAATGCCAATGAGAGCGACACCATTTTCACTAGTTTACGGTGTTGAAGCTATATTACCTTTAGAGCTCGAGATACCTTGCTTGTGAATCGCATTACAAGAATTTAGGGGTGATGAAACAGCTAGACAAGCATGTCTTGACCAATTGACACTTATTGATGAAAAATGTATCAATGCTTTAGATCACTTACAAGTATATCAATACAGAATCAAACGTGCTTATAACGCAAAAGTCCATCCTCACAAATTTTAGTGGGGGACGTAGTGCTCAAAGAAAATCAATAAAATACCAATGCATTGCCACACTTGAGAGATAAATTTGTAGCTAATTGGTTAGGCTCATACATTGTAAAGCATAAATTGGGACCAGGAGCATATAGACTTGCCAACTTCGAAGGAGAATTGGAGCCAGAACTGAAAGGAATGATAATCAGATCATTCCAAGCTGCAAGGATCTCAAGTGTTAACAGAAACACCACATTCAACCAAAACAAGAATCTGAAAGCAAATTGACAGCATAAGCTTACAAATAGATATGCAAACAAGAGAGCAACAATATCATATATTAGATCTGAAAATGGAGCACTGAGTACAATGAAGGTGCCTTGCTTATATAGGCAAGGATGATCAACCATAGCCGTAGGATCAAGCTAAGGACAAATATCCACCGTACAAAAGGAATATGTGATATGGTCCATAGATATGTAACCGCTATGGGAGAAATAATATCAACCCTCCAAATGTCACCCCTAGGAATAGTCAAACCTAAAAATATCCCCATAATATCTAAGAAATAAATATGTAACATCTCATAATATCTAAATAAGATAAATGAAATATCCACACATAAGTGGGTGGGGAAAATACATGGAATAACTAAATAAAAGGGAAATAAATAACCTAGGTGAACATGAGCTAAGGTAAACAACCTACTCTAACACCCCCCTCAAGTGAAGCTAGGGGCCAAAAATAAAAGTGGCATATCCACAGTATGAGTCCCGACAACAAGGCCTGATCAGGTACTCATGTACAATATATCCATGAAGAAATATCGAACTAGAAGAAGGAAAAACCACATGGGAAAAATATCATCCTGCTAGAAAGAGAGAGAAATAAGAAGGAAGATGTCCTCAAGAACACCCCCCAAGGACAACTTTTGAAACCCCAAGCATGCCACGCAACTCAAGGTAGCGAGGTGATGCAAAAGGCTTCGTAAAGATGTCGGCAACCTGCTGCTGAGTTGGAATGTACTCCAAGAAAAGAACTCCATCCTGAATGTGCTGAAAAATGAAGTGCATGTGAATCTCAATATGCTTGGTCCATTGGTGCTCAACAGGATTGCGAGAAATGTGAATTGCACTTTGGTTGTCACACCAAAGTACTATTGTTGAATCTTGTGGGAAGCCAAACTCTGTCAATAACTATCGTAGCCAAAGAACCTCCTAACTCGTTGTGACTACTGCCTTGTACTCTGCCTCTGTAGATGAAAGTGCAATAGCCTGTTGCTTCTTGCATGCCCAAGCAATCGGAGAAGAGCCAAGACAAAAAATGTAGCCAAAAGTGGAATGCCTATCATCAATAGAACCTACCCAATATGAATCAGTATATCCAACCAAATGAGTAGAACCTCGGGTGTAGTGCAATCCAAAGTGTGAAGTGCCCTATAGATATCTCAAAATCCTCTTGGCATCCTGCCAGTGACTGCTATGAGGGGCATGTGCAAATCGAGACACAAGTCCAACTGCAAAAGAAATATCGGGGCGAGTATGGGTCAAGTACATCAAACTTCCAACTAACTGCCTATACAAGGTAGGATCACAAAGAGGAGTGGTGCATTTGGAAGTAAGAGAGACCCCAGACTAGAAAGGAGAGGGACATGGCTTGCAATCAACCATACCAAAATGTTGAAGAAGATCATGGGTGTACTTTTGTTGACTCAAATGAATCCCTGAATCTGATTGAGAAATTTGCAAACCAAGGAAAAAGTGCAAAAGACCAAGATCTGTCATATCAAACTACGTTGAAAGAGCCCTTTGAATAGTCTGAATGTGGGAAGAAGAGCTACCAGTGAGAAGCAAATCATCAACATACAAGACAAGTATAACTATATCCTCTCCAACATGTTGTATATACACTGTAGGATCTGAGTGGCAACGAACAAAACCAGTAGATAGAAGAAAAGAGTCCATCTTCTCATACCAAGCTCGAGGGGCTTGTTTGAGACCATAGAGAGACCACCGTAGTCTACAAACAAGAGAAGAGTCATGAACAAACCCAACAAGTTGCTCCATGTAGATTTCCTCCTACAAATCTCCATGCAAGAAGGCACTCTTCACATCCATCTGGTACACTGGCCAACCCTATGATGCAACAATAGAAAGTACAAGGTGCACAGAATCCATCTTGGCAATGGGTGCAAAAGTCTTAGAGTAATCAATACCTTCGACTTGTGAGAAACCCTTCGCTACAAGACGAGCCTTATACTTATCAATGGACCCATCAACTGCATATTTGGTTCGGTATACCCACTTACACCTAACCAACTTTCTTCCCTTAGGAAGAGAGACCAAATCCCAAGCATGATTCTTCATCAAAGAAGAATACTCATCTATCATTGCATCATCCCACTCTTGTATCCCATGAGCCTGTGAGAAAGATTGTGGATCCCCAGAAACTGCTTGACATAAAAGTCTAGAACCTGTAGAATGTGCATGATGATGTCTAGTGGGTGGAAGATCTTGTATGAAAGGTGTTGCCTTAGAAATTATGGTACGAGCCCACCTAGGCATAGTGACAACATTAGGAGGAACAATATTCTCATCTGAATCTATATCCATGACCTCCTCAACTACCTCCTAAACTTGCTCCTCAAAGAAGGGATCCTCAAGATGAAGTGAAGAATCATCAATGGATGGAAGTAAAGAAGAAGAATCATGAGAAGAGAAGCGCTCATCAAACTGAACATGAGTTCTGAAAAGAACTTCATGAGTATTAGGATCCAAAAGTCGATAAGCTCTCATGTCCTCACAATACCCAACAAAGATCAAGGGTTTGCTCTTCTTATCCAAGGCTTTCCTTTGCTTCTTTGGCACAAAGGCCCAAGCATGGCTTCCAAAAACTTTGAAAAATGAGACATCGGGCTTAGTCCCAGACCAAGCCTCCTCTGGAGTCAAATGCTCAAGTGCTCTATGTGGTGTGCGATTCTGAATGTAGTTCGCACAATTAACTACTTATGCCCAATATATAGGAGGTAAATCCCTGGAATGCATCATGCAGTTAGCCATCTCCTTCAAAGTTTGGTTCTTCCTTTCTTCTAAGCCATTTTGTTGTGGAGTATGAGGAACAGAATGTTGGTGAACAATGCCATGTGCTACCAAAAAATTAGAAAACTCTATGTTGAAGTACTCCCCCCATTATCAGTGTGAAGCTTCTTTATGCAACTAGAAGATTGATTCTCAACAAAAGCCTTAAACACCTTGAAGTGTGAAAAGACATCACTCTTGTACTTGAGAAAATAAACCCAAGTACGCCTTGAGAAATCATCAATAAATGTAAGTGCATACTTAGCTCCTTTGAAAGAAGGAGTAGAAAAAACCATCAAGTCACTATGCACAAGCTCAAGTGGTGAAGAAGCTCTTTTTGACTTACCCTTAGGAAATGGATCTTGGTGTTGTTTCCCTAATGCACATCCAGGGAAAACTCCATCAAGACAAGAAACTCTAGGTAAACCATCAACCATACCATGAGTGCTCAAATCCTTCAAATATCTGTAATTAAGATGTCCAAATCTCTCATGCCAAAGCTTACTCTCAAAATCTGCATGAGCAACCAAGCATGTCCCTACAGAAGAAGTGTCATCAAAACCCTCAAAGTGATATAGTCTAGAACTATGATCAACAACACCTTGTGCAACAAGTGAATGAGGCTCCAACAAGGTTCTAACTTCAGCTCCTTGTGGTGTGAAAGTCACTGTTTTGCCCTGACCAGAATGACAAATTTGATAAACAGAAAGTAAATTTGTAGTAATGTCAGGAACATATAGTGCATCATTGATGCATCCACCATCAAGTTGTATGTCACCTTTTCCCTTAACAAAAATAAAGGAAGAATCTCCAACCTCAATGTTGGAAGTAGAACTCAAACCAAGAGATACAAACGACTCCTTAGAAGAAGTCATATGGTGAGAAGCACCAGAATCTATAACCCAATTATCTGTAGAAAATTACTGAGATCTCCCAACAACATTAAGTGCTTTGCCATGCTCACTAGAAGGAGGTGGAGTGGAGATAGAGATCTTGTGTTTTTTGACTGCATCCTCTAAGGCTTGCATTCTCTTCCAACACCTGTTTTCTACATGATTATTCCCCCCACAAAAGGAGCATGAAAGGCTAGACTTATTCTTGGATTTAGGAGACTCTTTGGGTTTAGAGTTAGATTCTTTGGGTTTAGGGGCACTTTGAGATGGAGAAGGAGAAGACTTAGGTTTACCTTTGAATTTTCCCTTACCCTTAGGACTAGATGCTACTAATGCCTTTTGAGAGGTGGAAGACTCAAGGTTAGACAATTTGGATTCTTCCCTAGTAAGTCTTTCACAAAACAACTCCAAATCAGGCATTATGAATGTGTCACCTAAGGCATCCATGCTAGAGAAAAAGGTAGAAGCAAATATTTGGAATGGACCTTTCAACTTGGATAGAATCAGGTAAACACACTCTTCATCTTTCTTGTCTCTCCCACTCCCCTTTAACTATGTCAACAAGTGCTTGAACTTAGTAAGATAGTCTACAATAGATGGAAAATCTTCAGGATTGAGAGAAGTGATCTCAACTTCAAGCTGCATGGCTCTTATGTGATCCACCTTACCAAATAATCCTTTTAATTTTTCCCAAATTTTGAAAGGAGAGTCACATCCTTCCAAATGAAATAAAAGACTATCACTTACATAAGTTCCTATCAAACCCATACATTCATATAATTTTCTTTGGTGCTGAAATTTTTCAAATTCTCTAGTGAACTCTGGTTGTTCTTCAAGCATTAAAGCCCATAATCCTTTGTGTTTAATGATTGTTTCCATTCTTGGTCTCCATGTGTGGTAATTATGTGTTGTCAATGGCTCACATTGATCTAATGCAAAAGAAGATGAAGAAGCCATTCTACAAAAATCACCAAAGAGCAAAAGAATGCAGATAGGGTGCACAAATCAGCACCGAGACAACCCCCCCAAAATATTATTTTATTAGCTTCACAAGAATGCAGAATATGGGACTTTATAACAATAGTCCATATACAAGGTTCAAGTGCAAAAACCGTTTTTACAATGCAATATTGAGAGTGCAGTCATAAAATAATTATAACTATCTAAATACAGATCCAAAAAATTTGAAACTTTATAGACATATCAGAAAAATGATTTTACAGGCCTGGTAAAAATTTCGTTGAGCAACTCTCAATATTTCTCCTGCAAGGATGATTTTACTAAAAATAGTAAAATCACTGTAACTGTTAGAATACAGCTCCAAATTCTCTGAAATTTTATGGGACGGTCTATAATATGATTTTACACAATATGTAAAAAAAATCTGCAAAAACTCAGAAGTTTTGATGAAGATATACGTAGATTACTAAAAAATTGCAGGTTTTCATAAAAATCAAGATATCTTGAAGAATACTGATCCAAATGAGCTGAAATTTTGGGCACAACTCAAATAAATTCATCTACAGACCTCCAAAAAATTTCATGGAAAAATGACATTTCTATCAGGAGATACATGCAAAATATAAAAATGGGTTGGATTGGTGACCCTGCCAAAAAGGGAAATGCTCAAGAAAAAAATGCTTAGGACAGATCCAAGGGAATGAGGCTATTGCAGTATGGGTAGAAGAGATTTTAGGATGCTGGTTATGATCTTACAATGGAAGGAGTGACACAAACTGGCCAAAAAACTCCACCAAGGACCCGATCACAAAAACCGAAGCTTCCACACCATTCTTCAAACCTGCAAGAGAAACAACTGCACAACACTCACAAATGGATGACTGCAACACCTATTGCTCTGATGCCATGAAAGGAATGATAATCAGATCATTCCAAGCTGCAAGGATCTCAAGTGTTAACAGAAACACCACATTCAACCAAAACAAGAATCTGAAAGCAAATTGACAGCATAAGCTTACAAATAGATATGCAAACAAGAGAGCAACAATATCATATATTAGATCTAAAAATGGAGCACTGAGTACAATGAAGGTGCCTTGCTTATATAGGCAAGGATGATCAACCATAGCCGTAGGATCAAGCTAAGGACAAATATCCACCATACAAAAGGAATATGTGATATGGTCCATAGATATGTAACCGCTATGGGAGAAAGAATATCAACCCTCCAAATGTCACCCCTAGGAATAGTCAAACCTAAAAATATCCCCATAATATCTAAGAAATAAATATGTAACATCTCATAATATCTAAATAAGATAAATGAAATATCCACACATAAGTGGGTGGGGAAAATACATGGAATAACTAAATAAAAAGGAAATAAATAACCTAGGTGAACATGAGCTAAGGTAAACAACCTACTCTAACAAGAACCACTAAACATAATGCACCTAAAGGTATTTTATGCATGAAACGAATTGCAATATATGTATATATATGTACATGGCTAAAAAAAAAAAGAGAAAAGAATTTTTATTTCCAATATTAGTTACATTGTAAATAGAAATGTCATTACTAGCACTTAGCATATTGCATTTGCATATTATAAAAAAAAAAAAAATCTTGTGCATTAAATAGGCATATAGCAGCATTAGACTAAACACATAATTGCATCCATCCCATCCCATGTTCAGTGATCTTTCATAGTGGTGATGATACGACCAAGTAAAAACAAGTTCCAAATAATGAGGAATACCCCACTAAGACTCTTTGCAAGTCAACAAAGTTCATATCCACACATGTTTTAATATATCATAAATCAAATTTTTAGTCACTCAAGAATGTCTAGTGAAGAACCAAAATCATAATATGTCCAGTTTTCTTTAGGACCAAAGTACTTATATCGCATTAAGAAAGTCTTTATGGTAGATTGACCCCAAAGCAATCTTGAACCAAAAACACTTTACAAATTTAAAAGCATTTTGAGTAAGAAAAGATAATACCAACCTGGGTACAACCTTGAAGCGAAAAGGAAATATTCCCCACTGGTCCCATTAAGCACATAGTCCAAAATCAAAAAGGTGGTTTTCACCACCATCACAACAATCCAAAAAATTAAATTAAAAGGTAGATAATAAGGATAGGATCACATTCTCATCACACTTCGATTGAGAATCTGATTCCCAAAACTCTATCATGATAAATACTATACACACACCACATATTACAAAATCAAGAAGGATCATACTACATTCCCCTTAGAAAGATATGTAGTCACCCCCAATGCTCGAAGATCAAATCATTGAACTATGGAGTGAACCTCCACCAGAGATATAGACACTTGACTGGTAGTGGAGTAAACTCATGTAGGGCGACACGTCTTTCTCTTAATAGAAAGACCTTTGACCACACATATGAACAAGCTAGATAATTGGTAAACCCATACAAGTACCGTCCAATTTTACTCATCATGATTTAATGAACTTCACATACACATGCACTGGTTCTTGATTGCTTAGGGCCATTCCCAAACCAAAGATTCAAAAAATGAACTCCACTTGCACACACCTTGGTACTAAAGAGGGTTAGACAAACATTAAGAAAATGGTTAAATCACTAGACTGATTGAGTCTTTGAAAATCCTCCAATGTTATATATCAAAACCATACCAAATATCATATCATTATCACATGTTCTACATTATCACATACATACACCCACCATACATCAACCACGAAGAGTCATCAAGTTGGATACCCCCAATTGCAAAAATGAACAAGTGATGGTCAACTACTCTAAGCTATAAAATATTACAAAAATAGCATGCATGTCATCATATAGTTAAATGAAAATAAACATAAGCTGCATATTACATATTATTTTACATTCATTTATCATAGCACAAATATAACAATATGAACATTGCATCACATAAGCACTAATAAAGCATAAACAAAAAGCATGCACATAAACATTAACACGTGAGATAACCAAAATACAAAGCCATGTATATATATATATTTATATGAAAGTCCCAAAGGTACAAAATGCTCATTATGTACATCAAAGCACTAAGGCTCATAGCAAAATAAAAACAAAATACAAAAAGAGAAGCGACATGTCACACTAGCTAATACCAACAGGATCCCTTTGAGGACCCTGCGTTGTAGAAGCACCATGAGAACTCGATGACCGATGAGTCCTGTGATTCTTATCAGTCCCTCGGGTAGCAGTAGTAGTTGATGAAGAAGGAGAAACAAGCAAAGGAATCTGATGCTCATGCATAATATTCTCCAACATCTCTATATAAATAACCTACTTGCATAGGCTCCTCAAGTCAACACCCTCATGAGCAACCCATTAAGAAATATCTGCTCGAAGAGCAGCAATAGTAGTTGCAGTGTCACCTCCACCGGATCCTGCCTGTTGCTGATTCAGCTCGCCCTCTAATCGAGTGACCTCACCTCCGAGCCTAGAAATCTCCAAGTCCTTTATAGCAAGAGCAATGCTATTAGGCCCATCATGCATCTTATCCATCTCACCCTGGAGGTGAGTCACCTCACCCTGGTACCATGCTAACTCGTCCTTTAGGCAGGTCACCTGTAAACCCAAGCTATCATGCTCAGCCTGTAACATATCCCAATCCTCCTCTATCCACCTATTATGGGCATCCTCATCACCACCACCCCCATCACCACCCTCATCACCATCACCACCAGCCTCCTCAAGCTACTAAAAATTGGTACCCATATCAGCTCTCGAAGAACTACTTCATTGGTGCTTCACCGATCAGGGAACCCATCCTCCCACATCTGCATTGTCACCACTCTTGTCATCATCTATAATGACACTCAAAGTCTAGAGATGCTGGCCATAAAACCAAGCATTGTACTCAGGGGTGGTACCCGCATCATCCAAGTCGAGAACCTCCAAGTCAGGGTCGTCACTCACCAAAATTTAGGAGCAACAGGTAACCCTAACTCATCACCCCACTTCATGTAGGTCATAGGCGTATCAGGAACATCCTGAACTAGCCCAAACTGATGTAGCACTCTAGAAAACTAAATAAACTCCATCTCCCTTAAATGGATACCAACAACCCATCGCCCTCACCTAATGTGATGAAGCTCTATTGCATATGTCACCCAATACAGACCTCTCCATGGTCACCAACTCATCAAATATCTGGTAAGAGAACTAAGTATATCTTTGTACTCCAAGGCACCCACCACTAGATTACTAAGCTCCTCACTAAGTAGCCATCTGTATGAGCAAGAAGAAGTGGAATTGATAGTTCAAGGGAGACCAATAGGTCACCCAATGATAATATGCTCCCATGACCAAATATGAAGCACCAAACTATAGCCTAGGCCCTTTCGCCCTCACCTCTTCACCTCATATAGCTCACTGTAAATCTCACAAAGAAGAGCAAGATCCCATGCCAATCGTTGAGGATTAGATATCAAGTCTAGGACAATTGGTACCCGGTTTCATGGGATCCTTGATCCCATGGAATTGGGCAACAACATAGTGCTCAATATATACATAATAAATACTAGAAGCACCCCCAAGCTACCAGCCATATACAAATTCAAGTATGTTATGCCACCCCTACTGCAATTGATGTCTCACATCTCGTCGAACACAGTAAATAGAGTCGCCTTCTTGTCAAGGCTAACTTGAACAACAAGACCCTCAACAAGGACACAAAATATCTGGTAAATATCCTCAAGGGTAATAGTAAGCTCCCCCGTAGGAAGCTAGAAGGTACCTCGGTCAAGATCCCAGCACTCAAAAAGCACTGAAAGAAGATCCTTGTCAACTCGAACAGTGCCTAGCCGATTGCACCCATCAATATCGATAGTTTAAAGCGGAGACCAATCATCGTCGAAAAGTGCCTTCTACACCTTCCAAAAAGTCCTCGGCCACATATGTCAAGCATCAAGAAGCTTAACCTAAAAAGAACAAACAATAAAAAAGTTAGCAAATAAAACAACAAAAATAAACAAAAAACATGGAAAAACTTTATCTACCTACCCCTAGGTAATAAAAAATAAACAAAAACAAACAAACAATAAAAACAAAAACAAACAAACAAAAAACATGAATTTTTTTTTTACCTACCCCTAGGTAATAAAAAATAAACAAAAACAAAATCAAAAAAAATAAAAAATAAAAACATGAAAAAATAATTTACCTACCCCTAGGTAATAAAAAATAAATAGAAACAAACAAACAATAAAAACAAAAACAAAAAAACAAAAAACATGAATTTTTTTTACCTACCCCTAGGTAATAAAAAATAAACAAAAACAAAATCAACAAAAAAAAACAAAAAACATGGAAAAAATATTTTACCTACCCATACAGACCCACGGTTTATGGTGCAAAAATATAGACCTGTGGTTTGAGGCACAAAAACACGTTCCCGCGGTTATGAGGTCAAAAATACCCACCCGCAGTTACCATCGGGTAAACCTCAACTTAGCGGTTACACAAAAAAATTAGAATCCAAGGTTAAATGACGCCTACTCCATGGGGTTACAAAACATAGTAAGGTCAAATCAAGCAAATGCACATTGGAATTGCTAACAATCACTAGGACAAGCAACTAGGATGATTGGTTCCTTTTTACTTCATCTCATGCATGTCAGACAACCAAAAGATAATCTGCGAAAAAACTTAAACAACTCAAAATGAAAAAAAAAATAACGTTATCAATTGGCCATTAGGTCACAATTGTTACCCACTTGCCAATTGAGGGGGTAAACATTTAAACCAAAACTTCATTTACAACAGTCGGCCATCTTGTCGTATGAAAAGAGAGTGAGTCCATCCATCCAATAAAGTTAGATGTCATCAGTTTTTGCACTACATTATTTTGTAAACAATGCAGTACAAAAAGGGGCAATTGTAGACACTAAAATCCAACACCTTCAAAACCACATCTGCCACCCCACCATAAAATCCTACATAATAAAATTATATGCCTAAGTCTAAACTTAGGGATATAAAATCCTGCACATTATCCTATTTTCCTAATTTATTAAATCTGGAAAATCACCCTAGGATACCCTATCTACCCATTGGACATGTGTCCTAGACACTTCATCCAACACCCTTGCCACATCTTACCCACTCCTGTCCCTCTTGTCCTTGCACATGAGACAGATTCCCAACACCCATGCCACAACTCATTTGTTGTTGTCCCCTTGTCCCTTCACATAAAACAACATCCCACATCCCACTTCACTTGAAGCCACAACACCCCAGTTAAGTGAGCCACACTGAATGACTCACTGTAACTGCCCCTTCCACCTGATAGTTCAGATTTACCACTTGGCAAGTTAGGCTTACCACCTCCCATTCCCCTCCAAAGCCCTAGAAAGCCTATAAAAAACCATTAGTCCACCAAACAAAGGGAGTTGAATTTGCATACCGACAAGCTACCAAAATTGACGTAGACCAACAAGAAATTGCAATGTGCGAGCTTTGTTCTGACCATTGGTTCGAATCCCGAGGTGACCTATTCTTTAGTCAAAATTAATTGTTTGTGGTTCCATAGTCGAAAATGCAACTCTACGGTTTCACAACCGCAGGTCCACGATTTCCAGCCCACAACCATGCTTCCGTGGTTTCATAGTCCCAAGAGCAAAAATGGAGTTCATCAATAGATATTAGCAATTTTAATATTAGCAAGGCTTTATTTATTAATTATTTTCTGCTATCGGCTTTTCATTCACATCAGTGTAGGGTTTATGTGTAGCATTAGATTTATTGCTTGAATATATAGGTGCTACTAATCCCTTTGTTGATTTGCATGTGTGCAGGTGATAGATATCTTGGATAAGCTATTGAAGCTAGAGTGGTCCCGTGCTGGATACCAAAGCCCACTCACCCTTTGAAGCTGTAATAAAGGAACAAAGAACACCACATCCTGTGAAAGAGTCAGAATATCTCCCCTCTTCTATCACAACATTGTATCTCAGAAAGAGAAAAGAGCATTGTAACATTACCCCTAACACATTTGGGGCAATCCAAAATTATTGTAACATTGTATCAAATTTAATACAAAAATGATCATTTTGGCAATCTTACCTCTTTCTTATATTCAATTTATTTGTGTTCAGTTTATTTATTACCAAATACCTTCATGAAAGACTCCACTAGGAAGATCTTATATCGAGCATAGATGAGTGGACAAAGAAAATAGATGATGTGGGATTACAAAATGTCAAGATGCTCAAAGAAGACACCACAGTAAATGACATGGAAACACTTATCACAAATAAAATAATGTAGTTTAGATGTGACAAAGAAGACAAACAATGATTGGCTTTGCAATTGAGAGACTTGTCTTCAGTGAGCATAGAAGCAATCCAATTTGCAGATCAAAACAGACCCTTAATAAAAAAGTATCTCAATCAGATAAGAGCATTGAACATGAGGTCAAGTCAACTTCCCCTTTTTTGATGAAGCCTAGAAACATATTGTTGACCTTTTAAAATCAAAATCCCAAAAGAAGATACCCTAGTGGGTCCCACAAAATAAGACCAAGGAGAAACCATTGATGTCATCCCCATAGGAGAAGCTAGGGAGAAAACAGAACTGGCCAATGAACCAGAACAATAGAAATAATAGTCTCAAGAATAGGTGGTAGAGTATTATCAATTTTATCAGTGAAAGATAGCTTAGGATAGCCTGTGATGCACCTAACAGAAGTAATGGCTGAGAATAACCCAAGTGAAAAAACCTGCACCAAGTATTCTTAATGATATTTTCCAATTCAGTCATAAAATAAGTTGCAACAGCCAAGCTTAAGCATCAAGTAATTAGATAGTAAAATTTCTAGAGGTATTCTAATTTTTTTGTCAAGGTCATTGTATCTTCTTCTATTTTTTCTCTGTTTTTGTCATTTCTTAGTTCTTCCTACCTTTGTGCAGGTACTTCTTAGAGTCAAGTAGCCCACCTGAGATCATTTACAGGAGTTGCTTCAAGGATCCAAAGTCTATATATCACTATAATTAGGATAATAGATCATAGTTCCTTGGTTACGTTATTCAAACCGGGTGAGCTTTGTATTGTATTCATTAAAAAATCCAAGCATTTTGTTGGTCTTTTTTGTTGTAGTCATCATACTTTGAATATAATACAAATTATCTAGTTTTTCTCTTTAGTATGTTTTTGGTGCAATGTGTGTGTGTCACTTATCTGTATATTACATTATTTGAAACTATAGACAATGTTTCTTTCACTGATTTAAAAATTCATGTTGATTGTGATATTTGAATGAATATGGATTTATCAGATTTCCTTTATTTTTCTGTGTTTTATGTGATTGGTTAAAAATTTTCTACGATAACCCAATGGACAAGCCACGAGTTTGCTTCTCCATTTGAAATGCTTCATATGTGTGCTTGGTCACCATTTTTTGCACATCAATAATACATTTAAAAATTGGGTTGAGTGTATTTGTTTAAATAATACCACCATAGGCTCATATTAGAGTGTCCAAACTTGACTTGTTTAGTTTTCAATCTATCCTAGGTCAAAGTGGTGAGTCTACCAGAGCTCACATATCTACTTGTGGGCCAAAGGAATTCGAATAGCATGACAAAATCTCAAGAAAATTCAAATTTTTCCACAATAGTTTTCTGGTATCATTTTCGGGGATGAATTTTCTTTATTTTTACATGTTAAGTTCCCCACCCCCATACGACATATTTCTAACCCACCAATACCATATTTTTTTGATATAAATTTTTATTTATGTAACCATAGTTTGTCTTCTTATATAATTTTTTAAGTTTTTATGTGTTATGGGATATCTCTACATATAATTGAGATATTGAAATATTTAAAATTCAAGCAATCTTGGACAGAGTGAGATTATGTTGCACTCTCAATGCTAGCAAGTCTAAACAAACCCAAAAGAAGAAGAATAATCTGATATGGCGCATACCATATGAAGTGGTAAAGAACTCTTCCTAGAATTTGAAGACCTATAAGTATTTACCCATACTCAAAAAGTCTCGATTCTTAAGAAATCTGTATATCATAATAAATCTTATTTTATTGGTAGAAAATTTGCTAAGAGGTATACTTCTGTAGTTAATTTTGCTACCAATACACTTGCTATTAATACCCCTGTGGCTAGTACCCCTATCCATACTATCATTTCTACTACCATAGCCAACATGGCCTAGGTAAATCTAAATCAAAACCTTTAGACATGGAGGACCAATAGGTATAGACCCTTATGATTACCCCAAAATTTGCATGACTTGCCAAAAAAATCTTACAAGTATTTGCCCAAATTCTAAGGTAATATTGTAGTTATTGGAGAAGATCATATCAAAGGGTTCCTCTATGCTTTAGATAGCCTAGAGGTTGAACATGAAGATGTAGTTCTCAGCCTATTCTTGCAAACATTAGAAAATAATGTAAGGGGTTGATTTAATTACCTCCCAGCTAATTAGATTCTCAATTTTTAGACTATGGAAGAAGTCTTTCTAAAGAAATATGGAAAAATAAAAATGAGCAATCCCTATTAACAAAACTTGCAATAGTCAATAAAAGAGAATGATTCAATTGAATATTTTAACTGATAGTTTTTTAAAACCAGAAACAAAATTCCCACAACTCTAAGGCCCACTGACCACCAAGCAATTTATTTTTATAAAAATGTTTTTCTTGGAGAATTTAGCTATGAATTGAGGTAACATAGAACCAACACCATCGATGAATGTATGGAACAAGCTCTGGAAATTGAGAGGAATATGATAGATAGTGGAAATATGAAGCCATACACATCTGAATTAAGCTCCATTCAAGTGGATAAGAAGCCTAAAAAGGTTGGGTTCTCATTGTTAAAGAAGATTAAGATAGATCCCATAGAAAAATTATCCAACTAGTTTATAGAGATGTTCAACACAATTAATAGTAGGTTGTCCAGAATTGAAAGAGAAAAATCAATGAATGATGAACCACCTGCTCAACCAAAAAATGATAACAGACCTCAATTTCAAAGAATTTTTAATAGAAACCGGGTTAGAAACAACGGAGAAGAAGGAAATAAAAATGGAAGTAATAATAATAGTTGGAATAGGAAAGAAGGATCAAAGGATATAATTTCAATTCTAAACCCCATGGCCACTGCTAATATAGTTTCTGATTTTCCATTCTTTTGCACTGCATGTGATGCCCCACACAACCCAACTGGTTGTGGCATATTCTTGAGTACACATACCAATGTCAATTTAGAAGAAGAATCAGATGAAGAAATAAGAATAAATGCTTGTTGGACTAAGGATTATGAAGAGAGAGAAATACAGTTTAAAAAAGAAATGGATGAGCTACCTAAATCAAAAAAATATCTAAGAGCTTTTGTTCTCAAAAAAGTGGAAATCTTAAAAGGGCCTCAAGAAAATAGGTATGAAATTATGAAGCAAGGCAAAAAACTCCAACAATAGAAGAAATTGAAGCATTGGAAAGGATTCATGCCATCAATATGAGAAATAGAACAATCCCTAATAATTCCAATAAGTTTGACAAAGCTGATACAAATCAATAGATTCAAAATAAGGACAAAGCTACCAAGAAATAGAACAAAAATAAACAATAAGCATCCCCTGAAGTTCAAGTAGAGAGTGAATTTCATAGGTAGTTGGATTCTGATAAAAACATAGAAGTCAAGAAAGTTGAATTTGATGTTGGTCAAGAGTTGGACAAATATAAAATCAATATTACTTTTGGAGAACTGATGACCATCCCAAAATACAGATATTAGGTGTATCAAGATTTTGGTCTCGTGGAGCAACCAAATACTCATATATGCAATGTTTCATCAGTAGAAAAATCCAGATTCATTCCTAGAAATCCATCCTCAGTTAGACCTTTATATATCTCCTTAAGGTATAATTCAAACTTAGGGGATCAATATGTAATCCATAATTACATGTTGGATAGCGAAGTTTCATATAATATCATACCCAAAAAATTAGCACACCAGTTAGGTTTAATATGCACTAGATATTCTCCCCTAATATCGATCATGGATAGTAGACAAATACCTTTGCTTGGATCATCACAGGATTTTTAGTTTATCTAGACCAATACCTAAAGAAATAAATAGTTATAGATGTAGTCGAGGTTGATGTAGATCCTTTATTTTCTTTATTATTATCAAGATATTGGGTTGAACAATTAGGAGGATCTATTCAATTATATTGGTCATATACTACAATTCCCCTGACAACCAAAAAATAGGTTACTCTCAGAAAATAACCCTTTCATAAGTATTTAGTAGAATTAAAGAATTTTGATAACACCATTGTAAATTTAGTCTAATATTTTGAAAATAAGGATATAGGAGTATATTCTATTTGGCATTCACCTTTCCTAGCTGAGGTACCATAAATGGTAAACATAGACCTACAAACAACATCAGAGGTAGACGTTGAGTCTACAAGAATACTGACATCTGAAATGTGGATACTAATAATTGATGGAGCAAAATCACATAGTGGAGCAAGGGTAGGGGTCAACTTGACTGACATTAAAAATATATTTAGATATACCATACAGATTGTAGTTTCCATGTACTAATAATGTGGTAGAGTATGAAGCATTGTTACTAGGTTTGAGGAAAGCCAAAGAGTTGGGAATCAATTATCTGACTGTATATGGAGATGCAAAATTAATAATATAGTAGATTAAAAGGAAATATCATACCAAACACCCTAGGTTAAAACAATACAAGCAGGTTGTTCAAGAAGAAATTAATAATTTTTTTGGCTTTCAATATCATGTATATTCCTAGGGATCAAAATCATATAGCCAATTTTCTAGCCATAAATTCTTCTGGTTCAGACAATCCAAAGATAGATACAGAATATCAAGAAAATTTCCCAACTATTTTAGTATATCATCCATCTATCCAAGATAACATATTGTACCTAAATTTTTTTCAAGGTGATGTAGATATCAGAGATTTTATGACATTGTAGAATCATTATGCTGATATTATCTGTGATGAGTAAGATGAAGAAAAATAAAAAATGTAATTGAAGAACTTGTAGAAGTGATACAATTAAAACTAACACACTTCCCAAAGGTCTGATTTCATTGGAGAGTTTGTTTGATGATTTTGATAGAGCTCACAAACCTGCCCTTCAAGGATTAGAAATAGAGGAAATCAATAGTGGAACTGAACAAGAACCTAGAATAGTGAAGGTTGAAAACAAAATAAAGACTACATAACATACTCGAGGAAGCATAAATATACCTTTGCATGGAGATATGAAGACCTCAAACATTTAACACATAAGTAATGAAGCATATTATTCTATTAAAAGAGGGCACTAACCGCATAGGCAAAAACAAAGAAATTTTAATCCCACGTTACACCCTGTAATGCAAAAGGAGGTCTAAAAATTATTAGATGCCAATATTATCAAAAATTTGAGATTCTCTACATGGATAGCCAGTTTAGTATCGATAAGAAAGAAAAATGGAGATATCATGTTGTGTGTAGGTTTTAGAAATCTGAACAAAATCTCTTTAAAATATAATTATAGGTCCGAGGTGTAGACCAATTGGTTCATCCAAACCCCATAATGGGGCGGAGGTCCAAGGTTCAAATCTCGGGCCTCGCCAGACTGAACGCTTGTCCCTTTCTTGGTGCTTTCAGTGGCGTAAAAGGTTTAAAATTATTGTGGCATGGTGGTTATAGGGGCGGACTGCAAGAAGATCTGTGTGGCGGCTTCCAAGGTGAACAATGCATAATACTGTGGTGACCATAAAATTTGGACAGCCTGCCCGAATTCATGGAGGCTACCGATTCCACCATGTAAATACAAAAAAAAAAAATAATAATTATCATCTACCCAATATGGAGTAGTTATTGCAGGTTGTTGTAGGATTGGCTAGAATGTCTTTGTTAGATGGGTTATCTGGATACAATTAGATTCAATTCAACCCTAAGGATAGACACAAAATAACTTTTACCACTCCATGGGGGATATTTGAATACCTCAAGATGCCATTTGGTTTAATGAATGCAGGAGCCACCTTTCAAAGAGCCATGGATTTTATCTTCAAAGGCTTAATGTTTAAGGTAGTATTAGTTTACTTAAATGACATAATTGTCTTTTCTAAAAATCTTGATGACCACTTTGAGCATCTCACTCAAGTGTTTGCAATATGTAAGAAATTTGGCATTTCCTTAAATTCCAAGAAGTGTATCTTTGGGACAAGGCAAGGCAAGCTATTAGGACATATTGTTTCTAAAGAAGGAATTACTATTGATCCTAAAAGAAATGAGACCATTGCAAAGATTCCTCCACCAAATAACTTGAAGGGAGTCAAGTCATTTTTTGGAAAGATTAATTTTATCATAAGATTTATCCCAAATTATGCTCATATTGTAAAGCCCATAAATGACATGATCAAAAAAAGAGGGTATTATCAGATGGACAAAGGAGAATTTACAAGCGTTTCATAAAATAAAGGATGCCATCACACAAGTCCTTGTATTAGTATGTCCATATTATCACCAAGATTTTAACATATACTCTTTTGCTTCAAAAGACACCATTGTTGTTGTGTTTTCATAGAAATATGTAGAAAGCATTGAGAGGCTAGTGGCATTTATGAGTTCAGGATTAAAAGGATCTCAGTTGAAGTATACCATGATAGAAAAATAGGCCTTCTCACTAATAAAATCCTTAGAGCATTTTAAAGGAATTTTTGGGTCAAACAAAGTGATAGCCTGCATTCCTTACACAATTGTCAAAGATATTTTTACTCAAAATGAACCTACAAGCAATTCAGCTAGGTGGATGGTTAAATTACAGTAGTATGAGGTTGAGTTCAAGGCTACAAAAACCATTAAAGGGTAGGTTTTGACCAAGTATATGGCAACCAAAGAGGGTGAAGACTTCAACAATACAATTGTAATAGTAAATGCATAGTAGACGGCTGAAATAGAAGCCTTTGAAGATGACTGGTATAAGGATGTTGTGAATTATTTGTAGATATTGGCATTCCCTTCTAACTATTCTTAGAATAAAATGAGGAGTATTAAATTACAAGCACAAAAATATTACATTCAAAAAAATAAACTGTATTGGAGGCATCTAAGTGGTGTATTATTGCTCTGCCTCTTCCAAGAGGAGGTGCCTAAAATAATTGAAGAGTTTCATACTAGCTTTTGTGGAGGGCATTTTGAACCTAAGGCAACTGTTAATAGTATAATGAGAGAAGACTACTATTAGACATCCATGTTTAGGGATGTACATCTGTTTGTAAGAAAATGCTAGAATTGCCAAATATTTGATGGTAAGAAAAAGTTTTCTGCAATACCTTTAAAACCTGTGATAGTGGAAGCCCCTTTCACTCAATGGGGTCTAGACTTGATAGGAAAAATTAATCAAAATTCATGAGGAGGTCATCGATGGATAATAACTTCCACTGACTATTTCACTAATTGGATAGAAGCTACCCCATTGAAGAGATCAACCACTGAAGTGATTATCAGGCTTTTGGAGGAATATATCTTAACCAGATTTGGAGTACCTTGGAAGCTAGTTACTGATAATGGTAGCAGTTTTATTTCATATGAGATGGTATAATTCTACAATAGGTATAGCATTGAGTTGGATCATTCAGCTAATTTCTATCCTCAAGGTAGTGGCCTAGCAGAATCTTCAAATAAAAATCTTATAACAAGAATAAAAATATCTCTTGGCAGAAATAAAAGGAGCTGAGACAATGAATTAAAATTTTATTTATGGGCTAACAATATTTTTGTCAAAAGAGGAACAAAAAAAAAACCTTTTGAATTGGTGTGTGGATAAAATGCCCTACTGCAAGGATTCAACTTATACTTGCAAGAATTTTAATTAAATAACTTGGATAACAATGGAACAAGGATCACTTTGAAAAGAATCACGGTTAATATATAAGAGATTACTCAATGGTAAGTAAAATGTATATGTTCGATGATGATAAATTGTGAGTCTTTGAATGGGTTAATATACCCATTCAAAGGTTGTGAATGGGCAAAGGGTATGACCCTTTGCGACAATAATTAATTATAAATTAGAATTAAACTTTATGTGAGGAGGGGCTTAACATGCCACCCTCCTTAAAAGAGCTTTGTCCTCAAAGCTGGAAATTTGGAAATTGTTGTTGGATATCGTGAAGAGTTTCCCAAGTAGCATCTTCTAAAGGTAGACCTTTCCAATGAATCAAAACTTCCATGATATCGCGAGTACAAAGGTGATGAGAGCGACGATCCAAGATAGCTTCTGGTTCAACCAAAAGTACTCCACCATCGATAAATTTAGGAAGGTTAGTTTGTATAGTGATGTTGGCTCCCACCACTGGCTTAAGGCAAGATACATGAAAGACGGGATGAATTTTTTAAGTTGGTGGTAACTCCCGTTTGTAAGCAACAACCCCAATACATTAGAGAATATTATAAGGTCCGTAGAACTTGGATGCTAACTTCTATGAACTCTTTTGTTGGAGAGAGGATTGATGGTAAGGTTGGATACGTAGAAAAACCTTATCACCCTCCTAAAAACTATGCTCGCTTCTATGTTGATCGGCTTGCTACTTCATGTGATTTTGGGTGATGTGTAAGTTCTCTTTTAGGATCCGTAGAATGTCATCTCGAGTAGAGAGTTTTGTCTCCACTGCTTGTACCTTTGTACTTCCTAGAATATAAGAAGTGAGTGATGGCGATGTTTGGCCATATAATGCTTCATAAGGAGTCATTTTTATGGATGTATGGTAGGACGTGTTATGCCACCATTCTACTAACAGAAGCCACTTTACCCAATGGAGTGGTTGAGTAGAGATGAAACAACGAAGGTAGGTTTCTAAACATTTATCAACAACTTCCATCTGGCCATCAGTTTGAGGATGGTAATCGAAGCTCATACAAATTTGAGTACCTTGTAATTTGAACAATTCCTTCCAAAAAGTGCTAGTAAAATTTGGGTCACGGTCACTAACAATTGTTGAAGGTATACCATGTAATTTAAAGATGTTATCTAGAAAGAGGTGAGCTATAGTGCTAGTGGTATAAGGATGAGCCACTAGATAAAATGGGCATATTTGGATAAGCGATCAACTACTACAAAGATGGTTGTTTTTCCTCCTGACTTTGGTAGTCCCTCAATAAATTCCATCGAAATATCCGCCCATGTTTTGGTAGGTATAGGAAGAGGTTGAAGTAATCCTGGAGTAGCAAGTGTCTCTCCTTTATGTCTTTGGCAAGTTTCACATGCTTTTACAAATGTTTTGATGTAGTTTTTCATACCTACCCAATAAAAATATCTAGTTGCTCTTTTATATGTTTTTAAGAACCCTGAGTGTCCGACCGTGGGTGAGGTATGTAACTCATGGAGAAGTTTTTCACAATAAGAGGAATTTGGGCCGAGGAACATCCTTCCTTTGTACCTTAATATATTGTCCGTCCAAGTGTATGGAGGTTTGCTATTAGGATTATGTTGGAGTTGTTGAATTAGGGCATGGGTAGTAGGGTCATTAATCCATTCTTCGTATACCTCATCTAGCCATTTGGGGATAAGGGAGGAAAGGGCATGGACTTGAGGTGTGTCTTCAAATTTTCTAGAAAGTGCATCGGTCGCCAT